>JBBGZY010000012.1:2362500-2962500 GCA_037952925.1 Lithobates clamitans | reverse complement strand
ATTGCATATTGAGCAAGTTCTGGCCAGTGGTCCATCCTCAAGACCCAGTGACCCAGTGGATGCTCTGTTGGAAAGGTCTCCAAATCTGCTCTTGCTCCTAGATATTCCTGCACCATGTAATGCAGACACTGGTGATAGTTGCTTGAACTGATCAGACCTTGGCGCTGAGGACTGAAAAATGGTTTCAAGGCATCGGTCAGCCGGCCACCTTCTCCACCGTTCTTCTTCTGACTGAACAAAGCCTCAGCAACACGTTGTCCAGCACCAAGAAGCTGTAACCTCCCAGGGTCTGTCAAATAGTTGCACAAACCTTTCTTCAAGGCCTCCTGAAGATGTTTCATCCTCTGCTCCCTCTGCAAAGGCAGGATGAGTTCTACAACTTTACCCTTGTAACGTGGATCAAGAAGGGTTGCCAACCAGTAATGATCCCTATCCTTGATACCACAAATCCTATGGTCCTTTTGAAGGCTTTTCAGAATCAGAGAGGCCATGCAGCGTAAGTTTGCAGAGGCATTTGACTCAGAGTCCTCTGGTTTACTAAGGATTACATGATCCATAACTACCTCCTCCCAGTCATGTACAACTCTTTGGGTTTCTGGGGACTGAAAACCATCCCTTGAAGACTGCCTCTAAGTTTTATCCTCTACATCCATGCTGACACAATCCTCCTCCTCTTTTTCCTGTGTGTTTGGCGGGCCTGCTGGAATGCTATTTGGATAAAGGGGACCTTGAGAGGTAAGGAAGTCCTCCTCTTCCTCCCCCTGTTCTGCCTCAAGTACCCTGTCTATGATTCCACAAAGTGTGTGCTCCAACAGGAAGACTAGAGGGACAGTGTCACTGAAGCATGCATTGTCGCTGCTCTCCATCCTTGTGGCCTCCTCAAATGGTGACAGGACAGTGCATGCATCCTTGATCAGTAGCCACTGGCATGGCGAAAAGAAGCCAAACTCCCCTGACCCTGTCCTGGTGCCATACGAAAAGAAGCCAAACTCCCCTGACCCTGTCCTGGTGCCATACTTTTACGCACTCATTGATGGCCCTCTGCGGTGTGTGCAGCCACTCCAGCATTGCCAACGTTGAGTTCCACCTGGTAGGCATGTCACAAATGAGGCGGTTGGTGGCAGGTTGCAACACCTTTGAATGTCAGCCAGCCGAGCACTGGCAATGTATGACCACAGACTTTTCTGGCCTGCCTCAGGAGATCCTGTAAGCCTGGATACCTGCTCAAGAACAACTGCACCACCAAATTCAGGATGTTTTCCAAATATGGAACATGGGTCAAGTGTCCCTGTCGGAGGGCGGAGAGAAGGTTGGTGCCATTGGCATGGCATCAACCCAACCACCTCTGAGCCAGCCCCTGCAGAGCTGACAGAATCTTTGCCCCAGTGTGGCTCCTGTCCCCTAGGCAAACCAACTCAAGCACTGCATGGTATCTTTTAGCCTGACTGCTTGCATAGCCCCTTGAATGCTTTTGGAGCACCTCTGGTTCAGAGGACAAATCTGCAGAAGAGGCCATATAGGAAGAAGAAGAGGAGGGGGTGGAGGAGAGAGCTGTGGTCGAATCACCACTAACATTTTGGAGGCGTGGTGGCGGTACAAGCTCCAATAACACTGGACCCTGTCTTGCATCCTTCCCAGCTGCCAGCAGAGTTATCCAGTGCACCATGAAGGAAAGGCAACGTCCCTGTACATGCCTGCTGGACCATGAATCAGTGGTATTAAGAACCCTACTGCTGACCACCCTGTCCAACGAGGCCAAAACATTGCCTTCCACATTCCAGTAGAGAGCCTTCCGTGAAAAGAAATGGCATTTTGGAACCTGCCACTGAGGTACAGCACATTCCGCAAATTCATGAAAGGGGGCAGAGTCTACCAGCTGAAAAGGAAGCAGTTGCAGTGCTAGCAATTTGGCCAAGCTAGCATTTAGACGCTGAGCACATGGATGGCTGGGAACAAATTTCTTTTTGCGGTTTAGCAACTGAGGCAGGGAAATTTGCCTGCTAAAATCAGATGGTGGTGTACTGCTAGCAGATGGGCTGGAAGTATTTGGGACACCTATGGCTATACCTTCATTCCTCTCAGTGCAGGTTTTTGAGAGGAATGGAGGTATAGTAGGGTTGGAGTTCCCAGATAAGGAGCAAGGAGAAGTCCGCCTTTTTCTTTGATGTGGGTCTTTCAAGTGCTGTTGACAACGGACTGCATGGCAGGTCGTCATATGTCTGGTCAAGCATGTGGTGCCCAAGTGGATGCTGTTCTGGCCACGCTTAATCCGCTTCAGTCAAAGGTTGCAAACAGCAACGGTGAGATCTGCTGCACACATGTCGAAAAAGGCCCACATCAAGGAACTTTTAAAAGTCAGCGGGGAGTCAGCAGCGCCCTGCACCTGTGGAGCTCTGCGGTGTGATGCAATAGGATGGCTGCCCTTAAGCTGCCCCCTAGAGGACATCCTGCCTCACTAGAGTTGTGCATTCTCCTCCTCCTTCTCTCCTCCTCTCTTCTCTTAGGCACCCACGTACAGTCAGTGTCCCCTCCCTCCTTGCCACTGGAGCAAACTTGGCAGTATGCTGCAGCTGGTGGAACATGACTGCCAATTTTTTGTCCTTCTTGGGCACCCCCTCTCTCTAGGCTCACCTTACTCCCTTCCTCAACCTTGGAACCAACATTGAAGCCTTCAAATCGCTGCGCATCCTCCAGCAGCATGTACCCAACACTGTGGTTAAAAAATTCAGGGGGCTCCTTTGTGCATGTTTGTGGGGCTCTGGAAGGAGTGACTGTGGAAAAGGAGCCGGTTGAATAGGCTGCTTTGGCAGCTGCGTTGGAAGGCAAACTACTCTGAGCCTGGGTGACAGAGGATGAGGAGGATGAGGACAGGTTTGTTATTCACTCCACCAACTCTTCTGCATATTCTGGCTTAATAACACGGCCAGTAGCAGAAAAAAAAGACAAGCGTGCCCCTCAGCCACCTGCAGAGGATGCACCATGTCCATGGCCAACGCTGTTTACTGTAGACACAGAGGCTGCTTGCCCGCTTTTAGTGGCCTGTGAGCGTCTGCCTCTCCTTGGTGGCCTTCCGGACATGATGTTTATTTTGTTTTGCAACACCACAATACACTGTATTAGATACTGTGTATATTGCCTGAAGTGTATTAGAAACTGTACACACTGTATTAGATACTGTGTACACCGCCTGCACTGGATTAGCAACTTTACAACAGCTGCACTGTATTGTATACTGTGTACACCACAAGAAGAGTAGCAGCATCGTACCCCTACCCATTCACCTGGGTAAAAGTGTCAATAAAAAAACACACTAGACAGGTTTTTAAAGTAATTTAAAGTAATTTATTCGGCAGCTCTTCTTCCGACTTCAGGGGTCTTCTTCCGACTTCTCTCTCTCCTGCCTCTTCTCTTGGTGTCCGGTTCTTCTCCCACTCTCCGGCCTCTTCTCCTGCTCTCTGGTTCTTCTCCTGTGCAAAACAATTGCACAGAGCAGGTAAATATAGGCATGTTTGTTATTTTTAAAATAATGTTATTTTTAAAATAAAAAAATCTTCAGTTCAGTAGTTCAGTAGTTTGTATCAGTTTCCTTTCCTAGTGATATTTAGGATTGATGTTTGTTCAAAACAGAGTCCTGGTGGCCAATCTGCATCACTTTGGTACTTGTGTGAGGCCTACAGTTCCCAGCACCAGTTTCCATTGCTTCCCTTGCCTAGGTTCTTACTTAGACCCAATCAGAGCATGCTCTGCACCAGTAAAACAAGTGTTCCTGGACTTTTCCTGTGGTTGTGGCTGTGGAAAATGTCTTCTGTCACTCTGTGCTAGATCTCATGCTACTAAGAAGGTCAGAGTAGGTGATATCTATAGGACCATAGGTACACTATGAGAATTGCCACATCATACTACATTACCCCACTGCCAGAACAGCTAAGCTGCACCACAGTTCTCGAACTACCAGAACAAACCTTGGATACTTAATCAACTCTAATACAGGAGGCCCCCGGGTTACAAACAAGTTAGGGACTGTAGGTTTGTTCTTAAGTTGAATCTGTTTGTAAGTTGGAACAGGTACATTTTTTAAGTGTAGCTCCAGCCAAAAAAAATATTTTTAAGCTTTTTGGATAGCATAGGGAAGGGTTAACACCCCTGTAACATTAGTTTTGCTGTGTTGTTGGGTTGGGTTGTTGTGTAAACAAGCCTTGGTGATAAAGCATCAGTGGAGGTACCTTATCCCCAAAATACCCCCTTCAGGAGTGAATTTTCCTTCCTAGGGGTAGATTTCCTCTCACTTCCTGTTGTCTCCCTCCGTTTGTAAGTAGGAGTCGTTTGTAAGTCGGATGTTTGTAACTAGGGGACCCCCTGAATAGAAGATCTGTTTAGCTGACAAACTAATTCAATCATGAATTCCAAATTCTTTCTAAATGTTGCTTCATTATTAAAATGGCACACTTACATTCTTTTATAAAGGTACACTGTCAAACATTATCCCTTTAAAAACACAGTCCTGAAACATGCCTGTTGATCTGCCAGAAATTCAGTTTGCTGACAACTTCCTGTTAGAGCTAATAGACTGCCATTGCTGCACTGAAATCCCAGCTAGCAGTTTCAGCCCTGAAACTGAACTATAGAACTCCCCCTGTCCTCCACCCCTCTCTGTCCCATTTTACATGCATACATTGATTCCTCTCCCAGCAAAGAAATGAGGCTACATTCGCTGCCTAGAATCTGCCCACACACTGTTGGTGGGAGGGGACTCTTGGGAGATGCAGCTCTTGGGGTTTACCAATGTCAATAGGAACCGACCTCCAAGTAGCTGCACAGGAAAGAATGTTTCAGGTGATGATAAAAAACTCTAGTGGGGAATGTGGCGCTGATCAAAAGTGTCAATTATTAAAATGATACCATAAGGAATGTGTGGTGGCAATATGTGAAAAATACTGTGAACAGATGTATGAATGTTAAACGAAACGTGTCATGCGTTATACCACAAATGTAAAACATCACATAGTATGAAAACCAAAAGTGCAAATGCGTTGTAAATAATAATAAAAGAAATACGTACACTCAAAAAAGTAAAACATAACCAATATATAAATGTGCGTGATATTGGTGTGAGTTAGCAAAATTGCATATATAATCGAGTATAGGTCGATCCGAGTATAAGTCGAGGCCCCTAATTTACCACAAAAAACTGGGTAAAACGTATTGACCCGAGTATACGACGAGGGTGAGAAATGCAGCAGCTACTGTAAGTGGGAGGAGGGTCAACAATTCCCATCTGCAGCTGCATGCCTCCCTGTGTCCTGTGCATGTGTCCCTGTGTCCTGTGCATGTGTCTCTGTGTATGTGTGCTCCCTGTGTCCTGTACATGTGTCCCTGTGTATGTGTGCAGTCTACCTGTGTCCTGTGCATGTGTCCCTGTGTATGTGTGCATCCTACCTGTGTCCTGTGCATGTGTCCCTGTGTATGTGTGCATCCTACCTGTGTCCTGTGCATGCCTCCGTGTGGCGATCTCCATCCTCCGTGTGCTGCTCTGCACCAATCAGCGTGTGATAATACCATTCGGCGGCCATTCTACTGTTCAAAAGCCGCACCTCCTCCTCATCTGTGATAAGCAGAACACTCCATTTCCCAGCAGTCAGCGGTCTGCCTATCACAGACATTCTCTCATCCTCATACCAAGGACGAAGATGAGAGAATGTCCGTGATAGGCTGTACAATGACTGCTGGGAAATGGAGTTTTCTGCCTATCACAGACGAGGAGGAGGCGTGGCTTTTTACTGTTCTTGCATCACGCAGTGGAGTTGCCGCTTATAACTTTGTCGTCTCTATTTGTATTTACCATCTTAAGTGTGTTTTTTTCTCTTGAGAAAACATCTAGAAACAGTGGCGGCTGGTGAAGTTTTAGGATGGGGGGGCGCCAGACCCCGCCCTTCCTTTTTGACCCCTCCCACTTGATGGAAATGGGCGTGGTTTCAGCAAAATAGTGGGCGTGGCTCTAAGGTGGTGTGGTTAGCGTCTGAGATGAACGAGGGATGGAGGGAGAGGGCGAGGGAGAGAGGGACAGCAGGCCTAGATCATACACAACAAAAGAAATGTGTATTCTACAAAGTTTAACAATCATCAGATAAAGATACTCCAAACACCTGGTGTTAGCGCTTCAATCATCCCGGCACCATGGTTGTTATGGTGTCAGGATGATTGAAGCTCATTATTACTATTATTACATTGTAATATAAAATGAAATCATTCAACTCACCATAATGCAGAATCAGTGGGAGCCCCGAGTGTGTCACTTGCCACGTCGCCTGCCACCAGATGCCATCAGGTGTCCCCAGCAGTCCGTCCTTACATGCAGCCTGTGTCACATCAAATGCAGCCTTTGTCCCCCCCCCAAATGCAGCCTCTGTCCCCCCCCCAAATGCAGCCTCTGTCCCCCCCCAAATCCAGCCTCTGTCCCCTTACATCAGAGTTGCCATCAGTGTCCCCCCACAGCATGTGTCCCCATCAGAGCCCCCCACAGCAGGTGTCCCCACAGCAGGGTGTCTCCATCAGAATCCCCCCACAGCAGGTGTCCCCATCAGAGTCCCCCCACAGCAGGTGTCCCCATCAGAGTCCCCCCCACAGCAGGTGTCCCCCATCAAAGCCCCCCACAGCAGGTGTCCCCCATCAAAGCCCCCCACAGCAGGTGTCCCCCATCAGAGTCCCCCCCACAGCAGGTGTCCCCCATCAGAGTCCCCCCCACAGCAGGTGTCCCCCATCAGAGTCCCCCCCACAGCAGGTGTCCCCCATCAGAGTCCCCCCCACAGCAGGTGTCCCCCATCAGAGTCCCCCCCCACAGCAGGTGTCCCCCATCAGAGTCCCCCCCACAGCAGGTGTCCCCCATCAGAGTCCCCCCCACAGCAGGTGTCCCCCATCAGAGTCCCCCCCACAGCAGGTGTCCCCCATCAGAGTCCCCCCCACAGCAGGTGTCCCCCATCAGAGTCCCCCCCACAGCAGGTGTCCCCCATCAGAGTCCCCCCCACAGCAGGTGTCCCCCATCAGAGTCCCCCCCACAGCAGGTGTCCCCCATCAGAGTCCCCCCCCCACAGCAGGTGTCCCCCATCAGAGTCCCCCCCACAGCAGGTGTCCCCCATCAGAGTCCCCCCCACAGCAGGTGTCCCCCATCAGAGTCCCCCCCACAGCAGGTGTCCCCATCAGAGTCCCCCCACAGCAGGTGTCCCCATCAGAGTCCCCCCACAGCAGGTGTCCCCATCAGAGTCCCCCCACAGCAGGTGTCCCCATCAGAGTCCCCCCACAGCAGTTGTCCCCCATCAGAGTCCCCCCACAGCAGGTGTCCCCATCAGAGTCCCCCCACAGCAGGTGTCCCCATCAGAGTCCCCCCCACAGCAGGTGTCCCCATCAGAGCCCCCCCACAGCAGGTGTCTCCACCAGAGCCCCCCACAGCAGGTGTCCCCTATCAAAGCCCCCCACAGCAGGTGTCCCCCATCAGAGTCCCCCCCACAGCAGGTGTCCCCCATCAGAGTCCCCCCCACAGCAGGTGTCCCCCATCAGAGCCCCCCACAGCAGGTGTCCCCCACAGCAGGTGTCCCCCACCAGAGTCCCCCACAGCAGGTGTCCCCCCACAGCAGGTGTCCCCCATCAGAGTCCCCCCCACAGCAGGTGTCCCCCATCAGAGTCCCCCCCACAGCAGGTGTCCCCCATCAGAGTCCCCCCCCCACAGCAGGTGTCCCCCATCAGAGTCCCCCCCCCACAGCAGGTGTCCCCCATCAGAGTCCCCCCACAGCAGGTGTCCCCCATCAGAGTCCCCCCCACAGCAGGTGTCCCCCATCAGTGTCCCCCCCACAGCAGGTGTCCCCCATAGCAGGTGTCCCCCATCAGAGTCCTCCCCACAGCAGGTGCCCCCCATCAGAGTCCCCCCCACAGCAGGTGTCCCCCATCAGAGTCCCCCCCACAGCAGGTGTCCCCCATCAGAGTCCCCCCCACAGCAGGTGTCCCCCATCAGAGTCCCCCCCACAGCAGGTGTCCCCCATCAGAGTCCCCCCCCACAGCAGGTGTCCCCCATCAGAGTCCCCCCCACAGCAGGTGTCCCCCATCAGAGTCCCCCCCACAGCAGGTGTCCCCCATCAGAGTCCCCCCCACAGCAGGTGTCCCCCATCAGAGTCCCCCCCCACAGCAGGTGTCCCCCATCAGAGTCCCCCCCACAGCAGGTGTCCCCCATCAGAGTCCCCCCCACAGCAGGTGTCCCCCATCAGAGTCCCCCCCACAGCAGGTGTCCCCCATCAGAGTCCCCCCCACAGCAGGTGTCCCCCATCAGAGTCCCCCCACAGCAGGTGTCCCCCATCAGAGTCCCCCCCACAGCAGGTGTCCCCCATCAGAGTCCCCCCCACAGCAGGTGTCCCCCATCAGAGTCCCCCCCCCACAGCAGGTGTCCCCCATCAGAGTCCCCCCCACAGCAGGTGTCCCCCATCAGAGTCCCCCCCACAGCAGGTGTCCCCCATCAGAGTCCCCCCCACAGCAGGTGTCCCCATCAGAGTCCCCCCACAGCAGGTGTCCCCATCAGAGTCCCCCCACAGCAGGTGTCCCCATCAGAGTCCCCCCACAGCAGGTGTCCCCATCAGAGTCCCCCCACAGCAGGTGTCCCCCATCAGAGTCCCCCCACAGCAGGTGTCCCCATCAGAGTCCCCCCACAGCAGGTGTCCCCATCAGAGTCCCCCCACAGCAGGTGTCCCCATCAGAGCCCCCCCACAGCAGGTGTCTCCACCAGAGCCCCCCACAGCAGGTGTCCCCTATCAAAGCCCCCCACAGCAGGTGTCCCCCATCAGAGTCCCCCCCACAGCAGGTGTCCCCCATCAGAGTCCCCCCCACAGCAGGTGTCCCCCATCAGAGCCCCCCACAGCAGGTGTCCCCCACAGCAGGTGTCCCCCATCAGAGTCCCCCCACAGCAGGTGTCCCCCCACAGCAGGTGTCCCCCATCAGAGTCCCCCCCACAGCAGGTGTCCCCCATCAGAGTCCCCCCCACAGCAGGTGTCCCCCATCAGAGTCCCCCCCCCACAGCAGGTGTCCCCCATCAGAGTCCCCCCCCCACAGCAGGTGTCCCCCATCAGAGTCCCCCCCACAGCAGGTGTCCCCCATCAGAGTCCCCCCCACAGCAGGTGTCCCCCATCAGTGTCCCCCCCACAGCAGGTGTCCCCCATAGCAGGTGTCCCCCATCAGAGTCCTCCCCACAGCAGGTGTCCCCCATCAGAGTCCCCCCCACAGCAGGTGTCCCCCATCAGAGTCCCCCCCACAGCAGGTGTCCCCCATCAGAGTCCCCCCACAGCAGGTGTCCCCCATCAGAGTCCCCCACAGCAGGTGTCCCCCATCAGAGTCCCCCCCACAGCAGGTGTCCCCCATCAGAGTCCCCCCCACAGCAGGTGTCCCCCATCAGAGCCCCCCACAGCAGGTGTCCCCCACAGCAGGTGTCCCCCATCAGAGTCCCCCCACAGCAGGTGTCCCCCCACAGCAGGTGTCCCCCATCAGAGTCCCCCCCACAGCAGGTGTCCCCCCATCAGAGTCCCCCCACAGCAGGTGTCCCCCATCAGAGTCCCCCCCACAGCAGGTGTCCCCCATCAGAGTCCCCCCCACAGCAGGTGTCCCCCATCAGAGTCCCCCCCCACAGCAGGTGTCCCCCATCAGAGTCCCCCCCACAGCAGGTGTCCCCCATCAGTGTCCCCCCCACAGCAGGTGTCCCCCCATCAGAGTCCCCCCCACAGCAGGTGTCATCAGAGTCCCCCCCACAGCAGGTGTCCCCCATCAGAGTCCCCCCCACAGCAGGTGTCCCCCATCAGAGTCCCCCCCACAGCAGGTGTCCCCCATCAGAGTCCCCCACAGCAGGTGTCCCCCATCAGAGCCCCCGACAGCAGGTGTCCCCCATCAGAGTCCCTCCACAGCAGGTGTCCCCCATCAGAGCCCCCCCACAGAAGGTGTCCCCATCAGAGTCCCCCACAGCAGGTGTCCCCATCAGAGTTCCCCAACAGCAGGTGTCCCCCATCAGAGTCCCCCACAGCAGGGTGTCCCCATCAGAGTCCCCCCACAGCAGGGTGTCCCCATCAGAGTCCCCCCACAGCAGGGTGTCCCCATCAGAGTCCCCCCACAGCAGGGTGTCCCCATCAGAGCCCCCCACAGCAGTTGTCCCCATCAGAGCCCCCCACAGCAGTTGTCCCCATCAGAACCCCCCACAGCAGTTGTCCCATCAGAGCCCCCCCACAGCAGTTGTCCCCATCAGAGCCCCCCACAGCAGTTGTCCCCATCAGAGCCCCCCACAGCAGTTGTCCCCATCAGAGTCCCCCACAGCAGGTGTCCCCCATCAGAGTCCCCCCACAGCAGGTGTCCCCATCAGAGCCCCCCACAGCAGGGTGTCCCCATCAGAGCCCCCCACAGCAGTTGTCCCCATCAGAGCCCCCCATAGCAGGGTGTCCCCATCAGAGCCCCCCACAGCAGGGTGTCCCCATCAGAGCCCCCCACAGCAGTTTTCCCTATCAGAGTCCTCCACAGCAGTTGTCCCCATCAGAGTCCCCCCCACAGCAGTTGTCCCCATCAGAGTCCCCCCCACAGCAGGTGTCCCCCATCAGAGTCCCCCCACAGCAGGTGTCCCCCATCAGAGTCCCCCCACAGCAGGTGTCCCCATCAGAGTCCCCAACAGCAGGTGTCCCCCATCAGAGCCCCCGACAGCAGGTGTCCCCCATCAGAGTCCCTCCACAGCAGGTGTACCCCAACAGAGCCCCCCCACAGAAGGTGTCCCCATCAGAGTCCCCCACAGCAGGTGTCCCTATCAGAGTCCCCCAACAGCAGGTGTCCCCATCAGAGTCCCCCACAGCAGGGTGTCCCCATCAGAGTCCCCCACAGCAGGGTGTCCCCATCAGAGCCCCCCACAGCAGTTGTCCCTATCAGAACCCCCCACAGCAGGTGTCCCCCATCAGAACCCCCCACAGCAGTTGTCCCCATCAGAGCCCCCCACAGCAGTTGTTCCCATCAGAGCCCCCCACAGCAGTTGTCCCCATCAGAGCCCCCCACAGCAGGGTGTCCCCATCAGAGCCCCCCACAGCAGTTGTCCCCATCAGAGCCCCCCACAGCAGTTGTCCCCATCAGAGCCCCCCACAGCAGTTGTCCCCATCAGAGCCCCCCACAGCAGTTGTCCCCATCAGAGTCCCCCACAGCAGGTGTCCCCATCAGAGCCCCCCACAGCAGTTGTCCCCATCAGAGTCCCCCACAGCAGGGTGTCCCCATCAGAGCCCCCCACAGCAGGGTGTCCCCATCAGAGCCCCCACAGCAGTTGTCCCCATCAGAGCCCCCCACAGCAGGGTGTCCCCATCAGAGCCCCCCACAGCAGTTGTCCCCATCAGAGCCCCCCCACAGCAGTTGTCCCCATCAGAGTCCCCCCACAGCAGGGTGTCCCCATCAGAGCCCCCCACAGCAGGGTGTCCCCATCAGAGCCCCCCACAGCAGTTGTCCCCATCAGACCCCTCCACAGCAGTTGTCCCCATCAGAGTCCCCCACAGCAGTTGTCCCCATCAGAACCCCCCACAGCAGTTGTCCCCATCAGAGCTCCCCACAGCAGTTGTCCCCATCAGAGCCCCCCACCAGAGCCCCCCCTCAGCAGGTGTCCCCCCGATTCTCCACACAGCGGTACTTACCTTCAGTCTCCTGCGGTGTCCTCCTCACACTGGCACCAGCATTCTTCCTGCTTCCTCTCTCGGGCGCAATGAGAGAGAACACCAGGAAGTGACATCTGCCTCAGGGCAGATGTCAATCAAATCTGCAGTGCCAAGTAGCTTCCGCCCGGCGCCTGTAGTATGTATTGCTATGGCCGAGCGGAAGCTACTCGGCGCTTCAGAAAACGCCCCAAGGCGGGCTAAACGCCCGCAAATGCAGCGCCACGTCTGCAATCTCGTGATTGCATAGACGTGGCGCTTCCTATAAGTGCACTGTGTCCGGCGTCGCACTGTATCCGGCGTCCGAACACAGTGCACTTAAGGACCTTTTTTTTCCTTTTTTTTTTTTTGTTTTTAAAGGGCCAGTATTAAAAAAATTTTTTTTGACTTTTTTTTTGACTTTTTTTTTTTTTTTGCTGCCTGGAGGGGGGGGGGGGCGGCACCCAGGCGCCCCCTATGGACGGGCCACCACTGTCTAGAAAGTGTATTTGGTCCTACAAATCATTGTGCAGTGCTAAGAAAAAGCACAGAAGAAATATGTAACAAGCAGATTGTAGCTGGTCACATTTATTTTCACAGTTATGAAATATACATTGGGCATCTGAAGCCTCAGCTGGGGGGGAAGGAAGTGTGGAAGGAAGACTGGAGAGTGCTGACCTGGGTTCAGTCTGGGTTCAGGCCTGTGAAGAGTCTGCACAGGAATTTTGGGGTACAGCGATCCAAGCATCAACTGAGGAAACAGTGGTCGGACCTCAAATTAAGGGAGCACGATCAGTATAGAAGGATCAGGAGAGTGCTGCAAAAAAGTAAGTAGTTGTCCTGTGTTCCTATTCTTTATTTTCATTACATTTGTGCTGCTCCATGTACCTTTCTTTACTGTTGTACAGTTTAAAATGGCAATTTTCATGTTCATGGGCACATTAACGTTCGTAGGAAACATTGTTCGTTCGGCCACTAAAATACGATGTTTTGGCCAGATGCAGTTCAATATCGTTTTCTGGCCTACTTCTATTAAAAAAAGTTTGTTGTCTAGATGGGTTTGTAACTAGAATGAAATGCAAACTAGATTCTGTGTAAGGAGAGGACACTCAGCAGCTGTTTACACATCTGGACACTGGAGCACTAGTGTGGGACACCAGAACACCCTTATTATTAGGGGGCCCACACAGGTGCTCCAGTGAATAATATAGGGGTGTCTCCATCTGTGAAGCTTGCACAAAACAGGTAAGTATTCAAGCTTTACAAAAGACCAAAAAATTTCTCAGCTTGGAACTCTGCCAAAACAGACAATTGTACCCCACTTCCAAGCAATGTTTCATATTCCTATTTCTGCCATCAAATATCTGTGTGCTAAGTATACCTATTTTTGTTCACATAGGGGAGAAAAGACTCGGCGGACACCACTCATCAGAGGAGACCAGAGACCCCCCACCTCAGGAAGAGGAGGAAATCCCCCAAACCCAACCAGAGGAGGAGGAGGGAGACATTGTAGAAATTGTCACCACAACAGGTGAGTGACTGCGACTACAGCTTCAGGTAAAAGATGGATGCCTACATATTTATAATACATGGTGGGTTTTTTTTTGTTTTTTTTGTAGGTGATCAGGATGTTGTGGAAGAGGAATGTCAATTCACCATTGAAAATGCCCATATCCTCATCGGGGAGATAATGGGGTGTAATAGGGATTTAGAAAACATAAAGCAAAACATCAATGATGTTCAAAACAAAATGAAGAACATCATTGATGTTTTAGGGAGAATCTAAAACACCAAGAAATCCCTAAATTTCTTCTGCTTTTTTTGTTTTATGACTAAAATTTTTTACGTATGTTAAAAGCCAAATTTAGAAGATGCACACAGTGTGTCAACATGTGCTATCTGCCATCACGAGAGATCAATGTACGCGTTTTGTGGGTGCAACCCCTTCCTCGATAAAAAGTAGCTGAGAGGAAGGGGTAGCACCCAGAAAACACGTCCATTCATCCCCCATGATGGCAGCTAGCACATGTTGACATTAGGCAATTTGTGTGCATCTTCTAAATTTGGCTTTTACAGGGGTGACATCACCCCATCTGCTGAGCGCAATATCAAACACAGTTTGTACATACTCATGTCTGATATTGCCTTCACTTTATAAAAGTTGAACTTTGTAAGTTCCAGAGATGTGTATTATTTTATGGTTTTAAACATGCCTGTTTTAATTTAAAAGGCGATTTCTACTTAATGTGACCTAAAAAAATGTTATACAACAAACATACTGGTTTGTTCAAAAACCCTTTTATAAACACACATGTGATGTACTTTGATTAAAAAGATTGATAATCAACAATGTGTGACTTCTTCTTTCAATGCTCAAAAGCATTTTTTGGAGTAAAGTTGGTGTTTTCAGTGACAATGTGGGTTATTTACTAAAGGCAAATCCACTTTGCACTACAAGTGCAGTTTCAATGCAGTCTCAAGTGCACTTGTAGTGCAAAGTGTATTTTCCTTTAGTAAATAAAACCCAACAATGCTTCCCAAAACTTCCCAAGACTTCCCAAACTTCGGTCATGGTGCTGAAAAATATTAATATTTTTGTCACTAATGCATTACATACATTAAAACAAAAACAAGGTGTGTGTGTAGCAGACCCACAACATAATAATAATAGTTTGCCGAAGAAGAGATTGTCACCTCATGTGTCAACGAAATTTTGTTTGCACTGTTGAAGAAAAAGGCCAAAAAATATAACATTAATAAAAGATAACCGAGGAGACAGCTAAAAGAAAGCCAAGCAGTAAATCAAAGCAAATATTTGTGCAGTTTCAAATATATTTTTATGTAAAAAATGTCTCAGATATTGTCTGGCATATCGATGGCCCCCTACCCGCAAAGTATTCCATGTATCTTATACGGACCTTGCGGGCACTCTGGTGGGGCAAGCCAGGACGGCCACTTTCAAGCGCCGTCAGGGTTGGTTCATTCTGAATTCAGGCCTCAGGCCCAACTGAGGCAGCATAGTTCAAAGAATTTCTCCTTAAAAAGTTGTGGAGAATACAGCAAGACAGGATGATGTGATTGACTTTATATTCCGCCATGTGTATCGGTGTAAGAAATAGGCGGAACTGGCTGGCCATTATTCCAAACATATTCTCCACCACTCTTCTGGCTCTGGCCAGTTGGTAATTAAAAACCCTCTGGTCTGGGGTGCGGGTCCTTATAGGGAATGGCCGCATAAGATGGTCCCCCAGCGCAAACGCTTCATCCGCAACAAAGACGAATGGGAGTCCTTCCACGTTGTCTTCTGGAGGTGGCAAGCCCAAGCTGCCATTTTGAAGATGCCTGTAGAACTCAGTCTGGGTGGTGACTCCACCATCTGACATCTGACCATTCTTCCCCACATCCACATACAGGAACTCGTACGTAGCAAACACCTCTACCAACATCACAATACTATTGAACCCCTTGTAGTTGTAATAGTATGACCCCGAGTTGGGGTGGGACTATGTGGACCTGTTTCCCATCAATTGCCCCTACGCAGTTGGGAAAGTCCCACCACTGGGCAAAGTGGGAGGCCACAGTCTGCCATTCCTGTGGCGTGGAAGGAAACTGTGGAGTCAAACCAGAAAAAAAAAATAGTCATTTTGCACATAAACATTGAAAGCAGATTAGACACAAACATTCTTGGCCAACATCAGTATAATATTTATTTTAGGGAGCATTTAAAGACAAAAATATAAGGTCCACTTATCAGATTCATCACCCCCTCTGATGGCCCATTGTAAAAATTTTAGGGGGGGAAATGTTTTGGACAGTTGACATTATCCACTTCATTGAGAGATGAATGTCTAAATAATGTGTATTACTTTGGCCAGCCCCTTCTTACTTACACTATTGGCAGCCCACTGGACAGGTAAGAAGTGTCATGATACAAAAATATAAATACACACTGTCCAAATTGGAGCACAATTTTAACATTCTGCAATTACCTATCAAGATAATAAGAGGATACAAAAACTTTAAACAGTACCATTTGAAAGTATTCAGGCAGGCCCTTGCACTACATGCTTTGGGGAATTCATACCAAAATCTGACCACAAAAGAGGTAGGTATAGTGTGTGTGGGTTTGGCAAAGTCAGCAGATAGAGGATTGGAATGGGCTGACTTAGCGTTTGGGGGAGGGAGGGTTCCAAATGAGTATGTGACCCAAAAAAAAGCCTCTGCCACTCTGCCAGTATTTAAGGACACAAATAACATTTTTAGACATTTTAGGGGGTGTTTAGGTAAATCACTCCAATCACTAAATCACTCCAATGGAGCTGACAAAATACATTGTTAAGTGACTAGGCGAGGTGGATATGGGTCCAAGAGAGCATTCTGGGGAGGTTAGTGAAGGCAAATATGCATGAAGGACAAAAAAGGAGCATTATAAAAGATTATGATATTGAGCGGTCTGGAAGTGGGGTCTATCCACAAAGGCCCAGATGTGCCTGAGAAGCCCCGTTCCTCAGCAGAATGTACAAAGGAGTATGTCCAAGAACTTTTAAACAGCAATGCAACAAAACAGTTTCCCAATCCAAAGTCAGCTGAATTTAAACCAGAACCAGCAGAACCCCTGAGTGTACGAAAACAAACCCATTAAGCCAGCAATGCTAGAACATTTAAAGATGAACCATTACAGACTAGGGATGAGCCGAACACCCCCCTGTTCAGTTCGCAGCAGAACATGCGAACAGGCAAAAAATTTGTTCGAACACGCGAACACCGTTAAAGTCTATGGGACACGACCATGAATAATCAAAAGTGCTAATTTTAAAGGCTTATATGCAAGTTATTGTCATAAAAAGTGTTTGGAGACCTGGGTCCTGCCCCAGGGGACATGGATCAATGCAAAAAAAGTTTTAAAAATTGACGTTTTTTCGGGAGCAGTGATTTTAATGATGCTTAAAGTGAAACATTAAAAGTGTAATATCCCTTTAAATTTCGTACCTGGGGGTGTCTATAGTATGCCTGTAAAGGGGCACATGTTTCCCATGTTTAGAACAGTCTGACAGCAAAATGACATTTCAAAGAAAAAAAAGTCATTTAAAACTACTCGCAGCTATTAATGCATTGCCGGTCCGGCAATACACATAGAAGTTCATTGATAAAAACGGCATGGAAATTCCCCACAGGGGAACACCGAACCAAAAAAAATGACGTGGGGGTCCCCCTAAATTCCATACCAGGCCCTGCAGGTCTGGTATGGATATTAAAGGGAACCTTGGCCAAAGTTAAAAAAAAATGATGTGGGGGGGTCCCCCTAAATTCCAAACCAGCCCTCCAGGTCTGGTATGGATATTAAGGGGAACCCCGTGCCAAAATTTAAAAAAAAAGGGCTTTCGGGTACCCCCAAAAATCCATACCAGACCCTTATCCGAGCACGCAACCTGGCAGGCTGCAGGAACAGAAGAGAGAGTGCCCCCCCTCCTTAACCGTACCAGGCCACATGCCCTCAACATTGGGAGGGTGCATTGGGGTAGCCCCCCAAAACACCTTGTCCCATGTTGATGAGGACAAGGGCCTCATCCCCACAACCTTGGCCGGTGGTTGCGGGGGTCTGCGGGCGGGGGGCTTATCGGAATCTGGAAGCCCCCTTTAACAAGGGGACTCCCAGATCCCGGCCCTCCCCCTGTGTGAAATGGTAAGGGGGTAAAAAAGTACCCCTACCATTTCACTAAAAAACTGTCAAAAATGACAAGAGACAGTTTTTGACAATTCCTTTATTTAAATGCTTCTTCTTTATTCTATCTTCTATCTTCCTTCATCTTCTTCTTCTGGTTCTTCTGGTACTTCTGGTTCTTCCTCCGGTGTTCTCGTCCAGCATCTCCTCCGCAGAGTCTTCTTCCCTTCTTCTCCTCGGGCCGCTCCACATCCATGGCATGGAGGGAGGCTCCCGCTCTTCTCTTCATCTTCTTCTCTTCATCTTCTTCTCTTCATCTTCTTGCCTTCATCTTCTTTTCGGGCCGCTCCGCATCCATGCTGGGATGGAGGGAGGCTCCCGCTGTGTGACGCTTCTCCTCTTCTGATGTTGTCCCTGTCAGAGGGCAGAGAGGAGGTTGGTGCCATTGTCGCAAACCACCATTTCTGCCTTAAGTTGACGTGGCGTCAACCACCTTTGAAGCTGCCCCTGCAGAGCTGACAGAACCTCTGCCCCAGTGTGGCTCCTGTCCCCCAAGCACACCAGCTCAAGCACCGCATGGCATCTTTTGATAATTGCACAAAGATCTTGTGAGCCACAACTGGATTGATGCCTTTAAAGTGAATACCAATACCTACATCAGCTGCATACACTAACCACGTTTCATACCGTGTATTTGACAAAATCAAATAAATAATTGTGTATGTGCTAAAAAGATGAACTAATAACGTGATATGAAACAATGAATCAAATCAAAATAAATAAATATATGCACTAGCGTAAAATCTATAAATCACATTAAAAAAATATTCAATATTAAATGTTGTAAACAGTAATCAGTGCCATTCATCTGTGAAAAAAAGTGAACAAAATATATAAATATATAAATATATCAACATGCAACGTGCAAAGCGTGAAAAATCCAAGTGTTGATTAAAAAATACAGTGTCCAACAACTAAATTAAAATCGATTCATAAAAAATAAAAAAATGAAGTGCAGAAATTAGTGTCCAAAAAATATATATAGGCATTCCTCATGTTCTTCCTATATGGTGTGCAAATAACGGCATGCTCCAGTGCCCTCCAGTGACCCCCAATTGCTTGTGCGCTCACCTCTGAGCGTGTGACACAGTGGTTAAACAGTGTCTAAACACGCATTAGAGCCACTCCTGGGCTCATATAGGATCTACTGGGAATGATCTGCACCTCGCTCAGATAACCATCAGTGGCAAAATGTATAGAAAAGAAGGAGACTCCATAGCATAATAACGCCAGGGATTTATTGAACAATTTAGAACCAATTCCCTCCAGGAGGGTACTCACAATGTGTGGGTGCGTCAGTGCACCATCCTTTCTGAGTGTAGTATGCAGGAATACAGGTAACTTGTATGGCGTGCGGTGCGGTGTGTATTCCTCTGCTTGTCTGTGTTAGTAGCTCCGTCCTGCCCCTCCCCTACGCGTCTTCGGTACAGGGATCACGTGCCTTCATCTGGGGGATCTAATAGGACGAGCGCTCGTTGTATTATATATAGTGTGACGGCGGCCATTTTGCCTGAGACCGCAGACACAACTAGTGATGGACTACGGCCGTGTAAAAGCAGCAGCAAACAGCACTGACTGTCAGCGATTATAGTCTAAGATAAGCAGAGGATATCTGATCAAGGATAGCTAGCGATGTTAACCCTATTTGTATGTGTATAGTATAAATGGATGAACTAAACTGTGTTGTTACTTCAGGACAGAGCCACACATCTGAGAGGACACCACATTGCACCTCATACATAGATATTCACATCAGCAGCCAATTTATAATGATAAAAACATCTAAAAACATAAACTTATAATTTAAATTAATTTGATTAGTTGATATAATAATACTGATGTACGAAAAAAGCACCTGAAAAAACTTCTTGCATAGAAGAAATATTAAAAATAAAATAAAATAAAAAAATCACAATATCAATCCATACATATATCAATAGTGGATCTTGCTAAATATGCCATAGGGGAATATATACCCAATAAATATTTTATTACAATTACTATACATTAATAAAAGGATCCTATTCATAATATATATTATATATACTAAAAATAAGCAGAAAAATTATGTGGAATGCTTGAAAAATATATATTTAAAAAATGTTTTTTTTAAAAAAATCTTTTTTTTTTTTGAGAATATTAACACTATTTATATTAAAAACATCCTAAAATAATATATATATATATATGCTACCTTGCGGAGTACTGAAAAAGGGGGGCATAAATAAATATATGTAGACAAAATATAATAATAATATATCAGGGAAATTAATACTGTATCTGGGAGAATGCTATATCAATAATGTTCCAGCACCATAACTACTCCACATTGCATTCTGAATAATGCTACAGCAACACAACTACTCCACAATGTATATTCCTATTACTCCAGTAGAATATAACCATATACCAACATCAAGTTACCCATCGCAGATCCAATATAAATAATCTATAAAATGTAGGTATCTGGGTAAGATATTATAAAAGGCTGAAATCAATAGTTACTTAGGAAACATCTCAAATCAAACTCCCTGTTAAGTCCTCCAGGAGACAAGGAGCCGAGCTGGTGTATCCACCATGATTCGCGTTTACTAATCTCTCCTACAAAGTTGGAACCCCTCCAGTGACGTTTGGGTACCTCTATTCCCCAAAACTTCATTCCAACCGTACTTTGGTTATGCACTTGTTTAAAATGTATAGATAGATGATGCTTATCAGACCCTTTGCGTATATTCCTTACGTGCTCTTCTAAACTGTCTTTTAAAGCCCTAGTGGTGCGCCCCACATAAATATAATTACATGGGCATTTCAACGCATAAGCAACTCCTATAGTATCGCAGAATATAAAATATCTGATAACATAGGAGTGGTTATTTCTAGGATTAATGAATTCCTTTAGTCTTCTGTTGTTACCAGGAACCCTAACGCAGCTGTAACACCTACCACAACCAAAAAAGCCCTTGAGGTCCCAGAACATTAGAGGTTTCAGGGGGGGGGGTGGTGGTTCCTCTACATTATGGACCAATCTATCCCGTAGATTGGGTGCTCTCTTGAAAATAATCTTGGGTTTTTCTGGGAGTACCTCTTTTAGGTGGACATCTTGCTTCAAAACATTCCAATACTTCCGTATAATTCTTTGTACTTCATTGTTTTGCAAGGAGTAATTTAGAACAATACTGATACCATCGTTAACCTCCTCTTCCATGGTTTCAATCCTATCTTTAAGTAAACTTTCTCTCCTGAGGTGTGCAACTTCCAACTTTTCTTTCTGCAAAAAATCTTTATGGTATCCCTTGTCTATAAACATGCTACTTAGCTTGTCAGACTGGTGCTCATAATCCTCAATTCGCGTGCAGTTCCTCCTCATCCTTGTAAATTGGCCTCTGGATATATTCACTAGCCAAGTTTTGTGGTGACAGCTTGTGGTCGGGATGTAAGAATTGCGCTCTGTTGCTTCAAGCCTTCACTAGTATTAAAATGCCATCTTTTGGCCTGTGTACTTGCGTAGCCCTTTGAACGCCTACAGAGCACCCCTGGTTCAGGGAACATAGCACAGGAAGAGGCCATGGAGGAAGAAGAAGAGGAGGGGTGGAGGAGAGAGGTGTGTCAGAATCACTAGTAGTGGCATTTTGGAGGCGTGGTGGCGGAACAACCTCCAACACTACTGTACCTTGTCCTGCATCCTTCCCAGCTGCCAGAAGAGTCACCCAATGCGCCGTGAAACTTAGGTAATGTCCCTGTCCATGCCTGCTGGACCATGAGTCAGCGGTAATATGCACCTTACCGCTGACTGCCCTGTCCAGCGAGGCCAAGACATTGCCTTCCACATGCCGGTAGAGGCCCGGAATCGCCTTCCATGAGAAAAAGTGGCGTTTAGGAACCTGCCACTGAGGAACCGCACATTCCACAAACTCACGGAAGGGGGTAGATTCTACCAACTGAAAAGGTAGCAGTTGAAGTGCTAGCAATTTTGCCAAGCTAGCATTCAACCCCTGGGCATGTGGATGGCTGGGAGCGAACTTCTTTTGCGGTGCAGCAGCTGGGGCAGGGAAATTTGCCTAGTACAATCTGATGTCGGTGTACCGATAGCAGATTGTCCGCAAGTACTTGGCTGTGACACACCTAATTCTACACCTTCATTCCTCTCAGTGCAGGTCTCAGAGAGGACTGAAGGTATAGTGGGGTTGGAGATCCCAGCTGATGAGGAGTAAGGAGAGGTCCTCTTTGTTTTTTGGTATGGGTCTTTTAGGTACGCTTGCCAATGAACTGCATGGCAGGTCAACATATGTCTGGTCAAGCATGTGGTGCCCAAGCGGGAGATGTTTTGCCCATGCGAGATACACTTGAGACATATGTTGCAAATAGCAGCAGTGCCATCTGATGCACTCGTCTCAAAAAACCACCAAAGAACTTTTGGAAAAACGCGCAGACAGCAGCGCCCTGCACATGCGGAGCTCTGAGGTGTGATGCAGTCAGTGTGCTGTCCTTAGGCTGGCCCCTGGAGGGCATCCTGCCTTGTTGGTGATGTGCCTCCTCCTCCTCCTCCTCTCTCCTATCAGGCACCCACGTTGAGTCAGTGACCTCATCATCCCCTCCCTCCTCATCACTGGAGCAAACCTGGCAGTATGCTGCAGCAGGGGGAACATGACTGCCAGATTGCTGTCCTTCTTGGGCATCCTCCTGGAGCATGTACCCAACACTGTGGTCAAACAGTTCGAGGGACTCCTCAGGAGGACATGGTGGGGCTAGGGAAGGAGTCACTGATGCCATTGAGCCGAGGGAAGAGGCCACGTTGGCAGCTGCTTTGCCAGACAAAGTACCCTGAGCATGGGTGAGAGAGGATGAGGAGGATGAGGAAGTCTTGGTCATCCACTTGACCAAGTCTTCTGCATGTTGCAGCTCAACACGGCCAGCTGCCGAAAAAAAGGCCAAGCGTGTCCCACGGCCACGTGCTAATGAGAATGCACTGTGTCCATGACCAGCACTGTTGCCTCTAGACACCGAGCCTGCTTGCCCTCTTTTATGGCTTGTGACTGTCTGCCTCTCCTCTATGGCCTTCCAGACATACTAATGGCCCGCAGTGAGATGTAGCTGCACTAAGCTGGGATATATATATATATATATACTGATACTGCAGCTAGCAAAATCAACTGCCTGCCTGTAGTATTATTAGTATGAGAACACCAGAAATCTTCTACAAGTAGCTTTAGCTGAACACTGTGCAGAGGTCGCACTACACTAACTTGTAGCTTTAGCTGAACACTGTGCAGAGGTCGCACTACACTAACGTGTAAATAATGTATCTGTCTGCAGTAGTGATAGGATCAGGAAAACAACACCAACCTTCTACAGGTAGCTTTAGCTGAACACTATGCAAAGGTCGCACTACATTAACTTGTAGCTTTAGCTGAACACTGTGCAGAGTCGCACTACACTAACGTGTAAATAATGTAGCTGCCTGCAGTAGTGATAGGATCAGGAAAACACCACCAACCTTCTACAGGTAGCTTTAGCTGAACACTGTGCAGAGGTCGCACTACACTAACGTGTAAATAATGTAGCTGCCTGCGGTAGTGATAGGATCAGGAAAATAACACCAACCTTCTACAGGTAGCTTTAGCTGAACACTGTGCAGATGTTGCACTACAGTAACTTGTAGCTTTAGCTGAACACTGTGCAGAGGTCGCACTACACTAACTTGTAGCTTTAGCTGAACACTGTGCAGAGGTCGCACTACACTATCTTGTAGCTTTAGCTGAACACTGTGCAGAGGTCGCACTACACTAACTTGTAGCTTTAGCTGAACACTATGCAGAAGTCGCACTACACTAACTTGTAGCTTTAGCTGAACACTGTGCAGAGGTTGCACTACACTAATTTGTAGCTTTAGCTGAACACTGTACAGAGGTCTCACTACACTAAAAAATAATGTAGCTGCCTGCGGTAGTGATAGGATCAGAAAAACACCACCAATCTTCTACAGGTAGCTTTAGCTGAACACTGTGCAGAGGTCGCACTACACTAACTGTAAATACTGTAGCTAATAGGACTAATAGAATCTGAAGAACACCAGCAATTTTCTTCAAATACTGTAACAACACCTGCCTGTCAGTAGGAAGATAATAACAGGAACGGATCTAGCTAAACTGAATACAGTGTATATATATATATTTATATATATATATATATATATATATACAACACCTGGGATGCATATATATGTATATATACACAATACACTGTAAGCGCAGCTAACTGACTGTCCTGCCTAATCTATCTAACTTAAATCAAATGACACTGTCTCTCTGTCTCTATCTCTCAACGCCAAAACACACTACACAGGGCCGATGTGCAGGCGGCCTTATATAGTGTGGGGCATGTACTAAGCCCCCTGAGCCATAATTGGCCAAAGCCACCCTGGACCAAGTCTTCCACATGTTGCGGCTCAACACTGCCAGTTGCCGAAAAAAAGGCAAAGCGTGTCCCACGGCCACGTGCTGATTAGGATGCACCGTCTCCATGACCAGCACTAGACACAGAGCCTGCTTGCCCTCTTTTATTGGCTTGTGACTGTCTGCCTCTCCTTGTTGGCCTTCCAGACATACTAATGGCCTGTAGCTGCACTAAGCTGGGATATATATATATATATATATATATATATATATATATATATACTGATACTGCAGCTAGCAAAATCAACTGCCTGCCTGTAGTATGAGAACACCACCAACCTTCTGCAGGTAGCTTTAGCTGAACACTGTGCAGAGCTCGCAAAAAACTAACTTGTAGCTTATTTAGCTGCCTGCGGTAGTGATAGGATCAGGAAAACACCACCAACCTTCTACAGGTAGCTTTAGCCGAACACTGTGCAGAGCTCGCAAAAAAATAACTTGTAGGTTTAGCTGAACACTGTGAGCAGGACGCAATACACTAACTTGTAGTTTTAGCTGAACACTGTGAGGAGGACGCACTACACTAACTTGTAGCTTTAGCTGAACACTGTGCAGAGGTCTCACTACACTAACTTGTAGTTTTAGCTGAACACTGTGAGGAGGACGCACTACACTAACTTGTAGCTTTAGCTGAACACTGTGCAGAGGTCTCACTACACTAACTTGTAGTTTTAGCTGAACACTGTGAGCAGGACGCACTACACTAACTTGTAGCTTTAGCTGAACACTGTGCAGAGGTCTCACTACACTAACTTGTAGTTTTAGCTGAACACTGTGAGCAGGATGCACTACACTAACTTGTAGCTTTAGCTGAACACTGTGCAGAGGTCTCACTACACTAACTTGTAGTTTTAGCTGAACACTGTGAGCAGGACGAACTATACTAACTTGTAGCTTTAGCTGAACACTGTGCAGAGGTCTCACTACACTAACTTTTAGTTTTAGCTGAACATTGTGAGCAGGACGCACTACACTAACTGTAAATAGTCTAGCTGCCTGACTGTGGTACTAATAGGATCAAAAGAACACCAGCAATTTTCTTCAGGTAGGTGTAAATACTGTAAAAAGACAAGCTTGCCTTTCAGTAAGAAGATAACAGGAACAGATCTAGCTAAACTGAATACAGTGTATATATGTATATGCAACACCTGGGATGCATATATATACACAATACACTATAAGTGCAGCTAACTCACTGACTGTCCTCCCTAATCTAGCTAACTCAAATGAAATGACACTATCTCTCTCTCTCTCTCTAAGCACGCCGGAACACACTACACAGGGCCGCCGCGCAGACGGCCTTATATAGTGTGGGGCGTGTTCTAAACCCCCTGAGCCATAATTGGCCAAAGCCACCCTGGCTTTGGCCAATTACAGCTCTCTCTACCGACGGCGCTGTGATTGGCCAAGCATGCGGGTCATCGTGCATGCTTGGCCAATCATCAGCCAGCAATGCACTGCGATGCCGCAGTGAATTATGGGCCGTGACGCGCCACAAAAATTTGGCGCGAACGGCCCATATCGTTTGCAATTCGGTGAACGATCGAACAGCCCATGTTCGAGTCGAACATGGATTTGACTCAAACACGAAGCTCATCCCTACTCAACATGAGGGTGTTTCATTAAATGATGTTCTGCTGAGTGGCCCAGATCTAAACAACACACTTTTGGGTGTCCTCTTACGCTTCAGGAAAGAGCCTATTGCCTTCACAGGGGTTGTGCAACAGATGTTTTATTGTTTTCTAGTGAGAGAGGACCGTCGTGATTACCTGCGTTTCCTGTGGTACAAGGATAAGGACACAGATAAAGAGGTGACAGAGTATAGAATGAGGGTGCATGTTTTTGGTAATAGCCCTTCTCCTGCTGTTGCCATATACTGCATGCGCAAAGCTGCCCAGAAAGGTGCAGAACATTATGGTCAAAATGTCAAACACCTTGTGATGAGACATTTCTATGTAGACAATGGACTTGCTTCAGCTAGCACACCCGAAGGGGCAATCAACATTCTTAACAAAGCAAAACAAATGCTGGCAGAGTCTAATCTGTGACTACATAAGATAGCCTCTAACAGCAAACAAGTCATGGAAGCACAGAAGACAGAGTTAAGCATCTCAAAGACCTTTGCCTGGAAACAGACACCCTTCCTTTACAGAAGAGTTTAGGCCTAAGCTGGGATATAGAGAAAGACTGTTTTGTTTTTCAGGTTTCTTCAGTAGAAAAGCCATTCACGAGAACAGGAATTCTATCCACTGTGAACAGTCTCTACGATCCTCTCGGGTTTGTAGCACCTGTCACCATAACAGGTAAGGCCTTATTTCGTGAACTGTCAAGTGGAGAAAGTGAGTGAGATGCCTTACTTCCACAAGAGAGACTCCATGAGTGGGTCCAATGGACAGAGTCTTTACAAGCCTTATGCCATGTACACACGGTCTGACTTTTCAGCTACAAAAGTCTGACAGCCCGTCCGACAGACTTTCGACAGACTTTCGACGGACTTTTGGTGGATTTTTAACAGACTTTCTAACGACCGAACTTGCCTACACACGATCACACAAAAGTCCGACGGATTCGTAAGTGATGACGTACACCGGACTAAAATAAGGAAGTTGATAGCCAGTAGCTAATAGCTGCCCTAGCGCGGGTTTTTGTGCATCGGACTAGCATACAGATGAGCGGATTTCTGGGTCTGGCGGAGTTACGACGTAAAGATTTGAAGCATGTTCCAAATCTAAAGTTTGTCAGATTTGTGACTGGAAAAGTCTGCTGAAGGTCCGGTGAAGCCCACATACGATCGGATTGTCTGACAGATTTGGTCCGTCGGACAAGTCTGGACGAAAAATCCGACCGTGTGTACGCGGCATTACAATGTTTACAAATACCCAGATGTTATGTTCCTGTTTCATTGTCACAAGCCTGCAAAAGAGAACTGTACATTTTTTTCAGATGCATCTGTTACAGCAATAGGTGCAGTTGCTTACTTGAAGGTAAAGAGTCCTAGGCCGGCACATACAATTCCACGCCTAGAGTTATGTGGAGCTGTACTAGCGGTTGAACTGTATGAGCTAGTGAGAGACGAGATGGACCTAAGCCTAGATGCTGTGAAATTCTTTACAGACAGTAAAACAGTCTTAGGCTATATCTGTAACACTACAAAGAGATTCTTCTTATATGTTTCCAATCAGGTGAATAGGATCAGACAAGTAATCTGTCCAGAGCAATGGTTCTATGTGCCCTCAGAACAAAATCCTGCAGATTATGCTACCAGGCCTACACAGATGGCTTTCCTTCAAAACTGTATATGGTTCTCAGACCCACCTTTTCTGTATCAGACAGTTGTAGATAATCCTGATAACACCAATGTTTAATCTTTAGTGGAACCCAAAGCTGATCCTGAAATTAGGTTAGAAGTAGTAAGCTTCAGTACTAAAGCTGTTGACGGGGGGCGTGACCGAATGCTGAGGTGAGGGAGAGCGTTGTAGCCAGACCTAGCCCTCGCCCCTCGCTCTCACTCCCGCTCCTGATATGAGGATACAGCGTGACCTGAAGGAGACGCTGAGGAGGGGGAACGCCCGAAGTGCCTGGAAGCCGCCGCGGCTGTGATACGCTGCCTTGACACGCTGCGCTGTGATACGCTGCCTGGACGGAGCTGAGCTGGGCTACACACACGGAGCTCTCCCGAGAGTGACATCAGCGGCGCTTAGCCCAGTGAGAGAGGGGGGCGCCGACATCCGGGATCGAGCAGCGGTGTTGGAGAGCCCCTGAAAGAACTAAGCAGCAGAGGATTCTGTCCGCAGCGCTGGAGGGGTGAGTAGGTGGTTGCTTACTTACTCACCCGCAGTACATCAGAGTGCAAAGGTCTATTAGGAAAAAGCATTTACAGCTGACAAATCGGTGGGGGAAAAAGGCACACAGATCCAGGCCAGAGCGAAGTCTAGCATTGTGTTGGGAATAGTACCCTGTCGGCATGACGAGGAGGAAGTTGATGGAGGACGGATCAGCTCAGGAGGGGTTGGGGGCCCCCAGATCTCATGGCACCAAGGAAAAGGGGAACCAAGTGGCAGCAAAGTTGGAGCTCTTTGCGCATACCCCGAATCAAACCCCTAAAAAGGCCAGCAGCACAGGGGGAGTTCAGCATCAAATTGGCCACCCTGGGAGGAGAAGTCAGACCCAAGAAAGTGGGGCTTTGGCAGCTATACCATCAGCGGGCCCAGCAGTAGGAGGAGGCCCGGAAAAACAACAGGTCTTGGGCGTGGAGGGGGCAGTAGGGGGAGGTCAGTGCGACCTGGTCAATGAGAAGGAGCCATCCCTGAATGACA
This sequence comes from Lithobates clamitans, assembly GCA_037952925.1. Classification (NCBI taxonomy): domain Eukaryota; kingdom Metazoa; phylum Chordata; class Amphibia; order Anura; family Ranidae; genus Lithobates; species Lithobates clamitans. The sequence goes on along the minus strand of JBBGZY010000012.1, from coordinate 2,934,341 downwards.
TTTTTCTGGCCGTTAATAATTGCAAAAAATCAATCAATGAACTGTCCGAGCAACTCAAGGGCACCAGGGATGAATTGCTAGCCGTCAGGGGGGATGTGCGCGCAGTTTGTACCCGGACAACAGCCTTGGAGGAAAGGTTTAGTCAAATGGAAGATGATGTGTATCCATTAAAACAAGAAGTAGCACTCATGAAAATCCAATTGAAGGACTGTTTGCAGAAAATGGACAGTATGGAAAACAGGTTGCACAGGGAAAATCTGAGGGTGCTTGGGCTCCCAGAGGGCTGTGAGGGTAATAATCCCATCAAATTTATGGAAGACTGGCTGAGGGAGAAATCTGGCAGGGACTCATTCTCAAATACTTTCGCTATAGAGCGCGCACATAGGATAGCCCCCAGGACTTCAGCCCTAGGGGGTCACCCCAGGCCCCTTATTTTTAAAACTTTTATGTTTCCAGGACAAGGTCACTATCCTGCAGAAGGCAAGAGAGTTGAAAAATATTCAACACAATGGTGCCAGGATTTCAATATATCCGGACTTCTCTCCCAAGCTGCAGAGACAAAGAGCTAAATTTGGAGAGTGTAAACGAAAGCTTCAACAATTAAGAATTAATTATGCGTTATTGTATCCGGCACGGCTGCGTATCTCAGCTCTGGGGGAGGTCAGGCTTTTTTCTACCCCTAATGAAGTGTCAACCTGGCTAGAGAAGAACGAAGAGAGAATAAAATGGGGAGAAGGAATCTAGGCACTTTTGGGACTTTTTGTTTATTGGGGTTTCTTTTTTCCGTTTTTGTTTCCTATTTGCTGTTTTTATAATGTAATTTGGGAGTGGAGCGGGGGGAGGGGGATGGAGGGGATCAAATATAAATATAAATTCTAAATATAAATATACCAGTAAGAGGTATTAGTATAAATCACTTGCACATTAATACGCACAATACTTAGGGGATAGTTCCCCTCCTACTAGGTTTGGCGCACGGCTTTTTTAGCCTTAAAAGGTTTTGAAGGTCACAATAGAAGCTCAAGGGGTAGGCCCAAAATTGGGCATGGGGCACTAGGTAGATGGGGGGAGGGGGGAGGGGGTGGGGGACGATTTGGGACGTGGGGGTGCACATTGAGGGTAGAAAGGTAGGGAGTGTGGACACGGAAGGATGTGTGTTGGTTCAGCCTGTCACAGCAAAGGGATTTAATAAAAGGTAGGGCAACATATAATATTCACAAAAGAAGGTGGCTTGGGTTAATAGGAGACTAGAGCATTGTAAGGTTATTAGGCCCAAAGGCTTATGAGCATTGAAAGAAGGTGTAATAAAACCTCCGGACCTGGAAGAAGGGTTAATATATGCACATGGAATGTAAGGGGGATTGGGGATAATTTTAAAAAACAGGTAATTTTTTCAATAGCCAAGAAGAATAAAGTTAAAATACTCTGCCTGCAGGAGACTCATCTGGTAAAGGATTCAATTAAAACTTTAGATAACATGCAATTCCGGACACAGTATCACTCCACCCACTCCTCCTACTCAAGAGGGGTGAGTGTATTTATAAGCACTGGCCTGTCCTTCTCCTGCAGTCAGAGTAAGGTGGATGAATATGGGCGGTATATTTTTCTCTCCTGCTCAATAGAAAATAAAAGATTCATTCTGTCCAATGTTTATATCCCTCCCCCATTTAGCATGGCAATACTGGATGACTTAGCCAGTTTTATCATGGACTTCCCCGGGACCCCGGTTATAGTGGTGGGCGATTTTAATATGACGATGGATAATAGCATAGATGGGTTCCCCCCAAAAAGTAGAACTGGAGCGGCACCCAAGAGCCCCCTTATGCAATATTGTGATGAAATAGAGTTGGTGGATATCTGGAGGAGGAGGCCTCCTGGGGAGAGGCAATATTCATGCCACTCCAGGACCCATGCCACCTTATCCAGAATCAACCTTATTTTGGGAAACGAGGAAGAATTAAACGCAGTGGAAGAAATAACTTACGAGCCAAGGGTTGTTTCAGATCACACGCCTGTTATTATTGTTGTGAAGGTAGGGGAGCACTGTATTAGGGGGGGTTGGAGGGTTAATCCCTTCTGGCTTGAACTGATAGGAGAAGAGGAGAAAATGATGGAGGGCCTATCGGAGTTTATTAAAATAAACCTAGGATCGACCTCAGTGGGGGTAGTATGGGACTCCCTGAAGGCATATCTTCGGGGAGTATTAATTCAGAAAATTGCATTCAACAAAAAACAGTCGCAAGTAGAAGAACTAGGAGCTAAAGAGAGTGTAAGAATGGCGGAGGCGCAGTATGTAGAGACACCATCCCAAGCCATCTACGAGTTCTGGGTGGGTAGGCAGGATGAGTACAGTAGGGTGCTCCGGGAGAGGTTGGAAAAGAAGAGATTATTTCAGAGGCGGAGCTTTTTCGGAGAAGGAGAGCGAGTTGGGAAGGCTCTGTCTCTGATAATCAGGGCAAATGGTCCCTCGAAGTACAATAGCAGCAATTAAGGGGAGGGAGTAATGAAAAAACCACCCCCGATATATATTAGGTGAATTTAGGACATACTTAGAGAAGTTATACAGTTCTTCTAAAGCAAATGTGGAGGGGGAAATGCAGGGTTTTTTTGAGGGGTTGAGGATAACTCCATTAACAAATGAGGACAGGGAAATGTTGGACGCCCCATTGACTCTCACAGAATTGCAGAGGGCAGTGGGAGACATGGCGGGCCAAAAGTCACCGGGCCCCGACGGTCTGCCCATAGAAATATTTAAAAAATACGGGGAGGTACTACTGCCCCTACTCTTGGAGGTGTTTAATGGAGCCAGGGAGGACAGGGTCCTGCCTTCGTCTATGTCAGAAGCTATTGTAATAACTCTGTTGAAAGAAGGGAAGAACCCAATAGATATGACCTCATACAGGCCCATCACGCTTTTATGTTCGGACGTGAAGATCTTGGCAAAAATGTTGGCCGCAAGGCTGAATAAGATAATTTCTAAACTAATACATACGGATCAGACCGGGTTTATCCCGGATAGATCTACAAGCACGAACATAAGACAAGTGTACCTGAACAGGCAAATACCTGTAGAAAATAGTGGTGGGAAAGCGGCCCTTTCATTGGACGTGGCCAGACCCTTCGTCTCCCTGGAATGGCACTATTTGTGGAAGGTGCTAGCGGAATATCAGTTTGGCTCTGGGTTTGTCCAATGGTTAAGTTTATTATATAATAGTCCGAGGGCCAAGGTTAAAATTAATGGTCAGTGCTCAGAGTGGTTCCAGTTGAGCAGGGGTACGAGACAGGGGTGCCCTTTGTCCCCCCTGCTCTTCACCCTGGCAATTGAGCCCTTGGCTATAGCTTTGAGGATGGCGCAGGGGATGCAGGGATTTAAAAGAAGGAGGGGGGTGGACAAAGTGGCTATGTATGCAGATGATATCCTGCTGTTCCTGGCAGATATGCAGAACTCACTGAAAACAGCCATAGGGATAGTCGAGGAATTTGGTGTTTTCTCCGGGCTACTGGTCAATTGGGAGAAATCAGTGATTTAACCTATAGACCCTCTGAATGAACCCCTCCCTCATCAAGCATCCCAAGTTAAAATAGTCAGCCAAATGAAATATCTGGGCATTAATATAACTAGAGATCCAGGACAGTATATATCCGGAAACCTAGTCCCACTTATGAAAAAGCTGAAGCAGAAGTGCCGGGTGTGGGGACGCCTGCCCCTCTCGGTTGCCGGACGCTGCAACCTGATCAAGATGGTGTGGCTACCCCAAATTTTATATGTCCTGCAGAATTCTCCTGTGTGGATTTCCAAGCACTGGTTTAAAAAAATAGACAGTGTGTTTAGAGAACTTATTTGGAAAAATGGGGTGGCTAGGATCAGTTTGCGGACGTTGCGACAGCCAGAGGTGAAGGGCGGCCTGGTGGTACCGGACCCGCGAGGATACTTTCTGGCATCCCAACTGCAACAAGTGGGAGGTAGTAATAGGTTAAGGGATGAAGGAGTGGGTGGCAGTGTCTTGTTGAATGATATCGGACATGACACAATTGCAAAGGCACTAGAGGCAGATTCATTTGGTACCAAATGCCCCACTACCCAGATGATGGTTAAGGCTTGGGTACAAGTTAAAAGAACTCTGGGCTACACTGGCTTTGTGGAATTTTCTCCACTCTGGGATAATAATAACCTCAACGAGCTCAAAAAAATGGGGCGCTTTGAAGAGTGGGACTGCCAGGGTATTCACTGCTTGGCACAGGTATACAGGGAAGGGAGGTTAAAATCTTTTCAGGAGCTGGTGGAGGAGTACGCAATCTCTAACAGGTCATTCTATAGGTATTTGCAACTCAGGCATGCCCTAGAGGCACAATTTGGGAAGGATGCGCCAGTGTGGTGCGAAATGACCTCTCTGAGAAAGCTTATTGATGCACGCTCTACGAAGGGATTGATCTCTGACATTTATGGATGCCTAAAGGCATCAGCCCAGGAGGGTATGGTGGAAAATAAAAATAGGATTAAATGGGAGAGAGATGTGGGAGCACTGTCCGATGATCAATGGGAGCATGTCCTGTCGCTGGGGCCCAGGGTCACTCTCTCTCCTTCACAGTTGATGTCTCATTTTTAATTTTCTTACAGGGCATATTATACACCATTAAAATTATTTAAGTGGGGTAAGAGGCCCAATCCAAAGTGCCAGAGATGTGGAGGAGGGTACGGAGACTTGATCCACATGTTTTGGCAATGCCCCAAACTACATAGATATTGAAAAGGGGTTGTGGAAAAGATAAATTTGGTGTTTGGAACGTCATTGAGGTTGGAGGCGAGAGAGTGCTTGCTGGGATTAACGGGGGATAAAGTGGCCTCAAGGGACATACAGACAACAAGGGTCAGATGCCTGTTTCAGGGTAAAAAGCTTATTTCACAGTACTGGCAGAGAAAGGAGGCACCGACGGTTCCAGAATGGGTGAATGCAGTAAGGGAGGTGATCTGCAGAGAAAAGTATATATATAAGAAGAGGGGTAATTATAAGAAATTTGAAAAGATATGGAAAGCATGGCTGGACCAGGATAAGGCTGGATTGGTGGGAGGGTAGGATGAGGATGGCATGGGGGGGGTTTGGTTTAACAAATAATAAAATGTATGGTGAGGTGTATGAAAAAAAAAAAAAGCTGTTGACACTAGACTGCAGTTACATTGCTTCGAAAGATTTTCCAACTGGAAGAGACTAAGCAGGGTCATAGCAAGACTAATTCATGTTGTGAAAAGCTTCCAGAAGAAAACCAATGATGATCGACCCGGAACCTGGGGAGTTTTTCATGAAAGAGTTAGTTTAGAAGAACTTTCACAAGCCAAGACAGTCATAATTTCTTCTGTACAACATACATATTTCAAACAAGAATATGACTACATTGAACAACGAAAGACGCGTACAAAACATGGCCGTCTTACAAAACTCAGTCCCTTTATAGATCTAGATGAACTATTGAGAGTAGGGGGCCGTTTATCCTTTGCCACGCTGTCAGATTCGGAGAAGCAGCCTGTCATCATTCCTCATGATCACCACATTGCTACTTTGATTGTAAGACCTTATCACAATCAAATAGTTCACCAAGGGTGCCACATAACAGAAGGTGCAATCCGAGCTGCAGGTTTCTGGATTCTTGGTGGAAAACGTCTAAGAAAGTATATTAGATATCTAAGTGGTGCATCCGGTGTTGGCCCTCCTCCCTCTAATGGCTGCTCCCATAATTAGGAATATTGTTTACATGCCCCTGCTGAAATATTTAGCTATATCTAATATACTTTCATACTGCTGATTGAACTTTCTCATTCTACCGTGACTTGCATGATTTTGCATTCCAATTTAAGATAGAGAGACATATTCCTCTCTCTGTCTCATCTGTGAACCTTGGCCATGTCCTGAGAAAGCCTAACGGCAAAACGCGGAGACGTACAAGGGCTCACTGCATAATAATCATAGATGTTATAATTGTCATTGTTTTTTAGATATTTGTATTTTTCAATAAATTTATATTTTTTTATACTGCTATATCTTCTCCACTGTTTCTTAGCCTAAAAAGTCTGCCTCCCTGGTAATACTCAGTACTACCTTATTTTGTATCCTCAATGATTTATGGACATTGCTTATTTTTGGTGCACTTTCCTCTCTTTGTTTGTGACTGATTTTGTGGACTCATGTTTTAGTTTATGTCACCAGTTCTAGACAGGAACGTATTTTCTTATTAGTGTGTTTTTCCCTGTACAGTAGATATGTATAGTAGTGATATAATTTATTATATCAGACAGGGAGTGTGCTGCCTTTTCAGGCTAATTCAGTTATAGTTACTTATATAGAATGTGTAGTTTACCACTGCCATCTAGTGGCCAAAGTCTGTAGCAGTTTTATCTTTAGTTATTAAATATTCTCAGACAGGAAGTGACCTTTGGTTTAGGAAGTTCTTCAACCATTTTAGATTGTCATTCTACATGGATGCAGCATGTCTGTTTCTCTCTCAAGGGGCTTGAGACATCATCACCTGTAAGTGCCTTTCTGTTGTGTCATCTGTCATTTATGCTAGATTAGTTATTCTATGTGTACTGATATCTTGTTATTGTATTGTAGTGTCACAAAAAATAAATCTAAAAGAAGTAAAATAAAGTTGGATTATTTCGGTAGACAAATCAAGCATTGGGCTTCCGTTTACTGGAGTCTCTGACAAGTGTTTAGCTGTCCGCTTAGAACCACGCATAGTCAGTGTTTTGAGAGCACAGGCATCAATTAAATCCTTTTGTAATTTTTATATTTTTGTTATGTTATTCAAAAGTGTATTGCTTTTACTGTACCGTGATAGTCCAATTGCCCCCATGCTTTTCTGGCAGCCTAGTTGGGGACTAGGCTAGAAATTCCTCTAAGCAAAAAAGGGGGTAAGATAACACGCTCTGATGAAATCCGATTTGCGGATGAAACGCGTCAGCATGACGCCATTACGCTGTTCCTAGCGTACTCGCTGACCAACGGATCCACCTATCAGCTTTGATCACACTGACCCGCGAGACCAGCGGCTGCTTGAATCGTGCCGTAGTTACGAGCGGAGGGGGAGACTGCTACCTCAGCTGTTTGAACCTCACACGCAGTACCCATGTGAGCCTACTTGCTCCTACTGTCCATCTGCTATTCACGACTGAGGCACTCTCCGGATGATCCCCCACTGGATTGGACCATCTACAAAAAGGAACTCCACTAACAGGAGATGGTGACAGCTTCAACTTTTCTTTCCTGACGTGGACGGCCAGCAACACTGGGTGAGATCCTACCTTTCTTTATCCCTGATTCGGGACTGTTATTTTCAGTTACTCACCGTGTGTGCTAGTAGGCTTCCGTCCCTCAGTGTCAGCCCACCATCAACCCTGCCTCTCCTACTCCAGCCGCCTGCACGCTCCATCCATACCTTTTGGTCTGCAGCCTTGTGAGCCATCCCCGGCCAAGAGAGGCTCCGACCAACCAGTCCATATATATTTGCGCTCCGCAGCGATTGTGGTGTCATCCTTCCATCCCCTCATGGACCATTCCACTACGGCCCTCCAACATCATTGTGGCCCCCCCCTCTTAACGGCTAGTCCAGCCTTTCATACTATCATTCAGTGTTGATCAAATTCTGCTGTCACAACTACCCAATATCCACTTAATCATTTGCTGTCCTTCTCTTATGTTATTTGGACTTCTAATAATGTTTTACAGATATATGCCTTACCTTGATATTAAGGATGCTTATTTATTGTGAATGATTTTCAATACTAATCATGAATGGCTGGTTGTGATAGGTGGCCATCTGTGTCTGCACATGACTGATTGGTCTTTTTAAAGGTTTATGGTACCTGAGTAATCAGGATACTTTTTGGATTGGTGTATATTGTGAGTCTTTTTTCATTAAATATTATTTAAATTCATACTGACTCCTGCTTGTTCCCAACTTATGAATTCACTTTTTCTCCCCCCTTTTTTTTTTTGTTAGAAATTCCTCTATTCAATTATTCTTGGATGATGGTACAAGTCCCTACCAATCCCTATTTTGGCAACCCACCATAGAGGCCTTATTCATTTCCTATATTCATTAGGTGGATAACACACCTGGTGCACTGTCGAGTGGGATCTTGGTGTGCGATCAGAGTGGACATGGCTGCCCCTGCCCCCCTACCTTATCGCTCCCATTTCACCCCACCCTCCAGCATCATAAAACCCCCATTGACCATATGTTCTTTTCGGGGTTGGCCTCTTATATCACTATAACTACCCTCAGTTTACTACCTTACATGTTGCAACCATTAGCCCGCATGCAACCATGCACCTTAGATGTCCATTGGTTGGGCCAGACTAACTCTATTACTTTATTACAGGCTACCCACCTAATTTTTATCATGATGCACCCCATCATGTGTTCTGGTCCTTGGCCCCTTGATACCCTGGGCCTCTGTCGTGTCTTTAGGCTGCATTGGCTTCATAGGTTATTTCTCCTATTCATTAATTATTAATTATGTAGCGCTTACCCCGGAAGGAGCGGCTGATTAATTGTTATATCCGTAATTCATGTTTACCACCTGACCCATCGCATCCCATAAAATCAGAAACAGTCCATATTGTATTTTCCCCCTCCTTCTTGGTGTCCTTTGTTTCCCCTTTCTCTCTCTTCTCTTCCTCTCTTTACCTCTCTTTCACTTGGTTTTGTTTTCCTTTCCCTTCTATCATCTTTCGCTCTCCCTTTCTGTCCCACACTCACTTACACCATGCAATATCCTTTCACTACTCCAATTCCATGTATCTCACAATTAATACCCTCCTTGTTTCACTTCATTTTATTTATTTATTTTCTACTCTCACCTGTGTTCTTCACTCACCATTTGATGTCTTCTATTTTTCACGTTTTTTTCCACATTGTTCAAATGCACACCCTGCACATTTCACCATAATTCTATCACTTTCATTTTAATGTCAACTTATATATCATATTTATTTTCACCATTTCATCCACTTTTTCACTGGTCCACAATTTTGACTTAGTAAGTCGATAGCATATCTATGCCTTTACCTTATTTATCCAGATCCCGGTCGTCTTAATTTGTAGCTCCCCTGAGTTGCCGCAGGAGACCATCTTTTGGTTGTGGCGCTCTGCGCTTGGTGGCTGCTGGGACATGGGTAAGCAGCTCTGCTCCTTCCCCCTTTTTTATCCCCATCAATACTTCCTTTTAATCATGATGCTGCATCACAAGTCCTTACTTTTTTACCTTTCGACTATTATATTATTATATTGTTATATTACCTTTTTGATCCTATCATAGATACCCTCCCGATAAAGAGGCCATGTCCGCAAAACTAGTCGAGGAAAATGACATATGTGGTCTTTTGTCCTATTGAGATTCTTCCCTTCGGGGGTCAACCCTTTTACTGGTGATATATTTGTACCGCTACTATGTTTTTATCTGTAAATGATGATTTTGTTTTCTGGCATCAATAAAATCCTTTTGTAATTTTTATATTTTTGTTATGTTATTCAAAAGTGTATTGCTTTTACTGTACCGTGATAGTCCAATTGCCCCCATGTCTTTGTGGCAGCCTAGTTGGGGACTAGGCTACCAATTCTTCTATTAAAATAAGGAAGTTGATAGCCAGTAGCCAATAGCTGCCCAAGTGTCGGTTTTCATCCGTCGGACTAGCATACAGACGAGCCGTGGCTATACCTCACACATGCATAACACAATCACCACTCACAAGCACTGATGACATAAGGATTGAATGGATTGGGAATTTCAAATCAGACTCCTCATGATAAAGTTCCCTCAATCATCGGCCATAGACGTGGTATATTGAGTATATGGATGAATGGATGGAGTGTGTTAGTGGAAGTTCATGGAGTGTATTGGTTCAGCTCGGTCTATTAAGCATAAAGACCCAGACCATATTTGATAAGCAGGATTAACAGCAGATACAACCAGCAGACTGACTTGTGGGTAATACAGATCTTTGATAAGTAGCAGAGGGACAGTGGCATAAATAATTATTGTAATGATGGCGGCGGGGGAGTGCTAGGAGCTGAAGGAGCACATCCATGTATACAGATATAAACTGGGTCAATACTTCTCTCACCAGCTGGAGGGTATCTGTCGTCCTCCTGTAGCAATACTCTACCCCAGAAGACTTGTAGCTGAAAGCATCAATCCATATTTAGCCGCATTCCTGCCAAAGAGCATGAACCCTTGCTGTGTAGTAGTTACCGCATATTCCTTGCTGACGCTCCATCCAGTGAGCCCGTGGTTCCGAAGTGACGTGCTGATGTCACGTTCTGACGCATTTCACTAGCCAATGAACGCTGGTTTCTTCAGAGCAGGGAGGAGTCCGTGGGGTGGATTTAAATAGACACAAGATAATAGTGTAGTTACTGGTTATTACCACCAGATGTCATCTAGAATCACCTCTCATTACGAACATTCAGCAAGATACATAAAGAGTGCAGTGGCTGTATATGATCTTACGAATAATGTTTTTAGAATGGCAAAAAGTGGAGAAAAGGAGAGGGGAAGGGGAGGAAAGGGGAAGGGGGGAGGAAAGGGGAAGGGGGGAGGAAAGGGGAAGGGGGGAGAGGAGGGGGAAAAGGGTAAAAGGGAGAGGAAGAGGAAGGGGGAGAGGGCGGAAGAATGGGAAGGGGGAGGGAAGGAACCACCTCGGATATAAATAGGTCGTACAGAGACATACATTAGGCAAAGGATAAGAATACATATAATCAGAGAAAAAAGCTCTTATATAGATAACATATAACCAAGGTAATTACTTTTCCAAAAAAAGCTGTAGGCTGCATTCGATATTTAAGCCTTTGGGGACCATAAAGTCCAGGTAGTATGTCCACATTTTTTCTTTTTGGAGAAAGATTGTGTCAAAATCTCCATGTCTGGGGAGAAAATTTAGCACATAAATTCCCTTTACAGTCAAGCCCTTTGGGTCACGGTTGTGGAACCTGGCAAAATGGAGCGGAATCGGACGTTCATCATCCTTCTTCTTAATACCACCAATGCGGAGTGAACGTTTAGTTTTGCCTATATATTTTTTATTACACGGGCAAGTGAGCATATAGATAACACGAGTAGTTGAACAGTTAATAAACTGATTTTAAAATTTTTCCTCTGCATGGATTGGCGAACACATCGGTCTGGTGTATATACTTGCAGATGTTACAGTGTCCACAAGTGTGCATACCTATAGGATGTTTAGACCTGGTGAGCCAGTTCTCACTAATTGTCCATGTATACTCGGAATGGACCAAGAGGTCACCAAGATTGCGTGCCCTTTTGGCCATCATGAGGGGTCTAGGGCTCACCAAATTAGTAATTAGTGGGGCTGACTTTAACCACTTCAGCCCCGGAAGGATTTACCCCCTTCCTGACCAGAGCACTTTTTACAATTCGGCACTGCGTCGCTTTAACTGCTAATTGCGCGGTCATGCAATGCTCTACCCAAACGAAGTTTGCGTCCTTTTCTTCCCACAAATAGAGCTTTCTTTTGATGGTATTTGATCACCTCTGCCGTTTTTATTTTTTGCGCTATAAACGGAAAAAGACTGAAAATTTTGAAAAAAATGATATTTTCTACTTGTTGTTATAAAAAAAAATCCAATAAACTAAATTTTAGTCATACATTTAGGCCAAAATGTATTCGGCCACATGTCTTTGGTAAAAAAAATGTCAATAAGCGTATATTTATTGGTTTGCGCAAAAGTTATAGCGTCTACAAACTAGGGTACATTTTCTGGAATTTACACAGCTTTTAGTTTGAGGTGCTAAAATGGCAGGGCAGTACAAACCCCCCCCCCAAATGACCCCATTTTGGAAAGTAGACACCCCAAGGAAATTGCTGAGAGGCATGTTGAGCCCATTGAATATTTTTTTTTTTTTTGTCCCAAGTGATTGAATAATGACAAAAAAAAAAAAAAATTACAAAAAGTTGTCACTAAATGATATATTGCTCACACAGGCCATGGGCATATGTGGAATTGCACCCCAAAATACATTCATCTGCTTCTCCTGAGTATGGGGATACCACATGTGTGGCACTTTTTATGAGCCTAGCCGCGTACGGGGCCCCGAAAACCCAGCACCACCTTCAGGATTTCTAAGGGCATACATTTTTGATTTCACTCCTCACTACCTATCACAGTTTTGAAGGCCATAAAATGCCAAGATGGCACAACCCCCCCCAAATGACCCCATTTTGGAAAGTAGACACCCCAAGCTATTTGCTGAGAGGCATGGTGAGTATTTTGCAGCTCTCATTTGTTTTTGAAAACTTTGTGACAAAAAGTGAGGGCTGCAAAATACTCACTATACCTCTCAGCAAATAGCTTGGGGTGTCTACTTTCCAAAATGGGGTAATTTGGGGGGGTTTTGTGCCACCTGGGCATTCCATGGCCTCCGAAACTGTGATAGGCAGTGAAGAGTGAAATCAAAAATTTACGGCCTTAGAAAGCCTGAAGGCGGTGCTTGGTTTTCGGGGTCCCGTGCGTGGCTAGGCTCCCAAAAAGTCCCACACATGTGGTATCCCCGTACTCAGGAGAAGCAACAGAATTTATTTTGGGGTGTAATTCCACATATGCCTATGGCATGTTTGAGCAATATAACATTTAGTGACAACTTTGTGCAAAAAAAAAAAAAAAAAATTTGTCTCTTTCCCGCAACTTGTGTCACAATATAAAATATTCCATGGACTCGACATGCCTCTCAGCAAATAGCTTGGGGTGTCTACTTTCCAAAATGGGGTCATTTGGGGGGGTTTGAACTGTCCTGGCATTTTATGCACAACATTTAGAAGCTTATGTCACACATCACCCACTCTTCTAACCACTTGAAGACAAAGCCCTTTCTGACACTTTTTGATTACATGAAAAAATTATTTTTTTTTGCAAGAAAATTACTTTGAACCCCCAAACATTATATATTATTTTAAAGCAAATGCCCTACAGATTAAAATGGTGGGTGTTTCATTTTTTTTTTCACACAGTATTTGCGCAGCGATTTTCAAACGCATTTTTTGTGGAAAAAACACACTTTTTTAAATTTTAATGCACTAAAACACACTATATTGCCCAAATGTTTGATGAAATAAAAAAGATGATCTTAGGCCGAGTACATGGATACCAAACATGACATGCTTTAAAATTGCGCACAAACGTGCAGTGGCAACAAAATTAATACATTTTTAAAAGCCTTTAAAAGCCTTTACAGGTTACCACTTTAGCTTTACAGAGGAGGTCTACTGCTAAAATTACTGCCCTCGATCTGACCTTCGCGGTGATACCTCACATGCATGGTGCAATTGCTGTTTACATTTGACGCCAGACCGACGCTTGCGTTTGCCTTAGCGCGAGAGCAGGGGGGACAGGGGTGCTTTTTATTTATTTATTTTTTTCTTTATTATTTTTTTGCTTTTTTATCTTATTTTTAAACTGTTCCTTTCATTTTTTTTTTTTAATCATTTTTATTGTTATCTCAGGGAATGTAAATATCCCCTATGATAGCAATAGGTAGTGACAGGTACTCTTTTTTGAAAAAATTGGGGTCTATTAGACCCTAGATCTCTCCTCTGCCCTCAAAGCATCTGACCACACCAAGATCGGTGTGATAAAATGCTTCCCCAATTTCCCAATGGCGCTGTTTACATCCAGCGAAATCTAAGTCATAAAATGCTCGTAGCTTCCGCTTTCTTAGGCCATAGAGATGTTTGGAGCCACTCTGGTCTCTGATCAGCTCTATGGTCAGCTGGCTGAATCACCGGCTGCATTCTCAGGTTCCCTGTTGAGACAGGAGAGCCAGAGAAAAACACGGAAGACGGTGGGGGCGTTCCCTCCCACTGCTTGTAAAAGCAGTCTAGAGGCTAATTAGCCGCTAGGATTGCTTTTACATGAAAGCCGACCGCTGGCTAAAAAGAATGATACCAAGATGATACCTAAACCTGCAGGCATCATTCTGGTATAACCACTCAAAGTCGTGAATGGCGTACCTGAAGACAAAAAAATGGTTAACAATAAAGCACAGTAAATGGTAAAGTATAAAAAATTGCATACCTGAAAAACAAACATGATAAAACATAATAACAATAAAACATTGCAGAATAGAATACAGTAAAAAAGAGCAGAACAATAGAGAGAGAATAGAGAGAGAGAGAACAATAAAACGACAACTATTTTTTTTTTTTTTTGTTTGTGTTTTTTTTTTTTTTACACTTTTTTTTTGTAACTGTAACTTTTATAACTGTAACCAGTTCCAGGTTCGGGTCTCTCAAAATGCGATGGCATCTTGGGAGACCCTGTGAAAGTGTGCCTAGTCTGTGCAATGCTGTACCCTACGCTAATACTCAACTAGTGAATGGTAGCGTTCAAAACATTCACCAATGCAAAGACCAGGATTGTCAGGACAGGAGGGACAATAATAGTGGGTGTCACGTCTATATCCGCGCTTGCTGCAGACACAACATCTTTTTTGGGGGGGTTCGTTGGGTAGGGGTACTCGGGAGGATATATAAATGCCTCTCATGCAGCCGACTGCCGATCGGACCCCCCGGATATATAAATGCCTCTCATGCAGCCGACTGCCGATCGGACCCCCCGCCCGCGGGAAGGCAATCACGTACCAGGTACGTGATTTTGCCTGCCCGTGCCGCTCTGCTCACGTATATAGGCGTGAGGCGGTCGGCAAGTGGTTAAAATGTGCCAATGCCTCTCAAGGATCTCTTGGAACATTTTCCACTGGGAACCAAATCTAGTGATGATCCTAGGGAAGTTCTGCTCATTATTCTCCAGACGCTAGGTTTTGGATGTAACAAGGAGCTCTTCATGTTTTCTCATCGTTGCCTTTTTCTCAGCCTTTTTAAGGGAACGATGATAATAGCCACTTTGTCTGAACCGCTGGTACATCTCTCTTGCCTCTTTATGGAATTGTTCATCATCAGAACAGTTCCGCCTTATTCGCAGAAACTGTCCTGTGGGTATCCCATTAATTAGTGGCGTAGGATGGTGGCTCTGTGCCAGAAGAAGGGTATTCGCGGCTGTCTCTTTACGGAAGGTGCTGGTAGTAATTCTGCATCCAGATCTGCTGATTTGCAGGTCAAAAAATAGAAGTGTCTCAGTATGGTATAAGTGGGTCAACCGTATGTTCCTTTCATTAGTAATTAATTGGGACATAAAGTCAACAGGTTGTTCCACTGAGCCCAACCACACCATAAAGATGTCATCGATGTACCTCAGCCACAACAAGCAGTGGCTGAGGTACATCAAGGACTTGTATACTACTTCCTCCTCCCAGAGACCCAGGTGGAGGCACGCATAGGATGGAGCCCACGGTGCCCCCATACTAGTGCCTCTCACCTGTAAAATAATTGTTGTATTTTCCATAGTGTTCAGGTTCTTTTTGCTCTCTTAAGAGAACTCTATTCTCTTAGTTTTTCTTGTATTCCCATAGGGCAACCTGAACTGCATCCTATGTTAACCGTCTGGGTGAACGTTTATATATACATTTGCTAAATATTTTTAAGTACATATTGGAGGTTGATCCAGGCAATTAACCAATATTTTTTGTTAGCATACAGATGAGCAGATTTTTCGACCGGACTCGAATCCATCGGGGAGATTTGAAACATGTTTCAAATCTAAAGTCCGTCTGATTTTCACCCAAAAAGTTTACTGCAGGTCCGATGAAGCCCACACATGGTCGGATTGTCCGACGGATTCGTCCTGTCGAACCAGTCCAGTTGAAAAGTCCGCCCGTGTGTACACGACATTAGAGTGTGACTAAGCTTTAGAAGGGCAGAGCTAAGATCAAGAACACGGGGACATGACCTCAAACTAGCAGGAGAAAAAGCTAGCAACTAAACAATTACATTTAGAAAGTAAAACTTTAACAAAACATTTAAAAATATTGTCTATACTCAAAAAAAAACACAAAACAAAAAATTGAAAAAGGCAGACTCTATTGACCACTTTCTTCCTTTTCTGCCAACACTCATTTATGTTTTTGTTTCTATGTGTTAAGGATTACATTTTTTATCATTGTGCTTTTTGGTGTTTACTAATTGAGCTTTAAACTCCTTAAGTAGTATATGTTAACAAATGTTATTTGAATTTACCACAAGAATATTTTATCTTACAGTCAATACAAGCCTATAGCCCATATTGTCAAATTTAAATAACAGTGGTTACAGTCAGTAAATCTTTTAAGTATCATCTCTGTCTTTATCACATATTTCTGTTGGCAAGAATGAGATTTTGTAAGACATATTTACGAGATATACATGGTTTCAAGTCATAAAGAAAGTAGTAGTATTAAAAATATAGTATTCCAACTAGCTAAAATGTACACTTAGTACATTTGACAGCTTCTACAGTTTTTCTGAAACAGAAAGGAGTTAAAGCTACTGCATGCCTTAATGGCTGGTTAACCATTCTTATTCCAGTTTTGTTTATTTTCCAAAGATAATAACAATAATAATACCAACAGTATGTTTTATCATTCGTATGGGTGTGAATTTATTTAACAACAGCATGATTTGATTTGCCCCATTCATTTTTAATTTTAGATATTAGAAGTGTTATCCAAAAAAAGTCCTGGTGCATATACAATACAGTTAAAGAGGGACCATACATTATTTACATGTATGATTACATACGCATTGACTGGATTATGTATACAGCATTATGGTGCTTTAAGATGCCAATGCACAGAAAAAATGGTTATATAGTGCTGACCAGGTATTTCTTCTATGCTGAGCATTTTTTTAATATATAATTGTTTTACTGACGTATGGTGCTTTCTGATCTGAACCCCTGCCCTTGGACTCTTAATGCTGATCCAGCCTGTTTTAATGTGGGTGATCTATTGCCCACAAACACTTCTGCCACTGTCCTACAGCTGACATACTTTTCTGACTCTTGTCTGTACTTCAGTTCTACTGAAATCCTTTGACTCTAGAACTATAAAAATTATCAGGTGCTGAAGTTAATCCAATGTGTTAAGGGAACCAAAAAAAATTGTACATCATAACAGAAATAGAAACCGTGCTGCTGTGTAAGTAATGTAAACAAAATAGGTAAAACACATGCAAGCATTCAAAACAAAATATGTGCATGTTATAAACATCTGCAATGACTACACAGTCCAAAAAAATCCCACTATAAAGTGTTTCCATTCAAAAAGTGCTTATGCTCTTATGGCCAAAAGTAAAGTAAAGTGCTCCAGGTGTCCCCATAGGGACTAGGGATGAGCTTCGAGTTCGAGTTGAACTCATATTCGACTCGAACATTGGCTGTTCGCAAGTTCGCCGAACAGCGAACAATTTGGTGTGTTTGCGGCAAATTCGAATGCCACAGAACACCCTTTAAAAGTCTATGGGAGAAATCAAAAGTGCTGATTTTAAAGGCTTATATGCAAGTTATTGTCATAAAAAGTGTTTGGGGACCCAGGTCCTGCCCCAGGGGACATGGATCAATGCAAAAAAAAGTTTTAAAAATGGCCGTTTTTTCAGGAGCAGTAATTTTAATAATGCTTAAAGTCAAACAATAAAAAGTGTAATATCCCTTTAAATTTTGTACCTGGGGGGTGTCTATAGTATGCCTGTAAAGGGGCGCATGTTTCCCGTGTTTAGAACAGTCTGACAGCAAAATGACATTTCGAAGGAAAAAACCCATTTAAAACTACCCGCGGCTATTGCATTGCCGACAATACACATAGAAGTTCATTGATAAAAACGGCATGGGAATTCCCCACAGGGAAACCCTGAACCAAAATTAAAAAAAAAAAAGACGTGGGAGTCCCCCTAAATTCCATACCAGGCCCTTCAGGTCTGGTATGGATATTAAGGGGAACCCCGGCCAAAATTTTTTAAAAAATGACGTGGGGTTCCCCGTAAATTCCATACCAGACCCTTCAGATTTTAAGGGGAACCCCGCGCCAAAAGAAGAAGAAGAAGATGAAGGAAGATAGAAGAAAGAAGAAGCATTTAAATAAAGGAATTGTCAAAAACTGTCTCTTGTCATTTTAACAATTTTGACAGTTTTTTAGTGAAATGGTAGGGGAAAGTAACCCCTTACCATTTCACACAGGGGGGGGCGGGATCTGGGGGTCCCCTTGTTAAAGGGGGCTTCCAGATTCCGATAAGCCCCCCGCCCGCAGACCCCCACAACCACCGGCCAGGGTTGTGGGGATGAGGCCCTTGCCCTCATCAAGATGGGGACAAGGTGTTTTGGGGGGCTACCCCAAAGCACCCTCCCAATGTTGAGGGCATGTGGCCTGGTACGGTTCAGGAGGGGGGGCGCACTCTCGTCCCCCCCTCTTTTCCTGTGGCCTGCCAGGTTGCGTGCTCGGATAAGGGTCTGGTATGGATTTTTGGGGGGACCCCAAGCCGTTTTTTTTGGCACGGGGTTCCCCTTAAAATCCATACCAGACATGAAGGGGAATTCCCATGCTGTTTTTATCAATGAACTTCTATGTGTATTGTCGGCAATGCAATAGCCGCGGGTAGTTTTAAATGGGTTTTTTCCTTCTAAATGTAATTTTGCTATCAGACTGTTCTAAACACGGGAAACATGCACCCCTTTACAGGCATACTATAGACACCCCCCAGGTACGAAATTTAAAGGGATATTACACTTTTATTGTTTGACTTAAAGCATTATTAAAATCACTGCTCCTGAAAAAACGGACGTTTTTAAAACTTTTTTTTGCATTGATCCATGTTCCCTGGGGCAGGACCCGGGTCCCCAAACACTTTTTATTACAATAACTTGCATATAAGCCTTTAAAATTAGCACTTTTGATTATTCATGTTCGTGTCCCATAGACTTTAACGGTGTTCGCGTGTTCGAGCAAACTTTTTTCCTGTTCGCATGTTCTGGTGCGAACCGAACAAGGTAGTGTCCGGCTCATCCCTAATAGGGACAAACACTCACCACAAAGTGTTGACCCCTGTCAGAGCATCGGTGAATTAATTAAGAATATGACCCAGGATTTCTGGATTTAATACTGACTGGCCTAAGTTTTGGTTAGGCTGAGATATTAAAAGGTTAATTCCAGGTCTGAAGACATGCAAGTGTCACTCAGACATCCTGTTTTTCTCAATTTGCTGGGAGTCTGTAAACAAGTCTGTTTGCAGAACGGGTTAGAAAAACAATGAGTGTGTACTTTCTTTCCTACCTGGAGCCTAGAAGAAGCTGTTTTTTATTATTTATTGACTTGTGTAATAGGCCTTGAAACAAATAAACATCGACTAACCTTCCAAGGCAAAATAGAATATAAAGATAAACCCTGGTCCATGTTTTCAAGATTGAAGGACCTCCAACATGCATCTGTACACAGACATAGACAAGAGTCAACATACTCTGGCCAGTTTAAAACCTGAAAACCTGTCTATCTCACCATCTGAAAGACAGCAAGAGAAAGTTGTATATATATCTAATGAATATGAAAGGAAAAGAGACATATATAAATCAAGACTAGGGATGAGCCGAACACCCCCCGGTTCGGTTCGCACCAGAACCCGCGAACGGACCGCAAGTTCGCACGAACGTTAGAACCCCATTGACGTCTATGGGACTCGAACGTTCGAAATCAAAAGTGCTCATTTTAAAGGCTAATTTGCATGGTATTGTCCTAAAAAGGGTTTGGGGACCCGGGTCCTACCCCAGGGGACATGTATCAATGCAAAAAAAACTTTTAAAAACGGCCGTTTTTTCGGGAGCAGTGATTTTAATGATGCTTAAAGTAAAAAAAAAAAAGTGAAATATTCCTTTAAATATCGTACCTGGGGGGTGTCTATAGTATGCCTGTAAAGTGACGCGTGTTTCCCATGTTTAGAACAGTCCCTGCACCAAATGTCATTTTTAAAGGAAAAAATCTCATTTAAAACTGCTTGCGGGTTTAATGTCATGTCGGGTCATGGCAATATGGATGAAAATCAGTGAGACAAACGGCATGGGTACCCCCCAGTCCATTACCAGGCCCTTTGGGTCTTGTATGGATATTAAGGGGAACCCCGCACCCAAATTAAAATAAGGAAAGGTCCCTATATACTCTGAACAGCAGTATACAGGCGGTGCAAACAAGACAGGGACTGTAGGTTTGTTGTTAAGTAGAATCTGTTTGTAATTTTGAACATTTTTAATGTGTTTAGCTCCAGCCAAAAAATCTTTTCTAAGCTTTTTGGAAAACATAGGGAAGGGTTATCACCCCTGTGACATTTGTTTTGCGTCTTTCCTCCTCTTCAGAAGATTTCACCTCACTTTTTTGTCCCAATGAAAAATGTTTTTTGAAAATTTGGGTTTTTTTGTGGAACAAGGATTGGAAAGCATCAGTGGAAAGGAAAAATTGTTTTCCCATATTAACTCTTACAGGAGAGAATTTCCCTTCCTTAGGGGTAGATTTCATCTCACTTCCTGTTGTCTCCTTCCGTTTGCAAGTAGGAGTCGTTTGTAAGTTAGATGTTTGAAAGTAGGGTCCTGCCCTATATACTCAGCAGAAATTTGGGCCTTAGGTGTTGCTGTGGCCAAAACACTGTAAGCCCTCACAGGGCCCTGCTGTGAAATATTAGATCAAGAATTGTAATTACATGCCCCTGTTGAACAGGAGCTGAAAAATTAGGCCTTAGGCACTGGTGCTGGTGCCACAACACTGCAACCCCTCACAGACACTCTAGTTGAAACGCAGGAACAAGCCCTGCTGCAAAGTATTGCATCAAAAATTGTAATTACACGCCCCTGTTAGACAGGGGCTGAAAAATTGGGTCTTAGGCACTGGTGCTGGTGCCACAACACTGCAACCCCTCACAGACACTCTAGTTGAAACGCAGGAACAAGCCCTGCTGCAAAGTATTGCATCAAAAATTGTAATTACACGCCCCTGTTAGACAGGGGCAGAAAAATTGGGTCTTAGGCACTGGTGCTGGTGCCACAACACTGCAACCCCTCACAGACACTCTAGTTGGAATGCAGGAACAAGCCCTGCTGCAAAGTATTGCATCAAAAATTGTAATTACACGCCCCTGTTAGACAGGGGCAGAAAAATTGGGTCTTAGGCACTGGTGCTGGTGCCACAACACTGCAACCCCTCACAGACACTCTAGTTGGAATGCAGGAACGAGCCCTGCTGCAAAGTATTACATCAAAAATTGTAATTACACGCCCCTGTTAAACAGGGGCTGAAAAATTGTGCCTTAGGCACTGGTGGTGGCGCCCAGAACCAAAAATGTTCTTACAAGCTATCAGCGTGATGATTGAGGAGGAAGAGGATAATTACTCAGGGATAGTCACTCAGCATCAGCATAGGCAGTCTTTGAAGGGATCTGAGATTTCAAAAAAAATTATTCGGTTACATCTGCATCAGGTGCTTGGTAGCTGGTGGTGATCCAAGACTGATTCATTTTTATGAAGGTCAGCCGATCGACCGAGTCGGTGGACAGACGCACCCTGTGATCGGTTACCACGCCTCCAGCAGCACTGAATGTGCGTTCCGAAAGAACGCTGGATGCAGGACAGGCCAGTAGCTCAATTGCATACTGTGCAAGCTCTGGCCAGTGATCCATCCTCAAGACCCAGTAACCCAGAGGATTTTCGGTGGGAAAGGTGTCCAAGTCTGATCTTGCCCCTAGGTATTCCTGCACCATGTAAAACAGACGCTGGCGATGGTTGCTGGAACCGATCATACCTTGGGGCTGCGGACCAAAAAATTGTCTGAACGCATCGGTCAGACGGCCACCTTCTCCACCGCTCCTTCTTTGACTGACCGAAGCCTCAGCAACACGTTGTCCAGAAACAGGAGTTTGTAACCTCCCAGTCTCTGGGAACGCGTTGCACAGACCTTTCTGCAAGGCCTCCCGAAGATGTTTCATCCTCTGCTCCCTCTGCGATGGCAAGATAAGGTCCGCAACCTTACCCTTGTAACGTGGATCAAGGAGGGTTGCCAGCCAGTATTGGTCCTTCTCCTTGATACCACGAATACGAGGATCCTTACGCAGGCTTTGCAGGATCAGGGAGGCCATGCAGCGTAGGTTTGCTGAGGCATTCGGTCCGGAGTCCTCTGGGTCACTAAGGACAACAACGTCCGCAGCCACCTCCTCCCAGCCACGTACAAGTCCATGTGTTCCTTGGGACTGATCCCTTAAAGACTGCTGATGCTGAGTGCCAGGCTCCACCTCCATACTGACACAATCTTCCTCCTCCTCCTCCTCCTCCTCCTCGTCCTCTTCCTGTGTGATCGGCGGGCACGCAGGAACACTGTCTGGATAAAGGGGGCCTTGAGAGCTAAGGAAGTCCTCCTCTTCCTGCCTCTGTTCTGCCTCAAGTGCCCTGTCCATTATCCCACGCAGCGTGTGCTCCAACAGGTGGACAAGGGGGACAGTGTCACTGATGCATGCACTGTCAGTGCTCACCATCCTCGTGGCCTCCTCGAATGGTGACAGGACAGTGCATGCATCCCTGATCATGGCCCACTGGCGTGGGGAAAAAAAACCAAGGTCCCCTGACCCTGTCCTGGTGCCATAGTCGCACAGGTACTCATTGATGGCCCTCTGCTGCGTGTGCAGCCGCTGCAGCATGGCCAACGTCGAGTTCCACCTGGTGGGCATGTCACAGATTAGGCGGTTCTTGGGCAGGTTAAACTCCTTTTGGAGGTCCGTCAGCCGAGCACTGGCATTATATGACCGGCGGAAATGCACACAGACTTTCCTGGCCTGCCTCAGGACATCCTGTAAGCCCGGGTACCTGCCCAAGAACCGCTGCACCACCAAGTTAAGGACGTGAGCCAAACAGGGCACATGGGTCAGTTGTCCCTGTCGGAGGGCAGAGAGGAGGTTGGTGCCATTGTCGCAAACCACCATTCCTGCCTTAAGTTGGCGTGGCGTCAACCACCTCTGAACCTGCCCCTGCAGAGCTGACAGAACCTCTGCCCCAGTGTGGCTCCTGTCCCCCAAGCACACCAGCTCAAGCACCGCATGGCATCTTTTGGCCTGCGTACTTGCGTAGCCCCTTGAACGCCTACGGAGCACCGCTGGTTCCGAGGAAGAGGCCATGGAGGAAGAAGAAGAGGAGGGGGTGGAGGAGAGAGGTGTGTCACAATCAGCATTTTGGAGGCGTGGTGGCGGAACAACCTCCAACACTACTGCACCTTGTCCTGCATCCTTCCCAGCTGCCAGCAGAGTCACCCAATGCGCCGTGAAACTTAAGTAACGTCCCTGTCCATGCCTGCTGGACCATGAGTCAGCGGTAATATGCACCTTACCGCTGACCGCCCTGTCCAGGGAGGCATGGACATTGCCTTCCACATGCCGGTAGAGAGCCGGAATCGCCTTCCGTGAGAAAAAGTGGCGTTTGGGTACCTGCCACTGAGGAACCGCACATTCCACAAACTCACGGAAGGGGGCAGAGTCTACCAACTGAAAAGGCAGCAGTTGAAGTGCTAGCAATTTTGCCAAGCTAGCATTCAACCGCTGGGCATGTGGATGGCTGGGAGCAAACTTCTTTCGGCGGTGCAGCAGCTGGGGCAGGGAAATTTGCCTGGTACAATCTGACGTCGGTGTACCAAAAGCAGATTGCCCATAAGTACTTGGCTGTGACACACCTAATTCTACACCTTCATTCCTCTCACTGCAGGTCGCAGAGAGGACTGAAGGTCTAGTGGGGTTGGAAATCTCAGCTGATGAGGAGCAAGGAGAGATCGTCTTTGTTCTTTGGTGTGGGTCTTTTAGATACGCTTGCCAACGAACTGCATGGCAGGTCAACATATGTCTGGTCAAGCATGTGGTACCCAAGCGGGAGATGTTTTGGCCACGCGAGATACGCTTGAGACATATATTGCAAATAGCAGCGGTGCGATCTGATGCACTCGTCTCAAAAAAGGCCCACACCAAAGAACTTTTTGAATAACGCGCAGAGACTGCAGCGCCCTGCACATGTGGAGCTTTGGGGTGTGATGCAGTCAATGTGCTGCCCTTAGGCTGGCCCCTGGAGGGCATCCTGCCTAGTTGGTGATGTGCCACCTCCTCCTCCTCCTCCTCCTCCTCCTCCTCCTCTCTCCTATCAGGCACCCACGTTGAGTCAGTGACCTCATCATCCCCTCCCTCCTCATCACTGGAGCAAACCTGGCAGTATGCTGCAGCAGGGGGAGCATGACTGCCAGATTGCTGTCCTTCTTGGGCACCCCCTCTGTCCGTGCTCATGTTACTGCCTTCATTGAGCTCAGTATCATCATCAGAGCCTTCCAAACGCTGGGCATCCTCCTGGAGCATGTACCCAACACTGTGGTCAAACAGTTCGAGGGAATCCTCAGGAGGACATGGTGGGGCTAGGGAAGGAGTCACTGATGACATTGAGCTGAGGGAAGAGGCCGCTGCTTTGCCAGACAAAGCACCCTGGGCATGGGTGAGAGAGGATGAGGAGGATGAGGACGGCTTGGTCATCCACTCGACCAAGTCTTCCGCATGTTGCGGCTCAACACGGCCAGCTGCCGAAAAAAAGGCCAAGCGTGTCCCATGGCCACGTGCTGATGAGGATGCACCGTCTCCACGACCAGCACTAGACACAGAGCCTGCTTGCCCTCTCTTATTGGCTTGTGACTGTCTGCCTCTCCTTCTTGGCCTTCCAGACATACTAATGGCCTGTAGCTGCACTAAGCTGGGATAGAACACCTGTAATTTTCTTCAGGTAGCTTTATATACTGTAACCAGACAAGCCTGCCTGTCAGTAGGAAGATAACAGGAACGGATCTAGCTGAACACTGTGAGCAGGACGTACTGCACTAAATGTATATAGCAGGAACGGATCTAGCTGAACACTGTGAGCAGCACGCACTGCACTGAATGTAAATAGCAGGAACGGATCTAGCTGAACACTGTGAGCAGGACGCACTGTACTGAATGTAAATAGCAGGAACGGATCTAGCTGAACACTGTGAGCAGGACACACTGCACTGAATGTAAATAACAGGAACGGATCTAGCTGAACACTGTGAGCAGGACACACTGTACTAAATGTAAATAGTCTAGCTGCCTGACCGTGGTACTAATAGGATCAAAAAGAACACCTGTAATTTTCTTTAGGTAGCTTTATATACTGTAACCAGACAAGCCTGCCTGTCAGTAGAAAGATAACAGGAACGGATCTAGCTGAACACTGTGAGCAGGACGCACTGCACTGAATGTAAATAGCAGGAACGGATCTAGCTGAACACTGTGAGCAGCACGCACTGCACTGAATGTAAATAGCAGGAACGGATCTAGCTGAACACTGTGAGCAGGACGCACTGCACTGAATGTAAATAGCAGGAACGGATCTAGCTGAACACTGTGAGCAGGACGCACTGCACTGAATGTAAATAACAGGAACGGATCTAGCTGAACACTGTGAGCAGGACACACTGTACTAAATGTAAATAGTCTAGCTGCCTGACCGTGGTACTAATAGGATCAAAAAGAACACCTGTAATTTTCTTTAGGTAGCTTTATATACTGTAACCAGACAAGCCTGCCTGTCAGTAGAAAGATAACAGGAACGGATCTAGCTGAACACTGTGAGCAGGACGCACTGCACTGAATGTAAATAGCAGGAACGGATCTAGCTGAACACTGTGAGCAGCACGCACTGCACTGAATGTAAATAGCAGGAACGGATCTAGCTGAACACTGTGAGCAGGACGCACTGCACTGAATGTAAATAGCAGGAACGGATCTAGCTGAACACTGTGAGCAGGACGCACTGCACTGAATGTAAATAACAGGAACGGATCTAGCTGAACACTGTGAGCAGGACACACTGTACTAAATGTAAATAGTCTAGCTGCCTGACCGTGGTACTAATAGGATCAAAAAGAACACCTGTAATTTTCTTCAGGTAGCTTTATATACTGTAACCAGACAAGCCTGCCTGTCAGTAGGAAGATAACAGGAACGGATCTAGCTGAACACTGTGAGCAGGACGCACTGCACTGAATGTAAATAGCAGGAACGGATCTAGCTGAACACTGTGAGCAGCACGCACTGCACTGAATGTAAATAGCAGGAACGGATCTAGCTGAACACTGTGAGCAGGACGCACTGCACTGAATGTAAATAGCAGGAACGGATCTAGCTGAACACTGTGAGCAGGACGCACTGCACTGAATGTAAATAGCAGGAACGGATCTAGCTGAACACTGTGAGCAGCACGCACTGCACTGAATGTAAATAGCAGGAACGGATCTAGCTGAACACTGTGAGCAGCACGCACTGCACTGAATGTAAATAGCAGGAACGGATCTAGCTGAACACTGTGAGCAGGAAGCACTGTACTGAATGTAAATAGCAGGAACGGATCTAGCTGAACACTGTGAGCAGGACACACTGCACTGAATGTAAATAGTCTAGATAGAAGATAACAGGAACGGATCTAGCTAAACTGAATACAGTGTATATATATATATGCAACACCTGGGATGCATATATATACACAATACACTGTAAGTGCAGCTAACTGACTGACTGTTCTGCCTAATCTATCTAACTCAAATCAAACACTGTCTCTCTGTCTATCTCTTTCAACGCCGGAACACACACTACACAGGGCCGCCGTGCAGGCGGCCTTATATAGTGTGGGGCGTGTACTAAATCCCCTGAGCCATAATTGGCCAAAGCCTCCTTGGCTTTGGCCAATTACGGCTCTCTGTTCAGGCGGCGCTGTGATTGGCCAAGCATGCGGGTCATAGTGCATGCTTGGCCAATCATCAGCCAGCAATGCACTGCGATGCCGCAGTGAATTATGGGCCGTGACGCGCCACACGAATTTGGCGCGAACGGCCCATATCGTTCGCAATTCGACGGACGGTCGAACAGCCGATGTTCGAGTCGAACATGGGTTCGACTCGAACACGAAGCTCATCCCTAATCAAGACATCATTTAAAATATGTGGACACTGTAAAAGGTATACACAACTAGGAATATTAGCATGTTTATTGGTGTACAACCTCTATAGTCCATAATATGCCAAGATAGAACTATGGAGTTTATTCAAGTATTGATTAGAATAATCTACTGCACAATTTCAGCATACATAAGAGTATATGATGATGTGAATATGACCTCAATTATTATATTTCCCATAAAATGGGTTCAGTCAAAATCTTATCGTCTGCTGGTAAAGTATTAATATTATTATGTATTAATCTGATTAGAATCATCGATGTACCTCAGCCACAACAAGCAGTGGCTGAGGTACATCAAGGACTTGTAGACTACTTCCTCCTCCCAGAGACCCAGGTGGAGGCACGCATACGATGAAGCCCAGGGTGCCCCCATACTAGTGCCTCTCACCTGTAAAATAATTGTTGTATTTTCCATAGTGTTCCCTCTTAAGAGAACTCTATTCTCTTAGTTTTTCTTGTATGCCCATAGGGCAACCTAAACTGCATCCTACATTAACCGTCTGGATGAAGGTTTATATACATTTGCTAAATATTTTTAAGTACATATTGGAGGTTGATAGCATACAGACGAGCAGATTTTTCGACCGGACTCGAATCCATTGGAGAGATTTGAAACATGTTTCAAATCTAAAGTCCATCTGATTTTCACCCAAAAAAGTTTGCTGCAGGTCCGATGAAGCCCACACATGGTCAGATTGTCCGACGAATTTGTCCTGTCGAACCAGTCCGGTTGAAAAGTCCGCTCTTGTGTACACAGCATTAGAGTGTGACTAAGCTTCGGGAGGGCAGAGCTAAGATCAAGAACACGGGGATATGACCTCAAACTAGCAGGAGAAAAAGCTAACAACTAAACAATTACAATTACTGTAAAAATTTTTAGAGTGTCGTCTATGGAGATTTTTAGGTACTGAAGTTTTGCGCCATTCCACGAGTGTGCACAATTTTAAAGCATGACATGTTAGGTATCTATTTATTCGGCATAACATCATCTTTCACATTAAAAAAAATAAAAATAGGGCTAACTTTAGTGTTTTATTTTTTTAAACTCATGAAACAGTTTTTTTCCCCCAAAAAAACGCATTTGAAAAATTGCTGCACAAAATACTGTGTGACATGAAAGGTTGCAATGATCACCATTTTATTCACTAGGGTCTCTGCAAAAAAACATATATAATGTTTGGGGGTTCTGAGTAATTTTCTAGCAAAAAAAATGATGTTTTTACATGTAGGAGAGAAGTGCCAGAATAGGCCTGGTATGGAAGTGGTTATTTTACAAGATTTTAGAACAGACATTCCGTGTTTTAGAATGACACCTGGTGGCTCAGAGAGGCATTGCTTAAACAAACGATGAGTCAATGTTTAACTGTATGACTCAATCAAAAAGAAGTTCCACCTTTTGGGCTAGGCTCATTAAAAATTTTTATGAGCTTATTGTTCGCAACTGAATACAGGACAATTGTAGGAGGCCATTAGGACACTTCATCACACACAGGACAAACCCATCTGACCACAACATCAGGACATCAACCAAGATATCCACCAGAGATACACCCACCATCACGCCTTATATCAGTGGTTCTCAACCTTTCTAGGGCTGTGACCCCTTGATAAAATTTCCCAAGTTGTGGGGACCCCTAACAGTAAAATTATTTTCGTATCGTGGGTTGATAGCTCCCAAAGCAAGACAAGTAATTTGCACCCCTAACCCATGGACATTTAGCGCTCCCTGAGTCCCTTCCACTCATGCAATATTAAAACCCCTTATGGTATATTTTAGGATGTACCACTCTTTCTCTTTGTTCTCCTTTCTTTACCTTTTATCCCTCTCTCTATTCCAATTTCTTGTTTTTTTCCCCCATCCCTCTCTCTAGCCTTCTTTCTTGTTGTCTTGTTGTTTCTTGTTTCTTGTTCTTTCTCTTATTTTTTCCCTCCCTTTTTCATTTGTTCCTCCCCCTCTTTTCCTCTCTCTTCCATGTATTCTCTATTTTTATTCCTTCTCTTACTTCTTGGTGGGGGGGAATGAGATGAGCGGCAGTGCTGGCGGGAGTTGGGATGAGTACCAGTGCTGGTGGGGGGTGGGATCAGTGGCAGTGCTGGGGGAAGTTCTGATCAGCCAACTTAGGTGCTCTTGATCAAGGTCATCTACTGATCTGAGAAATGTAGTGGAGACTTTTAATGGCAACTCTAATCACAGGTGTGTCTCCAGCTCTGTGATGTCTCGCAGCAGTGACACCTTTGCCGAAATCAGGAGATAGGGTCTCCTCCAGCCCCTCCCACTTCACATTCCTCACCAGTCAGCTGACCTATAGTCTCTGCCCCCCCAGCCATGCCGTGAACTGGATGGGCGGCTGCGAAGAGGCCAAGTGGGCGGCTGTGGGCTCCAGGAACAGCCCAGGATTCGGTGACCCCTGGCAAATCGTCATTCGACCCCCGAGGGGGTCCCGACCCCCAGGTTGAGAACCACTGCCTTATATGGTTATTTTTTGTCCACGGAGAGAATTTAATTTTTTGTTTTTTTCAATACATAGCGATATCCATATTTTATCGAGTCTTATTATTATCTTGTTATTTTTATGTAAAATTGTTGTCTATGGCTATCCACAAATCTAACTATTTATTGTGAATATTTAAATTAGTGAATAATTATTAATTTATTTCTATATTCAGTCTGTATTCACTTCGATCCTTGTTGTGTTCTTAAAGAAATTTGTATGCTTTTATTAAAATTCACACTGAAAATAGGGTCTTCTGTTGTTAGGCACCTTATCCCTAGAAAAAATGCCAATACAAAAAGCTCATAGCATAAAACGTTTATTAAAAATATCACATGCAAATACTACACTTAACTATAGTGCCTATATGAACCTGTACTAAGTGTATACAGTGAGATGGAAGAGAAAATGCCCACTGCCGCCCCAGATAGTGGAAGCGACCTGCTTTCCACGGACCAGATGTAGGGTTACCAGATATGACATAATGGCACGTAAACCACGCCTTTTGTGTTCAAAAGAAAGGTAAATGAGGCACGAGTTCTTGTGCCTGGTCATAGGCTGTACATACCATCCATAAAACTGTGCATTTTTTTCCAATATATTATTTTCCTCAGTACTACACATATTTTGAAATTAAGAGTCCACCAGTGGCTCTGTTAGCTTTAAATCTGGATGGAAAGGTTCACTTTTTGGTTTTCAATAAAGTGCTAGATTTTACTTTGGGATCACTTGGTGCCAGACTTTCACTTTTCATGCCTCTTATGTCTGATTTACGTGAGTCCAAGGGTTACTAGGCTAGGAGAGGTACATAAAAAAAACTGCCTTTAACGCTTCTTCTTAAGCCAAAGTATCAGACATTTTTATAATAATTTGACCTTATCTGTGTAAGCAGCAGCTTTTAACCATTGCTGAGTTTGTCACACAGTAAATGTACCATATCAGATACAAAATGTCATGTGTTTTTACTTTTTTACTCTTATGGCTTAATCGTGGAAAAATCTTTTCTGTTCTCCCCCTGCAGAGGGAGAGCGGTGGACTGCAGAACTAGTGACTAGCCTTATACAAAGACATGGCAGTCAGTTCATCTAATGCCTGAATGAAATAGCAGTTTAGATGTTCGAGTATGACTGGGTAAGTCAGAAAAGCCAGGGCTGGATTGCTCTTTACATTACAATGGGCCTTTTATACAGAGCTTGAGTGCCAGTATCACTTGAGGTAAAAATTGGAAAAAAAAACAAGGAACAGCATAGTTATTGGGCATCTTCATATAGGGAATTGGCTAGTGGCAGTAAAGATTTATAGATGTAACACCCTGGTGTTTAGGCAGGGTTGTTAGTAAATTCAGTTTTCCAGGCGGAAGTTACCCTGGTTAATTGTTAGTAGATCCACTGATTCCTCTCTAGTTCTGGACTTGCTGCACCTTCTCTCTTCTGTCACTAGGTGGCGTTATGCTGGTGATATTAGATAGACAAGGGCTTAGCAAGGTCAGGTTATGAATAGATGGGGTGTCTCAGCCAATTGGTGGGGGTTTCTTTAGTCCCTTGGCCTGCTGGGAGAACCTATTTATTTGGGTGGAGTCAGGTGATCGGGGTTCTGTGCCATCTGGACGGCTGTCTGGGTGGACGTGCGTTATGCTGCCCCAGGCTGCTAGGCCAGGAGCCTGAGGCCTATTCCGGAGACATCTGGTTGCTAGGCTATCTGAGGGCCTATCCAGATGCAGCGTAGGGTTGGGACTGCAGGATTGGAGTCCAACCAAGAGTAACTGCTCAGCCGGACGGGGAACCAGTTGTGGTCGGATGTAGAGGGAAAGCTGTCACCACTAAGGAACCATCCACCTTGTTACCAGAGACCACTGTGAGTAAGCTGGAGCCAGTACCAGAGCAGTCTTCTCACCAACCTGGGACGGTGAAGAAGTGGAAAAACTTCAGCAAGTGCCAAGCCAGGGACCCAGCGGTACAGCAGAGGTGACGCTTGAGGAGCATCAGTGAGTGCCAAGCCAGGGATCTAGCAGGTTAGCAGGGGTGATGCTTAAGGAGTATATGTGAATACCCAGCAGGGAAGCGGGGGTGACGCTTGAGGCAGATACCAAGTTATGGAAGTGGAAGAGCTCCGGGGATCCAGTGGCAATTGGGTCTGAGAGTCTAGTGAGAGACTGGGAGCTCGGTGAGTGAAGACCTACAGTGAGAGACTGTAGAGTGTGAGGAGAACTATCTGTGTTACCAATAGTTAAATACAACTACCGTTAGTGACTGTTACAAGATTTGTTGCCATAGGAGACAACGGTCCTACCTATACAGAAGTGGTATCCGGCTGGAGGCCTTCCCCTGTATAGCTGTCTACCTATAGAAGTCTCAGAGTCTGCCAATTAACATTGCATCTAGTTAAGGGTGTCTTGGCCCTAACCCTCTCTCCCACAGTTCCGTTAAGAGACAATAAATCTCTTTTGCCTCCAAAAAGTGTCTGGCGCCCATCACTTCATCTTACACCCACCATGCCTTTTAACCTACTCTACAAAGATGGATGTCAGCTCTCCCTAACTCTGGAGGTCACCATTAGGCCTTTGGAGGTACGGGACCTTGCTACATAAAACTTTAAAAACCTGCAGCGGGGGGTTGTAAGTCGGTGAACATGTAACAAAGTCATTGTTTCCCCCTGTTAGATTTATATGGGTAGTTAATGGGAAGATCTTCAGCTGTCAGTTTGGATGCTAAAGAAGCTACTATTCTTTGAACACCAAGCATTTATGAATCACTGTTTTGTTTCTTTTACATTTAGTAGAGTAGCCATATACAGCTTTAACACTAAAAGAACTAAACTAAAAGAACTAAAAGAACTTAAATTCCAATGATAACAGTAGGGTCACTGGAACCTCTGGTTGGTCACCATGTTGGGAAATCATTAAATCCCTTTAGTGGTGGGTAGTAGTAATTATCTTTAGGGCTGAATGCTAAGCCTGATGCACATGCACATTTACAAATGACGGCAATGTGTTGTACAAATCTGCATTGGGCTCAGCTGACTTTGTGAGTCTGGGACCTGTGGAATGCAATAGAAATTAAAAGGTATTGCAGTAAAAAAGCCAGAAAGAGAGCAAAATTAAATGACCTGTCAAAGTCTCACGGCCGGCTCTTCTCCATACACAGAGTTCTCTTTGCTGTGTTAAGCGTGCCGCATCCCACATTTATAAATGCATGGGCTGTGATAAGGCATAATACTGTTAACTATTTTGACAGCGGATAATGATTTCCATTACCCATTATAAACAAGCCCCTTTCTCATGTCTCAAAAGTTAATAGCTTTCACAAAATGATTTCCCTTGAATCATCCCTCCCTACTTTCAGAGATAGCAATGAGGTACAGGTTTTAGTACCAAAATCATAAGGCAAAAGACCCACCTTTACCGCACCCTTTAACATGCATCTTTTGTATCTTTTAAATAGGCATGAAGACATATATTGATGTGCAAAATTCTAATCTTTTTGCATTTACAAAAAACAAAAATCATTGCTAAATTGCAAGTCCAGCAAAATTGACAGTTGGAAATGGAAGTCCAACTGATTCTTCCTCTCACACGCTTATCCTCCTAAACTGGAACTACCAAAGGTTAATACCAGGTGAAATTCAGACACTGTTTACATTTAAAAAAATAAATTTCTTATTTGTTCATGATAACAGAGCTGCAATAAATTGTGTTTTTTTTTTTCTAATATCTGCTTTTAATTCGGCTTAAAATCACATTACCGCCCTGTTACAGGACGATAGATAAAACACAATGGGGGTTATTTGCTAAAGGAAAATCCACTTTGCACTGAAAGTGCACTTGGAATTAAAGTCGCTGTAGATCCGAGGGGGACATGCAAGGAAAATAAAAATGGATGATAAAACTAGCAGAGCTTCCCCTCATTTCACATCTACCCCTTAGATTTAGAGCAACTGCACTTCCAAGTGCACTTTCAGTGCACTTTTAAGTGCACTTGCAGTGCAAAGTGGATTTGCCTTTCATACATAACCCCCAATATCTGGATTCCATGGTGTATTGCGTTAGGGCTGCCTATTCATTTGAATGGGCTTATTGATACTCCCTAACACACCACTAAAGGTGCATTTGTCATTTTTGGCAAAGTATGCATTGCATGTGTTGTATTGTAGTGTCTTTTATACAGTGACAGTGCATTTTTTTCAGCACTTATCACTGTATTGTTGTCACTGGTCCCCAAAAAGTGTCACTTTTTGGGGACCAGTGATAACAATACCGTGATCAGTGCTGGAAAAAATGCAGTGTCACTGTATAAAAGACACTACAATACAACACATGCAGGTGTCAGATTTGTCCGCCGCAATGTTGCAGTCCCCCTAAAAATCGCTGATTGCCACCATTACTAAATAAAAAAAGAAAACGTTCATAAATCTATTCGATAGTTTGTAGGCGCTATAACTTTTCACAAACCAATCAATATACGCTTATTGGGACTTTTTTACCAAAAATATGTAGTAGAATACATATTGGCCTAAATTGATGAAGAAATTAGATTTTTTTTTTTTTTTTTTTTATTGGCTATGTTTTATAGCAGAAAGTAAAAAATATAGGCTTTTTTTCAAAAGTTTTGGTCTTTTTTTGTTTATAGCGCAAAAAAATAAAAACCACAGACATGGTCAAATATCACTAAAAGAAAGCTCTATTTGTGGGGAAAAAAAGGACATCAATTTCATTTGTGTACAGTGTTGTATGACTGCGCAATTGTCCGGTAAAGTAACACAGTGCCGTATTGCAAAAAATGGCCTGGTCAGGAAGGGGGTAAAACCTTCCGGGGCTGAAGTGGTTAAAGAAATAGACTGCATGCCAAATACAAAAATATTTTATCACTATGTTTTCTTTATAGGTTTATACGTGTTTTTAAAAATAGGCAGTGGGAGTCATAAGTCAGAGAAAATCGTTTCAAAGTGAGAGCATCCCTGGTTATCACCGGGTTATTAGAAACAGTGTCCCCGTTGGGTTATTTCCCCTCTCTTACTGCTTTAGGGACAATCCAAAAGTTTGGATTTTCTTTCACTTTCACAAATAATGGCATGACAATTAGAGAGAGTGAATCTCCGTAATGGGGGACACTAACAGCAATACAAACCTAACAGGTGTTCTAATCCCTTTCCACTCAATCAAAACAAACAAAAAATGCCTTTAGTTATACTTTAAATCTCATAAAGAAGAAAGGGTATGCAGAGCTATTTTCAGACTATTACTATTGATGATTTAAATATTTTAGACATTTGATACATAAACCACTCATGATAACAGCAATAAATATTAATTCTATATTTATATATCCAGACATATTTTTATCTTTACTTCAAAAACTTTATTTTAACCACTTGCTGACCGCTGCATGCCGATGTACGTCAGCACAATGGCAGTGGTGGGCAAATGGGTGTACCTGTACGTCCCCTTTAAGAGCAGGGGATAGCAGGTGCACGCTCCGCCGGAGGTGCATGCCCGCCGTGCTATGTAAACAAGGCATTTCCCCGTTCTGGCTTGTGTCATGATACAGATCACCGCTCCCTGTCATCAGGAGCAGTGATCGCTGGCATGTGTCTTGAAGCCCATCACCCCCACAGTTAGAATCACTCCCTAGGACACACTTAACTGCTTCATCACCCCCTAGTGGTTAAACGCTTCACTGCCAGTGTCATTTACACAGTAATCAGTGCATTTTTTGTAGACGTTATAACATTTGCGCGAACCAATCAATATATGTTTATTGCAATTTTTTTACCAAAAATATGTAGAAGAATACATATCAGCCTAAGCTGAGGGAAAAAAAGTTTTTGGGGGGATATTTATTATAGCAAAAAGTAAAAAAATATTGCTTTTTTTTCTAAATTGTCACTCTTTTTTTGTTTATAGTGCAACAAATAAAAACCGCAGAGGTGATCAAATACCACCAAAAGAAAGCTCTATTTGTAGGAAAAAAAGGACGTCAATTGTGTTTGGGCACAATGTCGCACGACCGCGCAATTGTCAGATAAAAAGTGCTCTGGTCGGGAAGGTGGTAAAATCTTCTGGGCTGAAGCAGTTAAAAAGTTTTAAATCCTTTTAGCATGGCCTAACAGCAGTTCAAATATCAAAATGTAATTAATGTATAATAATGTTAAAAATAAAATGTATTATTGTTAACCTATCCAAAGGCCCTATACAGTTGGCCTTTCCCAAACACTCAGCCAGTTGCTAATGCAGGAACTAAGGACTGTATTACATTTAATAGCTCAACAGACACAGATCGGGGAAGTTTTCTTTTTTTTTTCACTGCGCCCTACATTTGGACAGAAACAATGATATCGGCAGCCTGTAACAAGTTTTAATGCTGCCAAACTCATTCTTCCTGGGAGTTTCCCTACCCATGCAGCCTACATGCAGTCCACATGAGACAATACAAGAATACAGCACAATACGCTACATTCAATAGCATAAGTTAAAGGAGGAGATTGCCCATGAGAAAAACATTCAGAGGCAACCACAATTGGAAGTGCTGATCGGGACAGTCTTGAAAGGACAAACAATCAAAAAGCTCAATCAGATAAAATCATGTGGCGATTTAATAATGACATATACTTAAATGAACAGTTATCTAAAAATCTCCTTGCATAGATGGAGCAACTGTAAAGCATGCTCCTCACTGTGACAGTACCTTGAGCAACAGCCGGTGGTGGACTGGCTTGGTGAAGCAATGCTGCGTTGGCAAAATCTTCATGTATTAATGGATGTCACTAGGTGGAGGGAAGCCAGCGTGTGCAGAGCCAGATGGACAATATGAGGCCTCGATCGAATCCCCAATAATTCACCAGAACAACCACCGACCGGAGCTGGTGGATGGAAACAACCGAGCGTGATGTCCTACGATCGGGGAACACGAGTCCAAAACAAGGCTTGAAGCCTCAAAGGGTGGAGAGCAAGCTGAGGAGAATGGAGAGAGACGATAGCTGCCGTCTTGACAATGCGTATCTGGCGTTGCCCTTCTTTGGGCCATGTGACATAGACAGCCAATGGGGTTTAAAAAGGGGAGGACCGCAGGAAGGATCACAAATTTAAAGGAACCATGATTGTTTTCTGCACCGCAGCATACCTCCATTGTTGAAGCAACCTGATGACAATAATTTAATCTACATACACTGCAACTACTCAAACAAAGACAAGGGGAACAAAAAAGTAAAAGTTAAGGGCTATTGGGAAGAGCGATATATATGGACGCATAACCCTTTCG
The DNA here is from genome assembly GCA_037952925.1 of Lithobates clamitans. Lineage (NCBI taxonomy): Eukaryota > Metazoa > Chordata > Amphibia > Anura > Ranidae > Lithobates > Lithobates clamitans. The sequence continues at coordinate 2,897,642 of JBBGZY010000012.1, read as the reverse complement.
CCAGACATATAGTGTTCCTAGGGCGTTATATTGATGATATTTTGATCATCTGGAATGGAAGTATTAAGTTATTTGAGTCATTTGTTACTCATTGTAAAGACAATACCTTGGGTCTCAGTTTTACACATGTGATAGATTCCACCAACCTAGTGTTTCTAGGCTTGGTATTACACCATTAAGGTGGGTCCATTTGCACTAAAAACGATTGCAAACCCACTAGTGGCAACTTGTACTTACATTATATGAGTTGCCACCATCCCTCTTGGATAAACAACATTCCAAGTAGACAGTTTCAAAGGCTAAGAAGGAGAATATGAATCACAGAGTGTGCCCCTAAAAAACACGTTTTTGCAAAAGGGATACCCAAGTAAAATTAGTGCAAACGGCTCACGATAAGTTTTTGGAAACTGTACCACCTCCCAAGATTCATGAAAAGCCAGATGTTAACACCATCAGGTTTGTCACCGAATATAACAGCAAATATAGATCCATTCAGAGTATCATCAAAAACCATTGGCATATTCTGTATATGGATCCGAAACTAGGACCCATTCTAACCCCAGTGCCACAGATAACGTTTAAAAGAACACGTACTCTGAAGAACATTGTTGCCCCAAGCAAACTTAAAAATTCTTGAAAGAAGAGAGTGGTGGACATTAGGTCCTATTTCGACAACAGAACTGGTATTTTCCAGTGTAAGAAAAGGAGATGCTTTACTTGCCAGTTTGTCCAACATGGCCAATCCTCCTTTTCTGATAGGGCCAGTAATAAGTATGACATAAAGCAATTTATTACCTGCTCTACTGAGTATGTGATATATGTATTTATATGCCCGTGTAACTTGTTATATGTGGGCCGTACGATGTGAACCCTATAAAAACGTATAGGGGAGTACCGACGTTTTATACAAAAGGGACTTCATGAACACAGCGTTCCCCGCCAGTTCAAAATTTATCATGCTAAAAACATTAATTGTCTAAAGGTTGTAGCCATTGAATGCATCCTGGGTGGTTCTCTGACTGATAATGAGAGGTTCTCCTTATTATGTAAACGAGAATCATTCTGGATCTATAAACTGCCCTCTCTATCTCCCAATGGGTGGAACGAAGGTCTAGAGATTCATAGTATCATCTAGATCCCCTCCGTTATTGTTCCTTATTGTTTTGCTACCATTATTCCACATCTTTTTTCAGTGTGTACCCATAGGTTACATACTGAGGGAATTATAGTATATATATATATATATATATATATATAGATATATCTATATCTATATATATATATATATATATATCTATATATATATATATATATATATATATATATATATATATATATATCTATATCTATATATATATATAGATATAGATATATATATATAGATTGTCCATCTGGCTCTGCACATGCTGGCTTCCCTCCTCCTAGTGACATCCATGAATACATGAAGGTTTTGCCATCACAGCATTGCTTCACCAAGCCAGTCCACCACCGACTGTTGCTCATGGTACTGTCACAGTGAGGAGCACGCTTTGCAGTTGCTCCATCTATGCAAGGAGATTTTTAGATAACTGTTCATTTAAGTATATGTCATAATTAAATCACCACATGATTTTATCTGATTGAGCTTTTTGATTGTTTGTCCTTTCAAGACTGTCCCGATCAGCTCTTCCAATTGTGGTTTTTCACTGAATGTTTTTACTTGTATTCACACCCCTCCTGGTGTGCTCACCCACACAGCTGCTTTTTGGGCTCTTGCTGGACATTTACAAGGTTCCCAGTGAAGCATATGTCCCATTTTTCTGGCGCCAGAGTGTAATTTGATTGCCCGTGAGAGCTTTCAACTGTGCTTATCTATTTAGTCCAGTGTTTCTCAACTCCAGTCCTCGAGGCGCCCCAACAGGTCATGTTTTCAGGCTTCCAATTATTTTTCACAGGTGATTTGATCAGCTTCACTGCCTTAGTAATTACCACAGCCATTTCATCTGAGGGAAATCCTGAAAACATGACCTGTTGGGGCGCCTTGAGGACTGGAGTTGAGAAACACTGATTTAGTCTCATGGTTAGTGAATTTTTCAAGGGCTTTTTTTTTCACTTTTCACACAATTGAAAAGATGACATTCTAGTTTTCAACGCAGCATGCTTTTCTCTGATGTGTTTGTGATTAGTTGAGGAAATTATTCACCCTTAAATAACATCTCCATTTGTAGTTAGTCAGTACATATTATATCACATCTGGAAAATACATATATGTGGAGAGACTGTGCATTGTAGCATACAGGGGTCATCTGTTAGTTTTGTCTATTGCTTTTGTCTTTCTAAGTATATCTTATCATATTGCTATACACACAGCTTAAAATATTATTATCTGCACATTGCATCCCTTTGCTTCATTGACTTATAGCCTAACAGAATGGGGGAATTCCAGACAGAAGCACATTCTTTAAGAATACAGTTTAAATGTAAGAAAGCATTACAATATTTTGCTAGCTTTTATTCCTTAAAGCAGCGCTCGCCAACCTTTTTGGCACCAAGGACCAGTTTCACGGCAGCCAATTTTCCCAGGGACTGGGGAGGAGGGGGCTATTCATGAAGTCTTTCCACAGCCCCCCTTTACATTACAGTGCCCCTTTACAGTGCAGTCCCCTTTACATCACAGTGCCCCTTTTTATTAATGTAATGGGGACTGCTCTGTAAAGGGGGCACCATAATAAAAAGGGGGGGGGTAAAGTAATGGTTAACATGCCCCTTTACAGTGCAGTCCCCTTTATATTACAGTGCCCCTAGCAATCACAGCCACCCCCCATCACAGTGCCCCTGAAGTCTACCCCTCCCCCTTTCCTCTCTAACATGACACTTCTCCAGGACATTTTTTTCTCATAGAATAGGTGCAGGAACTGAAACCCAGTGGGGGGGTGGAGGAGAAGTAGTGATGTGGTCTGTGTCATCGAGTGGGTGTGGTGTAATTTTACAGTGGGAGTTAAAGGGGCATTGTTAAACCAATGATCTATGTATGCTATTCTGTAAGTATGCTGTGCTGTCTCTCTACCAGGTAAAAATCTCCCTCAGTAAAGAATGTACAACTTTTCCCCCTAAAAAAGCAACACCCATCACTTACCTCTGCACCTCCTATCCACCTCTTTTCCAAAACTCACCTCTGCACACCACTGTCCACAGTTCACCCCTGTACCCCTCTCCACAGCTCACCCCTGTATCCCTCTCCAAAGCTTACCCCTGTACCCTGCCTGCAGTTCACCTTTGTACCCCACCAACAGAGAAGAAGAATTTACTTTTATGCTAAAATTAATATTACGACTTTCACCAGTGCTCACCTCTGCCCTCCACCCTTTTTCATCAATTCTTACTTCTGCACCCCTCCAACCACCAGTGCTTATCTTGATAACTAAACACGTCCCCTCACCACTGCACCTCAGCTATTCTACTCTTCTGTTGTGGCACTGGCAAGATTTAGAGCAGGACATCAGTTCCTAAGTGCTCTCCTTTGAGCTGCTGCAGTTCAAAGGAGAGCATCACTCACTGACATGAACAATGTGAATGCTGTGCATTCTTTCTCTCAGCACTGAGTGCAAAGGCAAAGAGAACTGCGGAGAGATGCTGGGTTAACCCAGCTGCGCTGTCACATGAAAGCCTGGCAGTAGATAGTGGTGAGCCAGAGGCTGAAAAAAAAAGCCCTGCAGTTCCCCATTCTAATGTCTGCCTCCCTTGTAGTGTACAGGACTCATACCTTAGCAGGGCAGAAGCAATGAACAGTCTGTGTGTCCTCTCCCAGCTCCCCCACCCACCTGACAATGTCATCCTATCAGCAGGGCAGGGGGCGGGAGGAGCTCTTGATTCTGATCTGCAGCTCCTCTTGCCCTCTGCCCTACTGATTGGATGACATTATTGGCCAGGAGGGTGGAGGAGCCAGGAGAGGACACACTGCATGGCCGCACAGCAGGAGATGAGCGGGGATTGCGGTCTGTGAAAGCTCAGTGCGGACTCTGGTCGCCGCTCATCCCCTGCTGTCCGGTCAGCAAGCGGCCAGGGACCAGAACTGGTCCACGGCCTGGGGGTTTGGGGACCCCTGCTTTAAAGTGTATGTCATAGCAAAATAAATAAACACAATGGGGGAGATATACCAAAACTGGAGCACTCAGGATCTGGTGCAGCAGTGCATGGTAGCCATTCTCTGAAATGTATTTACATTTCCCCATACTTTATACCATGAAAGACCCTGCAAGTACAAACAAATAATTGCTCATCTGCCACAAAAGTACTCAGTACCAACATACGGGATGTGGTGATTTCAGCCCTGCCCAGTTGACTTCTGCTAAATTACTCAAACTCACCCCCGGACTTATTGTCCACAACACAGAGACTAATCATTCTGTAGTCCTAAGATAACAACTAGAAGGGCTAACTAAACTCCTTAAGATAACACAGGAAGTATGCACAAGACTGGTATAAACTTCTGACATGGTCGACTGGTATTTATTTTCACTTTTTAATAGATTACCGGAGCTCCGGTATTTATATTTATAATGTCCATGTTAACATGACCACTGCAGCCTCTATATGTATTGATGGCCTATATAGTGATGTACTATATGTAAATTACATTATCATATACATGTTCCTATTTTTGTAGTTTATTTTTTGTTTCAATATATTGTTTTTGGTCTCCTTTTAGTGAACCACTACACCTCCTATTCCAACACTCGCCCGTTGGCCACCTTGTGACTGTTCGCCATTGGTAGTGAAATTCGGCTGTCCCTGCATAAGGGAGCGGAGCTTCCCCTTCCACCCTCACATCCTATCCGCACTTTGGCGTGTGATGGATGGCGCTGGTACACCGATCCTTTTTGGACCGGTGCGTGCGCACATGTGCAGGGACGACCGGACCGGAAGTGATGTCACACGCATCTTGACCCATCAGCGATGTGGCAACTCCCACACCGCTAACTCACCATCTTTTTCAAGAGAATTCATCCATATCATTTACAAGATAAGAGCTGCTTTCCTATTTGTGGGTTTTTCCCACTGTTGTTCGCTCTCTGGTTTGGCGGCCATTGCCAGTGTACGGTGTGTTTGGTGTATCACCCACACTGCTTTATGAGTCCATGTAGCAATCCTTCTGTTTATATGTAAGTAGCCAGCCCCAGCAACTTATGCAGCTTCCCTATACTTCATATATTCTTCACCTATTTCACAGAGGCTTATATAATTATTTATGTGGCTCCTATATACTTTACATACCCCTTACTTACTTCATAGAGGTCAAAAAAATTAATTCATTTTATTTAATTTTATTTATTTATTACATAAACTTCACAGATAAAAATTAATAAATATACAATCAGTATATTAGTTATATACAAATGAAGCTAATTATTCAGGCTAATATATACAATATTAATGTATTAACTATATTAATTATCTATAGAATTTAAAATCTTTATTGGAATTTTTCTATGATATGTGGCATCAGGCATTATATGCTGTTGCCTACACAGACGCCAACAATATGTATGCGGTTTATATACTGGATAATACCAGCAATATCATTAACGTTAAAATTTCTTATCTCTGTTAAGTTTTTACTTACATATTTTTGTTTTAACACTGTCAGATTACCATTGTTTTAACAATATAATACATGGTCCAATTTCCCTACCGGCTTAACCTGATTGGACCTGACATCCACGGGAAATCAGTACCAGGTGGTCTTATTATGGGTAAATGGCTGTGCAGTGGTGCGGTCTAGTGTTTCATTTTCTTTTCTTTTACTAGACCAGGTGAGCATTTGTAATATATTTTGTGTATATATATATATATATATATATATATATATATATATATATATATATATATATATGTTTTTCATTGGAATAATCTGTTGATGTTTTTAACTTGATTATGGGATATGCATCATTATACTGATGTAATCTAGATGAAATCAGTAATGCATGTAGGCCCTGATGAAGCGATAAGCGAAACATGTTGGCTGCTCCTGCATATTTACGCAAATTGATTTCATATAACAAGCTGTAATTTATAGTTGCATACTTACGCAAATTGATTTCATATAACAAGCTGTAATTTATGGTTACATTATGTATTTAGATTGTAATTAGATTGTATTGCTTTTTATTCGTTTGTCTCAATAAAATGTATATTTTTATAATAACCGTTGTTGGTATTGCTCACCTTTTAATAGACACATTATCTCCCTTTAAAATCCCATTATCCATTTGAGAGAGCTATGTCTCCCTCTTCACGATCTTCTTACTAATACTCGGGACAGGGAGTAATGTTCTGTTTCTGGAAATCGTGCAACTATATATGTTCATAATGTATTTATTATAATACATGTATCTGCCCTGCTAATGGACACAAATGTACAGCTATACCCCTACACAATCCTATTTATGGCTCTGCCATTTTCAGCTTGGTACAAAGAGCTTTGAACCATTCGCCTGAGATTACTGCCCCTTAAAGGAGACTTAACTTTGTCACTGCAAATGTCAAACTAGAATCTCTCATTCATTTTATTTAGATTTAGATTATATCTAAATATTTTTTCTTATGATATCCTATTGTTTTAAGAGAGAATATTCTAAAACAACAAAGAAAGTCTCACTGATAAAAGCTAAACAAACTAGCTTTCAGCAGCTGGCATTTAGGATTTAAATCAGCAGTAAATATAATACAGTGATTCAACAATATTGACATAAACAATACTAATATAAACAACATAAAAACAAATTGTACAAAAATAACAAAAGTCCAAATTACTCTAACTTTTCAAGTGAAGTCCACATTTAACACCTGAGTGCTATAACACCATGCAGCAGTAATCTTCATGTGTAAGTCCATCACTGACAATTAAAAGGCTTACCAGAGTAAAAACCTTACTTACAGAGGTATATTGCACTCAGCATTTATTAGCCTGTATAGAGGGAAAAAAGCTGTGCTGTTAAATGGAAAGTCCATACAATTGCTCTTGGATGAATGGTGACCAATTCAATCTAATGATGAACACCAGGGTGAATCAAAAGATATATCAAACGTGCCACCACCTTAAGAAAAACCTGCTTACCAGCTGGCAGGTAAGTTGGGCAGTTGGCTTATACCCAGCCAGGGCCTTTACTCATAAGGGAGATCCACTGATGGACTGGAGGTTGGATGATTGGATGATTAGATTGAATACCCAGACCACTCCTGACACCACACGACCTTACACAGACCACGAGACCCAGCCATATAGAGGAAGAAAAGCCATCCATAGTGTGATACTGTCACAACTACTGAAAATGTGAAGCCGTCAGCTCTGAAACGCTTTATTAAAAGTATGATCTCAGAACTAATTCCTTCAATTCCGCAACAAGACCTTGAAATTGATAGAGCCCCTCTGATGATGTCATGAGTGATGAAACGCATCAGGGTGGAGCCACACGACGTACGTACACACCAGGTCATTCAGGGAAAGCCAGAAGGTTCCACTTAGACCAGTTCTACTTACACAGAGTTCCAACAGCCTCACAATGAGCAGGAGGCTCCACCCCAATGCGTTGTGTCACTCATGACATCATCAGAGGGGCTCTATCAATTTCAAGGTTTTGTTGCGGAATTGAAGGAATTAGTTCTGAGATCATACTTTTAATAAAGCGTTTCAGCGTATTTCACCCAACATGTTTCGATCAATAGGATATCTTCAGGGCTTGGACTTCAGTAGACAACTTATGCCGCGTACACGTGAGCGGACTTTTCGACGGACTAGGCCCGACGGTCTTTCCGACAGACTTTGTAGCGTAGGTCCGCCGGACTTACAAACGGACGGACTTGGTGATGTACAGCACATATGACGGGACTAGAAAAAGGAAGTTCAGGCCCCAGTACGCCACCCTTTGGGCTCCTTCTGCTAATCTTGTGTTTACCGCGTGTTAGTAGAAGTTTGGTTAGAGACAATTTGCGCTTTTCAGACTTCAGCATATTTTACTCGTTTTTTTTGCGGTTCAGTTTGTGCTTGTGAAGTTTGTATCTGTTTTTCAGTGCGTGTTGGTCAGTTTGTAACCTGTATAGCAGGCCGTTCTGGTCCGCTCGTTCCTGATCTTCAGGTCGCTCCTCATTGGCCTTGCTGTTCTTCAGTGCGATCGTTTAAGTTTGTCTGTTTGACCAGTCGACCGTTTTGAAGCCGTGGTGCATGGACGTACTCGTTCTCGAGTTTGTTCTGTGTGGGGGCTTGGTGTTGGGGTTCATACTTTGACCCGAGCCCAGTCCATGAACAGGGCAAGGAGGAGTTCATGGATGAAGAATTGGCTGCGCCAGCGTGACCAATTCTCGCACATGCCTTTGCTCCGTGAGAATAATCCTGAGGATTTCAGGAATTAAATCAGGATGATGGACCCCGTTTTTCAACGTCTGTTGGCTTTGCTGACCCCTTATATCAGGATTCCTGCATGTGGCAAGCCATCACTGCAGAGCAGAGGCTAGTTGCCACGTTACGTTACTTGGCGACTGGGAGAAGCCTTCAGGACCTTAAGTTCTCGACAGGCATCTCCCTCCAGGCTCTGGGGATCATTATCCCAGAGACCTGTTCTGCCATTATTCAGGTCCTGCAGAAGGACTAGATTAAGGTAAGTTTTATCCTTTAACATTACATTATATGTATTTATTGTTTGCTAATGTATTGTATTAATTTCATCATTACCTAATTACCATGATTGGAATATGCTGTGAATGTCCCCTTTATCTTCATGCATGCATGTTTTTATTTTTTTCAATCCTTTTTTGGCCTAAATGCATATTTGCCTTCACTAACCTCCCCAGTATGCAATCCTGGGCCCATATACACCTATAGCCTAGTCCCTTTAACAATGTATATTGTCAGCTCCATTGTACTGCTTTACCCTCCCCCACCCCCTCAAATGTCTACAGATGTAATGTGTGGTCTTCAACTAAATTAGAACCCTCCCCCACCCCCTCAAATGTCTACAAATGTAATGTGTGGTCTTCAACTAAATTAGAACCCTCCCCCACCCCCCCTATATAATTTGATCAAAGGGCCATCAGAGGGGGTGAGGAATCTTATAAGTGGGCCTTATATTTTAGATTTTTTAAAATACTACTTCTAAAAAATGTTATACTGCTGTTGTGCAAGAATGTTTTTGTGTAATCTGCTTGCAAAGTTATATCTAAAAGTACTTATATATTTTTTTCTTGTTTGACTCCAGTTTCCTTCCACACCACAGGAATGGCAGACTGTGGCCTCCCAGTTCGCTGACCGTTGGGACTTTCCCAACTGTGTAGGGGCAATCGATGGGAAGCATGTTCACATTGTGGCACCACCCCATTCGGGGTCTTACTACTTCAATTACAAGGGGTTTAATAGTGTAGTATTGATGGCGGTGGTATCGGCACAATATGGTTTTATGTACGTGGGGAAGATCGGCCGGATGTCGGATGGTGGAGCCTTTGCTCAGACTGAGTATTACCAGCGTCTCCAGACTGGTGGCCTGGGATTGCCACCTGATGCCGAGAACGTTGAGGGACTCACCTCTGTATTAATCGCAGATGAAGCCTTCGGTCTTGGCGAGCACCTGATGAGGCCATTCCTCCCAAAGGACCCTGACCCCAGAGAAGAGGGTATTAAACTATCGGCTGGCCAGAGAGAGAAGTGTTGTGGAGAATGCCTTCGGGATTATGGCCAGCCGATTCCATTTGTTTCTCTCAGCCATCGATATGGCGGACTATAAAATAAATCATATCATCATGTCTTGTTGCGGACTACATACTTTTTTAGGAAGGCTTTCACAAACCTATATAACTTCTGTTGGGCCTGAGGCCGGACTTAGTGCAGAATCTGTACTCACAGGCCTGGATACTGGCCGTACTGGCTTGGCCCCCCAAACCGCCCGTCAAGTGCGGGACAGATATGTCAATTATTTTAATGGGAGGGGGGCCATTGCAATTCCAGAACATATTTAAACTTTAAAATAATAAAAAAAAACATTTTTGGGATAAAATATCTTGTTTTAATTCTTGTTTGCTTTTATTTTTGGCTGTCTCCTAGGTTCTCTTAGTGCACTTGTAGTGCCAAATGCATTTCCCTTTAGTAAATAAGGCCCTTTGTCACTGTAAACACAAAATGAATTCCAAAACTGGTATTGAGTATTGAAAGAAGAAGCCACACACATTGTTGTCGTTTAAAATTTTTACTGTGCGCACATTCAAACATGTGCATTTTTTTAACACGTCATTCAAATTTTTTTTTTCTTGTTGTTTTACTTTTTTACTCAATATAAATATTTTTTTTAGGTAACTATATTATAATCTTTTTTTTTGGTATTTTCTGCATAATTTTTGAAATTTTTTTTTATAAAATTTTTGTTTTTAAAACAGGGTTTTTTCACACACAAAAAAGACACACTTCTGGAACTTACAAAGTTCAACATGTAATAAAATGTGCTGGTGATGTCACCCATGTAAAAGCCAAATTTTGCAGATGCACACAAATTGGGAGTCCAAATGGGTAATGTCAACATGTGTTATCTCCCATCATGGGGGGTCAATGGATGTGTTTTGTGGGTGCAATCCCTTCCTCTCACAAACTAGCATTATGAGGAAGGGGTTGCAAACACAAAACGCGTACATTTTAGATGCCCTGATGGCAGATAGCACATGTTGACACACCGCGTGCATCTGCAAAATTTGGCTTTTACTATTTTACAACTAGAAAAACATAACAATGTTCACATTTAAAACTGAAATGAAGAACATGATTGATGTTTTAGGAAAAAAGGGATTATTTTCTCCCCAAAACATCAATCATGTTCTTCATTTCCTGTTGCATGCTGTCCAGCCGATTTCTCATGCTGTCTAGTTGATTGCGCATTGCATCAATGTGGCCATTCCAGACCATTATATTCCAGACCATTATCTGCCCAATTATTCTTTGTGCACTGTCTGTGCTAAATGGGTCCGCCGCTTGGCCTTCCACAACCAGAACATCACCTAAAATTTGAGGAAAAATATGTATTTAGAAATATGCAGGCATAAATAGATTACCTTAAGCTGGGGTGTCAGATACTCACCTGGTGGCGTGCAAATCTCGCCCACTTCCTTCACCTCTCCTTCCTTCAGATCCTCGGGTGGGCTTGGGCTTCGGCTTGGACTAATTACCCGATCAGGCTGGTCAGTTTGGGGGGTCCTGGGATCCTCTGACTGTTGTCTGAGTCTTTTCTCCCCTATGAGAATGAAACAAAAGGTATACTTAGCACAGTGATATTTGAGTCCAGAAATAGGAATATGAAACCTTGCTTTGAAGTAGTGTACAATTGTCTGTTTGTGAAAAGATCCAATTTTAAGACATGATTCAAATTCCCTTTTAACCAAATTGCAATACTTACCTTTTTTGGCCAAGTTTCACAGATGGAGACACCTCAGGTATTCCCTGGAGCCCCTGTGTGGATTACCCTAAAAAATGTTCTATGGTGTCCCACAGTACACTAGTGCTCCTGAGTCCAGATGTGGAAACAGCTGCTGTGTCTTGTCCTTACAATACGCTGAATCATTTTTTCAAAGCATTCCAGTTTCAAACACATCTACACAACAATATCCTAAACTTCTTTTAATAAGACAAATTATCAAGACCAAAATGTAGGTAGAGCCCTGTAATTCGTATTTCTTGGCAAATGAACAACATTTAGTTAGAATCATATGTATTTTCCAAAGAACGATTTTTACAAACGATTGTACGATCGCATTGTTCAACAGTATAAACAAAAAGCATATATGGATCAGCATGCAAGTTAAGTATCTTAATAAGAACACACTACAAGTACTTACTTTTTTAAGCACCTTCTTGATTCTGCGATATTGTTCTGGCTCCCTCGTCTTTAGGTCAGTCCAGCGCTTTCTCAATTGGTCTTTAGCCCATCGTATCCCAAATTGCTGCTCCAGAGTGGTGACAACTGAGGACATTAATTGGTCCTTCCGCAAATTGGGTCTGGTGTACGGACCATTTTTGCCATCATAGTCCTCCCTCCTCAATATGGCCACAATCTCCACCATTTCTTCAAAGGCCATGTTGGTGGCCATATATCTCCTCCTGGATCTGGATGTTTGGGGCTCCGGGCTTTCCTCCGCGCTAATTCCTGATAATGTCTCTGCCATCTTTATCTATATACTCCCACTGCGCAACGAACAGAGAAGGGGCGGGGAAAATTAATCAAAAAGAACGTCAGGGGCGAGTGACGGGGGCGACGCAGGCGGAGCATGACACATGCGCAGTGTATATAAAGCTAGTGCACTGGCCTACTTATGTCCGAACGGAAGTAGCGAGCATCATAAATGAAGGTAAGATTTAAACGTGTGTGTGTTCTATGTGTGTGTGTTCTGTGTGTGTGTGTGTGTGTATTTGTGTTCTGTGTGTGTGTGTGTGTGTGTGTACGCCCTATATTGGGATAAAGATAATACTGGGAGTTTGGACTGACATTACTGTTTTTCTCTTTTGTATTGTCTTTCAGAAAAAATTAATCCCTTTAAGGAGGAAGATTGTTTGATTCATTTTATTGACCCATATCAAGCTAACTGAAACCTGTGGGAGGTCAAGCACCCCTTGTATTTCAATAAGCAAGCAAGGCAGACAACACTGGGGATACTTCTGGAGTTTGTAAAGACTCGAGTCCCCCAGGCAGACAGTAGGTTTGTAGACAATAAAATTGGGATCTTGCGGAATATGTACAGGCGAGAGCACAAGAAGATACAGGAGTCCCTCAAATCAGGAGCAGCAGCAGACAAGGTTTATGTCCCCAAGCTGTGGTACTACCCAAAACTGGGTTTTCTGGATGACCAGACAGAAGCCAGGCAATCGCTTTTTTCCAATAAATTTTTATTGAGTTTTACATATTACAGGTTATGAAGTCATAGTAAGGAACATGAACATGTAAATGTAAGTTTACAGACTAGATATTGTAAGTATAGTCTGAATAGCGATTTTATGAATAACGTTCTATGAGAAAGAAAAAATCGTTAACAAAGTGATTATAAACATAGGGTAGAACAGTTGACCTGAAATGATAGGAGGAGGAGTGGGGTAAGGAGGGGAGGGGTGCAAGAGGAAGGAGGGGCAAGGAGGCATAAGGGAAGGGGGGAAGGAGAGCTTCAAGTGGAAGGCGAGTAGAGAGACAGGGCATTCAATTGTTAAACCTTACTTCAATTGGTAATTCTTTTTTGAGTACCAAAGGACCCATGGGTTCCAGCGAGTTAGTGTCTTTGTATGGGATCGTTTGCTGCGTGACAAAAGGGTTTCATAAGTGAAATGGGTTTGTACTAAGTTAGTAACTTCCGTAAGGGAGGGAATGTTGTCAGATTTTCAGTTTCTAGTGATCAAGAGTTTGGTAGCTAGGAGGACATGTGTAATCACTATTCTTTGGTGTATGGGAAAATCTTCTATTGTCAGATTAAGAATGGCTAAGTGTGGAGTAATTGTAACTGAGCTATGGAGTATGTCTTGGAGTATGGATTCCTCATTTTTCCAAAGCTGAGTTACATTTGAGCAAGACCAAAGAATGTGGAGGAGGGTGCCGGTATGGCCACAGTTTCTCCAGCAGACGTGTGAGGCGTGTTTGTGGAATTTGGCCAGTCTGGACGGAGTTAGGTACCATCTCATTAGTGTTTTTTGGGTGATTTCCCAAAGGGAGGTGCAAGTTGTTGCTTTGTAAATAGATGTGATTGCCTGTTGCCATTGGGCATCTGTGAATTGTGTCTGTAGGTCAGTTTCCCAGTCAAGGAGAGGTTTGGTTTTGCTGAACATGTTTTTTTCCTGTAGGAATGAGTATATGAGGGAAGTCCCTTTAGTGTTAGAGTGTTCTGTAAAGAAGTAGTTCCATAGTTTCAGGGGTAGTTTTCCTTCTAGAGATGTGTGTGCCTTCAAGCAGTTTTGTAATCTAAAGTAGCTGAGGAAGTCTTTGGAGGGTGCATTGAGGTCTTTGCCTATTTGTGAGAAGGATTTGCAGGTTGTTAGATCGCGAAGTTCTTGTGTGTATGTTACCCGGTCAGTAATCCAGGATGGGAGTGTTAAGTCAGGAGTAAGAAGCTTTAAGGTGTTTAAAGGAATGTGTAGTGGTTTTGTCAGTACGTGTGACCATTTGGTATTGTGTTGTGTACGCCACACTTTAACTGAGGCTTGCACAGTGGATGAGTAGTGGAAAATGTGAGGATTATGTGTAGAGGTACTAAATAACCAGTTGGCGAGGTTTGTGCCCGGTGTCTTGTGATTTTCTATATCGCTCCAGAGAGTTTTGGTTGAGGTATTCATCCATTCTTTCATTTGTGATAGAATGGTGGCATTGTAGTAGTCTTTGATGACTATGTATCCCATTCCCCCGAGGACCTGTGTTTAATAAGTTTCGTGTGACTACATCTAGATTTTTTCTCTTGCCAAACAAATTGGCTTAGGATGGATTGGAGAGATTTCAGGTAGGTAGATGAAAGTGGTATAGGAAGCGTGCAAAATATGTAGAGCAACTGTGGCAATACCATCATTTTAAAGGCTGCCAGGTGGCCTGACCATGAGAATTCATGTTTGGAGAGTTTTGTGGTTTCAGTAAGCATCATCTGTTTGGCATCTGTGTAGTTGTGTGCGAAAAGACCTCTAGTGGATTTGGTGAGATTAATGCCGAGGTAGGGAATACTATCCTCCGCCCATGGGTAAGGATATTGGGTCTGGAGTAGATTACTAGTGGTTGCATTAATGCCCAGGTCTAGAATGTAGGATTTATGTTCATTAACTTTGTAGTAAGATAAAGTACTAAACCTTTTCAGTAGCGATTGGCCTGAAGCCAGGGAAGAGTGAGGGTTTGTGATCATCATTATCACGTCGTCTGCAAATAAATGTATTTTGTGTTCTGTGGTACCAATGGTGAAGCCTGATATTGTAGAGTGGGATCTGACATGTTCTGCTAAGGGTTCCATAATTAGGTTAAAAATGATTGGTGAGAGCGGACAACCTTGTCAGGTGACATTAGTGACAGAGAATGGCTTAGACAGCATCTCCGACGTATAGACCCGTGCTGATGGGGAGGAATACAGAGCCATTATGGCTGCCAGAATGGGGCCCTGAAAACCAAATTTGCCAAGGGCTGCTTCAAGATATTTACAATGGACCCTCTCAAACGTCTTCTCTGCATCCAAGGATAGGAGCAGAGAAGGCGTTCTAGATATCTCAGCGTGATGGATTATGTTGATAATTCTGCGAGTGGCACCAGTTGTCTGCCTCCCTTTTGTGAAGCCTGATTGGTCCTTATGTATTAGAAGGGGCATTAGGTTGAGTAATCTGTGGGCTATTAGTTTGGCATAGATTTTTGTGTCCACATTGAGAAGAGATATGGGTCGGAAGTTTTGTGCATGGGTAGGCTCTTTCCCCGGCTTCGGTAGTGTAACAATTAAGGCACTTAGCATTTCTGGGGGGAGAGAGGAGGAGGAGGCAGCGTCATTGTACACTTTGGCCAGATATGGTGTTAACACAGTTCCAAATTGTTTGTAATACTCTCCTGTAAGACCATCTAGGCCAGGAGATTTGTTAGAGGGAAGTGATGAAATTATATTTTTGATTTCTAAATCTGTAAACGAGGTGTTCAGGGAGTCTAGTTGTTCTGTGGTCAGTTTAGGGAGGTTGATCTCATTGAGAAATGCATCTATGTCAGGTAGAGACGGCTGTGTGACAGATGTGTTATCTTTTAAATTATAAAGTGTATTGTAGTAGTAACTAAATGCCTGTGCAATAGCTTGTGGATCTATCAGTTTCTGTTTAGTAGCTGGGTGGAATAGATGGGTAATTTTGGTTTTGGAATAGTAACCTTTGATTCTATTGGCCATTGCCTTTCCGGCTTTACCAGTATAGTGCTGAGCTCTAAAATGCTTATGTGCTCTTTCAAAGGATTCTAGAAGGAGAGATTTTAATTCCCTTCTAAGGGAGTCTAATTTAGTCTTGGTTAATGGATCTGGATTAGTTTGGTTTTGGTGTTCTAGCATTTTAATATCGGCAGTAAGTGTGTTTAAATGCTGTGATCTCCTCCTCCTCTCTCTAGCAGTAAGTTGAATAAGGATCCCCCTTATGAATACCTTATAGGCATTCCAAAGAATGGTATAATTGCTAACAGATCCTGCATTAGTATTAAAGTATTCTGCTAAACGCACTTTAATATAAGAAGAATGGATCGGTGAGTGGAGAATCGTAGCATTCGCTCTCCATACCCGTTTATGGGAAATCTTCGACGTAACCATTGTAACCAGAGCGTGGTCAGACCACGTAATGGTGGATATCTCCGTGGAGGAGATTTTGGGCAAAGTCTATTTATTCACTAGGAAGTAGTCAATCCGAGTGTAAGAGTTGTGTCTAGGGGAGAAATAGGAGTAGTCCCTTTTGGTGGTGTGATGGCATCTCCACACATCAAATAGGTCATGAGATCGAATGAACGGTCCCATAGGGGATGTAACTCTGGCTGAGTGGGAAGAAGACTTGATGGAGTTGTCAGGTACTATGTTAAAGTCCCCACACATGACAAAGTGTCCTTGTTTAAAGTGATTGATTTTTTTTATCAATTTGGACAGAAAGTGAATCTGTTTCTTGTTGGGGGCATATACTGATACGATGGTGTAATTATCGTTGTTTAATGTACAATTCAATGCCAGATATCTACCATCAACATCCTGAAGGCTGTCATGTAGGGTGAATGAGCATGTAGATTTAATGGCTACCATGACTCCCTTTTTTTTGTCAGGACCCAAGGCTTTAAAGATGTTTGAAAAATTCTTATTGGAGCACTGAGGTTCGGCGTTGGTTTTAAAGTGCGTTTCTTGGACGCACAGGACATCACAGTGAGAATCCTGTGCAGTTCGCCACAGAGATGTCCTTTTGGCAGGGTGATTGAGTCCTTTTACATTCAGTGACAGAAATTTGGGCATTTTGAAACTGGTGCGTATAGGTAGTGGAGTAAGGTACTACTTACAGTTACTCAGATGGGTAAATTGCTCGAGGAGGTTGGTTGTTGTTAGAAGTCCTGGATCCGATGGACTTGAGCTCTCGTGGATAAGGAAGGAAGGGAGAAAAACAGCAAGGTAGATAGTGATAAACAAGAGGGTAAGGGAAAACAGGTGTCAGCTGAATGTGGCTGAGGGTAAAGTTCGTAAACTAACTGCAACGAGCAGGCACTGAATCGGAGTGCTTATCTGAGATTGGATTCACAGCATCACTGATTTGGAAGTCATTTGTTGTAGTGGTGAGAATGACCGGAGTTGAAGGATTGCGCGTTTGGTTTGTGGGTCACTTTAGTTGGAGGGTCACCGTCAGGAATGATACCCCATGTTTTGAGCAATTGTATGCTCTCTTCGAAGGTATGGATATTGTGGCGTGTTCCATTTCTGGTAACCATCAGCTTGGTTGGGAACCCCCATTGATATGGGATCTTATGATTATTGAGGGGTTTTGTGATTGTTTGCAGTTGACGTCTCTGTTGACGAGTGTATTGAGAGATGTCAGCAAAAAGTTGCAGCTTTGCGTATGGATGTGGGAGCTGTCCCAGGCGTCTGGATTGTGTAAGGAGCATGTCCTTGGTGTGGTAGAAATGGATGTGCATCAGAGTATCCCGAGGTACTTCTGCGGGCAGGTGAGGAGGTTTTGGGAGATGATGGATGCGATCGATGATCGTCTCGATCGGTGGGAGATCTGGAAGAAGTGTTGAGATCAACTTCCTAGCGTAGGAGTTGAGATCTGCTGGTAGGATAGTTTCAGGGATTCCTCTTATCTTGATATTTTGGCGCAGTGAGCGATCTTCAGGACCCGCCATTTTGTGTGCTGTGCAGTGCCGCGGTGGCCATCTTGGATTTTATCTCCCTGAGGGAAGATGAGGAAATCTGTGATTTTTGTGGGAATTCTGTATTCTCTCCTCTTTCTAGAGGTTCCAGTCTGGTTCCCCAGGTTGTGGGGGTCTGAGGATTGCATTTTGTGGGGTCTGAGGCAGTGATTTGAGGTCCGGTTCTCCGTTCAGTGCAGGAGCTGTGAGATCAGGCTTCCATTCAGCTCGGCAGCTAGCCACGCCCCCTCAGGGAATCGCTTTTGACCCTTCCCTCCACTCTTCCCTCCACCCTTCCATCCACCCTTCCCTCCACCCCAGCTGAGGCATCCTAGGAAGAACGGGGCCCTTTCATCCTTGAAGAAGTGGATGCGCCCAGCGGGAGCCAGGTATACTTTTTGTTTTGTAATTGTTGATTTTCTGAATATTAATGATGTAATTTAAAATGTTTGAATTGCTTACAAATCAATAATTTCCTCACAAAAATTATTATGTATACATATCACTAGACAGTAGTGGCCAAAAATGTTGTTCAAATATTTGTGAACAGCTAGAAAAATGGTGGGGTCAAAATGATAGCTTTTTCTATTTGTTTAAAATTAAATTTGCAAGTCATGAGCTGAAAATTGCGTGTGATTAATAAAGCCAAAAATACAACTATGTCGCTTTTTTATACACTGGATGAGCTCAGCCAGGAGGAGGCCATGCTCAGTGGTAGAGAGGAGGAGGCTGTGCCCAGTGGCAGGCACAAGGTGGCAGGGCCTAGTAGGAGCCTCACAGAATGCCAGGTGCCTCCCCTCCACCTTCCCACCAATAGGCCTAGGAAGATGACCAGAACAAAGAAGCAATCACTTGCCCTCATTCAGGAAGCAACCAAAATCATCAGTAACCCCCCCCCAATGCTGAAGAGGCCTATGGTACATATTTGTTCACCAGGTTGATGGAACTGGAAAAGGACCAACGCCTCCTCTGTGAGGGGCTTTTTTATGAGGCCCTTCAGAAGGGGTTGAGGGGCCAGATTACTAAAACCAGCCATATTTATGATGAAGCCCCTACTCCTCCTCCTCCTCCTGCCACAAGTACACCACCAGAGGCACAGCCTCCAAGGAAGGCTGCAGACAAGCGTGGAGGGAAGGCTGCAGGGCAGCGTGGAGGGAAGGCTCTATGGAAGAGTCGAAAGTGATTGCCTGGCTTAAGTCTGGTCTGACAGAAGATGCAGATTGTGCTCCCTATTATATGGACTCCGCAAGATCCCAATTTTGTTTTCCAATGACTTGATGTGTGCCCTGGTGGACAAAAGGCTTCACAAATTCCAAAAGTGTCTCCAGTGTTGCCTTCCTCTTTATTTTGTTAACCAGACTAAATGGCTATTTTCTTTACACAAAAAAATTTTACATGTGTTTTTATTCAAAAAGGACAGTTTGCGAGTAGGCAGGTACATGTCTAAAAGAATATGGGGGTTATTTACAAAAGGCAAATTCATTTTGCAATACAAGTGCAAACTACAAGCGCAAAGTGCACTTGAAATTGCACTGCAAGTGCACTTGTTGGAAGTGCAGTCGCTGTAAATCTGAGGGGAAGATCTGAAATGAGGGGAAGCTCTGCTGATTTTATTATCCAATCATGTGCAAGCTAAAATGCTGTTTTTTTAGTTTCCAAGTGCACTTTTGCACTTGTAGTGCTAAATGAATTTGATTTTTGTCAAATTAACAAGGGACACCAACCCTTATTAAGGTTCGTAAAAAATACAAGATAATAATATTATTGTGGTAACTTGAAAATACAAAAAAAATAAAAAATGGAAATCACAAGAATTTTTTTTTAATTTTTAACAAATTGGAAAATATATATTGTTGAAATATAAAATTATAAAAGATGGGTCTAAAAAGAATTGTATACATTATTTATGGAGATCTGGCTTTTAAAAACTAGAATATTAGTCATGACATGAGGATAAATAATGAAGAAAGAAGTTTGTGAGAACTCTGTGTGAATATAAGCAGCAAAACAATTTCATTCTTCTAGCATTATAAAGAAAAAAAGAATGCGCTGTATTAAAAGATCACAGAATTAGCACCGTGAGGAATGTGCCAGCTTCAATATGAAGGCTAGTTTTACCCGACCGAGCACTTCCGTCTTGTACTTGCTTCAGAGCATGAGTCATTTTTGGTCCGTCGGACTAGCACACAGATCAGTGGTTTGCACGCTAGAAAGCCAAGTCCATCGGACAGATTTGAAACATGTTTTATTTCTAGGTCCGTCTGACTTTTTGGAAAAAAAAGTCCGCTGGAGCCCACACACGATCGAATTATCCGACGGTCCGGTCCGCCGGACCAAGTCTGCCGTAAAGTCCGCTCGTGTGTACGCGGCATTAGAGAAACTTGGACTTTTATTGATTTTTTTTATGGTGTGCATGTTAATATCATGTCAATATTGTGAAAGCACTGCATTATATTTATTGCTGCTAAGTAGAACATTGTTAAACTTATTTAACATAATACATCTTAAAATCCCTTTAAAAGTTAAAGCTAACTCCTCCTCATGAAGAAATTTTAGGCTCAAAATTTTCAAAGTTTCCTTATGGTTAAGCTTTTTTGAATTGAGAATTAAAAGAGAAGTGCAGCCATAGCTCATTTGGCTGTACTTCTTCTGTGCATCACAGGAGTGCAGTTCGTTCTGCACACCTGTGATCCCTTTTCAGCAGACAGTAGGCAGAAGTCTGCTGTCAGCTGATGACACAAAGCAGGTCCAGGCTTGGGAAAGATTGCGACCATATGGTCGGGATTCACCTACATGCCTGGACCGGCACCCGGCTCAGCCTCTCAGCAAGCCACTGAGAGCCTGAACTGGCCGCTCCTGTCCCCTCCACAGCCCAGTGCTCCAGTAAGCAGGGGGGGCAGAGCAGAGAACCAGTGACCGACAGTCACCAGCTCTCTGCTCACGGAGCTGTGAGAACTGAAAGATTGGCAGTGTTTGATCACTGAGTTCTCAGTGTTAGAGCTGGCGGGGGACAGATGCAACATCGGACTCTCAAAATATGCAAAAAACTGAATTGTATTGGTTTGTTCTGAGGTTATACACTTTACCCCCCCCCCCCACTCTGACCTATGAATGCCATGGGATGGGTATCATATGGATTTGCTGCCATGGACCTCATTGAAGAAAAAAAGTTTTTAAAATCTGCTGCCACACGAGGAGCTACATGAGGGTATACCACATTCTCTTTTTGAGCCGATAGTATAGCTTGCAATCCAACACCTCAGCTACAGGTGTCCTACACAGAAGCTGTCACATTGTTTGCAGTTGCAATGCCTGTCCCACCTCTACTTTTGTCCATTCACAGGAAGCTTTGCATTCTGTGATTCTATTCGCGAAAATAAAAGATTTCTGTGGACAGGGGAGAGGAGGGGTGGGCAGAGCAGCTGCTGGGTAGCAGAGCTGTATCTAAGGTCTTGGAGATCTGGAGTATAAAGAAAGCTATATGATTGCCACTCAGTGAACCAGTAAATTGTAAACAAAAGAGAGAGATACAGGAGGTGGAATACACCTCCCTGCACTTAACCCCTTGTATGCCAGCAGATTTTAAATACTCTTTTTTTTCGGGAGTTTTTATTTAAGGATGAACTAAAAAAATGGTCTTTTGAAGACTGTAGGGGCAAATGGAAGCCTATTCATAAAACTCTAAACAGTGTCAAGACTCTGTTGATGAAAATCCACTGTCAAGTGTTATCTATATTTCAATAAAGAAAGGTAACCTGATAAGGTTCATGTGCAGACAATTTTCTGATTGTGGATATATATATATATATATATATATATATATATATATATATATATATATATATTTGAAAGCAGTGAGCATCTGTGGTCCAGCAACAATATCAGGGTGGACAGTGGTGGGACAGTGGATGGAACCCAGGTGGCAACAATGTTTTTATTAAGTAACCCTCATTTCCTGGTTTCACTTTTTTACTAAGAACTTGACTTATTTCTTATTCCCATCCTCCCTTATTGACCACTAAGGTACCCTCTTTATTCAAAGAGATTGTGGAAGGTGTGGGGCTCAGGGCAGACATTAAGAAAGCCAAGGCTTCTATGATAGCTTAATTGTGCTTGCATGGTTTAGAAAATGTATATATTTCTCTGAATATCTCTATTACCTAAAAACAATCATAATTTTGTCCACATTACAATAAGACCCCTTTCACACCGAGCCACCCATAGCGTCTATGGTAAAATGCCACTATTTTTAGTGACGCTTTACCATCAGATTTGCGGCGCATTTTGGCCGCTAGTGGGACGCTCTTACCTCGTTTTGCCAGCGGTATCGCAGCGCTGCCCCATTGATTTCAATGGGGAGCAGCGGTGGAGGAGCGGTAAACACACTGCTCCTTCACCGCTCCAAAGAAGCTGCTGGCAGGACTTTTCCTGATGTCCTGCCAGCGCACCGCTCCAGTGTGAAAGCCCTCGGGCTTTCACACTGGAGACAATGGAGCAGCTGTTTGAGGGCAGATTGCAGGCGCTATTTTTAACACTATAGCGCCTGCAAAACGCCCTCGGTGTGAAAGGAGTCTTAAACTCTATGTTTATAAAGAAAACTCTGCTGACCCACCACTCCCTGAAACACTCTCTGCCACATATTTTTTTTTAAAGATAATATACATATAAATGGTGTGTTGTCCATAGTCCTCAACTGAGTGTTTGAGTGTAATGACGTATGAGTACAGAGTTGGGTCAGAAGTCCTGTACCTGCTGTATGATAAACGTTCCCCCAGGGAATGAGTCAGTGCTAGTCTGAGCCCACAGGAAGAGCATCAAGAATGGAAATAATTAGCTGCAGGGGATAGCTCTACGCTTAAGGTGAGCATTGTTTTTTATTTAGTATGGGTAATTAAAATATTACTTCATGTAGAATCTTTAAACTGTTGAACTTGATCGGTGATCAGTGTCCTTCATTGTCTGTCTGCACTCTTACTGGAAAAAAATAGTTATAGCAAAAAGAAAGCTATATTTATTTATGTGAAAACAACAATTTTTCTTGTAAAGCAATTTTACAGTGTGGGATGGTTCTGTACAGAGCATGGACAGATAATAAACATTCAAGCCTCAGATTATGTTGAGCCCACAGTAGCTGTGATAAATTCAAGTCACCGTCTCAAATCAGAAATATAGAAAGCTAAAATAACTTTAGGATTTTGAATGTTTTAAATTACACACTGAAACCCTACTCAGTCAGAGAGATTTTGTTTGATAGCAGACAGTATTTTGAAAGCCCTAACACACAAAAGGTAATTTGCCACATAATAAAGGCGAAGTTATCATTGGTAATTCCTCCTTGAGAGGTAAAAAGAAACTGTTAAATCTACCATCTTTAAAGGATATACTAATAAAAATGAATTAATGGATAAAAGATGCACTTTATTCTCAATCCCCTCTCTGACAAATGCTGGAAACCTACTTACACATTCATAGATTCCTTTCATCACTCTTCTAGATTAGACACTTGTCAGTTATTAGAATTGAACTTTAGCCCAGGGGATAAATGCACTTTGCTTCCAAAAAATGCAAAAAATAAAGGGGCAAAGCAACCTAAGGGTAATTATTTATTTCCTTTAATGTTTAATGAATAACAATTTTAGGATATAACTGTGATAAGGGCCATTTATTTGTACCCAACCATATTGTATAGCTCTTTATAACCACACCATGCCATTAACAGTAAGATATACTGTATATGGTCAGTGTGTGTTCATGCCCCCTCATTGCATAAGGAGTTCTGAATTTGCAAAAAAAAAAAAAACGCAGCTTCTATGAAGAAATAGAAGATTCAACTGTTCTGTAAATAAACAAATGATTGCTGAAGTAACTTATGCAGACAAAATCAGCTTTGTTAAAGAAAAAAATTTTGATGAGTTTAGAAATTAAGAAAAGTTACAATTCAATAACATAATTGGTGACCTGCCCCTGTTAAAGCAATGGTGCTAAACCAGTGCAATTATCAAAATATAATGGCTAAATTCTACTATTATTAAAGTATATTTAAATCCAACCAATCACATCTCATATAGGTTCTAACATGTTCATGTCATTTTCAAAGTCAATTATTTTAAATCTTCTGCCTTCTTTAAAATAACGCCTGAAATGAAGGTCCTTGTTCAGGTACTTCTTGTTTTTATGGTGATAACTCTCTGTCCCCATCTGCTAATTGTGCTTTTGCATTGTCAGTCTGTCACATGGTCTCCTGATGGAGGGTACAAATGGCCATTCAATGCATTATGGAGACATGGTCTACTGTTGTCACCATCAGGAAACCCACCTTGAAATATGCTATGCACCCACCCGGACTGCATGCATTATTTAGGGAGCGATTAAAAAGAGTCTACAGGAGATAAGCAGCTCCGAAATGCAACAAAGGATGTTGAAACCATTTTTTTAACTTAAATGATCTAGTCTTTCTATTTTGCATAGCGTGGGTTGAAAGCTTCCTCAAAAATTAAAACTCAAGTAAATATTTGCCATAATATGTAAATAATATTACAGCTACACAGGGACAAGTGCCCAGATAGCAAGGATAACTTGCCACAAATTTGTGCCAGTGTTGAATTGTAAGTCTTGTTAACTTACTGCACATTTTCACTGTATACTTTAGAGCACTTAAAGCACAAGTTCTAGTTGACACTTTTACAATTTGTAGCAAATTTGTGTGGCAAGTCTCTAGCAAGAGCAAAGTTGTAGTGGAGAGTCTACAGCAAGAACTCTGCAAGTCACAGTGACCCCTGTGGTGGGATGACTATTGCACACCATAACTGAACCAGAACTTGCAGCAGACTTGCAGAATGTTTGAAAAGAAAGTTGATCTGGAGTCATGCAATGCGAACTTGCTGCAAATATGCAACAAACTTGGGAAGCCTGGCAAGTCATTTTCAAACTTGCAGCTCAATTGCTTGCTATCTGGGTGAGTGGCCCCAAATGCATACTGTCTTCATTGGGGGCTGCTCCCCGAAAATAACAAACAATATTCCCATCACACGTGTTCCTGGAGTAGGATAAGAAGTAGATGGGGGTAGCAGCAATTGCCAGCTGGAAATTGATAACAGGACAGATTATTGTACATCTGGTCAGCACAGAAGGCATCTTCAAATAACATTGAAACATTTTTTTCTTCAAATAACATCCAAACGTTTTATTCAAAGTGATCACACCACAGTGAAAGAGTGCAAAGTATTGAGGCCATGCAGGACCCTTTTGCTAGGCATATGAAGAGGCTTGGTTTAGAGATCCTTCATAGCCCCAAAATGTAGCTCTCTTCCACTTTGATGAGATCACTTTGAATGAAATGTTTGGACATTATTTGAAGATCCCTGCTGTGCTGGAAATATGTACATTAACCTGCATAAACAAGGTGCACATTCACATTGTATGGGCCACAACTCCCATGTGAATGAGGCCTTAGCAAACTTTTTGTTAAAACATGTCAGTTTGGGCTTACATCTACTTTAACCACTTAAGCCTCAGACCATTTGGCTGGCCAAAGACCAGAGCAATTTTTGCGATTCGGCACTGCGTTGCTTTAACTGACAATTGCGCGGTCGTGCGAAGTGGCTCCCAAACAAAATTGACGTCCTTTTTTCCCCACAAATAGAGCTTTCTTTTGGTGGTATTTGATCACCTCTGCGGTTTTTATTTTTTGCACTTTAAACAAAAAAAGAGCAGCAAGCAGTTAAATTAGATTTTTTTTTTTACTTTCCTTTGGCTGTCTTTTAATTACCTTGCCTTTTTTGAGGAATGAGGGAGAATACTTCATTAGCCAAATTAAACTTTATAATGAAACAATGTAACGAGAGTATTGAGTTGCTCTTTGGAGGGGCTCTCTTATGCAGGTGCTTGTGGTACATCACAGGACATTACACTACTGCCACCAGCATTTTTGCCAAAATATGACCATGTATAAAAGTGATCTCAAAATTCTTTCCAATATTTTAGCTCTCAGGTTAAATAAAGTTATTGTCTCACTTGTAAATTCAGACTGAACAGGATTCATCCCTGGAAGGTCGACCGATATTAATATCCAAAGACTTTTACTAATCTGCAGGTCCCCAACCTCTCTCAGACTCCTAGAGCCCTTGTAGCCTTTGGATACTATCAAGGTGTTTGATTCCATACAAAAGGCCTTATCCAATTCACGTTCTATGTATATTTGAATTTGGTGATAATTTTATCACTTGGATTCAGATCCTTTAGACGCAACCCTTAGCACGGCTGCTTATTAATGACCACATCTCTTCCTCATTCATTATACAAAGGGGCACTAGACAGTGCTGCTCTCTCTCACCCTTGTTGTTTGCCCTAGCAATTGAGCCTCTAGTGGAACTCATTGCCAGATCCACTCTGTTGAAGGATATTCAGATTGGTATATTGGACAAACGAGTCTCACTATATGCTGATGACATGCTGTTGTATCTCCCTGATCCACAACGGTCCTTATCTGAAGTTTTAAGAATTGTTCAGCATTTTGGGTACTATTTAGGGTTCAAAGTTAATGGGTCAAAATCATATATATTCTCCATGGATCTGAAACTCTCCTTTTCTCTTTGGGCAGATTGCCCACTACGAACTATAGATAAGTTTAGTTATTTAGTAGTAGACATTTAATTGCCACTGTCCAAATGCTATGAAACTAGCTTACTACCTTGTATCTCCTCTTTTCGTACTAAGACAACCCATTGGCTCAAACTTCCTCTTACTCTGGTTGGCAGAGTGAATCTATTAAAAATGATTTTCCTCCCAAAATGTTTGTATGTTTTATCTAATCCACCCACCTATGTGCCTAAAAGGATGTTCAGGGAAATTGTTTCAGTTCTATCCACATTCCTTTGGCACCCTAAATCAGCCAGACTCTTGTTGAAGACTCTGCAGCTTCCTGCGACTAGGGGAGGTTTGCCATTACCCAAACTTGGTCTCTATTATTATCTAGCTTAGTTAATTAATATTCATTGGTGGCTCTTCCCTCAACTGAATAATGTAGCTACTGCCATTTCCTCATATGAGACTCTGGTAAATCTTATCTTAGGGGTACACTTTCACGCACCAGAAAATGCGAACAGGCAAAGAAATTTGGACGAAAACGCAAACACCATTAAAGTCTATATGACACGAACAAGAAAAATCAAAAGTGCTCATTTTAAAGGCTTATATGCAAGTTATTGCCATAAAATGTTTGGGGACCTGGGTCCTGCCCCAGGGGATATGTATTAATGCAAACAAAAGTTTCAAAAATGGCCGTTTTTTCGGGAGCAGTGATTTTAATAATGCTTAAAGTGAAACAATAAAAATGAAATATTCCTTTAAATATAGTGCCTGTGGGTGTCTATATTATGCCTTTAAAGTGGCACAATTTTCCCGTGTTTAGAACAGTACCACAGCAAAATGACATTTCTAAAGAAAAAAAGTCATTGAAAACTGACCACGGCTGTAATGAATTGTCGGGTCTCGGCAATATGGATAAAACTCATTGAAAAAAACGGCATGGGTTTTCCCCCCAGTCCATTACCAGGCCCTTTGGGTCTGGTAGAAATATTAAGGGGAACCCCGAACAAAAAAACATTTGCCTGGGGGTCCCCCAAAATACATACCAGGCCCTTTAGGTTTGGTATGGAAATAAAGGGGAACCCTGCACCAAATTAAAAAAAATGGTGATGAGGACCCCCCAAAATCCATACCAGATCCTTCAGGTCTGGAATGTATTTTAAGGAGAACCCTGCGCCAATATAAAAAAAAATGCTGTAGGGGCCCCCCCAAAATCCTTACCAGACCCTTATATGAGCATGCAACCTGGCAGGCCGCAGGAAAAGAGGGTGGATGAGAGCACTCCCCTCCTGAACCATACCAGGCCACATGCCCTCAACTTGGGGAGGGTGCTTTGGAGTAGCCCCCCCAAAGTACCTTCTCCCCATGTTGATAGGGACAAGGGCCTCATCCCCACAACCTTTGCCTGGTAGTTGTGGGAGTCTGCGAGCGGGGGGCTTATTTGAATCTGACAGCCCCCTTTAACAAGGGGATCCCCAGATCCCGGTCTCCCCCACCATGTGAATTGGTAACAGGTACATTGTACCCCTACCATTTCACAAAAAAAGTGTCAAAAATAGTAAAAAAGACAGGAGACACTTTAGGACAAGTCCTTTATTAAAAGATAAAAAAATAAAAATGTCCTGCGCTGTAAATCCATCTCACACCACTGATGAGCCGGAAAAAGAAAAAAAAAAGCCGCAACAGCTCCACCTCCTTGGAAGGCTCCCACTGAGTGACGCTTCTTCTTGGTGACAGCTGTTATATAGCTGAGAGCGGGGTCACTTCATGACGTAAACGGGCAACCCTGCCTTCCTCTGACATCATGTGGAGTCAGAGGGAGGCTACCATATTCTGATAAGCCCCCCACCACAGACCCCCACAACCACTGGGCAAGGGTTGCGGGGATGAGGCCCTTGTCCCCATCAACATGAGGACAGGGTGCTCTGGGGGGCTACTCCAAAGCACCCTCCCCATGTTGAGGGCATGTGGCCTGGTTCAGAAGGGGGGCACTCTCTCGTCCCCCCTCATTTCCTGTGGCCTGCCAGGTTGCGTGCTCGGATAAGGGTCTGGTATGGATTTTGGGGGACCCCTACACCATTTTTTTTTTATTTGGCATGGGGTTCCCCTTAATATCCATAGCAGACCTGAAGGGCTTGTTCAGCATACATAAAAGAGACACAAAAGAGAACAAATGTTCTACACATCCTGGGAATTTTCTGCATATGGTCTGGGTTTGTGATATTTGTAATCCCAAATGGTGCTTACTGGGCATCTTTGAAGATTTGTATCTTAGTGTCACACAAAAACACTTTTTACGAATTCTTCTATATTATGCCAGGAAAATAGTGGCGCTCCAATGGATACAGACAGAATCCCTCCATATCACTATGTGGAAAAGACTAATTAATTAAAAATGCCCTCTGTATAAAATAACCTACAAAGCTAGAGGGTGTCCAAAAAAATTGGGATGCCTGGTTAGATATAAAAAAATACAAGCGACTCCCTTTATTTCCTTCATTACAGACCCACCACTTGAGAAAACAATGCGTTTTATGACATTCCAGTGTATACACTGCATAAAAATCTCAAGCCATGGGTATAGTTTGCTCTATAAAAAGTTTTTTAATATGTGGTTTAGGTGGCAGGTGAAAACAGTCATGATCTGGCAAGTCCTTTCTACCTTGGTTTTGTTTTCCTTCATAGTTTTGGAGTAGGATTGTTCTTTTACATGTATCATTTGACTGCATATGTCACATACAGCATTCTTTACACAGCTCATTTATCATTTTCTATATATGCTGAACTTTTCTTTTTAAGTTTGACTTGATACAACTTCATTTGATAATACTATCAATTACTTGATGTACCAAACCTTTGCATTGTGAATGTACATGTATTTCTTTTCATGCATATACAATAAAACAAGCTTAAAAAAATATATATGACCATGCATGTGTAAATAAGCTGATTGTACAGACTTCTTTATATTTCTTGTACAAAGAGTTTTATTGAAAATGTATATCAACAAAATGGTACAAAATAGTAATGGATACATCAAGAATTAACAGGTATAAAATTGCCGGTATCCGGCAGGTAATACTAACATTCAAAGATTTAAGCCATGTCTCAGGCCACTCAAAGCCGAGGCCTGGCGACATATTAAGGAGAGTCTTCATCTTGGCTTACTAGCCTAGTGATAAACTGTAAACATAGAGTATTATGTTAGTAAACAGTCTTGAACCTTTAAAGGATGTCTTGTGAGATGTTGGTGTAAGACGTAACAGTGCATAGGTAATAAAGGAAAAGATAAAAAAAAAACAGAAACAAATTCAAGTTAAATTGGTTAACCTCAAAAAAGCTAACGTAGCTTTGTATAAATTGTTTTTTTTTTTCCCTTTTTTTTTCTCCTTTTCGCTACCTTAAGTATCCATTCTCTGTAGATTTAAGCCCAAGGGCCTAAATAAGAAAAGGGAAAGAAGAATTGAAAGTGGGAGAGAGGGGGGTGGGAAAAGAGGGGGGGGGACCCTGAGGTGGGGGGGGGACCCTGGGGTGGGGGGGGGGACGGAGGCTCGTTATAGAGAGAGAAGCGTTAGATCAAATCTTGATGGGCGATTATGGGTCACCCAGGGTTGCCATATCCTGAGGAATTTATCATGCGTGTCCAATACTATGGCCGTAAGTTTCTCATTTACCATGATATCATTCACACATTTTTTAACTGCCTCAAAACTTAGGTTCGGAGTTTTCCAGGCCCTAGCTATGGTCAATTTGGTTGCAGTAAAAATATGTGCTGCTAGTTGGCGTTCAGGACGAAGAAGTTCTGCAATTGGTTTCCATAAGAGAGCTTCGAAAGGGTCCCGCTTTATAGTGGTATTAAAAAGATTGCGTAGTAGTGCGTAAACTCTGACCCATAATCTGCAAACCCTGGGGCAGGTCCACCAGATACGGGCCATCGTGCCCTCCTGTGAGCACCCACGAAAACAAAGGGGGGAATAAGATGGGATGAAGCTTGCTAATCTAGTCGGGGTATAGTACCATCTATAAAAGACTTTGTAGGCGTTCTCCAAGAAGAGAACATTCTTAGAGCATTTGGATAGCATAATAGTCATACCTTGCCAATCCTCTGGGTCTAATTGTTTTCCGAGTTCGGCCTCCCACTGCAGATGATAAGGTCTCAGTGGTGGCGTCTTGGAGTTAATTATAGCAATATATATGAGGGAGATCAGACCCGAGGATTGGGGGCGTGATCTACAAAGACTTTCGAATGGGGTCATGGTAAAGGGAACCGATCAGGATTTTGTAAGCTGTTGGAGAAAATGCTTAATTTGTAGGTAGCTATAATGTTCCCTAAGGGGGATATCATGTGAGGAGCGTAAAGCAGCGAAAGGGATGATCTTGGTTGGGGTGAATAACGAATGGATATCTGAAAAGCCATTATCAGACCACCATTTAAACTGTAGTGGATTATCACAACCAGGTTGAAATAAAGGGCAATGGAGGAGGCGAAGTAATGGGAGATGAGGAGAAATTAGGCCTGCTGAGTACTTAACCGCATCCCAGAGTTTAAGAGAGTGAGCTAGACAGGGACCTATGGTAGGGGGGCGATGTGCTTTAGGAAGCCACGGAAGAGAAGCTAGAGGAGTTTTAAGATCCGCCGGGAATTTATCAAGGGCAGGATTGAGCGTCACATTAGAATCCCCTGCCAACAGGAGGGTGCCTCTCTGATGGACCTGCAACAGACATGAGAGAGAAATGGGCCCGGATTGTCATTCGGGGCATAATAAGTCATAATAGTAACTTCATTGTCCTGAACAGAACCCTGCAGGAGAAGGTATCTACCATTAGGGTCAGCTATCTGTTTGTTACAGATAAATGGGATTGATTTACGTATAGCTATAAGGACTCCTCTCTGTTTAGTGGGACCGTTAGCCATATAGACTTGGGGGTAGTTTGCCGCGAAGTATTTGGGGCAGGAAGAGGAAGAAAAGTGTGTTTCCTGTAAACAGGCAATGTCAATTTTTTGTTGTTTAAGGTACCGTATATACTTGAGTATAAGTCGTTCCGAGTATAAGTCGAGGCCCCAATTTACCACAAAAAAATGGGAAAAACTTATTGACCCGAGTATAAGACGAGGGTGAGAAATGCACAGCTACTTTAAGTGGAAAAGAGGGTCAACAATGCCCATTTGCAGCATCACTGTGCCCATTTGCATGCCTCACAGTGCCCATTTGCAGCCATAGGTCCCCTGAACTTCAAACTCGGTAGTTAAGAGTTCCTAGATGTCCCCTAGCTGCAGCCAAAATTTGGGGTCTCTGAACCCAAAGGGTCTCGAAATGACATTGCTGCAGATAGACACAGTTGACCGAATTTGGGGCCCCGTTTCTTGGGGCCACTTAGTGCTAAGAACCCCAAATTTGGTGTGCAAACCCAGTGGAACTAGCACCATAAAATTTCCAATGCTGGGGTTTCTAGCACCAAGTGGCCCCGAGATACAGGGCCCCAAAAATCAGTTCAGAAAATGTCAAGCACTTTTCTGCAGCAGAGAATGACATTTTCCGAACCGATTTTGGGGCCCCGTATCTCGGGGCCACTTAGTGCTAGGAACTTCAGCATTGGATATGTTGTGGTACCACTGGGTTTGCATACCAAATTTGGGGTTTCTAGCACCAAGTGGCCCTGAGATACGGGGCCCCAAAATCGGTTCGGAAAATGACATTTTTTGCTGCAGAAAAGTGCTTGACTCGAGTATAAGTCGAGGAGGGCACTTTCAGCACAAAAAAATGTGCTGAAAAATTCGACTTATACTCGAGTATATACGGTAGTTAAAAACCTTAACCCGTTTTTGGGGGGAATTTATGCCCTGAACGTTCAGGGACAACCAATGAAGGGTCATTGGGTCTGAGATGTGACGTTATGGATTACTCCATCCGAACACCCCAGGGTCTGAGGGAATGGGGAAAGGGGAAGAGAGAGAGGAGAATAGTAAAAATAGGAAAGTACATAGGATATAGGAATATCGAGAAGAATTCGGAGAATAGTATGTAGCGTGTGTATTGACGTATCACGTCGTGGGCAGCAGAGCCCACAATGGGGTGGGACCATAGCCAAGACAAATATCTTAGCCAGGTGCCAACTTTTGAGGGGAGCAGTGGTCCATCGGAACCACCGACCTATAATGAAGATAATGGAATCAAGGTAAACAAAATGAACATTACTTAGAAATAGTATCAATATAAGTAGCTTAAAATAAATTGCAATATGAGAACCTCAATGCGTTGTTAATATTTGAAGGTGTAGATGCGGAAGACCCTCCCACCCCCAGGGGCGACAGCCACAAGACCATCCATCCCGGAGGGCGGGTCGGGACCCCACATCAAAGTCATAGCGCCAGCCCTATCACTCCACTGAACAGGAGTGAAGGGCCTCGGTGTGTAATCAAAAACCGCCAACCTATATAACAGTCAGTGGAGGTGTGTCCTCAGCCTAAAACCACCTATCCCTCACCCCCCACCCCAAGAGATCTTAAAAAGTTATGTCTTACTCCTGGTGAACCCTCCAGTCCATGAGAGCCACCAGCATGGTAGAAGTGGTTTGGGGGGCAGACCAGTGCCGGGGACCCAACAAGGGACCCCGTATGGGGTGTTCCATGCCCGAGACCGCCATCTCACAAGCGGGGCAGTCAACATTCGGGCAACGCCCACCCCTGCCAAGCAGTAGTCGACTCAATAGGGCAAAGGTACGGCTGGTGGACGTCCTCCAAGACAAGCTGTTGGGCTCCTCAAGTTAGGTTGGAATTTAAAACAAGAACGGTGAGTAACACACCGGGGAAGCTGCCAAAAAAAGAAGAAAAACAAGTGAAATGCACATCAAGGGAAGATGGGGATTTTCATCCGTTGTTGGCTTGTTGGAAACGTTGGGCCTGCAAGTCCCGCAGCGCCTTGGATCCAGATTGTGATCTTTGTGATGCTTGAGAAGGTTGACGAGGAGGTCTGGCGGGGCCTGGCCGGGAATTTGAGGCCTGGGCATCAGGTTGGGATAGAGGGATGTCTAGTTGCAGATCCTGGAGATGTTGCTTTAGGCCTGATGGGGAGGTGGCATGAAACTGGTGGCCCTGATAGGAGAAAGAAAGTTTGAAAGGGAACCCCCATCTGTACTTGATCTGATGGGATTGTAGAACTTGTAGGTAAGGTTTAAGACCTCGGCGCCTGGCAATGGTGACCGGCGAGAGGTCCGCGAATATTTGGAGGGGGTTGCCTTGGAAAGAGATGTCCCGCTGTTCTCGTGCAGACTGTAAGAGCTTCTCCTTGGTCCTATAATAATGGAATTTGATGATAACATCTCTCGGGGGACCTTCGGAGGGTTAAGGAGCCAGTG
Source organism: Lithobates clamitans (assembly GCA_037952925.1). NCBI lineage: Eukaryota > Metazoa > Chordata > Amphibia > Anura > Ranidae > Lithobates > Lithobates clamitans. The sequence goes on along the minus strand of JBBGZY010000012.1, from coordinate 2,863,848 downwards.
ACCGGTGGATGCGGTCAAATTCCAGCCTGTCCACCGGAATCTCAGGGGCCAGTTCTTGGAAAAAGGCTGTGGCTGTTCCCTGCAGGTCAGTGACCGTTTCGGGGATGCCGCGGATACGAAGGTTGTCCCTGCGGGCCCTATTTTCTGCGTCCTCTCAGACTTCTTTATATTTAAAGCTGAACCTTACCCTCAAAAAGGCCAACAACCCCACCAGCTTCTAAACATTTAGTATGTTTATATTAAAAAGCTTTAAAGACCCTGAGTTACCTACCTCAATTTGCTTTCATGCAACCATTAACAGCACCTCTTCTGGTAATGCAGACCAGTAATCTATAACTGATCTCAATGCAGCCAGTTGGTCAGGTTGCTACCACTCATAATGTGACATCATGACTTTGCAGCTTTAAGACTGAGCAGTGTCCACAAAACCAGGAAGTAATGAGTACTGTAAAAAGGACCCTCCCACAATACACAAGAAGAATTGGGACCTGGCCTGTCATATGACTATGATTTCAAGTAAGGTAAGAAATTCTGTAGAACTGCACAGTTGTTGGTAAATCTAAAAAAGATTGTACAATCTGGTTATAAAGTGTGTGGTCACTTTGTGCTGGTGCCACTGTACCATTTTGAGATCCAATGAGGAAATTGAAAAGAATTAAACCAGCAGAATATAATGGCCAGAAATAGGACCGTTTAAATGGATGCCTGCAGAAGGGTAAAATTGATGAGTTAAAGGAGTTCTATTGTCATAGCATGCACTTTCTATTTATAACATCAGCATTGTAAAAACAATACAAACAATAGTTTTTTTTTGACAATCCAATATAAGTCTACACGAAAATACAGTTTTCTGTTGTGATTGCGGCCTGTCTACGGACCATCTTTTTCCACAACTTCCTGTATTCACTGCATTCTTTACAGATTCTCCTCAGAGTGTGTTAAATTTCTAAGTACTACATATCTCATGGTACCCTGTTGCCTCCACTGACTCTTCCACCTGAGACTCCTCCTCTCAGAATCTCTGTAGTTCAGAAGGGAGGCTCTGTGAAATGTGTGAAACAAGGCTTAGCAAATATGTGTCACAGAATTCAAGGAAGTAAATGTATGGGAATCTTTACAAAAGTTTACAAAGTTCAATATCATCCAAATTAACAAGTGTAGGCTTAAAATAACTGTAATACAATGAGAAAATGAATATATGATTTTAAGCATTTAAATACACTTTAAATACATGGTTTAACCTATTTATTTAACCACTTCCCATCCACTGTATGTATTTATATGTCTTCGGATGGGAAGGGTAATATCCCAGTCATCGTTGCAACTGCAGAAAATAGATATCATTTTTTTCTGCTGGTGAGTCGCTGGGCCACTTTTACAGGCAATGGAAGGGGGCCCCCCCTGCTGCTTTTACCAAGCTCTCCTAAGCGATTAAGCAGCCCGGTACCATTGTCACTCGGAACGGTGAAGCACTAGGAGGGGAGGAAGGTTCATTTGTTCCCAACTCTCCTCTTTGATGTAAGAAACTGGAAGTGGCAGAGATTTTGTAATTTCCCATTTTGATTTGTTGTTTACAGGCCATTACCGGCTTGTACAGCATTTGATCAAATCAATTTCAGTTTGATCAGATGCTTTGGAGGCCAGAGAAGAGATAAAGAGAGAGGAGAAAAGACCCCAGATATCCCCACAAAGAGGAACTATCATAGCCTAGCTATCACAAGGGATGTTGTTCATCCCTTGTGATAGCAATAGAGTTCAATAAAAAAATTAAAAAATAAAGGTACAGTGTAAAAAAAAATGTAATACATAAAATAAATTATAAATGTTTAAAAAATATGTAAAGGGTCCTTGTTCCCTCATACTCATAAGAAAATGCGAGCACGTATGTAAGTCCTGCACGCATATGTAAATGGTGATTGCACTGCTCATGTGAGTTATCAGGGCTAACTTCAGAGTGAGAGCAATATTGTGCAACATACAAAATTTCAACAACCACAACCATTTTATTCTTCAGGGCCTAAAAAATATATACAGTATAAAGTTTGGAGGTTCTAAGTAAATTCCCAACAAAACAATGCTGATTTTTACACATATGAAAGAAATGTAAGAATGTGCCAAGGCTGGAAGTAGTTAAGTTCATGCTCATAAATGCAGTTATTTCATTTTTTAATATTCACAACTGACAAAGATAATTAACAATTTAGGGATTAACACATTACACAGCTAAATGTTGTATGTTTATGTTTTTTTCACTGCTTTGTTAAATTCTTAAAGGATTTAATTGTTACAATATAGGTGAAATGTCATGATAAAAAGGAATATTTTATAAATGAGGTTAGATGAAAAATATGTCAGCTGAAAAATAATAATTACATCTGTTTAGCACTTAACATTAAGTGCTAACACACTTTTAACTAATTGACCAAATACAGTCTAACACTTTTTTCTTTTTAATTAAAAAGTATTTCAGACTTTCAGGTCCTAAACTATCTTCTTTCACATGAGAAAAAGAGGAAAAAAGTGATAATGCATTGCATTTTGTGGTTTACAAAGCAAAATCATACTTTTCCACTAGACCAGAGTTCTTCTCGTGACTCTATTCTTAAAGAGGAACTGCAGTCTACTCGCATAATTTGTAATAAAAACATCTTTGCCATTCTGAAGCTTCCCTCCAACCACTTTGCATATTATTTTATATAAACTGAGATTCTGTACTTGCCAAATATGCTGCATAAATCTCCCTCCACTGAATCTGGCTGCAACCATTTTAACTGTGGGTAGCTGAAGCTGCTGCCTGTTCACTCCCTGGATTTACACAGACACACAGAGGTACACCTCCAGCTTTGCAGTTATCATTGGCTCTCTTTTGACTCATTCCCTCTCTCTTCCTGGCAAACTCGCACGAGAGTGAGAGAGCTGTGCGTGATGTTATAAGCCTGGGCTATTTACCAGACAAGAAACAGGAAGTGGGCTGTATAAGGTATTTACTGCCAGAAAAAAATGTTTTACTATCCAAAGTTAAAACAGAAGATTTAGCTTTTTTAAGCATTTACCTCTGTCTATTTCCCTTTCAGGATGTACTGTTTCAGGCCCTTTCACTAAAGTGTGATACTAAAGTGATAAAAGTGATACTAAACACACACTGTTTAATTTACATTACCCCTTATCTTTCTGTGTGTGGATGATGACACTGTAATTATTTTAATAAAAAATTGAAGTACTTTCTTCCCTAATCAATATACAGCTGTCACATGATCCAGCTCTTTCCCAGCCTGTCTGTGGGGAAACAGTGACAGGAGGAGCTTCTAGGCCTCTACTACTGGTCACATGTTCAAAACATGCGACCAGCAGTACAACAACAACAAAAAAACAGCCTTTAGGATACAGAATAAAAATAAATAATTCATATCAAAAACATGTCTTAGATTGTCATACAAATATATATATATATATATATATATATATATATATATATATATATATATATTCCATTCTTTATTATTTTTTGGCATGATGTGGGTGGAATCACAGGCTGTGTCACTCCCCTCCAGAATTTGTCCTAGAATAACAGGGAGGTGAAGCCTCCATCAAGCCTCCATCAATCAAGATGTAATATCCTAACCCCATTTTGAGAGGGAGTGAGCTGTCATTTACCAGATAATTTACACCCACATGTGTGACTCTATAGTCACATGGGATGCTAAGATGTGATAGGGAGGAAATGAAAACCAAAGAAATACACTAAAAACTGAGCATGTGCACTAGCTGCCAACAATGCTCTGCAAAATCCCCAACTGTAATAGGAACATGGGCATGAGGGGGAGAGACAGAGAACAGCAGGATCAACCAGGTTTTTTTGCAGAATACAGAAAACAAATCCCATAGTGACTGACTGAGTATGAACAGCATGTACAGTAATACAGCACAGCAATTGTTTTTAATGATGTGCGTTTATTGACACTTTAATGCTAGATAAGGAGCCATGATGATCTAAAAAGCGCAGTAGCACCAAACCCAAGATTCCAAGATTGCTAAAGTCCAATTAGTTAAATTATTTTTTCATGGTTACTAAAATGTTTGGGTTAGCAGTAAAATTGATCAGGATCTACCAGTCAGTTGCTAGTGGATATTGAGCAGATTACCAGACCATTGGATGTCTAAAAAAGAGAAGGATTGTGAGCACATGTACTACCTCTAGAAAACTAAAACACTGAATCCTTAATTTTCAAATATAGAAAAGTTAAGGGGACCAGCAGATAAAAATGTATTCACTCCTCAGAGGTGAATTGTAGTTATGAGTGAATGTGCTTAGGTTCAATTTGCCATTCATCAAACTCATTGTAAAATCTATAAATTGTGTACATTAATCCAAACCCTATTGATGTCAATGAAAGACAAATCTTGAAAATCAATTCTGGCATAAGATAGTCAAAAAAAGATATAAGTAGCTGGGCACTATCAGAGGGATATGTACAAATGCAAAACATAATTTTACGAAATACAAATCAGTGGGGAGAGGACCCTTTATTTTATGTGACTTCAAGGGTGATAGTTAAAAAATAAAAGATGGCCACTTAGCCTTGGAGCTGCGCACACGGCCAGCTATTTCAAGTCTCTTGTTGAGCATCATTTGATGGCCAGAGGAGGTAAATGCCAGGCCGGCTCCCATCCGCCAGCGACCACTTGTTCCTCGGCGGCCAATGGGTAAAATGGCACCTGCTCCTCCTCAGCCAGCACCGTATGGCGCTAGCTCATTGGGGAACCCCAGCCTTGCCAGCCTGAGTAATGAGCCACTGGTTCAATCATACTGACCATCACACCTTAGTCACTAAATTTTCAGAGCTATTGGAGCAGGGCCTGGCTGAAACGGTGAAGCAGATTAATATGACAATCAAAGCAGATCTGCAAGAGCTGGGGACTAGGATTGACACTATTGAGACCAAGCTAGAGGTGACTGTATCTCGTACTAATCAAAACACCTTCTGCATAGAGAGTATACAGCAAAACTAGATCAAGCCCTGGCAAACATCGATGACTTGAAAAACAGGTCTCAAAGATATCATTTTCGTATACGGGGCCTATATGAGTCAGTTAAAGATGTGGACTCTGCTGTTCATACTTTTTTACTGGAACTTTTGCCTGACCTACTGGAACATCAACTGGACCTGGATAGGGCCATCATGTCTTACAGCTCCAAAGTGTTGATGGACCATCATGCAATATAACCGTTAAGCCTCACTACTACAAAACCAAGGATCTGTTTATGCAGAAGTCTAGGGAGGCATCCACTCTCTCCTTCCTTGGTCATGCAGTTCAAGTGTTTGGGGACCTCTCCCCTTTTGCAGCCCAGAAACATAGGGCCCTTAAATCTCTACTTCTGGCTCTGACAAGTAAGGCATTCAAATATAGATTGGTTTCCATTCTGTCTGTCTTTTACTTATGCCAACCGACAGCATTCTTTTTCTACCTTTGGGGAGGGAGAAGCTTTATTGTTTCAGGTTGGGCTCCTTTCTCAAGATGCTTTATCTCCAGGGACCTCATCTCCTGTAGGCTCGGGTTGTCCTGGGGGGCCTGCTTACCCTCTTTCTCCATTATGGCATCAATCATCCTCTGCGTGTTCTGGAAATTTTAGAGCCCCTTGAAGTGTTTGTCCTTCCCTGAGGTTGGAAGGTTATAGTTTCTTCTAGATCGCCTTGGTTGTTGGGAAGTCTGGAAACCTCATGGGGTTCCCCTACGATGTGTCATTGGAACTTTAGTCATCATTTTTTCTCTTTGCATTTCTAATTTTATATTGTTTTTTACTACACTCTTTTTTGGAGTCCTTTATGGGATGTGGCAATGGCTACACTGCAGTGGGCTTCTTTTTATACGCTTATATGTTAGTTACTCATAATATGCTTTAGTGTTCATATGAAAGATGTGGGGACATAGTTTTTGTCTGCAGTTCCTTGATTTATATGCTCTTCTAGCGCATTCAGAGCATGCAGGAGCACGCATGCTCTGAATGCATGCACCGCCTGCTCCACCCCTAAACCCAGATGTGACAGCAGCCATTTCTGAGTGTACCCAAGTGTCCTAGAAGTGATGGGAGCCACAAGCATAGCCGATACCAACTGTTCTTCGCACCCACACCGCAGCACGTCCCCCCATGGAGCGGATAAACCGTTCTTGCACCACGTGCGTTCACATATCTGTAAGTTGCTTCATTTACATTGGTTAATCAAAGTTTTTAAATTGCTGCACTTGGATGACACTGCTCTTTTCTTTTGTTTTTATGTATTTATAGAGTTTCTTCTAGCTCTTTCTAGAGCCAGCAGCCGTCAAGTACCAGTCATTTCACCACCAGAGACTTTTATTAACATTCATGGAGTTTATTTCTTTCTTAGGCTAAATCCTGTGTATATGCCCTTTTCATCCAGCATCCTGAGTGCCAATATCTCCAATATCTGTGTCCCTTCTTTTTTTTTTTTTTTTTTTTAGATTGTACCCGATGGCCTCTGCAGAGTGCTGTAGAGGTTGTACACTACGTGGCACCATGCTCCACATTTGGTGGGAATGTCCTAAAATTAGGAACTATTGTAACATGTTTTCCATGCTCCACAGAATAACAGGGTTACCTATCGCACAGCAAACCCACATTGGACCACTTAATGACCCTCCACCAGGGTTATCACGCCCGTTGAGGGGATTGGTCTATTTTATTTTCTTGGCAGCTAAAAATTGCTATAGAGGGAGCGTGGAAGACATCCTCAGTTTTGATTCACCATCTGGAGCACAAGATCTCCTGGACCATGATCCATGAAAACGTTGTTCGTATTGTAAATTATCAAAAAGGCTTGTTTGAACAAAGTTGGGAACCATGGGCAACTTATATGCATATGTCCCTTTCCCTGACTCCAGTGCCTACCCTGAATCTTGGTGCCTCCTGTGTATCCTAGGTCTCTTTCTTTTCTTCTTCTAATCCTTTTTTTTCTCTCCTTTATTCTCTTCTGTTTTTCCTCTGGTATTTCCCCCCTTTTTCCCTCTTTTTTATGCAGTGATGTGAGCCATAATTACCTTTACTGTGGTGTGTTTTGCTGTGACTAATATTACTAACTGCTACATAAGTATATATTGATAAGAACTCAATTTCTGCTTTATTGGATGTAGCATTGAGGATATGCTTGTTCTCTTGTTTCTGTTTTGTTGTTTTATGTTTTTATTTGTTGTACCTAGGGATGAGCCGAACACCCCCCTGTTCGGTTCGCACCAGAACATGCAAACAGGAAAAAAGTTTGTTCGAACATGCGAACACCGTTAAAGCCTATGTGACACGAACATGAATAATCAAAAGTGCTAATTGTAAAGGCTTATATGCAGGTTATTGTCATAAAAAGTGTTTGGGGACCTGGGTCCTGCCCCAGGGGACATGGATCAATGCAAAAAAAAGTTTTAAAAACGGCCGTTTTTTCGGGAGCAGTGATTTTAATAATGCTTAAAGTAAAACAATACAAGTGTAATATCCCTTTAAATTTCGTACCTGGGGGGTGTCTATAGTATGCCTGTAAAAGGGCATATGTTTCCCGTGTTTAGAACAGTCTGACAGCAAAATGACATTTCAAAGGAAAAAAAGTCATTTAAAACTACTCGCGGCTATTAATGCATTGCCAGTCCGACAATACACATAGAAGTTCATTGATAAAAACGGCTTGAGAATTCCCCACAGGGGAAGGTGAGGGCAAGGACAAGAGCCTCATCCCCACAACCCTGGCCGGTGGTTGTGGGGGTGGGGGCCACCCGGTGAACCCGCCCCCTCTGATGCACTGGGACATGATGGGACCCGTCAAGTCACCGTGCGTCAGAGGGGGGGTGGGGTCACCGGGTGGCCCCGCCCCCCATTATTTAAGAACCGTCAGACGAGGAGAAGCGTCACACAGCGGGAGCCTCCCTCCATGCCAGAAGAAGATGAAGAAGAGAAGAGAAGAAGATGAAGAAGAGAAGAAGATGAAGATGAAGAGAAGAGCGGGAGCCTCCCCCCATGCCATGGGTGCGGAGCGGCCCGAGGAGAAGAAGATAGAAGACGCCGCGGAGGAGATGCTGAACGAGAACACCGGAGGAAGAACCAGAAGAGCCAGAAGAACCAGAAGAAGAAGAAGATGAAGGAACATAGAGGAAAGAAGAAAGAAGAAGCATTTAAATAATGTCAAAAACTGTCTCTTGTCATTTTTAACATTTTTGACACTTTTTCAGTGAAATGGTAGGGGTACTTTTGTACCCCCTTACCATTTCACACAGTGGGCAGGGCCTAGATCTGGGGGTCCCCTTGTTAAAGGGGGCTTCCAGATTCCGATAACCCCCCCGCAGACCCCCACAACCACCGGCCAGGGTTGTGGGGATGAGGCCCTTGTCCTCATCAACATGGGGACAAGGTGTTTTGGGGGCTACGCCAAAGCACCTTCCCAATGTTAAGGGCATGTGGCCTGGTTCAGGAGGGTGGGCGCTCTCTCGTCCCCCCTCTTTTCCTGCAGCCTGCCAGGTTGTGTGCACGGATACGGGTCTGGTATGGATTTTTGGGGGGACCCAAGGCCTTTTTTTTTAATTTTGGCGCAGGTTTCCCCTTAATATCCATACCAGACCTGAAGGGCCTGGTATGGAATTTAGGGGGACCCCCCACGTCATTTTTTTTTTAAATTTTGGTTCGGGGTTCCCCTGTGGGGAATACCCATGCCGTTTTTATCAATGAACTTCTATGTGTATTGTCGGACCAGCAATGCATTAATAGCCGTAAGTAGTTTTAAATGACTTTTTTTCCTTTGAAATGTCATTTTGCTGTCAGACTGTTCTAAACACAGGAAACATGCTCCCCTTTACAGGCATAGTATAGACACCCCCCAAGCTATGAAAGTTAAAGGGATATTACACTTTTATTGTTTCACTTTAAGCATTATTAAAATCACTGCTCCCGAAAAAAAGGCCGTTTTTAAAACTTTTTTTTGCATTGATCCATGTCCCCTGGGGCAGGACCCAGGTCCCCAAACACTTTTTATGACAAAAACTTGCATATAAGCCTTTAAAATTATCACTTTTGATTTCTCCCATAGACTTTTAAAGGGTGTTCCGCGGCATTCGAATTTGCCGCGAACGCCCCAAATTGTTCGCTGTTCGGCGATCTTGCGAACAGCCGATGTTCGAGTCGAACATGAGTTCGACTCGATCTCAAAGCTCATCCCTAGTTGTACCCTTAGTCCTTTGATAAGAGTATTTAAAACTCATGGTACAAAGTGCAATATCACTGTTTAAAAGCATCCATAAAACGTTATCCAAAGCCACATGTAAGTACTTACATCAAATGCCAGCATGCAAAGCTAGGCTGATGTGTACAGATAAAGGCAAGACCCAGTCCCCACTCTCTATGCTCTGCCCAACTTGTTTATTGCACCTGCTTTTATCGCTTTTACTATCTTTTGGCTGTTTGGTGTCTTGTGAGTGCTTAGTACATACACTGCCCTTAATGAGAGAAGAGGATTTAAAGTACTGGACCGATTGAGCGGATGTTCAAGGATTATTTATTGAGCCTGTATTACTGCTTCATTTTTGGGCAGCTTGTCCATGCGGTGAGTGCATAGTCTAACCTTTGTTGTTAGGATGTGCACATTTATTGGTGTACAGTACATCTTTGAATGTTTGGTGAAGGACATCCACACACATATGAATGGAAGTTTTGCATATTCTTAATACTATTCATCATAGTGGACTTTTCTATACTTACCTGTATATTTCTATTACTATTCATCCTAGTGGATTTTTTCATACTTACCCCTATATAACATTTGATTATGTTTATATTTATATTTTGATGATTGTGAGTTATTCATTATATTAGTTTATTATTTTGTCACAGTTTTTTATTTATTAGCACTGCAGAGTTATATTTGATATTGGAAGAGGTGTTCAGGTATATCACACTTTATTGCACATGGCTGTCTGAGGTTTAAAGCGCTGACTATATTTTAGATTTAGATTTTTTACACATTTGAAGTCTGACTACAGAACTGTTTTCCACTTTGCAATAGACCATTTTAAACCAGCTTTGGCCCAGAAAAGATGACTTTTTGGGACAATGCACAGATATGGTTTCTTTTTTGCATTATAGAGCTTTAACTTGCATTTTTGGATGGCATGATAAACTATGTTCACAGACAGTGATTTCTGGAAATATTCCTGAGCCCATGCAGTGATGACCATTACAGAATCATGCCTGTCATTGACGCAGTGTCATCTGGGGGCCAAAGATCACGGGTATCCAATATTGCATTTTGGCCTTGTTCCTTGTGAACAGAAATTTCTCCAGATTCTCAGAATCTTTTGCTGATATTATGTATTGTAGATGATGATAAATTTAAAGTCTTTTTCTGAGACACTCCAACTCTTTAGATGCTCTTTTTTTACAGATTCATGTTACTGACCTGTTGCCATTTGACCTAATTAGTTCCATAATGTTCTTCCAGCTCTTCCTTGTTAGTACAACTTACTTTGCCAGCTTTTAGTTGCCCTGTCCAAACTTTTTTTGAGACATATGGGGTATGATCCCACATGTACTTTATATTGCACTGTCACTTTATTATCAAATTTTATGAATTTTGTATATCCAATACTGTTGTCACTTTATCAAATATTTGCACATAGGTATTCAAGAAAGAAAGGAAAAATTCACTGGTTTAACTATCACTTATTTAGAATAGTTTATATCCCCAATTCCCAGGTACTTACTATCAGCTTGTAGTAATTAATTAGGAGGAGCCAGCGCTGTTTGTGCAATTCTGCTTATTAACTGAAGCATGTCAACAAGGAGGATGGGGAATAGGTGATGGCAGCACACTAAGGGAGCTTCGCTAGCACACACAGCTGTACACAGCTCTACACACGACACACAGCCTACACCAGCTCTCAGATGCCAGGCAAAAAGCTCTACACCAACCCTCACTCTCACCCACTGATCGGCTGCCTACCCCGCAAGGAACATTTCTGAGTTTTTTAAAAGCAAGTCTGCAGCACACAGCTGCAGCCTAGGATCCAAGATGGTGCCAATGCACCATGAGGAGGAATTCAGTGAAGATTCACAGTCGGCTCCTGAGGACTCAGGTAGGGGTAAAACCAGATCTGACCTCCCCCTAACCTACTCTGACATGTCAGTGATCAGAGCAGACATCAAATCAACCTTTTCTGCAGCGATCACAGATTTAAAAACAAATCTGCTAGTGCTTAATGAGAAGCTGATATCTGCGGAAGCAGCAGGGAAGCACAGAGACAAGGCCATCCACAGACTTGAAGAGATATCGGTCACACATGCCCAGCATTTCATAGAAATGAATAGGCATATTGAAGACTTGGATAACGGAGGCAGGAGATGTAATATAAGAGTGAGGGGGATCCCAGAATCAATGGATACTGACCAGAATGTACCAGCGTTACAGAGGGTCTTTAATAGCCTGCTGGAAAGACAAGAGGACATGGAGATAGAGTTTGTGAGAGCACATAGAGCCCTGAGACCGAAGGGACCTGAGACTGCCCCGCCAAGGGATATAATATGTTGCCTGCAAAGCTTTATCCTCAAAGAAGACATCATGTACACGGAGGACACATTATATTTAATGGGGAAACCATAGTGCTATTCCAAGACCTATCCCAGATTATCCTGAAGAATAGATGAGCTCTGCGCCCTCTGCTGGAGAAGCTAAGAGACAGAGAGCTGAGATACACATGGCGCTTCCCATTTGCCCTGACGGTCTTACACAATGGACAACAACATGTCCTGCGCACACCTGCTGACCTCCCGGACTTTTGCAATGCACTGAACCTGGGTGAGACAGATCTCCCTGAGTGGTACTCAGACTTCCTACAGGCCCCCTGTATAGAAGCCCCCCCAGATCACTGTTTTTCACTCCTGACAAGTGGCAAGCAAAAAAAACAAAACAGAGTCGTGGTGGAGGGTCTGAAGCAGGGACACCCAGAGAGCAAGCTGAATCAGCTAGAGGCCAGGATGATGAGTGATCCACTTACACACAGCTTCTTTCGTTCCCCCACCCCAATTTGAGCCCTGTTAACCACTGAGCCATAAGTCCCTTATGGGGGTTGTTCAATGGCCAACAAACATTCACTTTCTGCCAGAAGCTGGAAAAGCCCAACCTGGGTGGACTCTCCTCCATCTACACCCACAGCAGGTGGGCAACGCCACAGACCATCTCCAGACGATGAAGAGCCCCCGCATGAGCTGTGATACCTTACTCAGCTGGAACTGCTTCATTTCTTTTGCCACAAGTAACCTAGAAACCCAGAATCAGCCGGACAGTGTGAATTGATGGCGAATACTTGCAGGATGGGCCTCGTCTCCTCAAGATGAACTCGCACGCTGGACCGAGACACAGAGGCTGGATTTCCACCACACCCTGAGCTTAGTGAATATCCCCCCCCCCCCATTTTATCCCCTTTTTTGTTTAACAGGAGCCAGTTACAGTCCACATCGGTCCTTCATAATGTGCATTGATTGACCAAGTTGGCACCATGCTGTGCCATATCTCAATTTTAAGGGACTTAAACCTTAGGTAATTGGGCTTGCAATGCCCTTTTTGGTCGGGTGTTTACATGTTTATATGTTTATATATTTGTATGCTATACCAATTATAGAATTTAAGCTAATACAGTTGCGACTGTGTGTGTAACAGCCAGTTAGTTCCTTTAGGTTTATTTGTTAAGTCTATCCCTTGGGTATGACAGAGGTGGGCTGCCGCCACATCGTTTGTCGCCTCCCATTTACCCCGCAGAGTGACCCGGTGCTCCTTGATACGGACACAGGGGACTCTACATTTCCTTGAGAGTGAATTCTTCTGAGACGGCTGGTACCACCTCGGGGAAGAGCTATTAATAACTGCCTCTCTTACCTCCCTATCCCTACCCCCTCTTTATCTCTCTCCTTGATCCCTCTTTATCCTCATATCTTCACTTATCCTTCCCACATTTATGAGAAAAAATACTGTTAGCTCTGTTTAATTTTTAACCCAGATATTAATCTACGCCAGTTTTATCTCTTGCAATTTGGTCCTTGGAGCACCTCCTCCTGTGTCCCTCCCGGATGGCCTACTCATCCCTGGGGCATTGCCCCTTAGTGATATTACACAACGTTAGAGGCCTGAACATTCCTGAACGACGATCTACCATATATCGAGAGCTCAAAAAAAAAATCATATGTTTGTTATGTATATAATACGTGTCTGCCCTGCATATATTAACTTCTGCACATTTTTTATCTTTTATTTTCATCTTTATTGTAGTTCTTGTTATGACTTCTAGGGAGCAATGAACTGTTACGATCTTTGGACATACAATGTATAATTGAGGTACTTGTTTATAATGTGCAGTGTATCTTGTAGCCCCACTCAATATTGAGTTGCTAGCCATGGCAGTTTCACTCCTCCCCTTTTATTTCTTTAGGCGGGCATGCAATCACCCGGCACACAAAGCCACCTGGGCCACGTAACCCATGGTGGATTTTTTGGAGCACAGGAGCTTCCTGCTTGGCTGTCCTCCATCTTGCTACTCCAGCGGACATGCGCAGTCCGCTGGTGAGGCATTTTGTGCTGGTGGGCTGCATGCGCAGCTCGCCATTCCGCTGCGCTGATGTTGCGCATGCGCAGTCGGGCGGTATGCGCACAGCTCAGGAGGCCAAGGGAGGGCAGGCTCTCAGTTTGACACAGCTCACAGCAGTCAGCTATGCTAATTACTCAATTATTATGTTAAAAACACACACACAACAGCACAGTCATGGCATCCACTCTATAGTAACTGGATGTCAGGATGCTGTGTGCTCTCATAATCCCTCTCAAGGTAATGATTTAAATTCAACTTCTGAACTATTGTTTCAGTAATTACAGGAAGTCTGTCTATATATATATTTATTGCTATAGGGATACTCTATATTATAACTAGCTGCTACATGAGTGTATATGATTATTCAATTTAATCTAGTCTAGTATATAAGTTTTGGAAGCTTACATGACCAGTAGAAACACTTTTTGTCCTTTATCTTGGACCAACGTATTACTCAGGTAGCAACTTTCTGGTAAGTTTTACATTTCAGTCTTAACTAATAGGGAATGCACATTTACTATTACTCTCTATGTTTATTTTTACTTTTAGTCTGCCCTTTCAATCTCTGTGGCATCAGTGCTCTTGTCTGCCCTCTCCTCGAGGTTTCTTTTGGGAGGGGTTGGGCCCGTCATCTCTGGCTTCTCGATCCAGTTTCAAGCACAGAGGATTAACCTTTGCTGGGTTATTAAGAACTTTCTATGAGACACAGCTCTCCTTTTCTTTGCTTTAAAATAGAATTATGGAATGTTTTATTTGTAAAATCATCACAGTACATGTAAGTGGATTTAATACAAAAAAATTATATCTCTTACAACAATATATGCACTTTTTGAAATAGTATTTATTGACATTGTATGTCTTTCATAACGTTATAGATGCACATGTTTCCTGAAGAACACCCCTGAAGTAAGAATTCAATTGAAAAGCGTCGGGTGAAGGATCACATTTAATCATGTGCTGTAGCATTGGTGTCTCTATATACAGATTTGTATACATTGCAACAATCTTTTTTCTTAAATCATCATGTTTTTAATATGTTTTGTCAAATAAATACTTTTGTTATACTTTAACCACTCTAATACTTTTTGTATAGATATTAATGCCTTAAAAGTCAGTTTAGGGGCACTGTTTTGATTTCTAATTACCACCTCAATCAGCCACAGAACCCGTGCAATCAATAGATGCTAATCTCCAAATGGATATGGCGACAACCCCATAGAAAGTGAATCCTAAACCAGCGAAGCCTGTGTCGAGTGATATCGGACAATGACCGACAGCGGCTCGGAGGCTTTTATCTATGAACGAATCATATGTTTGTGGATGGGATGACAAACAAGGCAGGGGGAACCTACGAATTTACTACGCCTGTGCCGAATGATGTTGGGACACGACCCATAACAACTCAAAGGCACCTAAGTACGAAAGGGATACTGGATAGAAAAGATAACAAATTGCAACATTGCGTATGATACAAAAAAGATTTGAATCCTACCTGCAACAGCGAGCGAGAATTGCCAACGAAGACCACGCGCTTGTAATCGAACGCACAGACTCATGAACGCGAAGTGAGCTGGAGAGAGTCAGCCTAGTAATGTGTAGTCTCGCGCACTGGAACCAACAAGGAACACAGGTGAGTGAGCTGCCTAAATTACCCCCACCTCCTCCCATAAGTTCAGGCCACCATACTGGCCTTCTAATATACCAAAAGAGAGAGCGGCACTCACGGGTCTTAAAAGATGAATGCACGATAATGGTTTTATTTTGACGTTTCCTCAGGAAGATGAGCTTGTGCCTCATTGAAACAAAACCATTATCATGCGTTCACCTTTTAAGACCCTTGAGTGCCGCTCTCTATTTTGGTTTTTATGCACTACAGTCTCTGCTCTGCACCAGGACCCATTTTTATCCCTGATATGTGTGCTGTGGTAACTGTTGGATATATATATATATATATATATATATATATATATATATATATATATATATATACAGTCAGGTCCATAAATATTGGGACATTGACACAATTCTAATCTTTTTAGCTCTATACACCACAACAATGGATTTGAAATGAAACAAACAAGATGCGCATCAACTACAGACTTTCAGTTTTAATTTGAGGGTATACTAATCAGGTGAACGGTGTAGGAATTACAACAGTTTGTATATGTGCCTCCCACTTTTTAAGGGACCAAAAGTAATGGGACAATTGGCTGTTCAGCTGTTTCATGGCCAGGTGTGTGTTATTCCCTCATCATCCCATTTACAAGGAGCAGATTAAAGGTCCAGAGTTCATTTCAAGTGTGCTATTTGCATTTGGAATCTGTTGCTGTCAACTCTCAATATGAGATCCAAAGAGCTGTCACTATCAGTGAAGCAAGCCATCATTAGGCTGAAAAAACAAAACAAACCCATCAGAGAGATAGCAAAAACATTAGGTGTGGCCAAATCAACTGTTTGGAACATCCTTAAAAAGAAAGAACGCACCAGTGAGCTCAGCAACACCAAAAGACCTGGAAGACCACAGAAAACAACTGTGGTGGATGACCGAAGAATTCTTTCCCTGTGAAGAAAACACCCTTCACAACAGTTGGCCAGATCAAGAACACGCTCCAGGAGGTAGGTGTATGTGTGTCAAAGTCAACAATCAAGAGAAGACTTCACCAGAGTGAATACAGAGGGTTCACCACAAGATGTAAACCATTGGTGAGCCTCAAAAACAGGAAGGCCAGATTAGAGTTTGCCAAACAACATCTAAAAAAGCCTTCACAGTTCTGGAACCACATCCTATGGACAGATGAGACCAAGATCAACTTATACCAGAGTGATGGGAAGAGAAGAGTATGGAGAAGGAAAGGATCATGATCCAAAGCATACAGCCTCATCAGTGAAGCATGGTGGTGGTAGTTTCATGGCGTGGGCATGTATGGCTGCCAATGGAACTGGTTCTCTTGTATTAATTGATGATGTGACTTCTGACAAAAGCAGCAGGACGAATTCTGAAGTGTTTCGGGCAATATTATCTGCTCATATTCAGCAAAATGATTCAAAACTCATTGGACGGCGCTTCACAGTGCAGATGGACAATGACCCGAAGCATACTGCGAAAGCAACTAAAGAGTTTTTTAAGGGAAAGAAGTGGAGTATTATGCAATGGCCAAGTCAATCACCTTACCTGAATCTGACTGAGCATGCATTTCACTTGCTGAAGACAAAACTGAAGGGAAAATGCCCCAAGAACAAGTAGGAACTGAAGACAGTTGCAGTAGAGGCCTGGCAGAGCATCACCAGGGATGAAACCCAGCGTCTGGTGATGTCTATGCGCTCCAGACTTCAGGCTTTAATTGACTGCAAAGGATTGCAGTCAATTACAACCTTACAGATACAAACTGTTGCAATTTCTACACTGTTCACCTGATTTGGATGTAAATACCCTCAAATTAAAGCTGAAAGTCTGCAGTTAAAGCACATCTTGTTTGTTATATTTCAAATCCATTGTGGTGGTGTATAGAGCCAAAAAGATTAGAATTGTGCTGATGTCCCAATATTTATGGACCTGTCTGTGTGTATATATATATATATATATATTTATATATATATATATATATATATATCAGTTATCAGAGCTCACAAGCTTGTGCACAAATAGTGCATTGTCTTTATTGCCATTTTAAATAACTCCCATTTTCCACCCTGGGGATATAGAAGCACTTATGGGATCAATAACAATTCCATTTTAATCTGTTGTCTGAAACAAGTGAGATTGGATTGTGAGCATGACTCTCAATTGTTAACATTATATTATTTCAAGTATTTCTGTGAATATTGCTGTACATTATAAAAACGGATTGCATTCTAGATGTGTTAAAAAGTTATTTATCTGAAACGGTTGCTGAGCACTCTGTTGTCAATGAAATTACCATAATGTAATAGGTTACACTAACCAAACCTTCATATGACTAGAGAATTAATTGCTAGAACTTCAGAGAACATAAAAAAAAAGCATTTTTATAAAGAATTTGCTGCAGTCATTCATGCTTCCAATGCAGGTGTTGACTAAAGATTGTTTGTGTTGCCATTCCTTGATTCTAAGGATCTAACATTGTTTCATTACCTTGTTGATTACATGAATTACACATTACTGTACACATAAAATGACTATTGTATACAGATAGTAAGCAATAAAAAAAGTATCAACTGAGATAAGTAACTGTGTAATTTGTTTAATACATTTTATAGCATGACTTACACAATGTCCATCTACCGCATGATATACATGCATAGCCGTAACTGAGATTGATCCAACAATTTTATGATGGAGTTGGGTGTATAATTAGTGCAAATAAATTGAATCTTATATAACCAAACATTTTCAGAAATTCTGTGTATCTGCAATCCCTCCACTTGCAATATTTGACAGCCATCTGCAGTAATCTTGTAAACCCTTATGACTTTCAGAGTCATTTTAGTACTTCCTGCTGCCAAACAACCTTTTCTTTAAAATTCACACACCTGATGAGTGCACCACCCATGCATACTGTACATCCTACAGTTGCAATGTATTTAATTGGAAGACTGACATTCTGAAAATGTTAGTAAGCTTTCTTGAAAACTGATAGAAATAAAGGCATGCATATTTATTCTTTAATACTGAACTCCGGACAGATATAAAATACTGTAATCCTTAACACATTATTACATGCATTTTTAAACGCAACCAGTGTAATTACCTGAATTTGACTAAGGCTGGCCATACATGGTCGAATTTCGAAAGAATTTTCTTCTGAAAATGAGAAAATTTGTATGTTTTGTGATCCGATGATGCCACCATTGATTTCGAAATTTGGCCAACTAAATCTTCAATTTCACCTCATGTTGCTACACAAAAGAATTTTTGTGGCTGGGAATCTTCTTTTCTTTATGGGAATTTTCTTTTCTTGCACATGTGCATTTCTTTTTTGATTACATTTCTCGCATGATTCTCCCATTATCGATTAGAAAATCATTTTTTTCAAACATGTCCGATTTTGATGGCCACACGAAAATCGTTTGTTGCTGCAGCCCACTAATGGTGCGAAATACAAACGAAAATTCTTAGATAAGACTTTAGAAAGAAAATTCTGTAGAAATTCGACCCATGTATGGCCTGCCTTAGTATCAACATCTTGCATTTTCCTGTACAGCAGAGCTCAGATGGGGAGGGCAAAGCAACACAAATAGCCAATCAGGCATGCCGCAGTGCAGAGGGATGATCTCATTAGTGTGATAATTCTCTTTCTACTGTCCAGCCACAAGGTAAAGGTGGGAAGAAGACTTGTAAAGGAAGTGTCAGGTAAAACAACTTCCATAAATGTTGTTATATATGTATTCTGTATGTATATTTAGATATTTGCCTGGAGTTCAGCTTTAAATCTACACGATTAGGAAATAGTAAGAAATGTTTTATATTTTAGCACAGTGCTACTTCCTGCAGCAGTAGGTGGAATCTATGAAACAAGCTGTGATTCAATACTAAATCTGTTTTATAACCTGTTTCATTGCTTCTGTTTTCTACTGCCTCACTGTGTGGCAAAATTGATAAATCTCCTTCAGTGAAAGAGATTAATCAAGCAATTTTCCAAAAGAATCAGATGCATAATTAGTGCACATCAGGCAGCTTCTCATTTAGTAAAAGATTTACAACAATTTTATGTGTATTTTCAGTCCCTTTTCTGGCAAATCTGGGCAGCCAACTACAATAGTTTTAAAATGATCTGCTATTTCTCTTGCTGCTGAACCTTTTTCTTCTTAACACATATACACACCTCACCATCGATATGTAATTTAGGCACGTGAAAAACAGGACAGTTTAAACAATAAAATAGATGTAAATTGTTTTATTAATAATTACTCAGCATACATAGAGTAACTGAATACTTAAATTATTATAGATGTTCCTTACTATCTGAATGATATATGAAGTATGCAAGTGAATAAAGAGCCAACATAGGAGTAATCTGCATTATAAAAACATTTTTTAAAGTTTTATTAGAAGATAGCATGTGTAATACAAAAAAATAATGTACTTATAATGCTGAAAACTTACTAAAAGACAGTCTGGTTAATTAAGGAAATTATGGGAAAATGAGGGGTTGACCATTAAAGATAGTTAATGTGAGTAAAGTAGTAGAGTTTATAATAAGCGTTAAAAAAAAATTTGACAAAATATAATATTATGCATATATAATATTCTGCTTATGTAGAATGACATGACATGTAATGACACTGTTAAGTATTTTAATTTCTTATTTTTCATATGTCTTTATTTTTATGCTTCATCGTTTTTACATGCAATTAATCTGTCCAGCAAAAGTGAACGTGTTCTTAGAATTGCTACCTTCTATTTACATTATTTAAAGTTAAACTCCAGCAAACAGTGAAATATACATTATATTGTGAAAAGTATTGGGACACCTGCCTTTATGCGCATGTGAACTTTAATGGCATCCCAGTCTTAATCTGTAGGGTTCAATATTGAATTGGCCCACCCTTTGCAGCTACAACAGCTTCAACTCTTCTGGGAAGGCTGTCCCCAATCTTTAGGAGTTTGGCTATGGGAATGTTTGACCATACTTTCAGAAGTGCATTTGTGAGGTCAGGCACTGATGTTGGACGAGAAGGCCTGGTTTGCAGTCTCTGCTCTAATTCAGCCCAAAGGTGTTCTATGGGGTTGAAGTCAGGACAGTTAAGTTACTCACCCCAAACTCGCTCATCCACACTATAGTGCCAAAAGTATTGGATACCCCTTCAAATCATTTGGTTGAGGGGGATTATGGTGTGGGGTTATTTTTCAGGGGTTGGGCTTGGCCCCTTAGTTTCAGTAAAGGGAACTCTTAAAGTGATTATAAAGTCTTGTTTTTTTCCCCAAAAAATAACATACATGTTATACTTACCTGCTCTGTTGCAGTGGATTTGCACAGAGCAGCCTGGATCCTTCTCTTCTCGGATCCCTGTGATCCTGGCCCCCTCCAGTTCAGTGCCCAAACAGCAAGCAGCTTGCTATGGGGACACCTAAACTGAGTTACAGCTCCCGGTGTCCATTTAGACACGGACCTTGACCCGGCCATGCCCCCTCTCTCCCCCGATTGGCTAGCTGACTTTGATTGACAGGCCTTCTTGTCCAACATCAGTACCTGAACTTACAAATTAGCTTCTGGAAGAATGGTCAAACATTCCTATAGACACACTCCTAAACCTTGTTGACAACTTTCCCAGAAAAGTTGAAGCTGTTATAGCTGCAAAGGGTGGGCCAAGTCAATATTGAACCCTTACGGACTAAGACTGGGATGCCATTAAAGTTCATGTGTGTGAAAAGGCAGGTGTCCCAATACTTTTGTCAATATAGTGTATGTATGCAAATATATATATATATATATATATATATATATATATATATATATATATATATATATATATATATATATATATATATATATATATATATATATATATATACACATATACATACACACACATATACACACACACACACAGTATCTCACAAAAGTGAGTACACCCCTCACATTTTTTAGAATATTTTGTTATATTTTTTCATGTGACAACACTGAAAAAATTACACTTTGCTACAATGTAAAGTAGTGAGTGTACAGCTTGTATAACAGTGTAAATATGCTGTCCCCTCAAATAACTCACACAGCCATTAATGTCTAAACCTCTGGCAACAAAAGTGAGTACACCCCTAAGAGAAAATGTCCAAATCGGCCCAATTAGCCATTTCCCCTCCCCAGTGTCATATGACTTGTTAGTGTTACAAGGTCTCAGGTGTGAATGGGGAACAGGTGTGTTAAATTTGGTGTTATCACTCTCACGCTCTCATACTGGACACTGGAAGTTCAACATGGCACCTCATGGCAAAGAACTCTCTGAGGATCTGAAAAAAAAGTGTTGCTCTACATAAAAATGGCCTAGGATATAAGAAGATTGCCAAGACCCTGAAAGTGAGCTGCAGCATGGTGGCCAAGACCATACAGTGGTTTAACAGAACAGGTTCCACTCAGAACAGGCCTCGCCATGGTCGACCAAAGAAGTTGAGTGCACATGCTCAGCGTCATATCCAGAGGTTGTCTTTGGGAAATAGACTTATGAGTGCTGCCAGCATTGCTGCAGAGGTTGAAGGGGTGGGGGGTCAGCCTCTCAGTAATCTGACCATACGCCGCATACTGCGTTAAATTGGTTTACATGGCTTTCATCCCAGAAGGAAGCCTCTTCTAAAGATGGTGCACAAGAAAGTTTGCAAACAGTTTGCTGAAGACAAGCAGACTAAGGACATGGATTACTGGAACCATGTCCTGTGGTCTGATGAGACCAAGATAAACATATTTAGTTCAGATGGTGTCAAGGGTGCGGAGGCAACCAGATGAGGAGTACAAAGACAAGTGTGTCTTGCCTACAGTCAAGCATGGTGGTGGGAGTGTCATGGTCTAGGGCTGCATGAGTGCTGCAGGCACTTGGGAGCTACAGTTCATTGAGGGAACCATGAATGCCAACATGTACTGTGACATACTGAAGCAGAGCATGATCCCCTGCCTTCAGAGACTGGGCCGCAGGGCAGTATTTCAACATGATAACGACCCCAAACACACTTCCAAGATGACCACTGCCTTGCTAAAGAAGCTGAGGGTAAAGGTGATGGATTGGCCAAGCATGTCTCCAGACTTAAACCCTATTGAGCATCTGTGGGGCATCCTCAAACAGAAGGTGGAGGAGGGCAAGCCACCAGCTCTGTGATGTCATCATGGAGGAGTGGATGAGGATTCCAGTGGCAACCTGTGAATCTCTGGTGAACTCCATGCCCAAGAGGGTTAAGGCAGTGCTGGAAAATAATGGTGAGCACACAAAACATTAAAACTTTGGGCCCAATTTGGACATTTTCACTTAGGGGTGTACTCACTTTTGTTGCCAGTGGTTTAGACATTATTGGCTGCGTGTTGAGTTATTTTGAGGGGAAAGCAAATTGAAAATGTTATTCAAACTGTACATTCACTACTTTACATTGTAGCAAAGTGTCATTCCTTCAGTGTTGTCACATGAAAAGATAATAAAATATTTACAAAAACGTGAGGGGTGTAGTCACTTTTGTGAGATGCTGTGTGTGTATATATATATATATATATATATATATATATATATATATATATATATGCTTTATATTCAATAATCTGATCAGGGGTAGATATAATAATATCGGAGCTTTTGTTCTGATCCAAATCAGTGGCATCAATTAGGAAGCCCATACACTAGTTTTTTTTTTTATTCAACCAGCGGGTTGAATAAAATTATTTGATCCCCCCATCCACACACTTGAGGTGGATGGGGGAATCATTCCTGCTGACCTATTGTGTTCTGACAACTGGGAGACTTCTTCACTGTCAGAACATACTGATCAGCACTGCCAGCTATAACTGGCAGTGCTAATCATGCCAAAGTTTTCCAACAGGCTGGTTGTACAGAAGTCAATCGGTAGATTGACTTCTGTACAACCAGCCTACCAATACATGTATCATGATTTGTCTGGCCCCTGCTGAACTGGCCGAATTTTGTTCAATGTATGACTGGCTTTAACGTTTAGGAAGGTACTGGTATCCTTTTTTCACTTAAAACACCTGATTATACATTACATGAGCAGCAGTTCATGAGGTGAATTAATGAGGTCTCCCCTCTGCTTTCTCATTTCATGTTTCATGTTCGCACCACACCTCATTGGGTCCCAATTCTGACATTCTTTCTCCCAGTCTGAATGCTGCTGTGCAGAAGATTGCAAGAGGTTGATTTGAAGTCAAATTCATGTATTTACTTTAGTTGAATTTTTATTGAAATTTTAATGAAAACATTTTTGCATTTTTGAAAATGTATTACCCGCAGTCATCTGATCCTGTTTGCCAAAAACAGATGTATGATGGTCCTATTCTCCATCCGTTAAGTGGATCGGAAAGGTTGGCATTGGATGGAAATGGACAGGCAGTCCATTTCCAGGGAGGAGGAGGAGGGCGGGACTGTGTGCGTGTCTGCTGACCTGTCATCCGCCTACTCAGCAAGGATCAGCGGAGCCGCTTAGTGGAGGCGCCCATGTGAAAGGGGCCAAACTGTTTTTTACCCTAATACATTCCTTGCATTAAGGTAAAAGAAATGCCCTGCTAACTGTCCCTCCAATCCCTAAACACTTACCTGAGTCCTGTCACAGATCCAGTGCTATCACAGCTGCAACACTGCTCCTCTTACTTCCTGCTTTCAAAGGCGGCACTGAGGGCAATGGGAGTCATAGGCTTGGTCCAATGCTGCATCTGCTCACCTCTCTCCATGACCTCTTTAATGCCAACTCATTTAACCTACTAGCCATTACCGAAACCTGGCTCCAAGAATCCGACACTGCATCTTCTGCTGCCCTATCCCATGGTGGTCTTCTCTGGACTCACTCCCCCAGATCCAGTGGACGTAAGGGAGGAGGCGTCTGAATCCTTCTAGCCCCACATAGCACCTTTCAGATACTACACCCACCTCCCTCTCTGTCACCCTCCTCTTTCAAAGCACACTGCATTCGTCTTTTCACTCCAGTTTCTCTAAGGATAGCTGTGATCTATAGGCCCCCTGGACCAGTATCAACCTTTCTTGAAGACTTCTCTGCCTGGCTACCCTACTTTCTTTCTTCTGAAATCCCCACAATCATTCTCGGAGACTTTAACATCCCTATTAATACTAACACTCCTGCCACTTCCAAACTTCTCAGCCTAACATCCTCCTTTGACCTGAAGCAATGGATACATGCTCCTACTCACTCCGAAGGCAATACCCTTGACCTCGTTTTCTCTCACCTTTGCACTTCATGCAACCTCTCTAACTATCCATTCCCTTTCTCTGATCACCACCTTACTAGTTTCACTCTCTCCCTCTCCTCCACCTCCTCTCCCTTCAACCACATAAAAGTTACCCGCAGAAACCTACGTCATCCCAACCCTTGTCTTCTCTACTCTGCTATCAACAACCTCTACGACAAAATCTCACCCCTATCCTGCACCAACCTAGCCACTTCTGTCTATAACGCTTAACTTCTAGCCTCACTGGACTTAATGGCCCCCCTCACTACACACAGAATCAGGCCCCGGCCCCTTCAGTATTGGCAAACAGATGATACTAGAAGTCTGAAAAAATGTAGTCGTGCTCACGAGTGCCAGTGGCATAAGACTAAGTCTCAGAGAGATTTCAAAAAATATAAATCTGCCCTCCAAAACTACAATTCCAGCCTCCTCACTGCCAAGCAGACCTACTTTATCACTCTCATTAGCAGCTTATCATCCCGTCCCCATCAACTCTTCTTTACCTTCAACTCTCTACTCTGTCCTCCACCGCCTCCACCCACCAACTCACTCACTGCCTAGGAGATCGCCAATCACTTCAAACAAAAGATTGATACAATTTGTGAGGAGATCTCTACTGTTCCCATACCCTCCATACTTCACACTTCCCACAGGCGCAATCATTACTTCCCTCTTTGAACCCCACCACTATAGACAAAGTTGCTAAACTACTTGCTAATGTCCACCTTATCACCTGCCCTCTGGATCCTGTTCCCTCACAAATGCTACATTCACCCTCTGGCTCTATGCTACACTCTCTAACCCACATCTTCAATCTCTCCCTCTTTTCTGGCATCTTCCCCAACTCTCTAAAACATGCACTTGTCAGACCCATACTTAAAAAGCCCTCACTAGGCCCATCCAATCTTAACAACCTACGCCCCATCTCCTTGCTCCCCTTCTTATCCAAACTCCTCGAATGTCTGG
Organism: Lithobates clamitans; assembly: GCA_037952925.1. Lineage (NCBI taxonomy): Eukaryota > Metazoa > Chordata > Amphibia > Anura > Ranidae > Lithobates > Lithobates clamitans. Next base: position 2,838,391 of record JBBGZY010000012.1, on the reverse strand, counting down.
TCTACAACCGACTGAGCATCCACCTCGCTGATAGTAGCCTTCTTGATCCCCTTCAGTCTGGATTTCGTCCTCAACACTCCACAGAAACTGCTCTCCTAAAACTAAAAAACAATCTACTAATGGCCAAAACCAATTGACACTATTCTGTACTCCTACTCCTGGACCTCTCTGCTGCCTTTGATACGGTTGACCACCCCCTCCTCCTCAAAAAACTCCACAACTTTGGTCTCCGTGACTGTACTCTTTGCTGGTTCTCTTCCTACTTATCCAACCGCAACTTTAGCATTTCCTACAACTCTACTTCCTCTTCTCCTGTTCCTTTCTCAGTTGGGGTCCCCCAAGGTTCTGTTCTTGGACCTCTCCTATTTTCAATCTACACCTCCTCCCTGGGTCAGCTGATAGCAACCCATGGCTTCCAATACCACCTCTACGCTGACGACACCCAAATCTATTTCTCTACCTCTCAGCTCACTACCTCTGTCTCCTCATGTATCACTAATTTACTATCAGCTATATCAGTCTGGATGTCACACCACTTACTCAAACTCAATCTATCCAAAACCGAACTTATAATTTTTCCTCCCCCATATGCCCCCTCCCCTGATCTCTCTGTAAAAATCGATAGCTCAACTATAAGCCCATCCCCATATGCCAAGGTTCTAGGTGTTGTCCTGGACTCTGAACTTTCCTTCAAGCACCACGTCCAATCACTGTCCAAATCCTCAACCTCCGCAACATCTCCAAAATATCTCCAAAATATGCCCCTTTCTAACCAATGACACAACAAAGCTCTTAATTCACTCGCTGGTCATCTCTCGCCTCGACTACTGCAACTCCCTTCCCATTGGTTTACCTCTACATAGTCTATCACTTCTTCAATCCATCATGAATGCTGCTGCCAGACTCATCCACCTTACCAATCGCTCTGTCTCTGCTACCCCTCTCTGTCAATCCCTCCACTGGCTTCCGGTCAGCCAAAGAATTAGATCCAAAATACTAGCAACTATGTACCAAGCCATCCATAATTTAGCCCCAGTTACATTGCTAGCCTAGTCTCTAAATACCAACCTACTTTTTCTCTTTGTTGCTCTCAAGACCTTCTGCTCTCTAGCTCCCTCATCACCTCCTCCCATGCTCGCCTCCATGACTTTTCCCAAGCCTCTCCAATCCTATGGAATGACGTACCACAATCTGTCCGCTTATCTCCTACTCTATTAGCTTTTAGATGATCCCTGAAAACCCTTCTCTTCAGAGAAGCCTACCCTACCCACACCTAACAACTGTTTTTTTAATTTTCTCCATCATCTAACCCCCACAGTTTTTACCTTTTGTTTCCACTTGATCCTCCCCTCTAGATTGTAAGCTCTAATGAGCAGGCCCCTCTGATTCCTCCTGTATTGATTTGTATTGTAAGTGTACTGTCTGCCCTCATGTTGTAAAGCGCTGCATAAACTGTTGGTGCTATATAAATCCTGTTTATTAATAATAATAATAATAATAATAATAATCTGTCTTCTGGCAACCTCTAAAACTGAGAAACAAGCGATCAAACACTGCTGATCACTCTGTTCTCACAGCTCCCTGAGCAGAGAACTGGTGACTGCCAGTCACCAGGTGTCTGCTCTGCCAACCTCCCCCTTGTGTTCACTGGAGCACTGGGCTGTGGAGGGGGCAGGAAAAGCCGGCAAAGGCTCTAAGTGGCCAGGTGCCGATCCAAGCACGTGTGCGGATCCGAACTTTAATGTTACGATCTTGCCCGAGCCTGGACCGACTCTGTGATGTCAGCCAACAGCCGTGCTTCAGCCCGCTGCCTGCTGAAAGCAGGTCACAGGAGTGCAGAACGAACTGTACTCCTGTGATCCACAGTAGAAGTACAGCCAAATGAGTGTTAGCTATACATCTCCTTTAATCTGAATGTAAATATGGAGAAACAAATAAATAAGAGCAAAAATTAAAGAATTTGTATTTGTGTTCCAGATGGACATTTTCTCAAAAAAGAAATGACAGTCATTCTGTTAAAAAGTCCAATGTTTTATAGTTAATATTTACTCTGGTATATATTAGTAACTATGATATATTCATTGTGTTCTGAGACTAAATAAAAATAAAAGCAATAATGTTAACCATCATAGTTGTTCTGTACAGTTGACAGAGAACTATTCAAATATTACACATGTGTGTGTGTATTAAAAAGATATTAAAAATTGTGTCTAACATCTCAACAATTGTTTCCTGTTCAGCTACGTGAATGGTTCTTTAAAATGAAATGGCTTGTCGTATACGTACTGTAAAAATTAACTTTTCATTTTCTCCTACATAATTGTATTGACAGGTAAATGTTGCCATCATTTGCTTGTTTTAAATTGGGTCTATAAGTAGATTTGAAATCAAGTTTCTGTATTGTTGGATGTTGTATAGTTATTTTAAGGACTGTTTATTAAACTCTAGAAAGGATTCTTCTAGCTCTGGTAGTGTCCTAACTGGCTAAATAGTAAAACTTCACCTATTCTGTGATAAAAATACTGTTTTTAGAATTTAGAATCTGCATGCCTAAAACAGTCAAGTTTTTCTGAAATAGTTCAAATAAAACCTTTTCTTTGTGGCTTTCTGTTCCATAGCTAAGTATGTCTGATCCAGGAAATAAGCATCCTAGATCCCCTATTCTTCTATAATTAAGCTGAGCTGTCAATCAGCATGAAATAGTACGGGGTGTGTGTGCAAAAGCACAACATTTTTTTTTTTAGATGCCAACACAGGAATAATAATCACAAGTCTTCTCATTGTAAAGCAATGAGAAATGTAAGGGAAAGTGATAATTTTGTATATTTAGTGGCAATTAACTTTGTATAGATTTCAAGTTCAGACAATTGATTTACTCATTTCTATTTGTGAATCACTTATCACATTTGAGGGTGTGAAAGAGAAATAAAAAGTTACAACTCTACTATGCTACATACTCGTTCCCATTTACTTTCCTAACGCAGTCCATTTTCACATACACCTTGTTAAAGAACAGTATAGTTCCTTTGGGAATCAATGACCCCTATATCTTTCATTGTTCCATTTCTTTCTGAGATCAGTTTAGCATGCAAGGAAAAAAATACAAAGCATAGATCTATTTCTCAAGTGTGCATAGGTCCCAAGTGGGAAAACACTAAATGTGCCCAATGATGCCTGTAAATATAAAACAAGGTAATATATTATTTCCATGCATGCATTATAAACTGACATTTATCTTATTTACGACATTAAACAAACATACTTAAAAAACAAACAAATATGATGCTTATTTTATTAATCATTATTTAGAACAGTAGTCTGTTGGGTTTCACAATCAAGATATTTAATGTAGAAATACTAACAGTTGTCCATTTAATACATCAATGGGCTTACACTGCCCAGAGCAAAGTAATGCATAATTCATTTTCTAATGTGTGGTACAGCCATAAATATCAGTCATAAATAGCAGTGTACCATGAAAATGAAAATATATAACTCATAGTAAGGTTTATTAGGAAATGTACACCACAGAAAGACACACAAATAAGGATAATAAAGGGGGGGATTGCGTTATTATTTTCTGTGCTCTTTTCATAGATGCTCTTTATTTAGAAAAAAAACTATCATGTAAATATTTTCTATTGTAATAATTTATGAGGACCAAAGTATATGACCTCTTACTATATAAGGGAGTTTTCCCTTTATAATATGAGGTTAACAATCACTGAGGACCCCTTTGCATTGTAACATGGAGGGTTGGTAAGGGTTAGTATACTTTGCATATCACAATTGCTGTTTTTACTGTTTTTAAATGTGCTTTAGACAAAGCTCAAGGATATGAATAGATTCCATTAAAGGCTGTGTGGATGGAGGAATCTCCTCTGTCCGCTATTGTATGCTGCTAATCGAACACTTGTGGCTGTAAAAATACACAAATAGTGACTGCATCTGATGCAACTTTCAATCAAAGTTTGTCTAGCAGGGTGTTGTCATGCGTGCTACTCATGAATTTGTCTGATTCAGACAAGCAGGAATCAGACACAATTTTAATATTGTATGAATAGCTTAAAGGGACTTAAGGTCTGAGTTAGGGATTTGGGATTCATTTCATCCAAACTTTAGTTCACCCATTTGAACATTCGCACAAAATCTGAACTTTATGGAAGTTCGGCAGAAATTGCTCTGCAGAACATCTCATAATGCATTGTACACAACAGTCATTGGCCAAAGTCCTACACCTTTTACTTGTAGTGTTTTAGGGTTGCTGTTTTTTTTAACTTATTTTAATTATACTGTACTGGACAAAAGACTTTCATTCACCATTCACAGACTACAGGTTAAATGCAGTTACCTTAAGGTGATTTGACAGTGTCAAAAAAAAACTTGCTGGGGGCACCTCCAAAGAACACCATATAACTCGGCCCACTCTATGAGACTCCAGTTTTTTGCTAGTGTCCTTAGGCGATTGACCTATTTCTTTTCTTAACATTCAATTTTCTCTCTGAAACATCTATCAAGATCTACCTGCTTACAGCTGAATTCTGCCGTAGGAATATAGTCCACGCAGTCATCCTGAAGATAACTTATAAAACATATAAACAGGTACTGCTCCAGATTTAGATTGGTCCTCTCGGTTTGACCATTAGACTGAGGATGAAAAGTGGAGGACAGATTATCGTAACACCTAACACTCACCAAAAGCTTTTCCAGAATTTCAAAGTAAACTAAACTCCTCTGTTCGACACTACACCATCAGAGACTCCATGTAGTTGAAAGAGTTTGCAAACCATCAGTTCCACAGTCTGTTAAGCAGTGGGTATCCCGTCAACTGGTATAAAATTAGCCACCTTAGTGAGACCATCAACAACCAACAAGATAGTGGTCATTTCTTTTGACAGAGGTACATCTGGAACAAGAAGTGGCTTGAGCAATTCCAAAGGAGAAGATCAGGGTCTCTTATCCCGTACATAGGTCAGGAACAGGCCACATAGCTTTTGTCATCTTTTTTTGTGACCAGGTCACCAAGGAATGCGCTAAAAGTTCTTCTGTCTTAGAAACCTCAAAATGCCCAGCAAGTCTGTAGTCATGAATCAACCTGAGGGCTTCAACCCAAGCAGAAATGGGTATATAGAGATAATGTCCTTGAATCCAAAAGCCATCCATATAAATGAGGTAATGTTCTTAGAAAGATGACTGAGAAGTGGGTCATTTTGAGGCAGGATTATACATTCAGAGTTGCTTTCCAGGAGAGACCTAGACAACATCCATGATAAGACATCAGCCTTACCATTCCTTGACTCAGGTCAATATGATATAATAAAACTGAACCTAGAAAAGAGCAGCAAACAACATGCTTGTTTAGAAGTCAATCTCTTGGCAGAATTAATGAATTCTAGATTTTTATGATCAGTGAGAACAGTTAAAGGATGAACAGCCCTTTTAAGCAGTTGCCTCCATATCCCATAATGCAATTGTATATATAAACAACACAATAACAAGGAATTTTTAGGTTCCAAGAATACAAAGATAGAAAAAATGTCAAAGCTTTTATTACAAAATACACATATAAAAAAACAACATTAGACAGTGTTGTTGAACTTTAAAACCATCAAGGAATATCTATGTGGCCTGTACATGCAGTTAATTCTACTCAAAATGTTTTGCCAATCACTAGCTTCTTCAGGAGATTTAAGAGTACTGCATAATAATACCACTAAAAACAAAAGTAACAACAATTACAAATAAGAAAGATAATGAAGTGAAAATATATACATATTCTGTTGTACACATCTCATGCCACATTAATACATATTTAATACAATTAATACATCAATTGGAGGGCATCTCACAAGGAATGTTTGAACCTAATCAGCAGGAATGATATTGCAGTCAACCGTCACACAATTCAGAATCACTCATGGAGATATTAGTAAACTATAGGAGGAATACAAACGTATAGGACTCGCTAAAATTAATCAATGATGGAAATAAACAGGAGTTAATATCTACCCACACAGGAAGAAGGAGACCCCCAAAAAACACAATATGTATTCACATAACAAGTGAACATACCAATCAAGGATGTTAAATAGACTTCAATTTATAACATCTGGGAGAAGCATCCCCAAAGAGATAAAAAAAGGAGACCCCACCAAGAACCAATAAATGGGAAAGTTGCACTCTATAGCACAAACAAAAAGAGGAAAAAACAGGCTTAAGGTATATTCTTTTCAAAGAAGGGGGAAATCCCACCAGTGCCCAGACAAATAAATTGGCAGCTTTCCATAAATGGTCCACACTCACCAATTATATAAGAATCATGTCAGAGTGAAGGGTGCCATCCACAGTGGCACATGTTGCGGCGAGAACCTGCCACATGCACCACCCTTTATAATCCTCCCACCTAGCCAGCGTCTGACATCACTGGCACGACACAGACACGCAGTGACACCATTGCACATGTGCAAGACTGCCAGCTGGAGTTGACGTTACGCACATGCACGATGGCACCAAAAAATGCCATCTTAGAAATTCCACTCCAAACCAAAGCCTGGAGTGGGTAGACCACAAGGCATCAGATCATCCGGAGGCCCTTAGTGGTAAAAATGGGTACCATAATCATATCTGACTCTGGCTCCATTTCAGACACATAAACGTAGGATTTCTCTGCTACTACAGTATGACTGAAATCTTTGGAAATCTCTCTACACTTCTGGAGCTTTTGGCTTCCAGAATCCAAAAACACTACACATACTCTATTTCCCCTGAATCAATATTCAGAAGCAGAACCCCCCTTCCTTGAGAATATTATGGAGGAAAATATTGAGTATCCTAATTTTGTAGCAAATGCTGCAGAGGATTTTCCCTTCCATGCATCTTATGAGGTACAAGCTGCAGCTTAATGCCAAATGTTCTCCACTGTAGACATACTACTAATTGATGTGATGCACACTAATATTTGCTTAGCAGCACCTAACTCTCCACAGCCTAAACAAGTCCCTGTGGTCACAAAGAGATTAGCTAAGTAAAAAAAAAAAAAACTTTTGCCATACATGCACAGATTGATTTTACACTTTATAAAGACTGGTCCAGTTCTCAATAAACATTTACAGTTCCTATTGAGGATGTTCCTTCATTTTGTTGATAGGCATTTGAAGCCCTCTTACAGCATATATTTGCTCTTGAAGTTCCAGCCCTGCAGCCAGCTATTGCTGCTATGTCAATTTGCTGGACAGGACATAAGGACATAGAATAGAAAACATTCATCTGCCTTTGGGGACCCTGCTCTCTTAGAGCAATTACAGCTGATGCCATCAGCATTGTTGTTTTGTGTTGACGCTCTAGAAAATATGATTCATTAAGTCTCTAGAATGTCTCTTATTTACGTACACAAGTGCAGGATTTTATAACTAAAAGCTTGATTTGCTTAACGTGCTTGTAAAAAACAGCTTTTACGTATGCCCCTCGATGGTGAACTCCATTTGGTTAATTCCTTGATAAACTGATCAAAGAAATCACTGGGGAAATGGTGTTTTTCACCACAAGAAAAAAAGCCTAAATCTCCTAGAGCTATTAATTATTTTCAGTGAAAAAAATCCTTTCACTTTCCCCAAACATTTACTTCCAAACCAAGGCTTAGCATCTCCATTTGTCATAAGCCCTGGACTCCAATTTCCATCAAGTCTGCCCTAAGTCTTTCCTTACAATAAAAGGCTGCCCCCCTTCATAGGAGTGGGGGAATATCTGTTGGCATTTGCACCAGTCTGCACCAACTTTGTGTATGAGGAGTGGTTGTACCAGTTCTTCTAGAAGAATAGTTTCAAAGTTGCTATACAAAACTATTCACAGTGCCAAAACCAATTGGGGTACTCACCCAATACTGGACTTAAAACCTCTAAACAGATTTTTTTGTGTACCAAAATTCCAGATGGCATCAGTAGGCATATGAAATATCTATCTACATGTCACTATCTTTCTCTCATATCAACACTTTGTGCAGTTTGCTTTGGAAGACCAACACTTTCAATTAGTAGCACTTCTATTCAGGCTTGCCTCTGCACTCTGAGTGTTTACAAATGTTCTTTTCCCACTTCTGGCTCTTCATGGGGCATTCATGTCACAGGTTTCCCAGACAACCTTCTACTAAAGAACTGAAAGACACCCCAAGATAAAGTTGCTTCCCTAAGGTTTTACACAAGGATTCTCGGGTCAAAATGGCACCACAAGGTTTGCTTCTGCATGATGGTTTTGGTCTTGATGGCAGCCTCCTTTGAGGCAGTTCCTTTTGCCCATTTTCACTCCAGACCAGATGGCACAATGCTTCTGTCCAGCCAGATAAAGCTCTACCTGAACTGGTGGATCTTCAATCCTGCCCTAGACTTACGAAAATATTTTCTTCACATGCCCTGGTGACAATGAATTCCAGCCTTACAGGCTTGGACAGCATTTACAACTCCCTGACTGTTCACAGGACCTGGAACCTACAGGAGTCAAAACTTCCCATCAACATCCTAGAACTGAGAGCCATCAGATTGTCTCTGAAAAATTTTTTTCTTCTTTTTGCAAGGTCACCCAGTCCGGGCACAGCCACATAATGTTACAGCAGTGGCCTAAATAAACCATCAGGGGGAACCAGAAGCCAGGCTACCCTAAGAGAAAAAAATCTGATACTCTCCTGGGAAGAAACTCACATTTCATCTCATTCGGCCATCCACATCCCTGAGGCTTATACATATATTTGCAAATGTGTGCAAACAAAACCCTCTGTTTTTAACAAAAACTGTTAGACAGGGTCAATATAGCTGTTTTTTTAGATGCTCTGTAAACAGGCTTAAGATCTGTGGTGCAAATACTTATCATTTTTTCCATCTTTAGTCTCCTAAAAAAAAATTTTTTTCTTTCCAGACTGGCTTTCTCCCTCCTTCAGAAATTGTGGCCTATTCAAGAAAGGCCTAAAAGGTGCGCTCCAAAAGGTGTGCTGCAAATTTGTGCATTTTTGTTCTATGAAACTTGAAACACAGAGGGCACTAATTTTTCTTTGCAGATGCACTATGCCCTCTCGATCCCTGATAAATTGTGGCCTGTTCAAAATGCTTTGTAGCTGTGGTGCTAAACTGTAAAATGCTTTCCCTTTCCAGCTCTGAATTAAGGCACTCATTGTTTATTTCTAGATGTCATAGCATTAAATAATTCACTATGTTAAAATATCTGCATTAAGCACATAGCTTAAAACGGCCTTCTTCATCAAGCCGGCACCGTAGGCCAGCCATAGCCAAGATGGCGCTGACTCTGCAGCAGCGCGCTCAGCCCAAGCATACACAGATCTCCCTGATGCTGCACAGAGTGAGTCAGAGCCCCAAATGCTTCCTCTATCCCCCAGGCACTTGGCCAGTGGGTGTCCAGTATCAGGCAGCCCAGCTAAAGCCCACATGAGGATGGATTCCCTGCAATGACTTACACATGAATCGGATCTAGCATTTAACCCTTTACTATCAAATTAGGCCTTACAGTCCTCTATGTCAGCCTTCCCCACCTCAAGGCAGCCAGTGTTGGACATAACATTAAAAGAAATGCTTCTCTCTCCAGTCCACTCTCTACTGATGGGTCTCTCTTCACTTATAAACGCATTTTCCACAGAAATACACAACCTGGGTGACAGAGTCTCATACACTGAAAATAAAATGGGAGATTGTACTACCACTGTTAATGACTTCGCGGATGCATACAATGAATTTAAAGAAGACCAACTCTGGCTCAAAGCCAAGCTGGCGGACCTTGAAGATAGGTCCCGCCACCACAATGCCAAGCTATGGGGAATTCCTGAATCTGTGTCACTTAATAACCTCACTAAATTTGCTCAAGATCTTATGCAGGCTATTTTACCTGACGCCGCATTAGGGATGAGCCGAACACCCCCCCGGTTCAGTTCGCAGTAGAACATGCAAACAGGAAAAAAAATTTATGAACACGCAAATACCATTAAAGTCTATGGGACAGGAACGTGAAAAATCAAAAGTGCTAATTTTAAAGGCTTATATGCAAGTTATCGCCATAAAGAGTGTTTAGGTTCTGCCCTAGGGGACCTGTATCAATGCAAAAAAAAAGTTTTAAAAAACGTCATTTTTTTTCGGAAGCAGTGATTTTAATAATGCTTAAAATGAAACAGTAAAAATAAAATATTCCTTTAAATATCGTGCCTGGGGGTATCCTTAATATGCCTGTAAAGTAGAGCATTTTTCACGCGTTTAGAACAATACCACAGCAAAATGACATTTCCAAAGGAAAAAAATGTCATCTAAAACTACTCGCGGCTGTAATGTATTGTCAGGTCCTGGCAATATAGATGAAAATGATTAAAATAAAATGGCATGGGTCCTCCCCAGTCCATTACCAAGCCCTTTGGGTCTGGTATGGATATTAAAGGGAACCCCGCACCCAAATTTAAATAAAAATGGCGTGGGGGTCCCCCAGGCACTATATACTCTGAACAGCAGTATATATACTATACAGCCTGCCATATATACTCTGTGGAAAATTGGGCCTTAGGTTTTGGTGGTACCAGAACACTGTAAGCCCTCAGAGTTACTCTTGGTGGGCTCAGGAACGGGCCCTGCTCTGAAATACTATATCAAAAATTGTAATTACATGCCCCTGTTAAACAGGGGCAGAAAAATTGGGCCTTTGGTGGTGGTGCCACAACACTGTACCCCTCACAGATACTTTTGTTGAGTGCAGAAATGGGCCCTGCGTTGAAATACTTGAAATACTATATCAAAAATTGTAATTACATGCCCCTGTTAAACAGGGGCAGAAAAATTGGGCCTTGGGTGGTGGTAGTGGTGCCACAACACTGTAACCCCTCACAGATACTCTTGTTGGGCGCAGGAACGGGCCCTGCTGTGAAATATTATGTCAAACATTTTAATTACATGCCCCTGTTAAACAGGGGCAGAAAAATTGGGCCTTGGGTGGTGATGGTGCCACAACACTGTAACCTCTCACAGATACTCTTGTTGGGTGCAGAAATGGGCCCTGCAGTGAAATATTAGATCAAAAATTGTAATTACATGCCCCTGTTAAACAGGGGCCAAAAAATTGGGTCAGCAAGTTCTGGCCAGTGGTACATCCTCAAACCCATAACCCAGTGCACCAGGAAATTGTAACCTCCCAGGGTCTGGAAAAGCATTGCACAAACCTTTCTTCAAGGCCTCCTGAAGATGTTTCATCCTCTGCTCCCTCTGCAAAGGCAGGATGAGTTCTGCAACTTTACCCTTGTAACATTGATCAAGAAGGGTTGCCAACCAGTAATAATCCCTCTCCTTGATACCACAAATCCTAGGGTCCTTTCACAGACTTTGCAGAATCAGGGAGGCCATGCAGCGTAAGTTTGCAGAGACATTCGATTCTGAGTCCTCTGGGTCACTAAGGATCACACGATCTGTAACTACTTCCTCCCAGCCACATACAACTCCTTGGGTTTCTGGGGACTGAAAACCATCCCTTGAAGACTGCTACTCAGTGTTATCCTCTACATTCATGCTGACACAATCCTCCTCCTCCTCTTATTCCTGTGTGTTTGGCAGGCCCACGGGAATGCTATCTGGAGAAAGGGGGCCTTGAGTGGTAGGGAAGTCCTCCTCTTCCTCCCGCTGTTCTGCCTCAAGTGCCCTGTCCATGATTCAACGAAGTGTGTGCTCCAACAGGAAGACTAGAGGGACAGTGTCACTGATGCATGCATTGTTGCTGCTCACCATTCTTGTGGCCTCCTCAAATGGTGACAGGACAGTGCATGCATCCTTGATCAGTAGCCACTGGTGTGGCAAATAGAAGCCAAGCTCCCCTGACCCTGTCCCGGTGCCATACTCACACAGGTACTCATTGATGGCCCTCTGCTGTGTGTGCAGCCACTGCAGCATTGCCAACGTTGAGTTCCACCTGGTGGGCATGTCACAAATGAGGCGGTTGGTGGGCAATTTGCATTCCCTTTGAATGTCAGCCAGCTGAGCACTGGCATTATATGACCGGCAGAAATTACCACAGACTTTTCTGGCCTGCCGCAGGAGATCCTGTAAGCCTGGGTACCTGTTTAAGAACTACTGCACCACCAAATTCAGGACATGTGCCAAACATGGAACATGGGTCAAGTGAGAGAAGGTTGGTGCCATTGTCGCATACAACTACTCCTGGCTGAAGCTGGCGTGGTATCAACCACCTCTGAGCCTGCCGCTGCAGAGCTGACATAATTTCTGCACCAGTGTTGCTCTTGTTCCCTAAGCAGGAACACTGAATGGCATCTTTTAGCCTGCAGAGCCCCTTGAATGCTTATGGAGCACCGCTGGTTCAGAAGACAAACTTGCAGAAGAGGCCATAGAGGAATAAGAAGACGAGGGGGTGGAGGAAATAGTTGTGGCAGAATCACCACTAGCACTTTTGAGGTGTGATGGTGGAACAAGCTCCAACAACACTGAACCCTGTCTTCATCCTTCCCAGCTGCCAGTAGTTTTACCCAGTGTGCCGTGAAGGAAAGGTAACGTCCCTGCCCATGCATGCTGGATCATGAGTCAGCAGTAATATGCACCTTACTGCTGACCGCCATGTCCAACAAGGCCGAAACATTGCCTTCCACATGCCGGTATAGAGACCCGGAATGGCCTTCTGTGAAAAGGAATGGCATTTTGGAACCTGCCACTGAGGTACTGCAGATTCCACAAATTCACGAAAGGGGGCAGAGTCTACCAGCTGAAAAGGCAGCAGTTGCAGTGCTAGCAATTTGGCCAAGCTAGCATTTAGCACTGAGCATGTGGATGGCTGGGACTACATTTCTTTTTATGGTTCAGCAACTGGGGTAGGGAAATTTGCCTGCTAAAATCAGATGGTGGTGTACTGCCTGCACATTGGCTGCAAGTACTTGGAACACCTATAGTGATACCTTCATTTGTCTCAGTGCAGGTTTTTGAGAGGACTGGAGGTATAGTAGGGTTGGAGATCCCAGATGATGAGCAAGGAGAAGTCCGCCTTTTTCTCTGATATGGGTCTTTCAAGTGCTGTTGCCAACGGACTGCATGGCAGGTCGTCATATGTCTGGTCAAGCATGTGGTGCCCAAGCGGCTGCTGTTCTGGCCACGCTTGATCCACTTCAGACATAGGTTGCAAACAGCAAAAATGTGATCTGCTGCACACATGTCAAAAAAGGCACACACCAAGGAACTTTTAAAAGTCAGCGGGGAGTCAGCAACGCCCTGCACCTGTGGAGCTCTGCGGTGTGATGCAATAGGTTGGCTGCCCTTAAGCTGCCCCCAAGAGGACATCCTGCCTTGTTGGAGTTGTGCCTCCTCCTCCTCCTCTCTTCTCCAGGCACCCAAGTATTGTCAGTGACCTCATAATCCCCTCCCTCCTTGTCACTGGAGCAAACTTGGCAGTATGCTGCAGCTGGGGAAACATGACTGCCAGTTTCTTTCTTTTGCACCCCCTCTCTCTAGTCTCATGTTACTCCCTTCCTGAACCTAGGAACCAACATCAGAGGCTTCAAAATGCCGCGCATCCTCCAGCAGCATGTACTCGACACTGTAGTTGAATAATCCTGGGGATTCCTCCATGCATGATGTTGGGGCTATGGAAGGTGTGACTGTGGACAAGGAGCCAGTGGAATAGGCCACTTTGGCAGCTATGTTGGAAGGCAAACTACTCTGAGCCTGGGTGACAGAGGACGAGGAGGATGAGGACGGCTTTGTTTTCCACTCCACCATCTCTTCTGCATGTTCTGGCTCAATAACATGGCCAGCAGCAAAAAAAAGGACAAGTATGCCCCACGGCCACCTGCAGAGGATGCACCATGTCCACAACCAGAACTGTTGACTGTAGACACAGAGACTGCTTGCCCTCTTTTAGTGGCATGTGAGCATCTGCCTCTTAGTGAACTTCCGGACATGATGTATATTTTGTTTTGCAACACCACACTACACTGTATTATACTCTGTACAGCACCAGAAGTGTAGTAGAAACTGTGCACACTGTATTAGATATTGTGTACACTGCCTTCACTGTATTAGCAATTGTACTATGGCTGCACTGTATTGTGTACTGTGTACACCACCAGAAATGTAGTAGAAACTGTACACACTGTATTATATACTGTGTACACTGTCTGCACTGTATTAGCAACTGTACTACTGCTGCACTGTATTGTGTATTGTGTACACCACCAGAAATGTAGTAGAAACTGTACACACTGTATTAGATGCTGTGTACACCGCCTGCACTGTATTAGAAACTGTACAATGGCTGCACTGTATTTTATACTGTGTACACCACCAGAATTGTAGTAGAAACTGTACCCACTGTATTCGATACTGTGTACACCGCCTGCACTGTATTAGCAACTGTACTATGGCTGCACTGTATTGTGTATTGTGTACACTAACAGAAGTGTAGTAGAAACTGTGCACGCTGTATTAGATACTGTGTATACTGCCTTCACTGTATTAGCAAGTGTACTACGGCTGCACTGTATTGTGTGCTGTGTACACCACCAGAAATGTAGTAGAAACTGTATACACTGTATTAGATACTGTGTACACTGCCTGCACTGTATTAGCAACTGTACTACTGCTGCACTGTATTGTGTACTGCGTACACCACCAGAAGTGTAGTAGAAACTGTACACACTGTATTAGATACTGTGTACACTGCCTGCACTGTATAGACAACTGTACTACAGCTGCACTGTATTGTGTACTGGGTACACCACCAGAAGTGTAGTAGAAACTGTACACACTGTATTCGATACTGTGTACACTGCCTGCACTGTATTAGGAACCGTGCAATGGCTGCGCTGTATTTTATACTGTGTACACTACCAGAAGTGTAGTAGAAACTGTACACACTTTATTAGATACTGTGTATTCCGCCTGAAGTGTATTAGAAACAGTACACCACGGAAACACTGTAGATATAGGCTACACTGGAGGCAGAGTACATATATATATATATATATGAGACTGTTTATCTATATAATACACCTCCCTGAAGTGTATTAGAAACAGTACACTACAGAATACACTGTAGTAATAGGCTACACTGGATGCAGAGTATATACAGTATCTCACAAAAGTGAGTACACCCTTCACATTTTTGTAAATGTTTTATTATATCTTTTCATGTTAGAACACTCAAGAAATTACACTTACAATCCACCAGTTCTGTGATGTCATCACGGAGGAGTGGAAGAGGACTCCAGTGGCAACCAGTGAAGCTTTGGTGAGCTTCATGCCCAAGAGGGTTATGGCGGTGCTGGAAAATAATGGTGGCCACACAAAATATTGACAGTTTGGGCCCAATTTGAACATTTTCACTTAGGGGTGTACTCACTTTTGTTGCCAGCGGTTTATTAATGGCTATGTGTTGAGTTATTTTGAGGGGACAGCAAATTTACACTGTTATACAAGCTGTACACTCACTACTTTACATTGTAACAAAGTGTCATTTTTTCAGTGTTGTCACATGAAAAGATATAATAAAATATTTACAAAAATGTGAGGGGTGTACTCACTCTTGTGAGATACTGTGTATATATATATATATATATATATATATATACACACCGTCTGAAGTGTATTAGTACATCACGGAATGCACTGTAGAATATAGCTTATGCTGGATGTAGAATATATATATATATATATATATATATATATATATATATATATATATATATATATATATATTAATACACTGCCTGTACTGCTGACTGAATATAGCGATATAGAGTAAACACTGAATATATAGTCTATGCTAAATGCAGAGTTTATATATATATATATATATATATATATATTAGACTGACTGTATATATATATATATATATATATATATATATATCAAATACGCTGCCACTAACTGAATAACCTGCCTGCTTACTCTAAATCAACAACACTACACACGGGCACCGCGTAAGCAGCCTTATATAGTATGAGGCATGGACTTAGTCCCCCTAAGCCATGATTGGCCAAAGTCACCCTGCCTTTAGCCAATTATGGCAATCTTAGTAGAGGGCACTGTGATTGGCCAAAGCATGCAGGTTATGTACATGCTTTGGCGAATCATCATACAGCAATGCACTGCGATCTCGCAGTGCATTATGGGGCATTCCACAGCATTCGAATTAGCCGCAATTGCCCCATAATGTTCGCTCTTCAGTGAACGGGCGGACACCCGATGTTCAAGTCGAACTTATGTTGGACACGAACATCAAGCTCATCCCTACGCCACACCACTTGAGACTAAAATTGACCAATTTCTCCAGATAGCCAAAACCACCCCACTTGGCCATGTCGGTGCCCAGAGATGTACTCAAGCGGGTACATTTTTTCCACGTAAAAGAGCAACTTAAAAGAGCAACTTCTGGCTGCCGCCAGATCTATGGAATCTCTTCCTGCTCTATTTGAGGATGTCCAACTTTACCTGGACCTATCCAAATTCATCCTCCAACTGAGAAGACAGCTTAACCCTGTCACCAAAGCATTACATAACCACAAGATCCAATGTAGATGGTGCTATCCTACAACCCTATTGATCACTAAAAACAGCTCCTCTCACACTGTCACCACTCTTACAGGAGGGATGAAACTCCTTTACATATGGGTTATCATTTTGGAGCCACCTTAAGAATCCAATACTCTTCCTGCACCGCGATGCTCACTTTCTAACCGCTGTCATCACTCTGAAAAGGGAGAAGATGCAGCGTTTAGACACCCTTATGACCCAAATCGCTGATTTGGAAAAAACAAAACAAGCCTCACCCCCAACTGCTACTCTCGGGCAAACTTATGTCTCTTCGGCAAGAGCTCAGACTTCTCCTCTTAGATGCATTTGAAAAGATGCAACGCAATCTGAAAGCGGTATCCTATACCACCTCTAATAAGGCCAGGAAAGCATTGGCCCATCGTATTAAAGGGCACCAAGCCAAAACTAAAATACCGTATATGTTTCATCCCCATACCAAAGTTAAACTACTAAACCCACAAGACATCGCTGATGCCTTTAGTGTATACTACAGCAACCTCTATAACATCAAACATGACCATTCCACATTTCAGCCTTTCGTAGAGGACATTCCTCAACCAGATTGACCTCCCATCCTTGACTCCCACACAGCTTGCCTTTCTCAATGACCCATTCACATAGCAAGAAATTTTGGGCGTTACTGATGGGCTTACTAGAAAATACTACAAACAATTTTCAACAATATCAGCCCCACACTTGTGTTATCTCTACAACAACGCTGCCTCCTCTTTCTTATTTCCCTCTGAAATGCTATAGGCACTAATAATAACTCTTTTAAAGCCAGGGAAGGAGCCGACTTCTGATTCATAGGAACAAACTTATTCTTATGAATCTGGGCAGGCCATCTTGCTTTGTAGAACAGCATAGAAATTGTGCTTTGTCACTACTATTCCACAGTGTACATTAGAGAGACCTGTTAACAAAATGTAAAAAAGGAGGAGTTCTCCTTAAGGGCGCAAAACAGGTCCAAAAAAAGGCAAAAGGCATTCTATGCATTAAGATAAAAAGCTTTGTGTGTGCAGCAGCCCCCCTCAGCCCCTCTAATACTTACCTGAGGTCCCTCTAGATCCAGAAATGTTGCAGGAATGTCTCGGCTGCCCGGGACTCCCCTCCTCATTGGCTGAGACAGTAGTGTGGCACCATTGGCTCCCACTGCTGTCAATCAAAATCAGTCAGCCAATGACTCGGCTCGGGTGCTCGGGTGCCCCCAGAGCAAGCTGCTTGCTCTGGGGGCACTCAACATTATGAGGGGACCTGAGAAAAGGAGGATCTGAGATGCTCTGTGCAAAACCATTACACAGGGCTGGTAGGTATAACATGTTATTTGTAACTAAAAAAAAACAAGACTTTACAATCACTTTAATGAATTCCCTGAAATAACTGGCTTTCAATGAGAATTCAAAGTTACAAATTCCATAGGGCTAATGAAGATTTTTCCTTTATTTCAGTGAAGGTGAATTCAATTGAATCTTACAATAATATGCAAAGAAAAACTATAATGTTTAAACTCCTCTGTCGTTAAAAGTAGTGATCAAATTTGGGAAACAAGTGTTCTGTTAGAAGCAAAAAAGAAGCTTCCTCTTCAATACAGGCTTCAGTTAAAGTCTAGTGGTATTATTAGCTTAGTGCTTTCAGTCCTTGTGTTTTCTATTTCCAGTCCCTGTTTCTTTAATTGGATTAGTTTGTGCAATGAAACTCTATAGGGATCTAATTTGTCATAAAATAGCAGGGACACAAAGTATAACACACAACAGTGGCGGCTGGGGGTATATTTTTGGGAAGGGGTGGCAAACAATTCCAAGCCCACCCTTTTTTTAAGCCTATTAGAGCCTCTGGCTCCCGCATGTAGATTAGGGGGCCGGATGCATTGAATAGGGGGGTAGCGCCCCTGCGCCCTGCATTATGGGCCACCACTGACACACAGACTAAGCATCCAATTAATAGTACTGCTAAATTCCTAAAACAGATTTAAGAGAACCATAGCTTTAAAAAAGGATATCATGGCGCTAACTGCAATTAACACATTACACTTACATCCTACAGACCTTTCTAGTAATACAACCCCTGGCAAAAATTATGGAATCACCAGTCCCTGAGGATGTACCTTCAGTTGTTTATTGTTGTAGAAAAAAAGCAGATCACAGACATGGCCAAAAACTAAAGGCATTTCAAATGGCAACTTTCTGGCTTTAAGAAACACTAAAAGAAATCAAGAAAAATAATTGTGGTGGCCAGTAACAGTTAGATTTATAGAACACGCACGGGGAATAAATTATGGAATCACTCAATTCTGAGGAAAAAATTATGGAATCATGAAAAACAAACAAACAAAATAACACTCCAACACATCACTAGTACTTTGTTGCACCACCTCTGACTTTTATAACTGCTTGCAGTCTCTGACGCATTGAGTTAATGAGTGATAAACAGTACTCTTCATCAATTTGGAGTTCTCCTTTGATTATCATTCTCTATCAAATAATTTGTGATATTTACCATTTAATATTTGTCAACAATTAATGTCTGTTTAACATTAACCTACAATCTTATTAAAGCGGTATTAAACCAAAAACCAAAAATTTAATATATTACAGCTTACTGATCATTAGATTTGGTGGTCATTAGATGTGGTGGTTGCATCAGTTTTATTTTATTTGGCTTTTTTCCTCTCTGTATTCATCTGGTAGTCTAGCCAGTAACACACCCCTGTATCAGAGTGCCCCCATTCTAGATAAATGAGCACAGGAGGCCCAGCAAACTGCAGCATTGTCAGTCTGGGGGGAAGGGTAGTGTTATGTGTATTAGCAGACTTATTTACCCTAACAATTTGAAGCCAAACTCCAGCTCACACTTTATAATCAGTTACAGCAAACATTTTTTTTCCTTTTGGGATAAAGGTTTTGCATGAATAAATAAAAGTTGATTTTAATCACCGCTGCAAGTGTTAAGTGGTTTGACTCATCCATGAAAATTGAAACATTCTGCTAATGAGCTTGTCCTTTCAACAAACAACAGACTTGCTAGCTGGATCATCAGTTTAAAATAGAAGATATAAAAACTAAAAAAGGAAACAAATACAGCCATCACATGTAAGAATTGGTAAGCTGCAATATAATAAATGTTGCCTTTCAATTTTTTTCCCGCTTTAAGTGAAATACTAATTTAAGTTGTGTGCCAATAGAACTTTCTAGTTCTAGTCTAGTTTCTAGGAGATTATTTCACTTTTTTCAGGATTTAAAAAAAAAATGCTCAGTTTTTTTTTTTACCTGCCATACATATTTTGCAGATTGAACTGTCTTCATCAAATGGGTTAGTGAGCAGGCTGAAAAAATATACAAAATGGTGGAACTGTAAAAGTACAGCATACTCAGGAATCAGTAGATCGATTCAAAACACACTACAACCAGGGACAAAACATCACCATAAAATATAAATTTTACATTTAGAAAATATATGTGCCCCTTTTTTTCATTTTGCCAAAAAAATAAAACAAATAATAATCCAGGTTGGACATCATGAGCAAATTGTCCACATTTGTAACTAAAACCCATAGGCTGTGTTTATATTAGCAGTTGTTTAGTGATGGTGCTCTATATACTACCAATCTGAATATAAATACCATCACAGGCATATGGCTCAGAAAGCCTGTGGAAAAATAAAGATCACATAAATTACTTTCTGGTAAACATTACAATCATAACGCAAAGGGGTAATTGACTTAAAATATACTAAAGCACAGGACAGTGTTATATGAACTGTATATGGAGTAATTCACCCTCTAGTAGATTGATCTAACTTTACTCCAAGGTAAATTGAGGTATGCCATATGCCACAATTAAACATTCTACTAAAGTCTGAAGTTACCAAAGAAACAAAATATTACCAATATAATTTCCTGTTGCATCATGTCAGCACTCAATGGATTATTTCACTGCTCTTTAACACAGTAGGAAAAGCTTTCTATAAATGGTCACTGTTTTTTTCTTTTTTTTGTCCTCACCATGCATGTGCTATTTATCATTCAGCTAAATTTTTCACCTTTACCTGTCAGTTTTCTCCAGCTAGCCAGTTTCTGTACTTATTACTCTAAAGACGGCATCTAGCAGAGAATCCCATTCTCTGTATCTCTGGACCTCCATCAGATAATACTTAAATATTTTTTTATTCTGTGGCAACTGTCTGTGTCTCTTTGGCTCTTTGTGTCACTTCCCTTTCCCAGTCTCTCCTGCATTCTTGTGGCCACTTCCTCTGCAGTAAGGGCTCTTGTCCACATTCAACATAGTGGCTGCGTCACTGGGCATATTGACAATGTGTGGGCAGTTCCAACCCTTGAGGTGACCATGTCCTCTACAGCAAAGTATTTTATGTTCATTAAAGATGGATGCATATGTGATTAGTTATATCCCTTGTGGTGACCACCTCCTCTGCAGTGAGGGAATTTACTCTCATCCAAGATAGTGGCAGTTCTGGGTGCTAGTGCCCAGAAGTGAGCATCCAGGAGTGGATATAAATTGTGCATAATGGTGGTTGAGCATTCATCCTAATGCTGTGTACACACGATCAGGATTCTCGTTGGAAAAAAATTATGATGGTTTTTCCAACGGAATTCCGCTCAAGCTTGTCTTGCATACACACGGTCACACCAAAGTCCGACCGTCCAGAACACGGTGACGTATAACACGTATGATGGGACTAGAACAGGGAAGTTCAATAGCCAGCGCCTCACCCTTTGGGCTCCTTCTGCTAATCTTGTGTTTATAAGACCAGCTATTAAAATTATTTAAATAGTCTCAACAAATGTATAAGAGTTCCATCCTTTTGAATTGAGTTACTCCATTGTATGATTCCAATCACTCTCATGGAAGACTTGTTTATATCAGTGGACCTCTTCAACACATATCTACACATCTCTATCAACCTCTTCGACACATATCTACACATTCCCAGTTCCAAAAGTTCTCATGGTCTTGGGGTACAATTTCAATTTGTTTGTCTTTCATTTGGAATTTCTACATCTCTGTGGACTTCCACAAAAGTGATACTCCCCTCATTGTGTTTTTAGAGAAAAAAAGACTTCAGGCCTCAGAACACTCTGTACAGTTACAAAAGAAAATCATAAGATTCCTAAACAAGATCCAACCAGTGATGTGCTCTCAGTGGATGCATGCATCCAAGGGCCTAAGCCTTTTTGGGACCCTATCCTCTACAATTCCTATTGCCAAGTGGACAGTACAGGGAGAGTGGAGTTTCCTAGGTTTCATTTTGGTATCAAATATATTAGAGATCAGGGCAAGCCTTTTTGCGCTACAGTCCTTTTCTCATCTACACCAAGGAAGGATAGCCCATCAGTGGATAGACAACAAAACAGTGGTGGCTTACATCCATACACAGGAAGAGACCCACAACAGGTCTGTGTTAAAAGAGCTGGAACCAATCATAACCTGGACAAATCTATGAGATTTGAAAGCAATTTATGTCCTTGTAAAACTCAACAATCTAGTGGATTTCCTCATTTGCTTCCTGGTAAACAATGCAAATGGACCTTGAACACAGAGAAATTCATTCTGTGGTTTTCCACTCTGCTCCACCTCAGCATACAACCAACACTTCAGCTGATGCAGAATTTGTGATGCTAATTGTACCAAGGACTCTTCCAGCCTGTCACCAAAATGCTCAACCTGATGGTTTGAAAATTGAGCAGCAGAAGCTCCTGAGTTTAATCGTCTTTGAGGTGGTAATCTCTACTCTCAACAAGGCTAAAAAACATTCAATCAATGCAACCTACCATAGGACATGGGAAAAAAGTCTTCCACAAGATCAGTTGAACCATCTTTAACAGAGGTCAGCAATGTTGTTATAGTTCAGTTTCACAGAGCATGCCTACAACTACGCCCACAAAACAAATTTTTACAAAAGTGATACTTGTCCTTGGTATTAACAGTATACTCTTCACTGCACTTTTCCATCCAGATTCCATCTGGATCCTAGCTCTTAAAATTTTCTAGTAGTCATCAATTTTACCTGACACATTTCAAAGCTTCATGTGTAAGCAGTATCAGAACCATATTGCCTCTTCTCTCCACACATGGGGTCATTAAGAAGTCTTGAAAATCTAAGACCTTCTAGAACCAGATGAAGTTAGGGCATGCTCAACAAGGAGGATGGCAGCATTTTCCAAAGTTTTGGCTGACCCTATATGCAAGGTCATGTCATGGTCTTCAAGGAGCACCTGCATTAATCATTACAGAATATATCTGGCTGTGCTTAGAACAGTGGATTTCTGGAGAAGTGCAATTTCTTCTAGATCAACATAGTTGAATAGATTGTCTGTTAGCAGTTCTCTCCCTAGTTGTGTGATAATTCCTTGTCAAAAGAAGTTTATTGAGTATACAATGTTATAAAGATACATAAAGTAAGTTTACAAGGATCTATAAAGTAAGCTCATTGTTTTACAGTAGGGTTTATATAGGTAAATATCATGACATTTCAAATATTAAACATTGGGTTCACGTAAACCTAAATTAAAGATATATATCATTTCCTTAGTTACTTTTGTAGGTATTTAAATGATTTATACCTACTATACATATTGTTTACAAGTAGAGTGTATATAGGTCAAATAAATTCTGATAATGAGCTTTAATCGTAAGGTGGAGAAAAGGAAAGAGAAAGAAGAAAAAGGGTTGAAAGGTAGAGGTATGGTCCACAAGGTTGTCCCGCTCGTCAGTTTATTATTCTTTTTAGTTCTCTTTGAAGCCTTAGAATGGGTGTCTCTGTAAGTCATTTAATCTGTTACCATGGCAACAGGACAGAGTCATTGAAATTTGACAGGAACTGTTGTTTTATCCAAGGGTGCCAAAGTTTTTCAAATTTTGGAATTTGATTTTGATCGATGGCTACCATCTTAGCATGGGACATTGTATTATTCATTCTGTGAATTGTTTCTGCTAGTACCAATGTAGGAGATTTCCATGCCTTGGCCACTGTTTGTTTTGCAGCCGTTATTAGTTGGATCATAAGTTTGAATTGAGAGAGTGTTAACCATTCCGGTTTTAGATTAAGTAAAGTTAAATATGGATCTGGTTGTATTATCTTTTTAAATATTTTAGATGCAATCACGAAAACTTCCTTCCAGAAGGTTTGGATTACTGGGCACGTCCACCATATGTGTAAATATGTGCCTATTTCTGGGCATCCTCGAAAACAAAGAGCTGAGGTATTAGGTGAATATTTTGCCACTCTAGCGGGTACAAGGTACCAGCGAGTTAGGACTTTATAATTTGTCTCCAGTGCTAAGATGTTGGGTGAAGATGACTTAGATGTGAGCCATATGTTAGACCAGTCCGTGTCTTCTAAAGTTCGTCCCAGGTCCTCCTCCCACCTCTGAACGTAAGAGGGTCTATTAAGATTTGCTACTCCATATAATTGATTATAAAGTGATGAAATTGTACCTTTAGCAAATGGATCTTTTGTACAGATTGATTCAAAAATGGATAATTGGGATAATGGTGTATCCCCCTTTAGGAATGGTGTATAGAAATTTTTGATTTTGAGATATCTATATATCTCAGAGTTTGGTAGATCATATTTTTCTCTAAGCGATGGGAATGAAAGGAATGATTTAGATGCTATGAAGTCATTTAGTGTCTGAATGCCTGATGTTGTCCAAGCTTTAAAAGAATTTGGGTAGATCCATGCCGGATAAAAGGCCGGATTTCTGATAAAAGAAAGGAGAGGATTGTGTGGAGATTGTAACTGATATTTGGTTTTTAGTTTATCCCAGAGAGATAAGAAGTGTTTAGTTATGGGATTATGAATTTTAAAGCGGTCTTTAGGATCAAGCCATAATAAATTTGATATTAATAGAGGGTCATTTTCTGAAGCCTCTATAAATACCCATAGTGGGATTTCCTGTTTTGCATGGTATTTGGACAGACTGGCCAAATGTGCTGCTCTGTAGTAGTTAGTAAAATTAGGGTATCCCAGGCCTCCTTTATTTTTGGGAAGATGTAGTGTGTGTATAGGTATACGTGGTTTAGAAGAGCCCCATATAAACGAAGTTGCTCTTTTTTGTACTATTCTCAAAAAATAGGAAGGAATTGGAATAGGGAGGACTCTGAATAGATAAAGCAATTTGGGTAGAATAGTCATTTTGATTGCATTAATTTTCCCTATCCAGGATAAAGGAAGTTGCGACCATTGTTTTATTAGATTTGTGATCTGTCTTAATACAGGAGGATAATTGGTTGAGAATAAGTCAGAATGAGATGCTGTTAAATGAATTCCAAGATATGGGATTGATTTTTCTGCCCATGTGAATGGGAGTGCAGCCCTAGCCGGGATCAATTCCATGTTTGTGAGTGAAATATTAAGCACTAGGCATTTCTTAGGATTAATCATAAGGCCGGATAGGGCTGCAAATCCATCAAGAGCTGGTATTAAGTTAGGACCAGAGACATGTGGTGATGATAGAAAAAGTAATATATCGTCTGCAAATATACATAATTTGTGTGTAATACCTCCTACTTCAATGCCAGTTATAGTTTGGTTTGTTCGGATGTATTGGGCCATGGGTTCGAGTATAAGGGCAAATAATAAGGGAGATAATGGGCAACCCTGTCGGGTACCTCTTTCGATATTAAAGGCTTCAGATTTGTATCCAGCATATTTTATATAGGCTTTGGGTTTATTATATAATGCTTTGATCCATGTTAAAAAGTGGGGTCCAAAACCCCATTTTTGTAATGAATATTGCATATATTGCCAGGATACTGTGTCAAATGCCCTCTTAATATCGAGAGATAGAAAACATAAAGGGATTTTCCGTTTTTTAGCAATATGTGTCAATAACACTGCCCTGCGTATATTATCACCTGCCTGTCTATTTGGCATGAAGCCTACTTGATCTCTATGTATTAATTTTCCTATAATGCTATTGAGGCGTTTTGCTATTATTTATGCTAATAATTTAATATCGAGGTTTAACAGAGAGATAGGCCGATAGTTCACACAGGAAGTATCATCAGAAAGGGGTTTTGGGATCATACAAACAATTGCCATTAGTGTTTCTTGCCGAAAAGAATGTCCATCTAGAAGTTTGTTAAAAGTTTCAGTGAGAATGGGAGAGAGTATTTCTGAGAATGTTTTATAGTATAAAGCCGAGTAGCCGTCTGGGCCTGGTCTTTTGTTAAGTTTTAGGTCTTTTATGGCGTTAGCAACTTCATCTATAGTTATAGGCTCATCCAAACTGCTTTTTTGATTCTGAGATAACTCAGGTAAGTTTATTTTTGAGAAGAAGGATTCAGCTTCTGTAGGATTAAATTCATTGTTTGTCTTGTATAAAGTTGCGAGATGTGAGTGAAATTTATGGACAGTTGTGTGATAATTCAATCCCATTGATATACCAGAAAAAATGGAAAATGGCATATTCTCCTGCTGGGATTTTCCTTTCCTGGAACATCTTTATGGCAGTCCAGGTTTCCCTTTCATGTCATAGCTTGTTTATATTATTATCAATATTTATATACATAATAATATCTCTATACAGTATATTATCATATAGGGTGTATATAGCGCCAACAGTTTGCACAGTACTTTATTTACCTGAATGACCAGGTGGCATAGCTGAGGCAAAGTTATAGAAAAACGTATCCACAAACATGCACCAGAAAAGGAAAATTACAAAAGGCGAGTATACAATTTTTAATTATTTATATAATGGTTAGGTACAATTAGAATGATTTAAAGACAATTTGTCTGAAGAGGTATAAAATATGAAGGATTCTTAGAACTCTTTTTCAAGTTTTTCACTCGTTTCAAGTTTTCATATGACTCTAAGCTGAGGCAAATGTATCTGTAGAGAGCTTCAGAATCCTCTCTAAATAGGTAACAGAGCTTATGTTTTGTATTTAGCTATTTATAACCTGACATATGCAAATGAATCAAGGATTTGCAAGTCCATGGAATATTCAGTGTATTAGTAATAGTACAAAGAACTTTTGCAGATCAAAAGAAAAGAAAGAAAATGCATCTGATTTGTGAATTATGCCTATAATTCTGTACTTTATGAATGTGCTGCCACTTTATAATGTCTGGTTTCATTTATTTTGTTTTTCATTATCATTAAATGGCATTGAATTAAATCAGATCAGAATCAATCCTATTAAATCAAAGATAAATACAGTATTCTTAATGTGAAAATGAAAACATACAAAGATGGACCTGCACACTTTTGTACCCATTTTATTAGTCTGCTCAAGTTAAAGAAAACTTGTACTGTGGAAGTTGTTCCCAAGAAGAAAGCAGAATCCAGCAGTCATCTAGTGATGTCATTGGCAGGTATCTCCTTTTTCTGTCATTTGAAAGGTTTACCTTCATGTATGTCTTATTTCTCGGTAAAGCAGGCAAATCAAGTGTACAAAAGGAGGACCTTTGTGTCGGGTAGCAGGAGGCCAATTGACTTGGAAACGCTTGGTGATCTTTGTGTAGCAACTTCAGTAGTTTGTTATTCCGAGTATGAAGCCGTGTTGTTCAAAACAGCTTTTGCACTGTGATTTTTTGGTGCATGCCGCATTTCAGAGCTGGTGTCGGGGTCGAAATATGGCTGTTCGGGCATCCATTATGATCAGGTGTTGGTGGAGCAATTAGCGGTTCACATATGGCTGCAGCAGTCAAAAACAGACCAGTGTGGTAGGGGTTCTTGGATTTCCTTACGGGCGCAGGGTGATGCGGTGGTGTGCCCAGTATCAGTAGTAAGACAGTTCTTAGGGGTTAGGCCCCAAGGAGGTGGGCATTTCCTCATACATTTAAACTTAGTACCTCTGTCTAAATACCAGTTTAATTTTATCTTGCAGAAAAGCCTTGGGATATTGGGTTTACAGGGCTTGTAGGTCTCTTTCCATTCATTTCGGATAGGGGCAGCTTCGGAAGCAGCCAGAAGGGGCCTGGAGGATTTGGCCATTAAGGAAATGGGGAGGTGGAGGTCTAAATGTTTTAGATTGTAGATAAGGCCTAATTTGTTTGTTTAATTTTTCAGACTTGCACCGAACAGTATGGATTCTGGGGCATTGTGCATCTTTGTGCACTGGGTGCTTAAAAAAGCGGCTCGATGTCCTTATTCTTTGAACTTATCATTACAGCCGGAATCCTTTAAGTTACTTTGGAAGGGTGTGTGAGGCCTTCAGTGGTATCAATTATACTTTCATTTGACAAGGTTATTTCAGGTGTGGCCTCCACCCTCCATTTTGGTGGTTCATGTACGGGGTAAGGATTTAGGGAACATTAGGACTTTAGACTAAGGGATCTTCACCACTTCAAGATTACTTCCCCAGATACCACTATTGTATTTTCAGAAATAATTTTGTGCCATTCTTGGTTGTCCTTGCCACAGAGGAAAATGATAGAAAGGATGAGGAAAAGGGTGAACAGGGCCATGGAGATATACATGCCCAGCATTAGCAGTTTGTCATATCGGCATGTAGATTTGGAGGGTGGGATCCCCGGGTTTTACAGGGTCGATGGGGTTCACCTCTCAGGTGTTGATGTGAATTTAATTTGGGATTACAATTCGGGATAGAAATGGCCGCGGTGGTGGGGGTGGGCCGGTTTTGATTTCAATTCCGGCTGGTGGGGACTGTTTGCTATATGAAGAAGGTTGTTTACTGGCTGCCCAAGTTCTAAAAACTGGGCAGTTTAATAATTTGGTAATATTATTATGAGAATAAAGTGCAATTGGATGTTTAGATGTAAAACCAATAAAAGGTGATGCGGCCAATTATTTTGCCAAAATGTGTGGTGTGGGTATTTAGACGTATCTGGGTGGCATTTAAGGTGGGAGGGTGTGTGGCCTACAATCTCATGACAAAGAGCTAATTGGGGCCCACCTGCGTGAAATTGTGGCCAGCATACCTACATTAGGCATATAGTTAGGTAGGATAATGGTTATGGTTCGGCAGGGTACTGTCTCTTTAAGAGGTTCTGTGTTGCAGGTTCTGAAGATCCAATAGGATTGCTAGGAAGGTGCTGGAAGTCTGGATTGTCTATAAAGGGCAGCTGTGGTGGGGCTTATTTACTTTCCCTCCCTTGGACTGGACCAGCAGCAGAAGTACTCCCTCCCTCCCTCCCTAGTCACGAGCACCTAGAAATGGCCGCGGTGGTGCGGGTGGGCCGGTTTTGATTTCAATTCCGGCTGGTGGGGACTGTTTGCTATATGAAGAAGGTTGTTTACTGGCTGCCCAAGTTCTGAAAACTGGGCAGTATAATAATTTGGAAATATTATTATGAGAATAAAGTAAGTGCAATTGGATGTTTACATGTTAAACCAATAAAAGGGGCCTCAGCCAAATATCTTGCCAAAACGTGTGGTGTGGTTATTTAACAGTATCCAGGTGGTGGTTAAGGTGGGATGGTGTGTGGCCTACAATCTCAACATTGAAGAGGGACCCAAGAAGAGGAGGATCCAGGCTGCTCTGTGCAAAACCAACTGTACAGATTAGGTAAGTATAAAATGTTTGTTTTTATTTGTTTTTTTAAAACAACACTTTGCAATCACTTTAACAATCAGTGACCGGCCTATTCACTTACATGGCTGGGAATCCTTAACCATGTAAGCAAAGAGGTGGGGATAGTTTAATAAAAAAAGACTTGGGTTCCCCTCTCCTTTTTCATACAAGACCTTTTGAGTTAATGGAAACCTCATGCAAAAAATAAAAAGAAGTTAATTTGAGCATGCAGCCTGGCTGGCCAGGAAAGGGGGGGAGAGAGTGCCCCCTCCTGAACCATACCAGGCCACATGTCCTCTAAATGGGGTGTACCATGCCAGGGGGATCCTCCTGGCAAAGCACCTCCTATGTTGATGAGGACAAGCGTCTCTTCCTTACAACCCTGGCCTGGTGCTTGTAGGGGTCTGGGGGTGCAAGGCTTATTGGAATCTTGCAGTCCCCATTAAAAATAAGGGGACACCCTGACACTGTCCCTCTACCAAATTTGAGTGAGCAGGGATACATATACCCCTACTTATTCACAAAAAGGTGTAGCCTAGAAATAAAGTCTCCCAAACATTTAAGTCCTTTATTTAAAAAACGAAACAAAAATGTTGCTCGTTGTAAATCCATCATCAATCACATCATCCAGCAGTGTGGATCCACATCAGTCACGATGCCTGAGGATGTTATAATAAATGGTCAGCAGATATCATTGTATCCAAAATTTTCTGCAGATGTGGAAACAAAAAGGGTCAGATAATGAAAAATCATTTGAAGAAGCTGCAAATTGTCATATGCTATGTTTTACTTTGCATTGCTAAGGACATGCACATTTCTGATACACCAGATGATGATGCAGCCTCTTTTATTGATAAAAATGGGATATGGGATATACAGTATCTCACAAAAGTGAGTACACTCCTCACATTTTTGTAAATATTTGATTATATCTTTTCATGTGACAACAGTGAAGAAATGACACTTTGCTACAATGCAAAGTAGTCAGTGTACAGCTTGTATAACAGTGTTAATTTTGCTGTCCCCTAAAAATAACTTGCCGACTGCTGTATGCTGATATCCGTTGGCACAACGGCAGCGGTGGGCAAATGGGCATACCTGTATGTCCCCTTTATGAGGTGGGGATAGCAGGCCTGCGCCCACCGCGTACAGCATGACCGTGCCCGCGGGACCAGCAGACTCGATATCTGCCGGTCTCCTGGCAGACTCAATGTCCACCGGTCTCCCGGCGATCATGTCACGGAGCCTCAGAACAGGGAAGTTCCTATGTAAATAAGGCATTTCCCCATTCTGGCTTGTGTCCTGACAGAGATCACTGCTCCCTGTCATCGGGAGCAGTGATCGCTGTCATGTGACTTGAAGCCCATCCCCCCACAGTTAGAATCACTTCCTAGGACACACTTAACCCCTTCATCGCCCCCTAGTGGTTAACCCTTTCACTGTCAGTGTCATTTACACAGTAATCAGTGCATTTTTATAGCACTGATCGCTGTATAAATGACAATGGTCCCAAAATAGTGTCAAAAGTGTCAAAGATGTGTCTGCAATAATGTTGCAGTCCCGATAAAAATCGCAGATTGTGGGGCATGGCCTGCAGCAAAGCCGGATGGTTGCATAATCCTGGAGCTCCGTCTTCCCAGGGACCAAACGGCACAAAGCATCCCTTCCGAGGCACCTTTTCACCCCGTTTTCATGGCAGTTCGGACCAGGACACCACCGGGAACATGCCCAACAAATGGTGTAACGATAGCCGTCCTCAGTGTCTGTCAGACTTTTACTCCATAACAGACACAGGAGGTAAGCAAGATGGCGCCGAGGCCTATACTCCGCCGGCGGCCTTGTTTAATAAAAAAACATCAAAAAAGGGTAATCATCCTCCCAAAATGACATCTCCTGGCAGCCAACACTCCTGTCCCCCCACCCCTTCATCAAATAGCCCAGCCAAGTCTAGACCCAGGCTAGATGACAACGGATCGGGTTCGCCTGTGAGCCCCACACTAGATTCAGGGGAAGACACAAGGGAAATGCCCGTGCTTGATACAGTACTAAAAGACATGCTACTGTCTTTAAGGAGTACAATCCAGTCTGACATGGCCCCATGTATGAATAGATTCAATAGAGATATCCAGGCAATGGGGGACAGGGTGGATCACATTGAAGTTAAGATGGGAGAATACGCTCACACCATAAATGATCTGGTTGATGCCTATGAAGAAAAAGAAGGGGAAAACGATTGGATCAAGGCAAAATTAGCTGATTTGAAGATTGAGAATAAATAACTTGAAAATAAGAGGGATACCAGAGTCGGTGCACCAAACGGACCTACGCTCTTATGCAGTGACCCTATTTAAAAATCTTATACCAGACCTTACTGACTTATCCTGTCACGATAGACAGGATTCATTGTCTACCCAAACCATCTCACCTATCTGACCACATTCCAAGGCATGTACTCCGACGTCTCCATTTCTTTCATGTAAAAGAAAATCTAATGCCATGTATGCAAAAACAGGAGCAAATACCAGCAACCTATCAGAAGTTACAATTCTTTGCGGACCTCTCGCAATACACGCTCCAAAAACGGAAAAATCTGAACACGGTAACTAAAGTGTTGAGGAACCATAAAAGTCCTTACAGATGTGGTTACCCAACAAAAATCACTGTGACAAGAGAAAATCACACATGTGTGAAGGAAGTTACAGCCAAAAACGCAAAATCTCATGTGTGAATTGGACCGGAGGGTCTCTTTTTAGCTCCCTAATCCCTGGGACAGCGAAGTTAGGGATTCTTAGGTGGAACTAAACCCCCTCATTATCAGTTAGCAGCAATCAGCTGCCTATAGGTGCTTTGCTCCAGTTCTACCCTTTGCACCATGTTAAGTGCCTTGAACTTGCTATACTTGTTTTATTGTTCTCCTTGTTTTCTTTTTTCATTTTTCTTGTTTTTTTTCCAAGATGTTGATGGATTCAAGTTACTGAAAGGAACATTTCACCACGATCCAACTACAACCACGCTCTTCCAAAGGGAAACTTCTCCTCAGACACTATATGGAGGTATGGTCAGTAATCATATTATACACATCGAGTTCATTACCAAGCTAACTTATGATAGGTATAATCTACCAATTCCGACAAAGGATTCCTATAGAACCCTAGCATTCACATTTCCTGCTAAAGATGACACTTAACATCATATCCATTAATGCGAAAGGGCTCAACCATCCTGCAAAACGCAAGTCTCTCTGGACTGAAGCTCTTCTTCATAACAGTGACATTCTGTGTGCAAGAGACTCATTTCAGCTCATCAGCTCCACCCAAATGCACACACAGGAATTACCCTTTAATTTTCACTGCTAATGCAGACTCCAAAACCAAGGGAGTATTGATAGCCATCAGAGACACAATAGCATTCAAAATACACGAAGAAGTAAAAGATCCAAATGGCAGATTTTTTAACTTACCTGTGAACTAAACTCAACTACCTATACGATTGTCACAGTGTACTCACCCAATAAACGCCAGATCCACTTCTTCAATAAGCTAATGAAAAAAGTCAATATTCATCTCAAAGGCCTGTTAATAGTATGCGGAGACTTTAATGTTATCTCAGGTAATGGATTCTACGTCCCAACCAAAACGTCATGCTACTACGCTACTCCCTTCTATACATAATAACAACCTGTATGATGCATGGCATTGCCTACACTCTAGTGAAAAGGATTTCACCTATTTCTCTCCACCCCATCAAGTCTACAGGAGGATTGATTTTTTTCTAATCGCTCAACGAGTTCTATTCCAAACCATCTCTGCTACCATCAACACAATAACTTGGTCTGACCATGTCTCCATTGTCCTATCTATAGCAGACTTGTCATCCTCCAAACAGAAGCCAATATGGCGATTAAACCCTTTTTTATTACAGCAAGAAGAATCAAAGACAATCCTCAAAACTCGTTTAGAGGAATTTTTTTCTACAAACGAGGGCTCGGTTCAGGATCCTTTTATTTTATGGAACGCCCATAAGGCGTATATGAGAGGAATATTGGTACAATTGGGAGCCAGAGCAAAGAGGCAGAGGCAAAAACAGATAGCAGATCTTACAAAAGAAATCTCAATTATAGAAGCCCAAAATAAAACTACAACCACCCCTACTCTATCCAAAAAATGATCGCAACTCAGACAGGACCTTAGACTACTACTACTAGATAATTTTGAAAAAAATTCCCGACGACTAAAAATGAACTACTATGTGCATGGTAATAGAGCTGGGAAACTACTAGCGCAAAATCTAAAGGGACATAGATATAGAACTAAGATACCCGATATAATACACCCAGGTACCAAACAAAAAGAATATGATCCACAGAAGATAGCAGACACTTTTAGTTTCTACTATGGAGCACTATATAATTTAAAAGACAACCCAGACACAATACAACCTGATACTGAAGCTATCAATGAATTTCCTGCCGAAATAGACATACCTAAATTGTCCAAGGCCCAGCTCCAGTCTTTGAACCAGCCTTTTACAATACAGGAAATCCAAAATGCTATAAAATCCCTCCCTTCAAATAAATCTCCTGGTCCTGATGGATTCAGCGGGGAATATTACAGGGAATTTATGACTCTTCTATCCCCATACTTGCTTCAAATTTTCTATTCTGCCTCTGCCTCTGCCTCTTTTCCTTCTGAAATGCTGGAAGCCTTGATTGTCACTTTGCCAAAACCAGGGAAGGATCCAAACACACCAGCAAATTTTAGACCAATCTCGCTTTTAAACATTGACTTAAAGCTATATGCTAAGTTAGTAGCGATGCACCTTGTAACTATTTTACCTACATTCATACATCCTGACCAGACAGGTTTTACCCAAAACAGGCAAACCTCAGATGCTACTCGTAGACTTGTGAATATCATCCATATAGCAGAATCACAGATAAGGCCTTCTCTGCTTCTCACGTTGGATGCAGAGAAGGCCTTTGACTGCATACATTGGCGATATTTAGCCAGGGTATTGCGGTCATTTGGGATTGATGGCAGCATATTCACGGCTATAATGGCTTTATACTCCAAACCATCAGCTAGAGTATATATGTCAGGAATTCTGTCTACTCGCTTTACCATATCAAACGGTACTAGGCAGGGGTGTCCATTGTCACCCTTAACTTTTAACCCCTTAACGGAACCCCTGGCTATTTATATTAGAAACCACCCTGTCATTAATAGGGATGAGCTTCGAGTTCGAGTCGAACTCATGTTCTACTCGAACATTGGCTGTTCGCAAGTTCGCCGAACAGCGAACAATTTGGGGTGTTCGCGGCAAATTCGAATGCCGCGGAACACCCTTTAAAAGTCTATGGGAGAAATCAAAAGTGCTAATTTTAAAGGCTTATATGCAAGTTATTGTCATAAAAAGTGTTTGGGGACCCGGGTCCTGCCCCAGGGGATATGGATCAATGCAAAAAAAAGTTTTAAAAACGGACGTTTTTTCAGGAACAGTGATTTTATTAATGCTTAAAATCAAACAATAAAAGTGTAATATCCCTTTAAATTTCGTACCTGGGGGGTGTCTATAGTATGCCTGTAAAGGGGCGCATGTTTCCTGTGTTTAGAACAGTCTGACAGCAAAATGACATTTGGAAGGAAAAAACTCATTTAAAACTACCCGCGGCTATTGCATTGCCGACAATACACATAGAAGTTCATTGATAAAAACGGCATGGGAATTCCCCACAGGGCAACCCCGAACCAAAATAAAAAAAAAAAAATGATGTGGGGGTCCCCCTAAATTCCATACAAGGCCCTTCAGGTCTGGTATGGATATTAAGGGGAACCCCAGCCAAAATTAAAAAAAAAAATTGACGTGGGGTTCCCCCTAAATTCCATACCAGACCCTTCAGGTCTGGTATGGATTTTAAGGGGAACCCCACGCCAAAAAAAAAAAAAACGGCGTGGGGTCCCCCCAAAAATCCATACCAGACCCTTATCCGAGCATGCAACCTGGCAGGCCGCAGGAAAAGAGGGGGGGACGAGAGTGCGCCCCCCCCCTCCTGAACCGTACCAGGCCACATGCCCTCAACATTGGGAGGGTGCTTTGGGGTAGCCCCCCAAAACACCTTGTCCCCATGTTGATGAAGACAAGGGCCTCATCCCCACAACCCTGGCCGGTGGTTGTGGGGGTCTGCGGGCGGGGGGCTTATCGGAATCTGGAAGCCCCCTTTAACAAGGGGACCCCCAGATCCCGGCCACCCCCCTGTGTGAAATGGTAAGGGGGTACTTACCCCTACCATTTCACTAAAAAACTGTCAAAAATGTTAAAAATGACAAGAGACAGTTTTTGACAATTCCTTTATTTAAATGCTTCTTCTTTCTTCCTTCATCTTCTTCTTCTTCTGGTTCTTCTGGCTCTTCTGGTTCTTCCTCCGGCGTTCTCGTCCAGCATCTTCTCCGCGGCGTCTTCTATCTTCTTCTCCTCGGGCCGCTCCGCACCCATGGCATGGGGGGGAGGCTCTCGCTCTTCTCTTCATCTTCTTCTCTTCTTCATCTTCTTCTTCATCTTCTTCTACTTCTTCTCTTCTTCCTTCTTCATGTCTTCTCCGGGCCGCTCCGCAGCCATGCTGTGGCATGGAGGGAGGCTCCCGCTGTGTGACGGCGTCTCTTCGTCTGACGGTTCTTAAATAACGGGGGGCGGGGCCATCCGGTGACCCCGCCCCCCTCTGACGCACGGTGACTTGAGGGACTTCCCTGTGACGTCACGGGGAATGCCACAGGGAAGTCCTGTCATGTCACCGTGCGTCAGAGGGGGGCGGGGTCACCGGGTGGCCCCGCCCCCCGTTATTTAAGAACCGTCAGACGAAGAGACGCCGTCACACAGCGGGAGCCTCCCTCCATGCCACAGCATGGCTGCGGAGCGGCCCAGAGAAGACATGAAGAAGAGAAGAAGGAAGAACAGAAGAAGAAGAAGAAGATGAAGAAGAAGATGAAGAAGAGAAGAAGATGAAGAGAAGAGCGGGAGCCTCCCCCCCATGCCATGGGTGCGGAGCGGCCCGAGGAGAAGAAGATAGAAGACGCCGCGGAGAAGATGCTGGACGAGAACGCCGGAGGAAGAACCAGAAGAGCCAGAAGAACCAGAAGAAGAAGAAGATGAAGGAAGAAAGAAGAAGCATTTAAATAAAGGAATTGTCAAAAACTGTCTCTTGTCATTTTTAAAATTTTTGACAGTTTTTTAGTGAAATGGTAGGGGTAAGTACCCCCTTACCATTTCACACAGGGGGGGGCCGGGATCTGGGGGTCCCCTTGTTAAAGGGGGCTTCCAGATTCCGATAAGCCCCCCGCCCGCAGACCCCCACAACCACCGGCCAGGGTTGTGGGGATGAGGCCCTTGTCTTCATCAACATGGGGACAAGGTGTTTTGGGGGGCTACCCCAAAGCACCCTCCCAATGTTGAGGGCATGTGGCCTGGTACGGTTCAGGAGGGGGGGGGCGCACTCTCGTCCCCCCCTCTTTTCCTGCGGCCTGCCAGGTTGTGTGCTCGGATAAGGGTCTGGTATGGATTTTTAGGGGGACCCCACGCCGTTTTTTTTTTTTTTTTGGCGCGGGGTTCCCCTTAAAATCCATACCAGACCTGAAGGGTCTGGTATGGAATTTAGGGGGAACCCCACGTCAATTTTTTTTTTAAATTTTGGCTGGGGTTCCCCTTAATATCCATACCAGACCTGAAGGGCCTTGTATGGAATTTAGGGGGACCCCCACATCATTTTTTTTTTTTAATTTTGGTTCGGGGTTGCCCTGTGGGGAATTCCCATGCCGTTTTTATCAATGAACTTCTATGTGTATTGTCGGCAATGCAATAGCTGCGGTAGTTTTAAATGTGTTTTTTCCTTCAAAATGTCACTTTGCTGTCAGACTGTTCTAAACACGGGAAACATGCGCCCCTTTACAGGCATACTATAGACACCCCCAGGTATGAAATTTAAAGGGATATTACACTTTTATTGTTTGACTTTAAGCATTATTAAAATCACTGCTCCTGAAAAAACGGCCATTTTTAAAACTTTTTTTTGCATTGATTCATGTCCCCTGGGGGAGGACCCGGGTCCCCAAACACTTTTATTGACAATAACTTGCATATTAGCCTTTAAAATTAGCACTTTTGATTATTCATGTTCGTGTCCCATAGACTTTAACGGCGTTCGCGTGTTCGAACGAATTTTTTTCCTGTTCGCATGTTCTGGTGCGAACCGAACAGGGGGGGTGTTCGGCTCATCCCTAGTCATTAAGGGTTTCCCAGCAGGTGACGAGGACCACACTATCAGATTATTCGCAGATCACATAATTCTAATTCTAACAGACGTGGATCCTTCCCTGGCAGCAGCACATGATACCTTGAATATGTTTAATCGCATTTCTTATTATAAGGTTAACGAAGGTAAATCTCATATACTTGGCTTAGGAATTGACAAACTTATGGAAACCAGACTCAAATCACAAAATCCATACTCATGGAAAACAGAGGGAATACAATACCTCAGTATAACACTTACCGCAAAGACTGAACAACTGCTTGATGCAAACTACACCCCATTCATTAATCAACTCACCCCTAAATTAAATGCTATCTCCAAGACCGAACTGACCTGGTCAGGTTTAAAATGAATATATTGCCACAATTTATTTATATGTTCTGAACCCTCCCAGTCCCAGTCCCAAAGTCGTTTTTCTCGAAAGCATAGTCACTAATTAACAAACGTCTATGGCAGTGAAAGAAGGCTAGATGCGCCTTCCAAAAACTGATCAAACCTAGGAACGTAGGAGGAGTGGGCCATGTCCTCATAAAGGACTACTACCAAGCAGCTATTTTAGCACAAATACGTCAATGGTTTACCCAAAACCATACACCAAGATGGTATGAATTAGAGAACCATCAGAGCCCAAACAAAAAGATATCTGATCTACTCTTGGCCAGTAGTTTTATGGCACACATTCCTATATACATCTCACCTACTATGGTAGCAGAACTACAGACCTGGAAAATACTTCTAAAAATCCCCACAGATAATGCACCCTCAAAATCTATCCCCCTACCTATTTCAAGCTTACAACTTTTAATACCCTATCTAAATGTCAAACATTGGGCGTCCAAAGGTATCTCC
Organism: Lithobates clamitans; assembly: GCA_037952925.1. Classification (NCBI taxonomy): domain Eukaryota; kingdom Metazoa; phylum Chordata; class Amphibia; order Anura; family Ranidae; genus Lithobates; species Lithobates clamitans. The sequence continues at coordinate 2,800,180 of JBBGZY010000012.1, read as the reverse complement.
AATGTTACTGATCTCCAAATTGGCCCTTGTGGCAGATATTTTTGTTTAAAATTTGGAATGTGAGCTAAATTAAGAGGAATGACATTACTTGTGTTAGCCCTCTTCCTTTTGTACAGTGTTCACATGGAGCAGGAATGGGCTTCAGTTACCGACACTTGCAGGATCCACAGTGGAAGACAGTGTTCTTGTTTTTTTAGCAATAGGTTTGAACACTTTTTATCATCATTGGGGGAAAATGTTATTTCATATTATATTTCAAATAAATGTTTTTTTACGTCCTTCTAGTCCTTTTAATACTGAGTTCAAGCATTTTTATTGCCAAGCCAATTGGGAAATATGTTATTTTCAAAATTGTGGGAAATATTTTTGTCTCTTTTTTTAGTTCTTCTAACACATGGTTTGAACAATTGTTATTATCAATGTGGAACAATTCTATTTAACATAATAACTTATATATATATTGCGTGGTTTGAATTGTGGAAGATATGTTTACAATATAATATTTTTATTATTATTTTTTTTTTGTGGAAAATGAATAGTTCTATAGTTCTTGAAATGTATAAAGGATGAGGGATGTCACTAATTGGAATGCAATTTTTCACTTATCGGAACAATATCGGCCTGCTAAAATGTGTTTACAAGAGACACATTTTATGCTAGATGAATTAGGTAGCTATAAAGGTCTAAATATACTCAGTGTACACATTCTTGTTATTCTTCTTATTTATGTGTTAGTAAACTTATATACCAATTGATATAGTTAAATTGCAATGAGAAAGAGGTGGATTTTAAAGGTAGATATGTATTTGTATTTTATTCACTATTTAGTAGACATGTGCACACTAAAATATTTAGTTTCAGAATTCGTTTTCGTCCAAAAAATTTATTTAGTTACTTCCGAAATTTGTTTTTATTTATTTTGTTTCGTTAAAAAATGCATTTGTCCGAATATCCAAAATAATTAAGGTTGAAACTTCAAGCTAGGAACAGTTCTTAGTGAAAGAGAAATCAAGTAGTCCAGATTATAAAGCACTGAAGCAGTGTTGGGGTCGCAAGCCAAGGTTAGTGCAGGTAGCAGGGAGTTAGCATCATGGTCACAAACCAAGGTCAGTTACAATGAGCATTAAAGGTAATACAAAACATCAGGAAAGAATATGCATAGAGCAAAATAATCTGGTAAGGAAACAGGGAGGACTTATGCCGCGTACACACGATTGAAATTTCAGACAACAAATGTTCGATGGGAGCTCGTTGTCGGAAATTCTGACCGTGTGTAGGCTCCGTCGGACATTTTTTGTCGGAATCCCTGACAAACAAAATTTGAGAGCTAGTTCTCAAATTTTCTGACAACAAAATCCGTTGTCGTAAATTCCGAGCGTGTGTAGACAATTCCGACGCACAAAATTCCACGCATGCTCTGATACAAGTACGAAATGGAAGCGCTCGGTCTGGTAAAACTAGCATTCATAATGGAGATAGCACATTCCTCACGCTGCAAAGTTTTTAATCTTTTAATGCAGCGCATTCTCTTCTTCTTTATAATGCTAGAATAATGAAGTTGTTTTGCTGCTGATATTCACACAGAGTTCTGACAAACTGATTTCTTTATTATTTCTCATGATCTCATGAATAATATTTTTTTTTTTTGCCAGATCTCCAGAATAATTTTTTTTTTATAGTGATCAATTTTTTTTAATTTTTTAATCACGATCTCCTGTTTTTTTTTTTTGTTTTTTTTTTTATAGTGATCTCCATAATATTTTTTGTTGCTTTGTGTGTCATTTTACCACAACACCATTATTATCTTGTATTTTTTACCTCAAAGAGATGGCTGGTGTTGGTGTCCCTTGTTAATTTGACATTGTCTTATTGAAATGTACCTGCCTACTCACAAACAAACTGTCCTTTTTGAACTAAAACACATAGCCAAGTATTTGTGAAAATAAGCTAGGCATTTATTAGGGGTCATAACAAAATAAAGTGGAAGACAACGCTGGATAAACTGGTGAAATTGGCGAAGCCTTTGTACACACATCAATTATTTGACAGGCATATTTGGTAGCCTGACAAGTCCATTTAATAGGGAGCACAATACGGTGCAGGACTCTGAGAGATCGGGAGCAGCAGCAGATGACATATATGTCCTGAGGCTGTGGTCTTACAACAGCCTGCATCTTTTGTCAGAACAGACTGAACCCAGGCCATCACTCTTGTAAGTTCGCCCCTCAACCCCTTATTTAGGGCCAGATGGATCGCTTCCTCACAAAAGAGGCATTGGCCTACCTCCATTTCCTGCATTTTGCTGGCTACCATGCAGGCATAGGCCTCATGAAGATTGGGGGCGGTTCTGAGGGCAGCAGTAGCCTCCCGAATCAAAGAAAGCGCTGACTCCTCCACGTTCCTCCCTTTCCTGGTACTTTTTGGTGGAAGGCGGAGGGGAGGAACCTGGGATTCGGTCAGGCTATTGGGCCCGGCCACCTCCTAGCTGCCACTTTCCCCCACCACCTCCTTGCTGCCACTTTCCCCGCCACCTCCTGGCTGCCACTTTCCACAGCCTCCTCCTGGCTGAGGCTTTCCTGTGTATGAAAATGGGACATATTTTTAGTTTATTGTTCATCAATCAAACACAATTTTCAGAAATATGCTAAACAATGCTATACCTGACTTAAGCTGGGCTCCTCCACATCTTCTTCCTGGGTGGAAGGCCCAGGTTGAACTTCTGAAGCTTCATCTGAGGTGGAAGGAAGAGTGGAAGGAAGTGTGGAAGGAAGGGTTGAGAGTGATGGCCTGATTTCAGTCTGGTCTGACAAAAACTGCAGTCTGTCATAGTACCAGAGCCTGGGTCATAAACATCATTTGCTGCTGCACCTGATCTCATGGAATCCTGGACCTTCTTGCGCTCCCTATTATATGTGCTCCTCAGGTCACCAATTTTGGCTTCAAACAGTTGATGTTTGCCGTGGGGATCTGTGGCTTCACCAATTCCAGCAATTGATCCAGCGCTGCCTGCCTCTTTCTTTTATTAGTATAAAAGGTGTGTTTTACCTGCCACAGAGAAGGCAGCTCTCTGTGCATATCAATGAATTGGGGGAGGAAGTTGTAATGATTGAATTGATCCATTTTCTCTGCAAGACACAACACAAGACAAACCCTAATGTCAGGCTAAACTCTCCTAATCTTGTCCCAATATAGGCCTCAATCTAGAATCAGTATAGACCACTGATGCCCCAAGTTCAAATTGTACCTTCGTTATCATGATCGGCATTTACACTACTTCGTCCTCCGCTCACAGATCATACGTACGACGCACGCGTGTTATGCTTTATATACACTGCACTTGCGTGGAACTCCACCCGCCCCTGACCTTCTTTCTAGTATATTCCCCGCCCCTTCGCTTTTTGCGCAGTGGGAGAGCACATGGCGAAGAAAGTGCAAGTGCATGCAGAGGAGACAGCAACGAGGAGAACGAGGAAAGCCCGGAGCCACAAACATCCCGAACCAGGAGATTTAAGGCCTCAAATATGTCCTTTGGTGAGATGGTGGAGATGGTGGTCATCTTGAAGAGGGCCGACTATGACGGGAAGCATGGACCTTACATAAACCCAAATGTGTGAAAGGCCAAGATCATGGCTAAAGTTGTGAAGTCTGCAGAAGAATTTTGGGGTATGGCGATCCAAGGATCAACTGAGGAAACGATGGTCAGACCTCAAATTGAGGGAGCAGGATTAGTACAGAAGAATCAAGAGAGTGCTGCAAAAAAGTATTTTGTCATGTGTTCCTATTATTATTATTATTATTATTATGTTCGTGCTGCTCCATGTGCTTTTCTTTACTGTTTTACAGTTTAAAACGGCAAGTTTCAGGTTCGTGGGCACAGTAATCTTTCGTAGTAAACATTGTTCATTCGCCCACTAAGACGATGTTTTTGGCAGATGCAGGTTAACTACGTTTGTTCATGCCTATTTGTATTAAAAGAAGTTTATTACATTGTTGTCTAGATGGGTTTGTAAATACAATGAAATGCAAACTTGATTCAGTGCAAGGAGAGGACACTCAGCAGCTGTTTACACATCTGGACTCAGGAGCACTAGTGTGGGACACCAGAACAAACCTTTCAGGGTGTCCCACACAGGCGCTCCAGTGGATACTAGGGGTGTCTCCATCTGTGAAACTTGCACAAAAAAGGTAATTATTCCAGCTTTCGAAAGGCAAAAAAAACATGTTTTCAGCTTGGAACTCTGCCAAAACAGACAATTGTACGACACTTCAAGCAATGTTTCATATTCCTATTTCTGGCCTCAAATATCTGTGTGCTAAGTATACCTATTTTTTAATTCACATAGGGGAGAAAAGACTCGGGACGTCTGAGGTCACCAGGGACCCCCAACCTTAGAAAGAAGGGGAACTCACAACATCACAACCTCAGGATGTGGAGGAAGGAGAGGTTTATGAAGTGGGCAAAATAGTGACCACAACAGGTGAGTGTCCGGGACCACAGCTTCAGGTAATAGATGTATGGCTGCATATTTATAATACATGGTGTGTTTTTTTTTATCTTAGGTGAAGTGGATGTTGTGGAAGAAGAATCTCATTTCACAAGTGCAAGTGCACAGATCCTCATCGGGGAGATCATGATGTGCAATCGTGATTTACAGAAGATCAAGGAAGACATCAATGATGTGGAAAAAAGACTCAAAAACATAATTGATGTTTTAGGCAGAATCTAAAACACCCCAAAATGATTCTAGTTTGTTTGTATTTTTATTATTTTCACACATTTAAAATATTTTTTAGAAAGCCAAAATTTGAAGATGCACAAAGTGTCAACATGTGCTATTTGCCATCACGGGATATAAAGGTATGCGTTTTGTGGGTGCAACCCCTTCCTCGCAACTAAAGTAGATGAGAGGAAAGGGTTGTACCCCCAAAACAGGTCCATTGATCTCCATGATGGGAGCTAGCACATGTTGACATTAGACATGGGATCAGGAGGGAAATCCACTTTTTATCTCCCAATTTGTGTGCATCTTCAAAATTTGGCTTTCACAGGGGTGACATCACCCCATCTGATGAAGGCAATATCAACACAGTTTGGACATACTAATGTCTGATATTGCCTTCACTTTGTCAAAGTTGAACTTTGTAAGTTCCTGAGTTGTGTATGTTTATGGTTTTAAACATGCCTGTTTAACCCAAAAAAGGCTATTTGTACTGTCAAACCTAAAAATGGTATACAACAAATTTGTTGGTTTGTTCAAAAACCCTTTTCTAACGCACATGTGAATGTGCTTTGAGTAAAATGTTTTCTACTCAACAAAGTGTGGCTTCTTCTTTCAATACTCAAAACCAGTTTTTTTGGTATTTGGTATACCAGTAGTAATTTGGTGTTTACAGTGAAAATGGGAGTTATTTATCCACTTTGCACTACAAGTGCACTTTCAGTGCTGTTTCAGTGCACTTTCAAGGCAAAATATGCATGAAGGACAAAAAAGGAGCATTAAAAAATTCAAGCATGCATGAGGACAAAGGGGACATTCAAAGCATATTACATTCATGGTGATTAGGGAATAATGAAATAAATACAATACATTAGCAAACATTAAATACATAGAATGTGATGTTAAGGGAGAAAACTTACCCTAATATAGTTCTTCAGCAGGACCTGAATGATGGCAGAACAGGTTTCTGGAATAATGATCCCCAGAGCCTGGGGGGAGATGCCAGTTGAGAACTTGATGTCCTGCAGACTTCTCCCCGTTGCCAAGTACCGCAAGGTGGCAATGAGCCTCAGCTCGGGAGTGATGGCTTGGCATGCAGGTGCACTGCTTCCTAATATAAGGGAACAGCAAAGCCAACAGATGGTGAAAAACGGCATCCGTCAACCAGAGATAATTTCTGAAATCATCAGGATTATTCTCATGGATCTCTCGCAACAAAGGCATGTGCAAGAATTGGTCACGCTGGAGCAACCAATTCTTCATTCATGAACTTCTCCTCCTCCTGTTCATGGACTGGGCTTGGGTCAAAGTAAGAACCCCAACACCAAGTCCCCACATAGCACGAACTCTATGATGAGTATGTAACCGCAACATGGCTTCAAAACGGTCGGCTGGTCAGAACGAACTAACAGAATGCACTGAAAATCAGAAAGGACCTGAGAATAATGAGCTTAAAATCAGAAACAAGCGGACAAGAATGCACTGAAAATCATATACGTACTAGAAATAGCACACACTGAAAGCCAGATGCGAACTGACTACACGCACTGAAAACCAGATACGAATCCACAAGCACAAACTGAAGAGCAGTAACGATCGGAAAAGCACAAGGCTGAAAAGCGCGAATCGTCTCTCACCAAACTTCTACTAACACAAGATTAGCAGAAGGAGCCCAAAGGGTGGCGCACTGGCTATTGAACTTCCTTTTTATAGTCCCGTCGTACGCATTGTACGTCAGTGCGTTCTAGCCGATCGGAATTTCCGAAAACATTTGTGCGACCATGTGTATGCAAGAAAAGTTTCAGCCAACATCCATCGGAAATAAATCCACGGTTTGGTTGCCAAAAATTCCGATCGTCTGTATGCGTCATTACAGTAAATAGCTGGTCAATCACCCTAATTGGCTGTAAGATCATATAGATACTGTATTGGTTAGACTGCAATTCAGTTCTGCAGAACAATGCCAATTCCAATCTCTAAAGCAAAGGCTGCAATGGCAGAACACATAAGTCATGCTCTAGTCAAAGGAAGACCTGAGTTCCAGACTGAGCAGGCACAGCTCCTGACAGTGGGATTTTTCGGAAGAGTATCCCTAAGGGCTACATCTCAGTTGTTAAATCTAATATAAAGAGGAGTCTGATGGTACAAGTGAATAGGGAAGAGGAATATTTTAATAATCCTTCTGTTTTTTCTTTAAAGAATATGAAGCAGCACAGGATCTAGTGAAAAAATGTGTTGAATAAAGTGGAACATAGGTTTTTTTTCAAAGCAGCATTCATTTGAAAAGAGTGATGAAGTTGAGCCTTTATAAGCAACTATAACATGGGCTCATCTATATGCATACACAGGGCAATGGAAAATAAAATGGGAATAGTAGTCTCTTCTACCTCTGTCGTAGTATATCTAAAAGGGCATAATCATATGAACAACTGGCTAACTATTTTGAACAGATATTTTTATCAGCTGTAAAGTTGGGAGATAGAGATTGCTTGGATTCTCCTTTTATTTTGAAAGAGCTGGAAAGAGCATTGGAAATGTTTCCTAATTATAACAGAGAATGGTCTCCTTACAAAGGTATACAAAACTTTCTTATATAATAAATTCTATTGGTATCATTATTTGGCACTATTAACAAATTTTTGTTAGCTCAATGCATTGCCAGCCTCTGTGCATACTGTGATACTGGTGGCAATACTGAAACTTTGTAAAGATGCACTGTACTTGGATTTTTACTGTCCGATATCCTTGCACAGAGGAGATGTAAAATTAATAACTGAAATAGCATGGCAATATGTAAACTGATGAGCACTGATGAGGCTGCACTGATAGGTGGCATGATAGGCAGCAGTGATGGGCACTAATAGATGGCACTGATGGGCACTGATGAGGAGGCGCTGATAGGCTGCACTGATGGGCACTGATAGGCTGCACTGATGGGCACTGATTGGCACTGATGGGGGGGCACTGGTGGTCAGTGACCTGATTATCAGTGTAAACAATGTGTTGACAGGCTTGCTGGTTAACGGCTCTCCTTTTGGCACACAGATACAGCATGTGGGGAAAGGACTTCCGATAACCAGCAAGTCCATTTACATGTGATCAGCTGTGATTGGACACAGCTGATCAGATGGTAAAGGGTCACTGTAATTGGCCCTTTACTGTGATTTACTGTGAAGGACAGGGAACACGGGAGACAGGGTTCTGGGAAAACTGCCATAATGCTTCAGTTTAGTTGAAAAGCAGTGTTGGGAGTCACTTAAGGAACAAATTTTACACCGAGTAAAAAAATGCAGTTTTCTTTATCGTTCATTAGGAAATACAGACTCAGAAGTAAATCATAAACAAATGGGACATCCAAAAGCAGCCCAACTGAGGGGTGGGCAACACAGCTACAAGAAAAAAATGCTAACAGTCCACATAATAAAAGCAGAAAAACCTGGGCAGCCTTGAATAACCTGCATAACCTCAGACCTGAATATCCACCTGGTAACATTTTGTGAATGCATAAATGGAAAGCCAGGTGTCAGATTGGCAAATCTGGGAAGCAGGCATCTGATCAAGTAGAGTGTTCCTTGATAAGAAAGGGTGACTTTTTTTTTCCTTTTACAAAATTTTCATACAAAAGTAATAAAACCAGTTTCAGAGATACAGACATCTAAGTCCCCTCTCCTGCTCCCCCACCCTAAATCCCTATTAGAGTTAGTGTAATACAGACACAAACTTTTTAGATATTCTCAAATTCGGCTGCCAGTCCTGGAGTTTCAATCCATGCTTTCCATATCTTTTCAAATCTATTTTTGCTTCCCCTTCTTGAATAAGCTAGTTTTTCCCTTTATTATTGTGTTATTAACCATTCTCACCCAATCCATTATGAAAGGTGGTCTAGTTTTTATCCACTTCCAGGTAATCACCTTCCTAGCTTGGTGTAGGCATCTCAGAACTGCAATTTGTGTGGATGTAGTATTCTGCTCCATATATCCAAGTACACACATTATCGGGTTCATGTATAGATTTAATTAAAATACTGAGTTTTATTTTATCCAGCACCTCTTCCCAGTACCTATGTAGTTCGGGGCCTCCAGAGCATATGAATCAAGTCCCCAACTACAACCCTGTACCTGGGGCAAAGTGCATCTGGACTTCTCCCAAACAAAGATAGTCTTTTTGGTGTATAGTATGCTTTATGGACCATATAAAATTGTGTAAGTTTATGAGCTGCTGATAGGGACAACAAATCTATTGAGGTTATTATACCATTCCATTGGGCGTCCCTCAACTTTCCCACATCCTCCTCCCATTTTATTCTACTAGAAAGCCTAGAATCTTTTTCCAACACTTTTAATGTATATTTTTATACAGTTTTGAGATCAACTCTTTTAAAGAAGTGGCATCTAGCAACATTTTCAACAAAGGTGCTCTACTCCATTCTAACCTTCTCTCTTTAAATTGTGTTGTCAATGCGTGTCTTAGCTGTAGGCACTGATAACATTTTTTATTTGAGAACCCAAATTCTTCCTTCAGCTCCTGAGTGATACTGATTAATGAATCCTTTACATCTTAAACATGACACTGTTTCTTTAGTTAAGTGTGTCTCCGATAGGCAAAGGACAGATACTCCACGAGTTGAAGCAAACTTAAATAAAGCAATTTTTTTAGTGAATCTCCTAACATTCCAAGAGCAAATCGTCATACTTCCAATCATCTTATGTCAAAATAAAACTTATGTGCATATAAACTGTGAACCACCACATATAAATTGGGGCCATATTCCTTTAACCCATAACATCTATACTTTATGTCAAGTATTCTTAATTTTACCAAACAACTTTCTCAACGTGTACTCGTGTTTAAATTCCACACCGGCCAATAATCAGGATGGAGGAGCTCAGGTGAGTAATGCATGCCGGCATTAGATCACGCCCCCAAAAGGGTGGAGCTTTATGCTTAAACCTATCCTCTTGTATCTGTCAACATCCCTGAGAAAAGGAGGAAAGAGAAGCTGGTTGTCCTTATAAAGCCTCAGGGATGACCAAAAAACTATCTCTAAAAGAAAAGATGACATTAAACACAGTGAAAAGATATTTCCTTTGAATGTTCCGTAGTTGGACAAAGAGATAGATGAGCAATGTCCGAGTTAAGGTGAAAAGAAGAAACCATCTTGGTGAGTGAAGAGGCTCTAGGTCACAAATAGGGATGAGCTTCGAGTTCGAGTCGAACTCATGTTCGAGTTGAACATTGGCTGTTCGCAAGTTCCCCGAACAGCGAACAATTTGGGGTGTTCGCGGCAAATTCGAATGCCGCGGAACACCCTTTAAAAGTCTATGGGAGAAATCAAAAGTGCTAATTTTAAAGGCTTATATGCAAGTTATTGTCATAAAAAGTGTTTGGGGACCTGGGTTCTGCCCCAGGGGACATGGATCAATGCAAAAAAAAGTTTTAAAAACGGACGTTTTTTCAGGAGCAGTGATTTTAATAATGCTTAAAGTCAAACAATAAAAGTGTAATATCCCTTTAAATTTTGTAGCTGGGGGGTGTCTACAGCATGCCTGTAAAGGGGCGCATGTTTCCCGTGTTTAGAACAGTCTGACAGCAAAATGACATTTCGAAGGAAAAAACCCATTTAAAACTACTCGCGGCTATTGCATTGCCAACAATACACATAGAGGTTCATTGATAAAAATGGCATGGGAATTCCCCACAGAGGAACCCCGAACCAAAATTTAAAAAAAAATGACGTGGGAGTCCCCCTAAATTCCATACCAGGCCCTTCAGGTCTGGTATGGATATTAAGGGGAACCCCGGCCAAAATTTAAAAAAAAAATGACGTGGGGTTCCCCCTAAATTCCATACCAGGCCCTTCAGGTCTGGTATGGATTTTAAGGGGAACCCTGCACCAAAAAAAAAAAAAACGGCGTGGGGTCCCCCCAAAAATCCATACCAGACCCTTATCCGAGCACGCAACCTGGCAGGCTGCAGAAAAAGAGGGGGGACGAGAATGCGCCCACCCTCCTGAACCGTACCAGGCCACATGCCCTCAACATTGGGAGGGTGCTTTGGGGTAGCCCCCCAAAACACCTTGTCCCCATGTTGATGAGGACAAGGGCCTCATCCCCACAACCCTGGCCGGTGGTTGTGGGGGTCTGCGGACGGGGGGCTTATCGGAATCTGGAAGCCCCCTTTAACAAGGGGACCCCCAGATCCCGCCCCCCCTGTGTGAAATGGTAAGGGGGTAATTATCCCTACCATTTCACTAAAAAACTGTCAAAAATGTTAAAAATGACAAGAGACAGTTTTTGACAATTCCTTTATTTAAATGCTTCTTCTTTCTTCTATCTTCCTTCATGTTCTTCTTTTTCTTCTGGTTCTTCTGGTTCTTCCTCCGGCGTTCTCGTCCAGCATCTCCTCCGCGGCATCTTCTATCTTCTTCTCCTCGGGCCGCTCCGCACCCATGGCATGGGGGAAGGCTCCCGCTTCTTCTTCATCTTCTTCTCTTCATCCTTCTTCTTTTCTTCTCTTCTTCATTTTCTTCTCCGGGCCGCTCCGCATCCATGCTGGCATGGAGGGAGGCTCCCGCTGTGTGACGGCGTCTCCTCGTCTGACGGTTCTTAAATAGAGGGGGCAGGGCCACTCGGTGACCCCGCCCCCCTCTGACGCACGGGACATGACAGGACTTCCCTGTGGCATTCCCTGTGACGTCAGACGAGGAGATGCCGTCACACAGCGGGAGCCTCCCTCCATGCCAGCATGGATGCGGAGCGGCCCGGAGAAGAAAATGAAGAAGAGAAGAAGAGAAGAAAAGAAGAAGAGAAGAAGATGAAGAGAAGAGCGGGAGCCTCCCCCCATGCCATGGGTGCGGAGTGGCCCGAGGAGAAAAAGATAGAAGACGCCGTGGAGGAGATGCTGGACGAGAGCGCCGGAGGAAGAACCATAAGAGCCAGAAGAACCAGAAGAAGAAGATGAAGGAAGATAGAAGAAAGAAGAAGCATTTAAATAAAGGAATTGTCAAAAACTGTCTCTTGTCATTTTTAATATTTTTGACAATTTTTTAGTGAAATGGTAGGGGTAAGTACCCCCTTACCATTTCACACAGGGGGGGTCCGGGATCTGGGGGTCCCCTTGTTAAAGGGGGCTTCCAGATTCCGATAAGCCCCCCACCCGCAGACCCCCACAACCACTGGCCAGGGTTGTGGGGATTAGGCCCTTGTCCTCATCAACATGGGGACAAGGTGTTTTGGGGGGCTACCCCAAAGCACCCTCCCAATGTTGAGGGCATGTGGCCTGGTACGGTTCAGGAGGGGGGGCTGCACTCTCGTCCCCCCTCTTTTCCTGCGGCCTGCCAGGTTGCATGCTCGGATAAGGGTCTGGTATGGATTTTTGGGGGGACCCCACGCCGTTTTTTTTATTTTTCTTTTATTTTTGGCGCGGGGTTCCCCTTAAAATCCATACCAGACCTTAAGGGTCTGGTATGGAATTTAGGGGGAACCCCACGTCATTTTTTTTTTTTTTTGGCCGGGGTTCCCCTTAATATCCATACCAGACCTGAAGGGCCTGGTATGGAATTTAGGGGGACTCCCACGTCATTTTTTTTAAAAATTTTGGTTCGGGGTTCCCCTGTGGGGAATTCCCATGCCATTTTTATCAATGAACTTCTATGTGTATTGTCGGCAATGCAATAGCCGCGAGTAGTTTTAAATGACTTTTTTCCTTCGAAATGTCATTTTGCTGTCAGACTGTTCTAAACACGGGAAACATGCGCCCCTTTACAGGCATACTATAGACACCCCCCAGCTACGAAATTTAAAGGGATATTACACTTTTATTGTTTGACTTTAAGCATTACTAAAATCACTGCTCCCGAAAAAACGGCTGTTTTTAAAACTTTTTTTTACATTGATACATGTCCCCTGGGGCAGGACCCAGGTCCCCAAACACGTTTTATGACAATACCATGCATATAAGCCTTTAAAATTAGCACTTTTGATTTCTCCCATAGACTTTTGAAGGGTGTTCCGCGGCTTTCGAATTTGCCGCAAACACCCCAAACTGTTCGCTGTTTGGCTAATGGGCGAACAGCCAATGTTCGAGTCAAACTCATGTTCGACCCGAACATAAAGCCCATCACTACTGCTGGCACTGGTGGGCACACTGCTGGCACTGGTGGGCACTCACTTCTGGCACTGTGGGTGCTTTATTGTAATCAGGGCACTGATAATCAGTGCTCTGATTACATGCCTAGATTTCCTCTGTCAGTGTGAGGCAATGAGAGCCGATTACTGGCATCTCCGTGTTTACATGTGACCGGCTGTGATTGGACACAGCTGATCACATGGTTAAAGAGCCGCGGCCGCAGCTCTTTACACAGATCGGGTCATGCCGTGTCCTAGCAACACGGCGCAGCCACGATTGCCATGCTACATGCCCCCGGGGGCACGCGAGAGCAGCAGTTCTGGGTGCCGTCATATGACGTCCACCCAAAACGAAAGACCCCCTGCCCCACCGTCATTTGAACTCAGGGCGGGTGGCAAGTGGTTAAAGCAATCTACTGAGTTGGCCAGAACCACCTCTGGATGTATTTCACATTTTCACAGCTCTAACTGTGAAGAAATCTTTCGGTATTTGGAGGTAAAATCTCTTTTCCTCTGGATGTAATAAGGGTCTTTTATTTGTTCCCCATTCACCCAGTCCAGATTATTTTGTAAAGGGCCTACATGTGCAGACCTGACCTTTTTACTAAAAATATATTTGCAGAATTTTTTAGGGTTTGTCCTACTATCTTCTGTAATCTGATGTTCATTTTAATTTTTGTATCCTTGATTTCCTTTTTACGTATTCTGTTACATTCTTTGTAACATTTAAACGATGATAGTATTCCTTAATTTTTATATGTTTTAAAAGCTCTTCTCTTATTATTTATAGCTTTTTTAACTTTGGCCGTGAGCCACATAGAGCCACATAGATTTTATTTTTGGCCTTTTAAATGTATTGCCCATGGGAATATACTTTGCAGGGAGTTTGCATACAGTCTTTTTGAAGAATTTCCATTTCTGTTCTATGTTGATTGATGCCAATATTCCCTCCCAGTCTAAGTTGGAAAATTTGCTCTCTTAAAGTTAAGTGTTTTAATATTTCCTGTATGTGTTTGTTGCATTAAATTAAATCATGTTACAGTCATTGCTACCCAGATGTTATTTTATATGAATATTGGTAATAGGCTCTGCATGGTTTGCGATCACCAGGTCCAGCAGAGCATCATTCCTTGTCAGGGCCTCAATAAACTGCACTATAAAATTGTCTTGTAATAGGTTTATAGACTTTTTTCCATTTTACTGTTCCAGGAGTGCCATTACTCCAATCAATTTCCAGGTCGTTAAAATCCCCCATTATTGCAGCCCTTTCTATTTGTGCTAGGAGCTGAGTCTCCACCTCCTCATTAACACTGGGAGGTCTATAACAAACTCCAATGATAATCTTTGTAGTATGCACACCCATGTACATTTCCACCCAAAATGCTTCAGACTCATTACATTCTCCATCAACTAGGTCCTCTTTCATACTCGCTTTGTGATCACTTCTCACACAGAGACAGACACAACCACCCCTCCGTTTTACCCTGTCTTTCTGAAATACAGCATAGCCAGGAATAGCCAGGAATATTAATAGCCCTGTCATGTGAAGAATGAAGCCAAGATTCAGCAATGCCAATTAAATCATCTCTTCATGCACCAGAGCTTCCTACACACCTATTTTGTTTGGCAGACTTCTGGTATTGGTGAACACTTTAATTCATTGTCACATTTTGCACACTAATTTTGCATTTTTTTTTATTTTAGTACAAATAGTACCATTTCAAATTGTTGATTGTAACATGGGAACCTTCATATCACCTGACATAGCCCCCCATTCTTCCCCATTCCACCCACCAATAGAGGCTGAACCCTGTCTGACCTGCCTGCCCCATTATAATCTAATTCACCCTCCTGCCTTACTTCACAGAACAAGCGAGAGAGACCAGTGATTGCTTGTTTTAAAGTTCTTCTACTGCTTGTTAACCACTTTCCGCCCACCATATAGCAAAATGACGTGCACAAAGTGGTTGCATTATCCTGACTGGACGTCATATGACATCCAGCAGGATAAGCCGCTAGCGCGCAATCGGTGGTGTGGTGTGTCAGTCTGACACACTGCATATCCGATCTAGGTAAATAGCATATGACATAGTCTCTTTACCATGTGATCAGTTGTGTCCAATCACAGCTGATCACAGTGTAAACAGGAAGAGACATTTATTGGCTTTTCCTCCACTAGCACTGACAGGCACGAGTAAAGGAGAGCTGATCGGCTGCTCTCCTGACAGTGGTGGTCTGCGCTGAGGATTCAAACTTCAGGACACCAGGGATGCCCACTTCAGACCACCAGATGAGCCAACCAGGGGTGCTAATCAGTGCCCTTTTGGATGGCGCTCTGTGCCCATCAGTGATGCCTGCCAGTGCCTCCTGATCAGTGCTGCATATCAGTGCCATCTATCAGTGCCACCCATTAGTGCCACCCATCAGTGCCCATCAGTACCACCTATCAGTGCCACCTATGATTGCCCATCAGTGCCACCTATGAGTGCCTATCAGTGCCACCTATCAGTGTCCATCAGTGTTGCATATCAGTGCCACCTATCAATGCCCATCAGTGCTGCTTATCAGTACCGCCTATCAGTGCCCTTTAGGGCTGCATATAAGTGCCTCATCATCAGTGCCCATCAGTGCCACCTCATCAGTACCAATCAGTACTGCCTCATCAGTGCTCGTCAGTGCAGCCTCATCAGTGCTCATCAGTGAAGGAGAAAACATACTTATTTACAATGTTTTGTAACAGAAACGGAGAAAAACTTTTTTTTTTTCAAAATTTTCGGCCTTTTTTTATTTGTAGTGCAAAAAATAAAAACTCCAGTGGTGATCAAATACCACCAAAAGAAAGCTCTATTTATGGGGAAAAAAATGATAAGAATTTTGTTTGGGTGCAGCGTCGCATGACCTCGAAATTGTCATTCATAATGCAACAGCCCTGAAAGCTGAAAATTGGACTGGGCAGGAAGGAGGTGAAATGCCTGGTATTGATGTGGTTAAGAATCCATAACAAAAAATCATTAGTGTCTAAAGTATGGGCACAGGTGCTGTTTAATGTGCTAAAAGAAGTAGGACGTCTTTTCTACCTCTTATGCCGCGTACACACGGTCAGACTTTTCGTCTACAAAAGTCCAACGGACGCTGACGGACTAAAGCTGGCTGGTAATCCGATCGTGTGTGGGCTTCTCCGGACTTTCAACGTACTTTTTTAGCCTCAAATCCGACGTACTTTAGATTTGAAACATGCTTCAAATCTTTACGTCGTAACTACGACGGACCCCGAAATCCGCTCGTCTGTGTGCTAGTCCGACGGACAAAAAGCCACGCTAGGGCAGCTATTGGCTACTGGCTATGAACTTCCTTATTTTAGTCTGGTGTACGTCATCACGTACGAATCCATCGGACTTTTGTGTGGTCGTGTGTAGGCAAGTCCGTTCGTTAGAAAGTCTGCCACAAGTCCGCCGCAAGTCTGCCGAAAGTCCTCCGGAAGTCTGTTGGACAGGCTGTCAGACTTTTGTAGCTGAAAAGTCCGACCGTGTGTACGCGGCATTATGGATTTTAGTATAGTTTTCAGAAGATGTTTCTTTCAATCTTTTGCTGGAAAATGTTTTCTTTAGTGCTTCTAGAGCCCTTACTTTCACTACCACATTGGTTCTGCCCTTATTTCAGAATCTTATTCTGGTTTCTTCCCGGGTCCATCTGCTCCTTCTGAAACAAGCACAGAAAGTGGATAGGGGCTTTTTCCATGCAGTACAGTGGTCCTGGACCTTTTTTATGTGCCTTCATGTTGCACAGAGCTCACCCTGCTTTCTGCTCAGAGGTGATTCACACTGCCGTGACCTGAAAGTTGGGACGATTTTGCCAGGCAACTTGGAGGCAACTTCAAGGCAACTTTAGGAAGGAAATGCCTGGGTAATCTTCCTGTAATGCTGGATCCAAATCACATCAATTAAGATAAGGATCCGACTTGGGGGCATCTTCCGTTAAAGTCTATGGACAGATCTTATTGACTAACATGGGATTTTATGTGTTATGCAACTTGGAGTCTCACAAGTCGGATTCCAAGTTGCAGCATTGTGAACCGAGCCTCAATGTATCTTCTGAAAGGGACACAGCGCCTTTCCACTCTTATTCACATCAGTGTTAGTCAGGTGCTTCCGTGAGTTTACAAAATCCTCACAGCTTAGCACCTCATCCAAATGCCAAAGACCAATCTCTACCTGTATGTACCCTGCTACTTGCCAAGTCCAGCTGTAGAACTCTCTAGGCCCTAAGCAGTGGTGTATTGCTGTTAAATCCGTAGAACCTGATATACTTGTCTGTTCCATTTTAACTAGCTTTAGATTTTAAACTGACTTTGTATTTGTGATAATCATTACTTTGGTTTAAATGAACCACTGGACAAGATCCTGTTTGTCTGAACCTATAAGAGCCAGGGTGAATTTAGAACTAACAAAACTGGAATGTTTTTTTTTTCTCTTTAGTTGCTTCTACATTATTTTCTAGGCCATATCATTTAGATTTCAGCTCCAGTGATTATTTTAATACAAATAAAATCTCATCTTGCAGGGCCCTTAAACAAGAACCATAATTACACAGTGCATTGTTTTTCCCATAATCATCAACTGCTAGTAATCAGACTGTGCTTTTTGTTTTTTAGATTTATGAGTACCTTAATAACTATTAACTGTACTATTGCTTTATCAGCAGGCACAGAACAAAGCATTTTATAGATATGCAATTACATGGCGACAAAACATTTTGTCCTCATGCTCACTAATAAATTGCATTTTCTGTGTTTAATTAAATGTACAATTAGAATATTTGACATACAAATTTAAATCAAACTCACACATTCCAAGCCTGCATTTATTTTACACATAATTTGGCAGAACACTTTATTATAATTATGTGGCATGCGAAAGTACCTGCAGTATAAAATCTGAAATGTTCAAAATATTATACTTTGGATGATAAGAGTGGAAGTACACAATCAATATACGTACTGTAGCTATTCATTCACGTTTCCAATAATTAGAATTCCCTCTGCACTGGAATACTTTGTAAAATAGCTTTAAGTTTTGTGGTCTCTAGATATGCTGCCATTATCAACATCTCATACCTGTGGAGGGACCATGTGTTATTTATTCTCTTTTCCTCCTATTTTCTTGCCATCTAACATGAACTGCAGAAGCTTTTCTCCTTCTTCTATTTTGCTACCTGCACACATCTCATTAAGTATTATGCCGCGTACACACGAGCGGACTTTACGGCAGACTTTGCCCTGCGGACTTTTCAACGTACTTTACGACGGACTTTCTGAATGAACGGACTTGTCTACACACAATCCACCAAAGTCCGTCGAATTCGTACGTGATGACGTACGACCAGACTAAAACAAAGAAGTTCACAGCCAATAGCTGCCCTAGCGTGGCTTTATGTCCGTGGAGCTAGCATACAGACGGCAGACTTTTCGACCGGTCTCGATTTCGACGGATTAATTTAAAACATGTTTCAAATCTAAGTCCGTCCAACTTTTGAGAAAACAAAGTCCGCTGGAGCCCACACACTCCCATCACAACATCCATGTCTGTCAATCTACCATTTCCTCCCACTGTTCACAGCAACAGCAGATAGACAGAGGTCTGGAGGTGAAGTAAGATTTTCATGCCTAAAGCCTAGTACGCACTAGTAATTTTTTTTTTGTTCAACTCAGCAGGGCTGAATGAAAAAAAAACTGACAGCTCAGGAGGAGCCGCTGTACTATCTAATGTGAGTACAGCAATCTCCCCTGCTATTCTTTTGTGTTATGACAGGGGGATGCCCCCACCCCACCAGAACACTCTGGTCAATGGCTGAGAGCACTGATTGGGAGTCTGTCAGGAGACCCTTTTCATTCATGCCCCATCGACGGAAGCTGTCGGACTGGCTCCAGTACACACAAATGTCAGCTGGTTCCTATTGAACCGGCCAATGCCGCCCGATATTCGGCCTGTGTGTACTAGGTTTTAGAGCAAAGCTCATGTTCATGGATGAGGCATAAAGGCAATTGCACCCCTTAACTGTGGACTGGACTTTGACAGATTTAAATAGTAAATGGGCATTTTTAAATACATGCATTTACATAACAAATTCCACTGCCCAACTGTACCTTCCCAACTCAAATTCACTACACAGCAACTTCTTTAGCTCAAATAAACTGCTCATCTGCACTTGTATTAGCTTAAATTTATAGTTAAGCTGCACCTTCTTCAGCATATATTCACTGGTCCTGCCCACCCAACTACCTGTTTTTCACAATTCACAGAAACAGCATTATTATTAGCCCATCATCATGCATCCATCTAAACATATTTATGGTACAAATAATGTCTCTGGAAATGTAGCTGTGGTGTGTTTACCACAAGAAAATGTGATGCTTGGTCACAGAGAGCTAAGTAAATAGGGATGGGTGAACGGTTCAGCCTGAGCATAGGTACGGGCAAAACTTTCGCTGTTCCGACGTTCAACAAACAGCCAAACGGGTCATTCGTCCGTTTGTTCGGCCCCCCGAACCGACCACAATGCATTGCGGCGCTAAACAGTGCATTGCAAGCCCTGATTGGCTGAAGCAGTGAAAGCTTCAGCCAATCAGGGCACAGAGCACTGTCAGAGTCATGATTGGACACTGTCATCATGACTTTATCCAACCATGGCTCATTCCCACCCCATAAAAGTATTCTTTCAATGGCAGCCATTTTCAGTGTGATTTTGGCGTGGAGAGAGATAGAACAGGGCTCTGTTCAGTGCTATTAGTTAGTTAAGGTGCTATACTATGCTATTTTGCTTCAATTGTCAGTGTAGAATATTAGTTTAGTGTCAGTCTAGGGATAGTGTGAGTGTAGTGAAGAAGCACCGTCATTCAGTTTTGCATAGTGTGCAGCTAGAGTAGGGGCAGCTCAGATAGTTTCACTGTAGTGTAGTGAGACCATGTCAGTAATCTTTACATTAGTGTATAGCTAGAGTAGGGACAGTTCAGATAGCGTCAGTGTAGTGATGATTGAACACCGTCTATTTGATTGCGTTACTGCCAGTTTAACGCCATTTACTTCTGTGTGCGTTACTGCCAGTTTAACGCCATATAGTTTTGTGTGTTACTACCAGTTTAACGCCATTTACTTCTTTGTGCATTACTGCCAGTTTAATGCCATTTACTTCTGTGTGCGTTACTGCCAGTTTAACGCCATATAGTTTTGCGTGTGTTACTGCCATTTTAACGCCATATAGTTCTGTGTGCGTTACTGCCAGTTTACGCCATATAGTTCTGTGTGCGTTACTGCCAGTTTAATGTCATTTACTTCTGTGTGTGTTAATGCCAGTTGAACGCCATATCGTTTTGTGTGCATTACTGCCAGTTAAACGCCACATCGTTTTGTGTGCGTTACTGCCAGTTTAATGCCATATACTTCTGTGTGCATTACTGACAGTTTAACACCATATAGTTCTGTGTGTTCGTTACTGCCAGTTTAATACCATATAGTTTTGTGTGCGTTACTGCCAGAGTGTGTCTGTGTAGTGTGAGTACTCAAATTAAAGTGCACTAAACACCTCTTTACATTAATTAAAGTGCATCTATGTACAGATTTCAATGTCTTCTTTACATTTGCTTATAAGCACAGCCCCCTCCCTCCCAATAATGTCTGGGAGGACAACAAGAAGAGGCAGACGTTCCCTTGGCACTGTAAGGGGGCCAGCAACAAATGTGTCCACAGGCAAAGGTAGTCAGTCCTCAGGCAGGGCATCATTTCCTCTGTTTAGTGAGTTTGCTATCCAGCCACAGCATGCAGAGGAGGTGGTGGACTGGCTTACTAAACCTTCCTCAGCCTCCTCATCCTCTGGCATGGAAGCAGAGACAAGTGTGCAGTCCCCTGCAGTTGCCAGAGTGGATAAACCTACCTCCTTGTAAACATCTATTCATGGCATAGCCCCAACATCAGCCATTGAGCAGTCAGCTGAGTTATTTGACCACAGCATCAGCCACTTGCTCCTTGATGATGCCCAGCCATTACTGGATTCAGATGTTGATTCTGAGGTTGAGGATGACAGGAATATGAGCCTAGAGAGAGAGAGGAACACTGGTAGACAAATTGGCATTCATGTTCCCCAAGCCTCAGTGTATTGCCAAGTTATCTCCAGTGCTAATGATGAAGATGGAGGAGATGGAGATGATTATGATGATGAGGTCACTGATGCGACTTGGGTGCCAGATAGAGCAGAGGAGGAAACTGAAGGTGAGGTGGCACAACCCCAAGGAGGGCAACATCAAGAAAGAGTAAAGAGCAGACACCCTATTCCATGACATTCTGCAGCTGTTATCTCCTGGCCCACTCCCCAAATTTCAGCTAACTGGGCCCTTTTCAGCACATCTTCAGCAGATTGCACCGTTGCTATCTGCAAAATGTGTCTCAGGCACATCAAACGTGGCAAAAACAGCAGCCATATGCATATCATTGCAATTTTTTTGCCTTCATCAAGAGCACCTCTATAGGGTTACGATGGGAAGACGCCCCTGAAACCCAAAGAATATATTTTCTGCACCTGTTTGACAGGTGCATATCATTGCAATTTTTTACAGCAAGGCCAATTCTTGCTTTCATCAAGAGTACCTCTATAGGGTTACGGTGGGAAGGCGCCACTGACACCTAAAGATCAATTTTTACACCCTTGTTACTTCTATAAAAAGTCAAAGTGACACTAGAATGTATCCAAAAAATCTCTACTCTTGTTCCCAGTGCACTACGTTGTGGCCTCATCATACACACTGGCTCCCCAGCTGTTGCTGAGCAAAATAAAGGCAGCTTGCAGGGAAAATGTAATTTTTTTTGGCTTTATAAATGCAATTATTGCTGCAGCAGATTCTAGACATGGTTCAGATCTGCCACTTTACAGGTAGACTAAGGGGACCCCCCAGGCACTATATTGGAAGGCATATTTCATTTTTATGCTTTCACTTTTAAAATCAAGAAATCACTGCTCATTTAAAAATGGCGTTTTTCACAAACTTTTTTTATTGATACATGTCCCCCCAGGGCAGGACCTGGACCCCTATAACCATTGTATGCCCAATTAATATAGGCATATAAGCCTTCAAAATGGGCACTTTTGATTTTTGATGTTTCGGTCCCATTGACTTTAATGGGGTTCGTTATTCAGGTCCGAACTTTGGCGGTGTTTGGAAGTTCTGGTGCAAACCGAACAAGGGTCCGTTCGGCCCATCCCTATAAGTAAAAAAGCAGAAGGGTATTTTACACCCTAAAGCGGAGTTCCACCCATTTAAAAGTCAGCGGCTACAAAAAGTGTAGCTGCTGACTTTTAATAATCAGACACGCACCTGTCCCTCAGTCCAGCAATGCGGGTGCAGGAAGCCTCGCTCCTCTCCCCCTCCTCTCCCAGGTGTCGGCATTCTAACTGTGGGCGCCCGACTGTGGCTTCACAGCCAGGCACGCACTGCGCATACACGAGCCTCACTGCATGCTGTGAATGGCGGGCAATCTTCTGGGACCTGTGACGTGTCCCAGAAGATTGCAGGGAGGAAGGGGGGAGAGGTGAACTTCCTTCCGGCGCCGCGGAGCCAGGGGAGGAAGTGGGAGCTGGGTGCCCCTAAAAACAGGGTACCCACTCCTCCCCCAAAAAAATGACATGCCAAAGGGATCACCTGCACTTAAAGCGGAAGTTCTATTTTTTGGGTGGAACTCCGCTTTAAAGAACAGTTTTATATCATTTGAAGTTGCCCAATTTAAACAGTGTAGATTTAATAAATTACCTCCAATATACATATAAGTATTGCTCTTCCCATATTTTTAGGGTCATTTCATTTGTCCCAGGATGGAGCCTTACATCTAAGACTGAGTTGTCTTTTTTTGCCCAATTGGAGGTTCGGCAAACAGCTAAACTAAATAGGTGTTCTGTCAAGTTAAACCTCCAGCAGAAGCAGGCATTACTGCCACTACTAAATGTGACAGCTTCCCCTCAATAAACTAAAAAACAAAGGGGCAGGGTCTCCAAGGTGACTTCCTGACATGACGGGGATCTCCATGACATCATTTGCAAAATATAGATATTTCCATACTTCAACAATGATCTCACCTGGGAGACCATGCCTTTTTATTTGCTTTAACAGCAGGGGCAATGAGATGTCATTCTGCATGAGTGAGGAGACGGAATTGGATGTGTCAGAAAGTTTTACTTTTAGCAAGTTGCCGAGTGATGTTTATCATGATTGCCATGGATCTACATCACTGGACAACATTATTGATGGTGGATTTACTGCATGGGGCAGTTTTGTTTTATTAAAGGACCTTTTTTTAGTTATCAAAAACTGTGTGCGTGTTTATTTTTAACTTTTTATGTGAATGAATAGGGGTACTAAGTATCCCTTACATATTCATCTGGGGAGGTATCTGGGGGCCCCCTTCTTGTTTAAAGGGGCTTTCATATTTCATAAGTCCACACTCACCATCCCAAACAACCACCAAACTATGGTAGTGGGGAAAAGGCCATCAACATTGAAACAAGGTGACATGTAGTCTGATATGACCCAAGGGGGGGGGGGCACATGCTCATCCTGCCATTTCCTAGTCAGCCAGGCTGCACGCTCAGATCAGTGTCTGGTAAAGATTTGTGTGTGTGTGTGTGTGTGGGGGGGGGGGGGGGGTTCAGGGCCCTATGGTTTTTGCCAGTTTTTTGTATGGGGCTTTTGCTTAAAATGGAATATGGTGGGGGCAGAAATAATCTATCAATGGATCCGCGCTTCAGACTATTAAACAACTGCTGCCCCCCTATGTGAGTAGGGAACACCTCAGTAAAACCCCAAAAAGGATAAGATCAAAATATAGGGAATGGCGCTGTGTTAAAAAAGAAAGTATTGGTGTGAAATATTTCTAATTTCTAAAGTGACGAATGCTCTAGTGCGTGGTACAATCCCTTCACAAATATAAATAAAAAAGTGTAATATTAAATAACCAAAAAATAGTGTATATTATAAGGTGATAAATCCTTAGTTAGTGACAAAGGGAATTTTCAGCTCTATATACAAGCAATTATAATCCCATATAGTAAACAAACACAAACCATATATTATCAACACTATAGACCATGTGTTGGCAATAACTTATATAGATCCACTAATTAAGAAAAGTGCACAGTGACAAGTGCCAAATTGTGCTATATAGAAATCGTGGTTATCAAACCACTGTGCAATAATGTGCAAAAAACGCTAGAGATTATAAATAATCGTTTATATAAAAAATCCTCAACTAACTGTATATCAAAAAATGTCCCATATACTGTTTAGTGTAAAATGTTCATAACAGTAAAAAAATGTGCAGTGCAAAAAATTCCCATGAAAATCATATAGCGTGTCTCCCAGGAGATTTTTCTTTGATAGTGGAAAGCCGTGCAGTAGTTATTGGCAATCGCCCCCCCGATGTGATTGCACTCATCGGAGTGCTCTGCCCCTGCAGGGGTATGAGCGTGTGATGTTAATCCTCAATTGTTAATCTCTCCGATTCCACAGGTGCCGGTATCCTTCCACGTAGCCCAATCCAGATAAACCACTCGCAGAGAGGGAGGAGGGGGGACTCACTGTCCCTTGTAATACAAATCCCAGCCGGACATCCACTGAGCCGGCTCTTCACCCGTCTTCTGGGAGATGTGACCTGGGAATCAAAGCCACAGGTCCCAGAAGACAGGTGATGGTGGTGTGAGAGAGGAGCTCTGCCACAACGGGTGAGGAATCACGGCTCACAGCTGGCTGACACAGGCGAAATCCTCATCTACAGCAAGGGGAGACCATGAGGCACACACCGACCACCATGAACAAAAGGAAGGAGAGACACAGCCCGAGGAAATTGACCGATTTCTTCCCCCCAAGGCGAGCCGAGAAATCCAAGATGGTGCCAGCGCCAGGAGCCATTCTTCATCATCCCCAGCCAACACGCTCAGCCATCCATTGCCATCCACGTGTGAGTCACGCTTTACAGACCATCCACTACCATCCTCTCCTTTCAACAGCCCTGTTAAGCAGAAAAGGATTAGGGAGGGGGTTAAGGCCCAGGATGATGCCGGGACAGCGGGGCAAACATGGAGGAATCCTCCTCATATGGACAGCACCTAGATGCATTCCCTACCACAGGGCAGCCCATAATAAATACCACTATGAAAGAGATGCTGCCCTCCAGCAAGACATGGTAGCTTTCATGCAAACCACAAAAAGAGAAATGAAAGAGGTCAGGAACAGAGTAGAATATGTTGAACAGAAGATGGAGGAATTTACTATGGCACACAATGAATGCCCATTTTGATGTTGCCCATTATTACCTGTGAATTGGGACTACTGTGTAGTGTAGCCACAGGTAAGAAGCACCCATTTGGACTGCCAGATTGCAGCTGGGTTAGGGTGGGTTTTCTCCAATGACAATCCTTATTACAGGGCACAGGTAATGTCTGTCACTCAGGGTGCCTGACAAAGAAAATGTCATGGACACTAGGGTGTGCTGTCCCTGTTCAAACCCTTTGTCATTTGCTTTAAAGAAGGACTCCTTTGCTCTGGAGCCCAAAACTACTTTTCTCAGAAAGGACTGCTTGTTTAGGAGCCAAACAGAAGGTTTTTTTGCCCACTGGCACATGTGTTTGGTTATGCTATCAAGGGACACTTTCACATCTCTCCAGATGGAGTAGGAAAAAAAAATGACAAGAGAAAATGTGTTTGATTCTGTCACCAGACAGAGGATTATAACCCCCTCTGTTTGGTGAAGTGTCCATGTACAGTTAGTGTGTACAATTAGTTTGTGTGTTTGTTTGTATCTTCTTTTAGGAAACCTTGGAATGTGATGGCTGTCCATCTCCACCTTTGGAACAGATGAAGACCTGTAGTAGGCAGAATATTCCTCCCAAGGGAGCAGTGCTCTGGTTCCGCTTGTATGTAACGCTAGCTGCAGGGACTGCCAAATGGAATTTTGTAAACTTTTTTTTTAACATGTTACCCAGGACAGCTCCTGGTGCCCTTTGTTTGACAATTCCTCACCTATTACCCTAGAAAATGTGCATAACTGTTTTTTAACATTACGCTTCTATTGCCTTTATTGGGGTTCAGACGGAAACTTTAGTCATGTCCAGCGAACCTTCCTCGAACCTAACCCTGGTACATTGAGGCATATCCTTATCTACCTCTCTGATGAAACTTGCCGATTTAAAAGCCATATGGAATAACACCAGTATGTTTAGGTCCTAAATAAGAACATTTTCTTAAATAACCCACGTTACCTGTGCTCAGCGCTAATTCCCAAAGCTGCTGTTAAAATAACACCCTCTGGTGTTTCAACTCATAAACATCCAAAAATCAGAGCTAAAATATAAAAACCTTACACTTCTCCTCTCATGAAATACACGGGGTCTACTGTAAGTAAGTGAAATAGAACAGTAATCAAGTCCCATAAAATACTGATTTGAATTCAAAAGAAAATGTCCCCTATTCCCCTATATTACCACAATATGAGTTCTGTTCTCCTACAAAAAGAATCCTTTCACCATCCTTATCCCTCAAGTGGTAAGGAGACTTACCAGAGTTTAACAACCCCTTTTAAAAAGTGGGTCATACTACATCTTTCCGTATAGTCTCCTTTAGGGATGAGCTTCGAGTTCGAGTCGAATTCATGTTCGACTGGAACACTGGCTGTTCGCAAGTTCGCCGAACAGCGAACAATTTGGGGTGTTCGCGGCAAATTCGAATGCCGCGGAACACCCTTTAAAAGTCTATGGGAGAAATCAAAAGTGCTAATTTTAAAGGCTTATATGCAAGTTATTGTCATAAAACGTGTTTGGGGACATGGGTCCTGCCTCAGGGGACATGGATCAATGCAAAAAAAAAGTTTTAAAAACGGACGTTTTTTCAGGAGCAGTGATTTTAATAATGCTTGAAGTCAAACAATAAAAGTGTAATATCCCTTTAAATTTCATAGCTGGGGGGTGTCTATAGTATGCCTGTAAAGGGGCGCATGTTTCCCGTGTTTAGAACAGTCTGACAGCAAAATGACATTTCGAAGGAAAAAACCCATTTAAAACTACCCGCGGCTATTGCATTGCCGACAATACACATAGAAGTTCATTGATAAAAACGGCATGGGAATTCCCCACAGGGGAACCCTGAACCAAAATTAAAAAAAATGACGTGGGAGTCCCCCTAAATTCCATACCAGGCCCTTCAGGGCCACTCCGCACCCATGGCATGGGGGGAGGCTCCTGCTCTTCTCTTCATCTTCTTCTTCATCTTCTTCTCTTCTTCCTTCTTCTCTTTTTCTCTTCTTCTCTTCTTCATTTTCTTCTCCGGGCCGCTCCGCATCCATGCTGGCATGGAGGGAGGCTCCCGCTGTGTGACGGCGTCTCCTCGTCTGACGGTTCTTAAATAATGGGGGGCGGGGCCACCCGGTGACCCCGCCCCCCTCTGATGCACGGGACATGACGGGACTTCCCTGTGGCATTCCCCGTGACGTCACAGGGAAGTCCCGTCAAGTCACCCTGCATCAGAGGGGCGGGGTCACCGGGTGGCCCCGCCCCCCATAATTTAAGAACCGTCAGACGAGGAGACGCCGTCACACAGCGGGAGCCTCCCTCCATGCAAGCATGGGTGCGGAGCGGCCCGGAGAAGAAAATGAAGAAGAGAAGAAGAGAAGAAAAGAAGAAGAGAAGAGCGGGAGCCTCCCCCCATGCCATGGGTGCAGAGCTGCCCGAGGAGAAGAAGATAGAAGACGCCGCAGAGGAGATGCTGGACGAGAACGCCGGAGGAAGAACCAGAAGTGCCAGAAGAACCAGAAGAAGAAGATGAAGGAGCCTCCCTCCATGCCAGCATGGATGCGGAGCGGCCCGGAGAAGAAAATGAAGAAGAGAAGAAAAGAAGAAGGATGAAGAGAAGAAGATGAAGAATAAGCGGGAGCCTCCCCCCATGCCATGGGTGCGGAGCGGCCCGAGGAGAAGAAGATAGAAGATGCCGCGGTAGAGATGCTGGACGAGAACGCCGGAGGAAGAACCAGAAGAACCAGAAGAAAAAGAAGAACATGAAGGAAGATAGAAGAAAGAAGAAGCATTTAAATAAAGGAATTGTCAAAAACTGTCTCTTGTCATTTTTAACATTTTTGACAGTTTTTTAGTGGAATGGTAGGGGTAAGTACCCCCTTACCATTTCACACGGGGGGGCAGGATCTGGGGGTCCCCTTGTTAAAGGGGGCTTCCAGATTCCGATAAGCCCCCCGCCCGCAGACCCCCACAACCACTGGCCAGGGTTGTGGGGATGAGGCCCTTGTCGCCATCAACATGGGGACAAGGTGTTTTGGGGGGCTACCCCAAAGCACCCTCCCAATGTTCAGGGCATGTGGCCTGGTTCGGTTCAGGAGGGGGGGCCGCACTCTCGTCCCCCCTCTTTTCCTGTGGCCTGCCAGGTTGCGTGCTCGGATAAGGGTCTGGTATGGATCTTTGGGGGGACCCCACACCGTATTTTGTTTTTTTTGGCGTGGGGTTCCCCTTAAAATCCATGCCAGACCTGAAGGGTCTGGTATGTAATTTAGGGGGAACCCCATGTCATTTTTTTTTAAATTTTGGCCGGGGTTCCCCTTAATATCCATACCAGACCTGAAGGGCCTGGTATGGAATTTAGGGGGACTCCCACGTCATTTTTTTTTTTTAAATTTTGGTTCGGGGTTCCCCTGTGGGAAATTCCCATGCCGTTTTTATCAATGAACTTCTATGTGTATTGTCGGCAATGCAATAGCCGCGGGTAGTTTTAAATGGGTTTTTTCCTTCGAAATGTCATTTTGCTGTCAGACTGTTCTAAACACGGGAAACATGCACCCCTTTACAGGCATACTATAGACACCCCCCAGCTACGAAATTTAAAGGGATATTACACTTTTATTGTTTGACTTTAAGCATTATTAAAATCACTGCTCACGAAAAAACGGCCATTTTTAAAACTTTTTTTTGCATTGATACATGTCCCCTGGGGCAGGACCCAGGTCCCCAAACACTTTTTATGACAATAACTTGCCTATAAGCCTTTAAAATTAGCACTTTTGATTATTCATGTTCGTGTCCCATAGACTTTAACGGTGTTCGCGTGTTCGAACAAACTTTTTTCCTGTTCGCATGTTCTGGTGCAAACCGAACAGGGGGGTTTTCGGCTCATCCCTAGTTTCCTTGTCAAATTTGTTTATTGGTTTTGAACAGATAAGAAGTTAACAAGCAACAACCAACAGATATAATGGTACAGAATTAGTCGGAAAAGCATGCAGTTACAGTTAGACCCCTTTCACACTGGGGCACTTTTCAGGCATTTTAGCGCTAAAAATAGCACCTGTAAAGCACCTGAAAAGTGTCTCTAAAGCCACCCCAGTGTGAGAGCCCAAGTGCTTTCACACTGGGGCGAGGCACTTTCAAGAAAGGAAAAAAAGTCCTGCAAGCACCATCTTGGGGGCCGTGGGGAGCGTTGTATACACCACTCCTCCAACCATCCCTGTCTATTGAAATGAATGGGCAGCACTGCCAAAACGCCTGCAAAGTGCTTTGGCAGCGGCGCAAAAACCCTTCCCTCAGCTGCTAGCAGGGGTTAAAAGCGTCCCACTAGCGGCCGAAAAGTGCCACTATAACAGCGGTAAAGCACCGCTAAAACTAGCGCACTTTACTGCTAATGGACCCACTGCCCCAGTGTGAAAGGAGTCTAACAACAGTATAATATACTAGGTGTCTAGTAAGCAATCAGTTGGATCCTGTAGTGATATATATCAAAGGCAAAAATGGATGCTTATGGATGCAAGTCCGTGTTCTAATAACTATAGGTATTGTAATCCAGTTGCAAACCAGTAAAAATGATGCAGGTTATTGCGTTGAGAGAAAACAAAAACTGTGTAAATACTGAGAATGGTATAAGACAGGAGCCTCCGAACCCGGCCCGCTTGGATGTTCTGTCTGGCCCTCAGTTCAGAGACTGCCAAGACTGCTTGATTCAACCTTTCCCTATGCGTTTTAGGCAGTGGGACAGAGCAGAAGGCAGGCGGGGCGATGTAAGTGTGCTGTTGTCAGCACGGATCCAATGAGGCAAAGGAAGGCGGAGTGGTGGGTGGATTCCCATGTGTGCAGGAAGGAGGTGGGGCCCCGCTGTCAGGAAGCACGGATGTGCGGGCTGGCTGTGCGTGCTTGAGTCAAGCTGGGGGGTGCTGTCAAAGGAGGAGGTCGGGGTGGGTGTGCTGCAAATTCCTCCACTAACATCTGGAGGAGGAGCCACAGGACTGGGAGGAACTGTCTGCAGGACTGGATAACCAAAATGTGTGTGTGATGGTGGAGGGGTGTGTTAGGGGAGAGGTATGAGGGGAGGGGGGTGTGAGACACAGATGTGGGGGAGACTGACTAGGGGCACAGATGTGGGGGAGACCGACGGGGGACACTGACATTCAGAAAGGCTCCGATGGGGACACAGACATGCAGAAAGGCTCCGACGGGGACACAGATGGGCAGAAAGGCTCAGACGAGGTTTCAAATTTTATTTATTTATTTATACAGTATCTCACAAAAGTGAGTACACCCCTCACATTTTTGTAAATATTTTATTCTATCTTTTGATAACACTGAAGAAATGACACTTTGCTACAATGTAAAGTAGTGAGTGTACAGCTTGTATAACAGTCTATCTTTGCTCTTCCCCTCAAAATAACTCAACACAGCCATTAATGTCTAAACCACTGGCAAGAAAAGTGAGTACACCCCTAAGTGAAAATGTCCAAATTTGGCCCAAAGTGTCAATATTTTGGGTGGCCACCATTATTTTCCAGCACTGCCTTAACCCTCTTGGGCATGGAGTTCACCAGACCTTCACAGGTTGCCACTGGAGTCCTTTTCCACTCCTCCATGTCGACATCACAGAGCTGGTCGATGTTAGAGACCTTGTGCTCCTCTACCTTCCGTTTGAGGATGCCCCACAGATACTCAATAGGGTTTAGGTCTGGAGACATGCTTGGCCAGTCCATCACCTTTACCTTCAGCTTCTTAGCAAGGCAGTGGAGGTGTGTTTTGGATCGTTATCATGTTGGAATCCTGCCCTGCGGCCCAGTCTCCAAAGGGAGGGGATCATGCTCTGCTTCAGTATGTCACAGTACATGTTGGCTTTCATGGTTCCCTCAATGAACTGTAGCTCCCCAGTGCTGGCAGCACTGATGCAGCCCCAGACCATGACACTCCCACCACCATGCTTGACTGTAGGCAAGACACCCTTGTCTTTGTACTCCTCACATAATTGCTGCCATACACGCTTGACACCATCTGAACCAAATAAGTTTATCTTGGTCTCATCAGACCACAGGACATGATTCCAGTAATCCATGTCCTTAGTCTGCTTGTCTTCAGCAAACTGCTTGCAGGCTTTATTGTGCATCATCTTTAGAAGAGGCTTCATTCTGGGATGACAGCCATGCAGACCAATTTGATGCAGCATGCGGCGTATGGTCTAAGCACCGACAAGCTGACCCCTGCAGCAATGCTGGCAGCACTCATATGTCTATTTTCCAAAGACAACCTTTTGATATGAATATTGGATATGACGCTGAGCACGTGCACTCAATTTCTTTGGTCGACCATGGCGAGGCCTGTTCTGAGAGGAACCTGTCCTGTTAAACCACTGTATGGTCTTGGCCACCATGCTGCAGCTCAGTTTCAGGGTCTTGGCAATCTTCTAATAGCCTAGGCCATCTTTATGTAGAGCAACAATTCTTTTTTTCAGCTCCTCAGAGTTCTTTGCCATGAGGTGTCATGTTAAACTTCCAGTGTCCAGTATGAGAGAGTGAGAGTGATAACACCAAATTTAACACACCTGCTCCCCATTCACACCTAAGACCTTGTAACACTAATGAGTCACATGACACCGGTGAGGGGAAATGGCTAATTGGGCCCGAGCCTACTATTTCCCATCTTGACCCCCCATAAACGAGTTAAAGCTTTTAGGTCAATTGCTTCGGCCAAGACCCATGTGGTCTGCCTGCAAGAGACACACTTTACTAAATGTTTTACATTATTGGTGCCTCTTACCCACAAATGTATTCAGCTTCAGCAGATACCAATTGTGGGGGGGGGGGGGGGTAGTAGCTGTTCATCATACCACCCCTGTTACTCCCTGGGCAGAGATTAGTGACCATTATGGAAAATATATTTTTTTGACCGGCCACCTTCTTGATACAGAAGTAACTGTGGTATCGTACTATGCACCTATTTGCAACCCTACCTAATTTCTCTTTCACCTACTGCTAGCTATCAACATGCATAAGCATGGCACCCTGTTAATCTGTGGCGACTCTATTCAAGTGATTTATCCTTTTTTTGATAAATCTTCTATCCTAGCCGCCTACAATGCCAGTAAACTCACCTTCCAACATTTATTGTAAAGCTACTCTCTCCTGGACTCCTGGAGAGAAATTAAGCCAGCTAGACATCAGTAAACTCATTACTCCCATCCTCATAAATCATTTTCCTGCATCAATCATATCCTAATATCTGTCAGGGCGGCCCCAGCCCTTCTTTCTTTGGCTATTTTACTCTGCACTTGGTCAGACTACAATGCTGTTCTCACATCCCTTGAGTCTCTGGCACCACAACATGGTCATTTATTTTTTTCTCTGACCTTACAAAAAGTATTAAATAGCCTACACTTTTCATGGGGGATCTTCAAATTTCTGAACAGTTGACAACCCAGAAGCCCACTTGTCCTCTCCTCCAACTTTGCCAACAAGTATGGCTAAGAGAGCTGGTAATATGAAGCAAACTGATGGCCTTTTTCTATTCATCCACATTAACTGAAGGATTTTAAGGTAATTCTTCTTATATTCATACATGAGGAGCAGACATTGTTGCTTTGGATGCATGAGTTTACAAGTGAACCTGTTTTGTAATAACATAAATGTATAAAGAAATAATTAACACATCATAGCTGATAACAGATCATAATTTAAATTTTGTTATTCTTATAGTGGATGTAGTACATTAAAATGTAAATCATCCCTATATACTGTATTGGGTATTTTAATTCATTATAGATGTAAAAAGATACTTGTTTGTCTGTCTGCATCACCTAATTTCTATTGAGTAGATAGTGGGAAACATTCATTTGTCTCAACCTTCCTACTTGTGTTTGATGGCATTATGTAAATATGAAGTGAATGAACTGAATAGGGTAAGAGGTGCTTAGATAGAATGGAAAGAGGGGTCAATATCAAACAATGACAAATATGCTAAAACCTTTATATTTATGTGAGAAAAAAAACTGTGTGGCGTGTGTAGTATATATAAAACTTCCTTAAGCCAGATAACTGAATAAAATTTGCACTTCTTAACTACATCAACACTAGGTATTTTAAAACTAACTTTTTGCTTTGATATGCAACATCTTCTTGCATTAAAAAATTAAATAATTTTGCTAGACAATATTGCCAAAATAAAAGCTTGACGGTCCTGAAAAAATACCTGCATGAAGTTTGCATGCTCTCCTGGCCCTTACACGGGTTTCTTCCAGGTACTCCGTTTTACTCCAACATTCCAAAGAGAAGCTGGAAGATTAATTTATATCTTGGCTATAAAAAATTGTCCCTAGTACTGTATGTGAATGTGTATGTGTATGTGAAAGGTCAAGGATTGATGTGAATGTAAAATATATTAAGCACTGCATAAATGGTCAGCACTTTATAAATACCTGCAATAAATAAAGAAACAATATTACTACTGTAATATAAGTAATAACAAAGTTATAGTTAAATCAATAGGCTTGTAGCTGAAATACAGAAATTGTTTTGATCCATAAGGAGCATACAGTTGTGAGAACTACTGCTAAGAAATTTTAACAAATGTTGCTCCTAGAATTTCTCTTGTTTGCTCCCTATTGATCTCTTAAATATTCTATTGAAAGCATTTGGTTATATCAATTTGATAAGTGCATACCTTGTGATTTTGTCAGAAATTTAGACTTGTCTTGTATCTTATGCATTCTGCCTACATTATTTCAAAAATACTATTTAGCCCTTTTAGCCCTATTTAGCCCTTTCTCACACACATCTATATCTTATCTAGCACTACAAGTCAGATAGTCTCTATGCGATGGATAAGTTGTAGGGAGGAGCTGACCACCCCCCGGTTCGGTTCGCAACAGAACATGCGAACAGGAAAAAAATTTGTTCGAACACGCAAACACCCTTAAAGTCAATGGGACACGAACATGAAAAATCAAAAGTGCTAATTTTAAAGGCTTATATGCAAGTTATTGTCATAAAAAGTGTTTGGGGACCTGGGTCCTGCCCCAGGGGACATGTATCAATGCAAAAAAAAGTTTTAAAAATGGCCGTTTTTTCGTGAGCAGTGATTTTAGTAATGCTTAAAGTGAAACAATAAAAGTGAAATATTCCTTTAAATTTCGTACCTGGAGAGTGTCTATAGCAGGGGTCTCAAACTAGTGGGCCTCCAGCTGTTGCAAAACTACAAATCCCATGAGGCATTGCAAGGCTGACAGTTACAAGCATGACTCCCACAGGCAGAGGCATGATGGGATTTGTAGTTTTGCAACAGCTGGAGGGCCGCCAGTTTGAGACCCCTGGTCTATAGTATGCCTATAAAGTGGCGCATGTTTCCTGGGTTTACAACAGTCCCTGCACAAAATGACATCTAATCTAAAGGAAAAAAAGTCATTTAAAAAAACTCACGGCTATAATGAATTGTCGGTCCTGGCAATACACATAAAGTCTTTGAAAAAAATGGCATGGGATTCCCCCACAGTCCATTACCAGGCCCTTTGGGTCTGTTATGAATATTAAGGGGAACCCCGAACCAAAATTTAAAAAAAATTGCATGGTTGTCCCCCAAATTCCATAGCAGGCCCTTCAGGTCTGGTATGGATATTAAGAGGAGCCCCGTGCCAAAATGAAAAAAAAATGGCATGGGGGTCCCCCCAAAAATCCTTACCAGACCCTTATCCAAGCACGCAACCTGGCAGGCCGCAGGAAAAGAGAGGGGATGAGAGAGCGCCCCCCCTCCTGAACCGTGCCAGACCACATGCCCTCAACATAGGGAGGGTGTTTTAGGGCAGCCCGAAAATGCCATAAAACGGCTTGGAGACAAGTCCTTTATTAAAAAATAAAAAATAAAACTGTCCTATGTAATCTTCTTCTTCTTCTCTTGCTCCGCCAATGGACTGAAAAAGAAAAAAAAATGCGACCAACCCGCCTACATCCGAGGCACCCGCCGTAATGACGGTCCTCTCAGGTAACAGCTCTTTTATAACTGGGGGTGGGGCCACGCGGTGATGTCGCCATGTGACCCTGTCACCTCTGACGCCCCGTGCGTCAGAGGGGGCAGGGTCACCTGGCGACATCACCGTGTGGCCCCACCCTCAGTTATAAAAGAGTATAATGTAGATCAGCATCTAACTGTAGATTTGTGCCACATCCAAAATTTGAATAAACAACAACAAAAAGGGGTCCCCTATTGGTGGACTTTTTAGGCACATGTAAAAACCATAGAAAGGTATACTTAGTACAAATATAATTTATTAAATTGACACAATAAAAATATAACAAAACTATAGCATTTATTGTTAGGAATGTGGATCAAGCAGTATTGCAATAATGCGTATACAGTGTTTGAGGCAGTACTCTTGCACCCGACGCGTTTCGGAGTGAATTAAACTCCTTCCTCAGGGGTGGTGTACATTTGAGATCGTTATTAAATACTGTGTTGGCTGACTTGACATTCCATACAGTTTTTGGTTAAAAACAGC
The DNA here is from genome assembly GCA_037952925.1 of Lithobates clamitans. NCBI lineage: Eukaryota > Metazoa > Chordata > Amphibia > Anura > Ranidae > Lithobates > Lithobates clamitans. The sequence continues at coordinate 2,764,517 of JBBGZY010000012.1, read as the reverse complement.
GACAGTGACATAGTCTGTCTACCCAGTATGCTCTTGACTCCAACACAAACAGACATCTATGTATTAAGGGTGGTATAGATCTGTATGTAGGTGGAAATGGAAAAAACTGCTCCCGAAAAAACGTCCGTTTCTAAAACTTTTTTTTACATTGATACATGTCCCCTAGGGCAGGACCCAGGTCCCCAAACACTTTTTATGACAATACCATGCACATAAGGCTTTAAAATTAGCACTTTTGATTTCAAATTTGCCGCAAACACCCCAAATTGTTCGCTATTCGGCGAACAGGCGAACACCCGATGTTCGAGTCGAACTTACGTTCAACTCGAACATCGGGCTGGCTCATCCCTAATAAGTAGGAGACAGTAGGAGACAGTAGAAGCGGTGGAGTAGTTTACAAAAAGACAATAGGCAGGGATGGCACCAGTCAGTCCACAAAAGGTTGTGTGTTGTCAGCCAAAAATAGGAATTAGTTTTTGACAGATCAGTGGGTTATTGTGTGATCTTTAAAGGAATAAAACATAGTGTGCTAGACCTGCAGAATTATAATACATGTATGTGTGCTCTTTTGGTGGCTTGACATACGCTAGCATGGTGGGATCCAGGCACTGCTGGACTCCTCCATTTGCACAGCATAAACATAAAGGCTCTGCCAAGCTAAGTATTCATGATTGAACATGTTTGAGGGTGGTTGGACTATAACTGCATAACACTACCCACGTGGTATCCTCTGAATAGGATGGGTCCTCTGTTCTTTGCCTCAACCTTCTCGAGAACCTTAGCCCCTCTGCTACACCAGGTTGAATGTACAAAAATACAATATCACAGAAAATCACTGAAAATAATACTTAAAAGAGTTGTAAAGGCAGAAGGTTTTTTTATCTTAATGCATTCTATGCATTAGGATAAAAAACCTTCTGTGTGTAGCAGCTTCCCCAGCACCCCCCAATTACCTACCTAAGCTCCTTTTCTCTCCAGCAATGTCCACAATCCCCTCAGCCATCCAGTACACTCCTCCTGCTTGGCTGAGACAGAGCATCGGTGCTATAGGATCCCGTGGCTGTCAATCAAAGTCAGTCAGCCAATCAGGGCAGAGAGGGGTGGGGCAGGTCGGGGCTCTGTGTCTGAATGGATACACAGAGCCCTGACTCGGCTTGGGTGACAACCTGTAGCAAGCTGCTGGCTGAGGGGCACTTAAAGGAGGGAGGGGCCAGGAGTAGCAAAGAGGGACCCGAGAAGAGAAGGATCTGGGTTGCTCTGTGCAAAACCAACTGCACAGAGGAGGTAAGTATAACATGTTTGTTTTGTTTTTTTAAAGACTTTACAATCAATTTAATACCCAATAGTAGTGCTATATCAAAGAAAAAAAGCACAGGTGCAAGTTAAATGTGGTTCAGATGCTGTAAAGGTACTGTGGTATATGGCTGATATAGGTACAGTCTAGGTTTGGAATAAGTGCGGTATAGAGTGCAGTATGGGTGCAGTATGGATAAGAAACACTTGGTGACCTGCTCTCATTGACCCAAAGAGTGCTCTCTCTTTTACTTCCTTGGAGCCAAGAGGAAGAGCTTTCCTGGACAGTTATCCTATTGGGATTTGTATTGCAAGGTGTCCATTTGCCTCATATGGCTGTCGTCTCAAACTACAACTTCCAGGATTCTCAGTACTGTGCATAGTAGTCTATGGGCTTGCTTGGCTTTAGATCTCCCCCTTCTGTTTGACGAGGATCTCAGCAGAAGGAGAGAAGAATGAAGGGCAACGTCTCCATCTCCATATTGTTGTAGCCCAGCACCTGGCTACACCTGCATATCTGACCTCCCTGTTATGCCGCGTACACACGAGCGGACTTGCGAATGGGCTAAACTCCATCAGCATTTCCAATGGACAGATTTAGAACATGTTCTATATCTGAGTCCATCAGAAATGCTGACAGAAAAAGTCCGATGGGGCATACACAAGGTCGGAATGTCCGACCGAAAGCTCCCATCGGACTTTTTCTGTCAGAAAGTCCGGCCGTGTGTACGCGGCATTAGATCCACCCTAAGGTTAATGTTTGTGTTTTTGTTATTTTATTTTGTTGTTGTTTTTTTGTTGTTGTTTTTTTTTTTTTTTTTTTTACACAACATATGCACAGTTAAGTGCTGCATTGTGAGTCTTGTCCCTGCTACTGTAATAGTTCATTGGCACAGTAACACATCTCATCTCGATTCACAGATTACTGCAATGCAAAGGTGTAAACTGACCATGAAAGAAAAATCTTTTCAAGCACCATATGAGTTTGCTAGGTCTGTTTGAGATATGCTGTCACTGACTTAAAGTGAAAAGTTGGTTAAGATTTTAAAGTTGCCCATGCCTGCCAAAGGTTGCTGGTGAGATGAAAAACGTTATGTGTTATGTTATGTTGTATGTCACAAAAATGTTATGTGTGTACCAGACCATTCACTCTTGCATTACAGAACAGGCAATGGCTTTGCAATGTGTTTAGAAAGCTTTGATAGTGCAAAGCCAATGCCTGTTCTTTATGCCTATGTGAATGAGTCCTAATAGAAAAGAGTCCCTGCTTATGAGATTCACTCTACTGGTCCTCATGGCCAATTGGCCATTGTCATTGGGGCTGAAGGTCAAGAAACAATTAAAATTGAGTTGTCAACAGACAGGAATAAAAGGGAATCTTCTGATGAGGATGACTATTCTGAAGACAGCAAGGGCTTGTTTACACAGGATGCAAAAGAAGGAGGTTTGGACGTGTTCTTGCTGCTCCTTGACTGCCTAGCAATGGTCCACAATGCCGCACAGTAATTTTTATATGGGTAGAGGACAGTGCTGTACACTTTTGTGTTCATGTTGCTTCGAGGTGAGGCAAAATTACTGCTGCCTGTAGAGCTTGGCAGTCATTGCAACTGCTTCCATTACCTCTTACTGTACCGCACTTTAAACTTTAGCATCTACAGTGCATTAGAAATTGTGGTTGCAAGGTATTCACAGTGGAGAAAATTATTGTAAAAAATAACAATTTGTAAAAAAAAAAACAAAAAAAAACCAATATACACAGGGCATCTGCTGCTTGACACCCGTGTGTAAAAAGAGTCTGAAATGTGTATTAGCAGTATTGGAACATTGGTTAGAGTTAAAGCCATTGTTATTTAATGACTATGTGAACTTCCCACACTTGGATATAATTTCTTTTTGCTTCTTGCTGTGTCTACAAGATAGGGAAATGTACACAGTGGGACACAGGTGGCAATAAAAAGAAAAAACTTAACATGGGTTTTAACCCTTTTTAACACACACATTCTCACACCCACAAGCACCCGCAGCTAAAATGCACTGCTCTTTAGCAGATGTGTGAATTACACCCAATGCATTGGAAAATGCAGTGCGTTTTCAGGTACAAAGGCAGGAGAAAGTGCATTCAATCATGTGCGCTCGATCAGCTGAATAAAGAGAAAGTGGGCAATTAGAACTCTGTTTCACATTGAGTTCATGTAGAGGGGTACATTTGTGGCACAAGGATAGTTGAAGTGTCCTTAGTTAAGCTGACTGTGGAAGGCTGCCAGCTCATGACAGGTTAGAAGTAACTCTGTGGAAGGCAAGGAGAAGCAGCGCCAATTAAGTGCAGCATTATTAAGACATTTTATTCCATAAAAGACAATTGGTAACTCACAAGATGTATGAGATGTTAGCGCCTGTGGGATTAATAATGTGGTTCATCCGCTCGTGGTAAAGATGATCTTCTCACTGGTGAAGAGGCAGCTGATGGGTTCAGGGACGCCGGTGGTTCCCAGCGCTATCAGACACTCAGGACGGCTAACAGACAGTGGTGTACGTCACTTCCAGTTGGAGAAAGAGAGGGGGGAGTGTGCGTTCGGAGCATGCATGCTCCTTCATCAGGCTACTTCCCCACAAGCAGATGAACCACATTATTAATCCCACATGAGCTGACATCTCATACATCTTGCGAGTTACCAATTGTCTTTTATGGAATAAAATGTCTTAATGATGCTGCACTTAGATGGCCCTGCTCTCCTTCTGTCTTTGTTTTCAGGTACAGGAAACCACATGGGCAAAAGAAGCAACATGCAGTTCTATGCGGCTGCATTTCAAAAAACAAAAATGAATGAGCTGCTGTGCCTAAGCAAACATAAGCTCCAGGAAATAGTCAGCTTTAGGGCTTGTTCATACCATATACAAGCTAAAAAAGCATGCATGCTGGTATGCAATGTGTAGGGGCTTCACACATTATTACAATGCATCACAAAGTTTATTTTTTCTTTTAACTTCATCTAAGTGTCACAAAATGGCACCTAATTTGAGTCAATGCACTGCAGCACCTTGTGATGCGCTGATGCGCTGCGATGACGTGCAGTGTAAAAATGTAGCTTGTCTGCAAATGTGTACGCAGTGTGAATAGGGTACATAGATAGTTTTCTATGTACCCTTGTCTTAACACTGTGTTGATCTATACACATCAGTGCAGCTCAAATGAGATGGCATGAATGAGCCCATAGTTTGGAACACCTGCACTTACGCCTGGTACACACTATGAGAAAAAAAACTGAGGAGCTCGGGAGAAGGTCATTGTACTAACAATGCGCTTTAGCTATTGTGTTCTGACAGGGGGACTATCCCCCCACCAGAACACACTGGTCAGCGGATGCCGATTGGCAGATGTTTTTCTAGCATGTCCATTCTACAGAAATGGGGCGCTCGGCTGGCTTCTGTCGGATAAGCTTCTGTACACACGGGTCAAACGTTGGTTGATTTCGGTTTATACCAATATTCAGCCTGTGCATACCAGGCATTAGGCAACATTCATTCTTGCAATTAGAGCCATTATGCCCTGTACACACTATAGGATTTTCTGGCAACAAAATCCATGGGAATTTTTCTGACAGATGTTGGCTCAAACTTATCTTGCATACACATGGTCACACAAAGTTGGTCGGAAATTCCTGAACGTCAAGAACGCGGTGACGTACAACACATACGACGAGCCGAGAAAAATGAAATTCAATAGCCAGTGCTGCTCTTCTGCTTGATTCCGAGCATGTGTGGAACTTTGTGCATCGGAATGGTGTACACACGATCAGGATTTCCGACAACAGATTTTGTTGTCGGAAAATTTGAGTACCAGATCTCAAATTTTGTGTGACGGAAATTCCTATGGAAAATGTGTGAGGGAGCCTACACACGGTCGGAATTTCCCACAACAAGGTCCTATCACACATTTTCCATCTGAAATTCCTATCGTGTACAGGGCATGATTGTATTCCTGCAGCAAGCATCTGTAGATTACACTCAGTTCCTCACTCCAGGTAACCACTGGATGTGTGGAAACATGCAAACATTTGCACACTACCGTGGCTCCAATCAGCTTGTCATTATTTTGTACAGGCTGAATGAACAGAGCTGTTCACATATGCCTGAGACTCCAGCCGCAGAAATCTGCTTATAGCCTTAATCGCAAGTATGAATTGAGCCCTAGGCCTTATTCACATTGCAAAAATGTGCAGATTCTTATGGCTGGATGTACAGGTGGATGCGGAGAGTTGCGCCGCTTCACATGTGCAAAGTAGGGTTGCCACCTCATCCCTTTAAACCCAAACACGTATGAATTACACAGGTTCTGAGGCTAGTTTAATGCAGATAAGGCACCAAGTGAGTTTAATCACCACCCTGATTAGCCTCAGAACCTGTGTAATTAATATGTGTTTGGTTTTAAAGGGATGACCTGGCAACTCTAGTACAAAGCAATGACAGGCAGACAAGGGTCGCAGCTGTCTGAGGATGGTCAGATGTAATTGCACATAAAGCAATTAGCTATGGTTAGGTTTTTATCCACAGGTAATCACTCCATGTGTGATCATCATCAGTCAGCCTGTTATTGCTTCATACAAGCAGAATGGCAGCAACTCTCCTCATCCACCTGCAGGAATCTTCTGGATTCTTGCAGCACCTCACACTTTTTTTCCATGTGAATGACACTTTAAAGTGGTTGTAAAGTCAGAAGGTTTTTTATCTTAATGCACGCTATGCATTAAGATGAAAAACCTTTTGTGTTCAGCAGCCCCCCTCAGCCCCTCCAATACTTACCTGAGCCCATCTCTATCAAGCGATGTTGCATGAGAGACTCAGCTGCCCGTAACTCTCCTTCTTATTGGCTGAGACAGCAGCAGAGTGCCTTTGGTAAATCAAAGTCAGTGATCCAATAAGGAGAGAGAGGGGGTTGAACCTAGCTGGGGCTCCGTGTCTAAATGGACACACACAGAGCTGTGGCTTGCTGTGGGGGCACTCGTTAGGAGGGAGGGGCCAGGAGAACTGAAGAGGGACCATAGAAGAGGAGGATCTGGGCTAACCTGTGTAAAACCAGTGCACAAAGCAGGTAAGTACAACATTTTTGTTATTTTTAAGCAAAAAAAAAAATGAGACTTTAGTATCACTTTAATGCCACGTTCAGACACACGATTTGACATTCCAACAACAAAATCCTGGATTTTTTTCCAACGGATGTTGGATCAAAATTGTCTTGCATACACACGGTCACACAAATGTTGTCGGAAATTCCGAACATTAAGAACGCGGTGACATACAACACGTCTCAGGGGCCAATCAGAATAAAGACTGCAACCGGGGGCGAAGAGACTGTCCCGCACAACATGGCGGAGAATTTAAACGCTGTCCATGGTTGTTCAGTTGAGTGTCTGTCCACAAGGGCAGCACAGTGGTGTAGTAATTAGCACATTCACCTAGCAGCAATAGGTTTGCTGGTTCAAATCCCGATCACGACACCATCTGCCTGGAGTTTGCATGTTCTCCCTGTGCCTGCGTGGGTTTCCTCCGGGTACTCCGGTTTCCTCCCACACTCCAAACACATGCTGGTAGGTTAATTAGATCCTGTCGAAAAATTGGCCAAATATGTGTATGTTGTATGTGTATGTGTTTGTAAGCGTGTCAGGACCCCATGGGGCAAAGGACCGTGCTATACTGCAGATGGACACCAGCAGCAAAAAAGCGCCCTGAGGCGATTCAGTTCGCATAAGTAGTGCTATACAATTCATTCATTCATTCATTTGTACGACGAGCCAAGGATAAATGATGTTCAATAGCCAGTGCGGCTCTTCTGCTTGATTCTGAGCATGCGTGGAATTTTGTGCGTCGGAATTGTCTACACACGCTCGGAATTTCCGACAGCGGATTTTGTTGTCGGAAAATTTGAGATCCAGCTCTCAAATTTTTGTTGTCGGAAATTCCGACAGAAAATGTCCGATGGAGCCTGCACAAGATCGAACAAGCTCCCATCGAACATTTGTTGTTGGAAATTCTGATCGTGTGTATGCGGCATAAGACTTCATTCACACTGGCACTGACAAGCTTGTGGTTACATGTGTTTATAGGACTTTTCTAAATGCATATATATGCATATAATGATTTTCACTAGTAAAATTCAAACTGTGCATTTCCCTGCGCTTAGGTGCATTCAGTTTACCTGCAAAATTAGAATTCTGTGTTACCAGAGTGAGATTAGATACTCTAAATTTGCCTAAACACATTTTTATTTGAAGCATCATGGGAATTTTTTATTTTTTTCATTAATTAGAGGATTATTACTGTATATTCACTCACTGCAAGAATTGGAGCCATTTTAGCTCACATCAGTTGTATTTGCAGTTAATCATTGTTTTTGATTGCTTTTTTGTACAAAGACCTCAAAATATTTTATTTATGTAATAGATCTTGTAGTTGTAGCACAGTAGTGTTTAACAGAGCAGCACCTCTCCATTTGCACATTTATAAACTCATGTAAGTGACTGTGAATGTACATAAGGTGAAATACGTCTAAATGCAGGAGAAATTAAAATGGAAAACAATATGTTTATTTATTCTTCCCAGATATTTCCCCTTTGTTTAAAACAACCTAAATGCAGGGGGCTATTATAAATGTAGCCTAACGGTAGAAAAGTTTGGAAAATAAACATAAATAAATAAAAATAAAATCAAAAGCACAAAAAAAAAATTAGGATCTAGCCATGATCATTCCAGCCTGGACTGCATAAATAAAAAGAGCCAATACCCCAGAGCAGGATTGTAAAAATGTCATGGTTGTATGAAATCAGCGCTCTTCCCCTCTCGCTGTGTGTGCTGTAAACCTTGTGATGCAGAATTTATGGCACTGTGCTGTAAAACAGTCCATGTCACGTTTTGTGAACTGTCACTAGAGGCGTGCCTGCCTAGAGATGGAGAGCTCAGGCAGAGAGCAGAATTGCAGCTGTGTGGTGCTGAGCTGCTGCTGCTGCTCTTCCCAAGCACTGTGTGTGAGATGGCAATAGAAGTGCTGCAGTTCCATTCTTCCAGTCCTAGCTGCTGGGGCTTTCTCTCCCCCTTGTCTGATCTCTGCTGAATAGCAACTTCCAAATCATCAAAAGGAGAGAGTCAGCCTGTCTGACAATGGATGTCCGGGGCAGAAAAGACACAGACAAGATCACTGAATAATCAGGATGAGCCTGAGCACCTTTTGGAATTAGATTACCCCGGCTAAAGGAGTGGATGCTTTCACTTGTTTTCAAGGATTGCTCAATTATCACCGCATGCAACTGGCTGGTGAGTGCAAATGATTATAGTCTTTTTCAGCTGTGTTGCTGGCTCTTCATTATATGTGTGTGCTTTCTTCCCCACATGCAATAACAAGGCAAGCACACAAGATTCATGTTTCTCCTAAATCCTAAAAATAGCAGACTTTCACACTTTCTCTCGTCTTTTAGCATGCAATCCATGTTCACATGCTAGAAGTGCTGCATACTACCTAAAAAATAGTTCCAGCTCTCTTTTTTACGGAGTACCTGCAAGACTTTGGAGCTTCCAGCGTTCAGCAGATTTGCATTTCATATATTTAGCATAAATCTGCATGTATTTGCATAACCTGAAATGCATTAGTCAGTCTGGCACTTCTATATATTGCATACGTGGATCTAACCCTGAGCATGCCCTATAAATAAAGTTTTCACGTTACGAATGGAATTGTTAACCCTTGCTTTAGAACATGGTGATTTACAGCACAGGTGCATGCAGTAGGTGTAAATCCTTCTACAGTGATCCCAAAATACTGTGTACATGAAGGCATCGTCCTTGATAAATATTCAGTTAAAAGCAAGTAAAGCAGTTATCCAGATTTATAGTGCACCAGTGACATTATACTAAGAGCTTGATCAATTCCAATCATTTCTGTGTAGGAGGTTTTAGAAGGCTTGCTGGTTCCTATGGGCTTTATAAAACTTGGAAAATGATTTCTCTTTCAGTGTTTGACACTGAATTGTAGTGCAACACACAATGCAGTCAATGGGACCAGAAGTAATGTGCTGAATTTGAATGATTGGGCTGCATAGCAGTATGCTATTTGGAAAAGTCGGAGAAAGGTACAGAAATAAGGCTTTTTAATTGCTTCACATGTCAAAGAGGTAACCACGTATGTTTCAGCTATTTTCTCTCCTTTACTTTTGGAACGGAACAGTGATTTTCTAGAAATAAGATTAATACATCATTGTGATTATGAGTCGAGGATTTCTCTTGAGCCGCTGACATGAGATCAGGCTTGCAAACAAATCGAGCGAAGATGTGAATGGTTTGCCTGTTAGCTGAGCCTTTCCTTCAGGCGCATAGACCCTAATGAAAATGTTTGCTCTGTGGAACTTGCTCTCTTTTTTGTGCTGTGGGTCAGCGGGTGAAGCAAGAGGAAGTAAATGCATTACAAATGGAAATGGAGGTCTAGAGCTTGGCATGAAAGCAGGATATCACAGGCGGCTGATTTAATAAATGATAATCTGAGGTTGTCACTACATTATGCTCCATCTAGTGAAATATTTAATACGGTTAAATATTAAAGCGTGGCTGTAATATATCTAATTCTGACACGTATTGTTCTCCTAATAATCCAGGTTCTTTTTAAACATATTTTTTTTGCAGTAACCCTCAGAGAATTGCCATACCAAATGGCCTGTTTCATGTAAAGAATCACTGACATTATCACTACTTTAAAGCTTATAAAAAGGAAGACTTGGTTATAAATTGCATATGTTCAATGGACACACTAACATCTCTTTTATTGAGTAGCTATTTGTCTTTTTGTAGTTTTGAAACCAATATGCTGCTATAGTTCTGATAAGATACAATGGAAATGTACAATAAAAAAAAAATACTGATGGTAGCTATATCATCAATCATTCAAATGAGTTATATTGAATTTTTTACTCTTTCCTTTTGCTGCTGCTGGTGCTAATGAGGTGCTGCATAGTTTGAGTAAACATCATATCACGTTTATGACATAAAGAAGAATCCTGTAGAATGAAATGTTATTATTTTTATTGTTATTTTTATTGTTTATTTTTGAATATGCTCAGGCTGATAAAAAAAAAGACTTCCAGTCTCCTTTCGACAAGTGTCCCAGGAATCTTTCTATAATACCGTTGTTAATTAGTGTGCACAGGCATACCGACTGTCTCCCACATCAGTCTCCCCTCCAGAGAGCTTGCATTCTTTGTATGCTACAAATGATATTGTAAAACATTCTCGCATGTCAAATTCAGATTGAAATTACATCACATTCCCTCAAGAAAGAAAATAGATTGATTGGTAACCAAGAGTGGCTTCGATGGAAATGGGAAAAAATAATAATGGAGAGATTAAAAAAGCAGCAAAACTGCAAAGCAGAACCACTTGATTTTGGCTTAGAAGGCTCATAATCAGTTTGGGAAGCAGAACAAAAAGTATGACATTGTATTAGACACTCCAATATATAAAATTCAAGAGAGAAGCAGAAAGATATTAAAATCCTCAAGAAAGAATTTATTTAGTTAGAACTAATCTTAAAGTCAGGCACTTTTGCAATACTTGGTCTTAAAGTGTTCTCATATGGGTTTTCAATATATATTGTATTTGCTTTCTACTCTTTACTTTTGACAGCTGTCAGTTAACTTACACATATGTGCCCACATGCCACATTTAAAAACTGTTTCACTTCCAAAACATGCCCCGTCTGAATTTCCTTACATGTCAGGATAACTCATAGATGTTGTCATTGCTGACTTGTTTTTAAAGTGCAATCTACAGGACTGTCATCTTTGGCCAGTGACTGTCCAGGAACAAGCCCATATGTAACAGGTATGGAACACGGTATATTTTGAGTTCAGGTCATTGGCTCACAGAGTAGAGCTTGTATCTCCAAAAAGCAAGTAAGCCTTAGCATGATTCTCTCCTGTCCAGTTGACATTAGTGAAGCAGTGATTAAACATGACTGCCTTAACCAATACCAACAAGATAAGGATGTTTTCTATATAGAGCATCTGGTTGCTGGGCAATCAGGAGTCACACATATGTTAGATGTAGAAAAAAATGCATTTCTGAGTAGGTTAAGAATGGTGGAATAAGAAAGTGTTTGTCAATAATGAGTGGGTTTTATGATCAATAGAAGTGGTTCCTGTTATACGTTATACAAGATATGATGTCTGTATGCATCTCAAGAACTGTCATTGAATATCAGGTTGACTATAAAACCTCTCTGCAAAGAACTGAATTTGCTTGATCTAGCTTTACATGGTGAATGTGGATTTGCTAGTATTTAGTACTAAATTCTTTCAAAACGTCTCAACATAAGAGAGGGATTTTCTCAAATGTGGCAAACTATTCAAACATGTATCTCCATGTTTAACTCCTAATGATTGATGATGACCCTCTTGGGCTTATTTAAGCTAAAACCTTTGGAAGGGTGTTAACCAATAGAAACTGTCCAGACTGCATTGTTACTTTTTAAAGCTTTACCTACCCATATTGTATGTATCTGGACATGCTGATACTGTGCATACTAGACAGTACTTTTTTCAATGAGCTGCCTACATAAAATGGTCATACATGATCTTTGCAAAGTGAGCTTCTTTTTTTATCTCTTCTTGGGAAATTTTGGATGTTTTGCAGGGCATGGAAATACCAAAACCCTAAAGACTCCATGATTATTGACTTATTTTTCCATCACAAACAACACCTCTTGCATGGTACATTTACACATTCCATTTAGCATTGCTGAACAAAGCTCTTCTATATGAAATTTAGGTAAAAAAAGAAAGGAGCACATTGTGTCCAGAGAAATGGGACTTCTAAAATATGGTTTGTGGATGTTTATTAAAAAATGAGCAACATATACATCAAGCCAGCGCATTTCAGGGAAATAGATAATTGCCTATACAACTAAAGCAGCATTCGTGCCATTCAGAAACCTTGTTCCAACATAATTACTCATGGGAATTGTTCCCACCAAATAGTACGCAGCAACAGCCCTGAAGAAGGGAGTATTTTCCCCTGAAAAGCGTTGGCTTGATGTACATGTTGCAAATTTGTAATAAATTTCCACAAACCATATTTAAAAAGTCCCATTTCTCTGGACACTGGGTGCTCCTTTCTTTTTTCATCTAAGCCGACAAGCTGAAATTACCTTAAGGTTGCACAGAAAAGGCAGCAGCCCAATCCCCTAGAGGGTCCATCTCCAACATCCATCACTGGGCACTATCCACCTGAATGCATTCCTTCTTTCTTGCCCACGTGAATACCGCCTCAGGACCAGCCCACTTCAGTCAGTTCAGCGTGGTCTCCAACACAAGCTAGATACCCTTATATGTGAAAGAAAAGCCAGAGCAATGAGAAAGACATGGGCTTTCACTGCTACAAAAAAAAATGCTAGTTCCATTGGAGCCATAGAGCTCTCAGGTCATTATGGCAGCAGGGAACTACTAAGGTGTTTTAGATTACTGACACACAAATAACTTTAACATATCAGATGTGTTTACTTTATGCTGAACTTCCAGAGGTTCCAGCCCCTCGCTAAAAATTGGTACACACATTATTTAGTGCCATCCAATGGGCTATTGCCCTTAACTGGCGATCCACCTCGGTGCCCTGGTCTCAGGTGCTTCACTACATGGAAGCTATAAAACTGATGAAGAGGATATACCATACTGTTATGGATACCATGTATATCTTTGACCATAAATGGGAATATTGGTCAGCATATTCATCATCAAATGTCTCTTTAAGTGTTACCTGTTATTTATGGATTGTTATAATAGTACAGTTCTACCATGATGATATAGGTTTCAGTAATTAATTTATGCTGATTTTTTAGGCTATGCAACTATATGATGTAATGATTCTATTGTTTGCTAGCCATACATTTTTTATTTATTTTTTGAGCAGAGAGTTGGATTCTGACCAAGCGTACTCTGGCTTTTAGACAATATGTAATATTTCTCTTTTCTTTTTTTATATATATGTTTGTATACTTTAATAAAAATGTTGGTAAACCAAAAAAACAAACCCGGCGCAGGGATGCAGATCAGGAGTTCCAGTTTACCTAGCTGCATGTTTGTTACTGGTTTATGACTCAAAAACTACTGAAGCTAGGACATCAGTGTATCATGCAGCCAAGCAGCAGTTAAAAAAGAAGGTCAGCAATGACATTTTCCATATTACCTTAGTGCAACTTAATAGGAAAATGGCTGCTTTCTTTATTATTTTTATTTTTTAGGATTTACAAAACTGCTATTTTGTGTGTGTATGTGTGTGTGTGTGTGTGTGTGTGTGTGTGTGGCTAATCCCAGTATATTTTAATGTAAATTATGCTGAAGGCATAGGTTTGAGGAAATAAAAATATGTATATTTGATGCTTTACTTTCACTCAAAAAAGTGTTTCTTTGTAATGAACATAGGAAGTATTTGGAGGGCACCTAAGTCTTTGATTCCCCCCATTAGTTGACTATTGTGGCTGTTTTCTTTATTATTTTTATTTTTTTTATGTTTTATTTGTTATTTTTTTAGGATTACAAAACTGCTTTTTTGTGTGTGTCTGGCTAATCCCAGTATATTTTGATGTAGATTATGCTGAAGGCATAAGTTTGAGGAAATAAAAATAGGTATATTTGATGCTTTACTTTCACTCAAAAAAGTGTTTCTTTGTACTGAACATAGGAAGTATTTGGAGGGCACCTAAGTCTTTGATTTCCCCCCCATTAGCTGACTTATTGTAAGCCTAAAGAAGGGCAAGGTGAGAAAAACAGTTTTTTTCTGGTACCAGTTTTTTTTTTTTTGCAACAAACTTTTCACATAAAAAAAACCCCCTGAAAAATAACATTGGTTTGGTACAGCAAACCTACAATTCTTAGATGTTTAATGTGTTTGAGGTCATCAGCTTGTATGTGCACTGATTCAGGTGATTAATTAAACCCATGGGATTCACCCCTTCGCTGCTGTGTGTATAATATAATATGGTATGCAATGAAATATATAATATATACAGTACTCTGTTAAATAGCTCATCAAAATGAACAATATATAAGAGTTATACCTTTCGACAGGTATAATTCTATGATGGAAATTGCAGATATTGAAGGAAATATGCAATTTGAAATACTTAAAATAAATTCTGTGACATTTTTCCAAAGCATTATACTTATTTCATAACTGAAATTATTTGCATTGTGCCTAAAATCTAATATATTACAAATGAAAGTGACTTTTTTCCCTCTGCAGTGTTCCTGAAATTCCATTACATGGCTGTACCCACGTCTCTTGCAGTGACCGTTAAAAGAATCTGTGGGTAACCTTTCATATGTATGTTAATAAGGTTTCCATACCTGCATTAACGTCTGCCAAGGTTTGGGAGAAATTGCCATATAATGTTCCTCCTTTCCATAAAATAACTTATATTTTAGGTTTCAAAAGGCTGTTACATTTACCGGGCAGGTGCCAGTTTACATAATCTAGTGTCCTCACTACGGTCCATTTGCATCAGTGCTTTTGATAATGCACATACTGTATATCTGTCAATGAATTTGTAGCTATTTTATCATTTTGTTATTTTCATTCTGTGTGTTGAGTTGCATGATTTTTTTTCATTGCAGTACAATCATGAACAATGTGTTGGTAAATGATGTCAATAAAGGTAAACTCTTTATATACAAAGTGGGTAAGGATTAGAATGTTAGTTGGGTTGTTATCCCTCTCTGGTATGAGGGTATTCTGCTTATTTCCTGGCCAGTAATAGGAGGTGAGGTTAAGCAGAAGTAAAAATGTCATGGGTTTTACCATTTCCCCAATGTACCCAAAATGAAAAGATGTTGGCTGACGTTTCACTTTAACAGCAATGTTAAACCCAAAGCCAATATGGTGAATGCATTTGTTTTCTTAAGCTTCTTAAGCTTCTTCCCTTCTCTTTTAACCTGGCCAGTAATATACTGTACCTCCTGTATTAGAGTGCCTACACGCTGGATGAATGAGAATCGGAGCACCTTTGGACAACAGCATTGTCAGTCTGAGGGTAGGGGAGTGTTAGATGGACTAGCAAATTTATATACACTAACAAAATGAAGCCAAAATCCAGCTAATAATTTATAAGCAGTTACATCAAACAGTTTACATGAAACCTGTAGATAAATAAATAAAAGTTCATCATTGTAAGCACCCCTGCCTTTGTTAAATGGTTTGTCTCATCTCTGTAACTGATACATTCTGCTGGAGAGCTTTTGAAAACAACAGACTTACTGGCTGGATCACAAGATGAAAATAGAAGAAAGAAAGCCTAAAAAAAGAAAATAAATGCAGTCATCACATCTAAAAAAATTATAGGTTGCATAATATTAAACAATAATTTCACCTTTTGGAACATGTTACATGTTCCACCAATATTTAGGGTCGAACATGTAACATGTTCCAGCTCCTGCTGCCAATTCCGCCAATCTCTCCCCGATCTGTGACAGTGGGCGGGGGATCTTCTCCCCTGACACGGCATCATTCATTCACAATTTCCTGTGAATGAATGAACTACAATTACCGGCATTCATTTTGGCTGGCGGCGCGTATTTCCTAATGAACTGCGAGGCCGCTGTTAAGCACCTTCATAGTTCATTGATTCTTCCTGTTCCCAATTAACTGTCTGCCCCTATGAGGTCTGGGCTGAAAACTATCTTGAGAGTCTGCAGGAGGCCTACATTGAACCCATGTTTTGCTGATCATAGGTGCAATGCTCTGCATGCTCCCTAGGAAAAAAAATGCAATTTTTTTACCTGCAAAAAAATGTGCATTTATTATTTTTTAAAAGGTGAACTTATCCTTTCAATGTTTGCTTTTGGGTTCAGTTCCGCTTTCAGTAAAATCCAGAATTTAGGCAAAGCTGTCTCATATAAATGGATCTTTCATTGATCATAGAAGAACAAAAATGTGGCTGATGTGAAAAGGAAAAAAATGGAAGAGCTGACAGCAATACTCAAGTACTTTCCAGCTGCAATTTTTTTAGTGCCGTTTACAAAATGAAAGCCACCATATGGCTATGGTTAACACTTGCAGTTTTTAGTTCATCATTTTCAAAGTGCTGGTTCCTGTTACTCAGCCTTTGATTACTTGGCTAGCATTGATGCTACAAACATATATGATAAGCCATTAGACATTTCTTCCAAGTTTCTACATGGCACCAGGGTCAAATGAATTGAAGCTGTCTTATTTGGAACATCTAATAAGTCAAGTGAAGTTTTATATATGCGGTCACACCAAAGTGCTCCACCCCTTACTATGTAGCCCCCTCCTTTATATCACTATAAATGTAGAATAGTGTTTTTTTACTATGATATATGTGAGTACAAATTAAGGGGCTGGCAGTCCCAAAAAAGTGCAAAAGTCAGTTCATAAGTCTGCCTGTGTATCTATGGCTGTAGCAAAAGTAGTCTTGCTACAAGGAGGGGACTTAAAGTCGAACT
The DNA here is from genome assembly GCA_037952925.1 of Lithobates clamitans. NCBI lineage: Eukaryota > Metazoa > Chordata > Amphibia > Anura > Ranidae > Lithobates > Lithobates clamitans. The sequence continues at coordinate 2,747,733 of JBBGZY010000012.1, read as the reverse complement.
CCAGCCTTACTTCAGTCCTGCATGGTTGTACAGGCTCCTGTTGCTTGCTCTGATTTCACTGTGCATTATGAGCTTTCACAGTGTGCATTACAAGCTGCAGTAAGATAGTGTCTGCCTCATTTCCTAATTGGAGGACATCCAACATCAAACTAGCCCCTTTGATCCTGGCTTGCCCCTTTCTTTTATTGGATTTTTTTTTGTTTACAGATAAAAGTTGTTGTTTATTTTTGAAGAGTACACATTTACAGATTATATAACACATCAACATAAGTAGGAATACATAACGTTGATTAAAATACAGAATATATTTATCACGACCTTTATGGTCAACATTAACAAAACATATGCAGATAGTTATTTGTGGTTGCTAGACACGTGGCTACATTTTTCGCTGAAGGGTGGTTTGTCACCGTATCAGTGCATATAATAAAGGGCTATCCTACTGTAATTTATTCAGTAAGTGTGTTGCATGTGGCTGCGTTGTTTAACCAGGAGTCCCATATTTTCCCATATTTGGATGGGCAGCCCCTTTGGGCATATATTTCTTTCTTATATGGTAAGACATTGTTAACGGCAGCTATTCATTCCTGGAGTGTTGGTGGGTCCATCCTCAGCCATTTTCTAGCTATGAGTAATCTGGCTATAAACAGTGTTTCCTTGAGAAATATGACATGGAATTTGTCTGAGTCCGGATCTGGGAATATTCCCAGTATGCATTGCTTGGGGCATAATTTAAGAGGGGGACCCATTTCATCATGTATGAATCTTACTATGTGAGACCAGTAATCATGTATAACCGGGCATGACAATAGGAGATGAAAAAAGGAGCTGGAGGGGTTGTCACATCTGGGGCAAAGAGGACTATGGTTGGATTTGAATCTAATCATTCGGGCTGGAGTCAAGTATGACCTATGTAAAATGTAAAGTTGAGTAAGGCGATCGGAGAGTCTGGTGGACACGGTCTTGCAATTGTCCAACGCATCTTCCCATTCATCATCCTCCAGGTCCCCCACATCCCCAGCCCATCGGTCCCATAAGCAATTTTTACAGCCGAAGGCCGAAGCAAAGAGATGTAAAATATTGAGATAAGTTTAGAGGAATCTTGCCCCTTGATAATATTGAGGATATCCAATTGTTCTAAATTAGGAGGGTTATTGTGAAACTGGGCCTGGAGCTGAAGGTATCTGAAATGCATGAAGTTAGGAAGAGTATATTCATCCTTAAGTTGTTGAAATGATTTCAGTATGTTGTCCCTATAAACACCTGAGAGAATCATCACCCCTCGAGCAATCTATAGTCCATGGTCTGGCAGAGATAAGTGTTCTTTTAATCCTGGGTTGTCCCAAAGTGGTGTGTGTGAGTGTGTATGGGGAGCATTTAATCTGCGTCTTATTACTGCCCACACTTTGCAATGAGTGGATATTAGACCTGGACATTTTCCCCCCAACGCCCGAGGATCTGCAGGGTCTCTAAAGATGACTTGAAATGGGTGGGAGTAAAGGCAGATGTATTGGGAACATAGTAGGGTCATATAATGTTCTTTGTCGCATTTGTCTATGTAGTAAAAGTGTGATAGTTGTGCCGCCAGATAGTATAGGTTGAAATCAGGTAAGGCTGTGCCACCTAGGTCCGTGGGATTTTTTAATACATGCCAGGATAGTTTATGGCGAGCCCTTCCCCACACAAATGAGTTAAGAATTTTTTCTATTGTTTTAAAGATCCTGAGTGGCAGGTATATCGGGGCGTGCCAAAAGACATAAAGGAACTTGGGGAGCAAGATCATCTTTATAAGGTTCACACGACCCATAACCCCCAAGGGGAGTTTAGCCCAGATCTGGGTTTTATTCTTCAAGATTGTGAGCAGAGGCTCTATATTCTGTTTGGTGTATTCTGCAGGAGTGCGGGTGACATTGATCCCCAAGTATTTCATGCTACTAACTATCGTAAGGGGGGAAGAAGCTTGGTCTTGCGTGGGTGCACCTATGTCTATAGGGAGGATTTGGGATTTGTCCCAATTTATTTTAAGACCCGAGTATTTCCCAAATGTTTGTATGGTCTCTAGTGCTGTTTTCAAAGAGGGGCCTGAATCTGATAAATATAGCAGCATATCATCTGCATATAGACTAATTGTCTCCACTAGTTCACCCATTCGCAGACCCATGATACCCGGGTGAGATCTCAATGAAGCCGCCAGGGGCTCCACCGCAAGGGCATAAAGTAGAGGGGATAGCGGGCACCCCCGGCGCATCCCCCTTGAGAGGGGGAAGGCGTCCGAGACTCTCCCGTTGACCAAGACCCTGGCACTGGGATTTTGATACATTAGTTGAATCCATCTAATGAATTTCGGTCCGAAACCGAATTTAGCTAAGCATTGCCATAGAAAGGTCAACTCAACGGAGTCGAATGCTTTGGCGGCATCCAATCTGGTCATGTTGAGCTTGTATATTCATATGTAATCTGCGAAGGTTATGGGCCGTGTTTTTTGTGGGCATAAATCCCGTTTGATCCGGGTGGATCAGGGTGAGGATTACTTTATTCAGACGTAGTGCCAGGATCTTGGCCAAGATCTTTATGTCTAGCTGAAGAAGTGATATGGGACGATATGATTCTGGAATTTCTAAATTTTTACCAGGTTTGGGTATGAGCACTATATAAGCTTCAGTCATAGAATGAGGGATAGAGCCAGATTTAAACATATGGGAATATAATTCGTGCAATCTAGGGACAATGTTATCTATGTATGTTTTATAAAATTCTAGGGGGAGACCGTCAGACCCAGGTGCTTTCGAGGCTTTAAGATGAGATATCGCTTCAATAATGTCATCTGTAGAGATTGGGGCCTCCAGAATTTCAATCTGTGTTTGGGATAGTGTAGGTAATTCTATATTTGCTAATAGTGCCCCTGCATCCCTACTGTCATCATCAACCATGGAGGTGTAAAGGGATAAAAAATAAGAACGAAATTCTTCCGCAACTCTATCGGGTTCAGTAATCATTTCTCCATTAGTGCCCCTGAGGGATACCACCGTGGGTGGTCTGAGATCTATATGGGCCAAATATGCCAGGAGGCGCCCCGCCCTCTCCCCACATTCATACAGCCTCTGTTTGGTGTAGAATATGTTCCTTTCCGCTTTTTCAAAGTGTAGGTTGGACACTATACGGGTTTGTTGTTTTAGTTGGTCGGCATTAGAGGAAGTGGGGTTAGATGTAAATTCCCTCTCTATAGCTGTCAGGGCCCGTTCTGCCTGATGGATTGCTTGAGAAGATGTTTTCTTATATTTATTTATGCGTTGGGCAAGCGTCATGCAGACGTGGGATTTAAAAGAATCCCATACTATTTCAAGAGGCGCTGAGTCTCTGTTATTTTGGAAAAATATGTCCCATTCAATCCCAATCTCATCTATTCCGGGTACCACCGATAGCCAGAAGGGGTTAAGTTTCCATGTGTAAGTACTAGGCGGGGAATCAAGTTTGAGCATAACCCAATATGGAGCATGGTCTGATAATGTACGAGGGTAGAAACCCACGTCCTCCAACACAGGAAGAAGGGAGCGGGATATTAAAATGAGATCTATCCTAGACATTGAGTTATGTGATGTTGAAAAGCAGGAAAAGGCCTTTTCCTGCGTGTGACGATATCTCCATGTGTCCACCATCTCGCCAAGTAATCTACCGAATCTAGTGTGCTGTGGGGAGGGAGTACTAAATGGCTGTGTAGTCATTCTATCTAGATCCCTGTCTAATACATTATTAAAGTCTCCCATCCACAACACAGGGATAGTAGGATATTGTGCTATAAAAGCAAGGCCTTCATGTAGAACATTAAAGTGGAACGGAGGAGGTACATAGACTGCCAGGATAAGTATTTCAAGCCCATTTAGCTTGGCGTGCAAAAATAGGAATCTGCCCTGTGTATCTGATTTAAGCGTCAGTAAAACAAACTGTACTGTTTTTGCCACTAATAGTGCGACTAAAATTAGAGGTGTATGGAGCATGATACAGCCACCCCACCCAGGGTTTCTTAAGTGATGACATCAGTTGACCGGTAAGATGGGTCTCTGTTAGGGCTATTATCTCAGCCCGCATATTTTTGAGGATAGATAAGGCCGCATTTCTTTTTGGTCTAGCTCTTATACCTCGCACGTTCCACGTAACACATTTCAGCCTAGAAACCATATTCGAGTTTGTTTATCTGTGAGCTCGCCACCTCGGCCGCGGAGCAGCCGTCCCGCCCCACCCCGTAATACAGGAGGGTGTGCGTCGCCGCCCATCGCGGCCCAGGCAGCAGAGTCAGGATCCACAATTTTTCAATATCGGAACTTAAATCTGCAAATTTTCTAGTAAGGAGCATATGAAAACATATGTATATCAGTATATAAACCAGGTATCTGCAATGAGAACTCCTCCTATCTCTATTAGATTGTAGTGTAACGAAACAACAAAACTTTTCCAACTTGTAGATTAACACGCTGGGCTGCACAGGCAGACATCCTTTCCCACATAACACAGGGGTAGGCTGCTGTTCCTGTACATTCCAGGGAAACAAAACTTGTGCCTTTTGGCGAACATTACATGAATTTCCTGTGAAAACAGGATCCGCTGGGAATCCTGTACCTAGGGGGACAATAAATCTATGAAGAGCGAGCAATAGCATGAGGGACTTGACTCCCAAAACATGACATCCAGGATGGTATGATGGTGAAAGGTATGCAGATGTATACACTGGAGAGTACCTTCCGGAAGTCATGAAGGGCTTCTGCTCGCCAAGAACCTCAGTCATCCATGAGGGATGTTATGAGTATAGGGGACAAAGGCGTATGTCAGATCATGTTGCATATTTGTAATCAGAAAGTAATAAAATGGTGGAAGTATAGCAGGGCATAGTGAATAGGAGTAAGTTCACTGGTAAGATAGGGGCTGTCTGCACGTGAACCTACATGGTACAGTACCTTGATGGAGCAAAGCCCGATATGTCTCAGTATACGGGGTAGTGCCGGTGTTTCATTCAGGCATCAGGGACAGCTTGTGGTAATAGCGGTCATCCTAGGAGTGTGCTCGGTCCAGTACCGCTCTATTCTCCATCCACTTGAATACCGCTTCTGGTGTATCAAAGAAATGAGCTCTGTCCTCACCGACCACACGCAATCTGGCCGGGAAGAGCATTGCGTACGTGTAATGGCGGATCCGCAGCTGCCGTTTGGCTTCTGTAAATTGCGCGCGCTTCTTCTGAACTTCCGCCGAGAAGTCTGGAAAGACTTTGATCTCTCCATTTTTAAAAGGAATGTTGCCTTTTAGCCTGGTGAGGCGGAGGACTGCATCACGGTCACGGTAGTTGAGTAGTTTGGCAATGAATGTTCTAGGAGGTGCACCTTGGGGGGGAGGTTTGGAAGCCAATCTATGCGCTCTCTCCACCACAAATGAGGTGGAGAATTCAGCCCGGCCAAAGGTGGATATTAACAGGTTCTCCAGAAATGAGGGGGGTCAGCACCTTCCGCGCCCTCTGGTAGTCCCACAAACCGCAGGTTGCACCTCCTCAGTCTATTTTCCATGTCGTCCTGCTTCATAAGTACCACGTTCAGTTGGTGCTGTAATCTTTCCGTTGTTATCTGCAATGGCGGTATGTCGTCCTCCACCTGGCTGATTCGTGTCTCCGCCTCGGTGACCCGTTCTCTTAATTTCTGCAGGTCCTGTCGGATTAGCGATACATCCACCTTCACCTCCTCTATCTTACATGTAAGGGTGCTCTTGCAGTCCGAGATCGCTTCCAGGACGCGGGCGATGTCATCTGCCGCTGAGTCCGATGGAGCGGGCTGGTCGGCGCCATTTTTCTCTGTGGCCGTCTTATCTTGCAGGCGGTATTTAGCAAGTTTAGCGGCCGTGTCTGTGGCTTTTTTGGTAGGAGACATCCTCTCTATACTTTCCCACTGCTGGCAGGTTAGGTAAGTCGATGTTTGCGGTGATTATTACCCCAGGAATAATGGATACGGATTTTGGGCAAGCGGAGCTCTCAGTCAGTGTTCCTCACGCCATGCCGGTCCAGGCCACGCCCCTCTTTTATTGGATTTTAGTTCTTTCAGTTATGGAGTTTCAGTGTCACATGTTGATATTACCTACTGCTCCAGACTGGTATCCACTCATCAAGCCCACTGCTTACAGAAAGGCTGAGGGCTCTTCAGAGATGTACTGAGGCAGGGTGTTGTGATGTTTTCAGGAAAATATATACACCACCCTGATGTCCCCTTTCATCAGTCATGATCTGCATGTATTGTATAGAGAAGCACAGAGGCCATGGTGACATTAAAAATGGAAAGGTTTTATTTATTTAAATGTTATTAGCATACTGATGAGGGGGAAGGGGAACCAGGGAAGGCAAAATATACGCAGATTAAACTACAGATTTAAGTTAGTAACAATAATGCATGGGGAAAGGGGTGCTGTCCACTAAGCACTATTGCTGGGGGGGGGTGCGCTGTCTGCTAAACACAATTTGCAAATGGAGGCTTAATTACTGAGAACTATTGCATGTCCACTGAGCAAATGGGGGGGGGGGGCTTTCTGCTGAGCATCATTCCAAATGGGGGCTTCTTTGCTGAACTTCATTGCAAATGGGGCCTCTTTTCCAAGAACAATTGCCTATCCACTGGGCATCTCTGCAAAGAGGGTGCTTGTCCACTGAGTACCATTGCAAAGAGTTGCCTGTCCACTAAGCACCATTGTAAAGGATGGCTTGTCTGATGAGCACTGTTTTAAAGGGGAGCACATCCTCTGAACATAATTGAAAAAGGGAGGCCTATCTGCAGAGCACCATTGCAAAAGTAACCTGTCTGCCGAGTAGAATTGCAAAGGGGGCCTGTCCACTGGACAACATTGCTAAGGGTCCTGTCCACTGAGCGCCTGTGCAATGGGGGCCTGTTCAATAAACAACTTAGCAAGGAGTGCCTGTCCACTGGGAACCTATTCAACACAGGCCTGTCCACTGGGCACCTGCACAAAGTGGGCCTGTCCACTGAGCACTGGGAAGGGGGAAGGGGGGCTGTCAGCTGACCAAGCTAGCTAATGTTGTAAAGGAGACATATCCATTGATCACCAATACAAAAGAGGTATTTCCATTGACCCCCAATGTGGAAAGGGTGAAAAATTGGAGGGGTGCATATACTGATTCATATTAGTAAGGATTATACATATAGTTCTCATATAACCACTAGTGATTAGGTGGTCTGTTATTGGGATTGCAAAATTATAGGTGTCACAGTGAACTAAGAAGAACCAAGCATGGATGTCCCATCAATATTTTGCAATGTGATTAAATTGATGTCCTGTGTGTTCTCCAGTGTAACAGCTTTCACTTATTTACATTAATAAGAAAATTACCAATTTTGTAGATACATAATAATATGAAAGAAGTTTGGTTGTGTTGAAAGGAATTGACTTTCTATTAACTTTGTCATACATTCAAACTTTAAATTTATAAACCACCAAAATATTCTCCCAGCAAATCTCTTGTCATTTATCGAAATTCTAACAGACATGTAATGTTCATTCTATATGCACACTCTGTTGTTGGCTTCAAAGGAAGATATTGAATCTTTCGTTTTCTTTTTATGTGTGTGAAGGCTACAAACAAGAATTTAAATTCAGAGGGCAAGAATTCTATGGGGTCAGGTGAGAGCTATTTGTCATTTGCTAAGTCAATCTACTTGTTCTTGTCAGCACTGAGCACAACTCATTGTTGAAGCTTGTACATTATTTTGTCCAAGTTATCTCAGGCCAACATTGTGCCCTGTGGCCAGAGGTCAAAGAGCAGTGTGTAGGTTGTCATGTAAGCTGCAAGACAGAGAAAATCTTTCAGTGTACATGAAAATGGGAGAACCTATTTACTCTGATCTTGGCAAGTTGGTATGAGCTCCTGTATTAAATTGTTTTCTGCAATCTATTGCAGGTTGCTCAGCTATCGCTAAGACTCTCTTACTATGTATATCTTTTCAGTAACCATGTTTTAAGGTTGGTGATAATAAAAATGAAAAGTTGATAACTGACTTGACATCAATATTTGTATCCAATAGTAAGCCATCCAAAGGTAAACATCCAGTTTATTTTTTTAAAGTCCCTCTATAGGGAAAAATATTGCATTTCAGTAACTGTATGAAATTAATACATGTTATATTATTAAGTATATGAATTCCTTTTTTTATTTCACGTGCTTATTTATATTTTTTATGCAGAAGTTTGGGCAAATCGTATACTGAAATATAACAAAAAAGAAAGTGCAGTGCTGGATGTAGTGCCAAAGTAAAATGAATATAAAATTATACACATATAAATTAGTTAAACCAAATATTGTTCTATAGATCATTACATTAGACTATAATGGTGAAGAAACTAACAAGTGATAATAACTGGTAAAGGTTTTGCGTGTAAGTAAGTAAGTAATAAAACACGCAAAAAATACTATTAAATTAAAGTTCATAGATAGGATGAATTTGAGGGAACAAATCCACAGATAAAGTTGTGAAGAGTTTTGAAGCTGTATGATCCACCGCTTATATAGCCCGTCACCAGATGATAAAGATTGAAGGCTTACCAGAAAGCCTGCGACCGTCCATATTCAGGGGGGTCAAAACAGGCTCAGTAGTGGAGGAGAGACTCCTGGGGGTGTCCCATAATGGGTTCCGTGGACTGTTCAGCTGAACTCCTTCTAGGGCAGCTAGTTTACAGCAACGCCGGCACCAATCCAAAGGAAATGCTTACAGGAACGCTTTCAATCCTTCCTCCCCATAAAACTCAAGTGATGTGGACCACAAACCCCAAAAAAGAGAAAAAGGGGACTCCAGTAGTGTAGACAAACTTTAACCATTTAGGTTTATTAAAAAATCTAATTTAAAAACAATTTCCAGCAAGGAAAAAATGACAGAAATCCTTTTGCCGTTTAAAATGAAATTGCGCATGCGCGATACGTGCTTGTGTTGTGACCCGATATACTGAAACACTGGCAGAGATGTTTGCAATGCTCAGCAAAAAGAAACTATAGACATGTATATACAGGGTTGCCATATCTTTTTTGGCCAGGCCCTCCCTGTATAGGATATCTTATATTTTGGAAGCTCTGAATTCACTTGACAATATATTTGTTGTAGAGTTGGGGAGAACAGCAGTTTCAATTTGAATGCCTCTTATTTAGGTTGACCCTATGCCAGCAGAATTTCATTAGAAACTTTTCATTTTCTAAAAGTTTGTTTGATTATCTAAGATTAAAGGGTATACCGTACTTTGACACTCGGTTTCTACCAAAGCAGGCAAAAAAAATCAAGGGACAAGGATGAACAATTTTGGTCGAATCAATATTTAATTAATTTGGTGTTAGACATGGTTCACAGAGTACAAAAGGTATGGACTTAATGCCACAGAGTAAAGGACAGTCACATATTGAGACCTTGTCAATAACATTAGTCAGATAACAAAGTAAGACATGCTAGCTTACATACAAAACCATGATCCAAAGTTAAGACAGCTGCACAGAGTTATTGACTGATAGTATACATCAAACAGTAGTGCCTACTAGGCGGTGAGTGTCCAAGGAACCGCATCTTAAAATGGGAAGGGTAGAGAAGATAAGGAGAGGGAAGGAGTGGAGGAGGGTAGGGGAAGTCCTGGGAATTCAGAAAGGATGCAGACTGTAAGACAGATAGGAAGAAGGGCTAAGTGGGAACGCTAGGGTTGCAGTAAGGAATAATCAAAATGAGAGGATAAGAAATGTTTGAACCCTGGGTTACCACAGTTTCATGTACTAATCCACTCTATCCTGTAGGACCAAGTCAATTTTAGCATCAATCATAGCTCTAGTAATCCTGGTCTTGGTAGTGTTAAGGAAGTTAGTCTTCCAGGCCTTAGCTAAGGTTGGTAACAAACTATTTCCTAATAGTTGACTTTGTTCCCTGTAACTAGTCTTATGCTAATGTAATTGTCAAAGGGTAATCTGGATGTAGACTGTTTGTTCTATGAAAATCGAGACATTTACCTGGTACTCAAATTAAAATTCATTCAAAATTAGTTGAGTCCTCGAAGGAATGATCAAATGTTTAGATGAGCGATTTTTATACTTTCTTGTCCAAACAAATTTCTACAGGTATAAGGCTAGCATTAAAGTTCATCTAAAACTATATGTCCATCTAGTATTATCATGTCAAAAACATTGCAGTGATTCCAGTAAAGAATGAACAGCATTGTCATCCTGTTAAAGAAAGTAAATATAATAGATCCCCTCGCCAGATCAACACGTTATAAAGCTACCCGTTACAAGGGAGACTCAGAAAAACAAAACCTGCTATGTTAATGCTAGTGACAGACTGCATCGTATATATCATTTTGGATTTTGCCTATAGTTCAAACTATAAGCTATAAATGCTATAACTGTAACTAAAATCTTTAACAATTTAAATGAAATAAAGTGAAATTTCAAGTAAATAGCTAAGTATACAGTTGAAATACATATGTTTGCTGGTTTGCCTTTTTGGGCAACCATTCTTATGATGCACACCTTAGACAGTCATGAATGTCACTCTGCTACTACTTGAGTCAAATTTACTGCTTATTGACAGAGTTGATGATGCTGCTTCAGAGTCTGCTGTCATTGTATGGAGGTGAAGAGGTGGCAAGGCAAGCTGAATAGCTGAACCAGAAAGAGTAATTGCTTAATCAGTGCTTAGTGTGTCACCTGTATAACTGTCCTGGGCGAAAATGTGTGGAAATTACAGAATTAGATATAATTTGGCAGGTATATCAGTAACATATATTTTATATTTATTTGGACTTTATATTAAGCTGTTTGCCTGGATGTTTGCTTTCACATTATGTAATAAGATTCTACTTTGCAAATGTTTTTAGAACGTTCTAATACCAATTGTAAAATGAGATAGAATCATTTGTATTTTTTACATTCCTTCTTGTTTTTAAAAGCAATCAGCAGTTTGTGCTGTCTTTTTATTTTGATGGAAATTAGAGTGATACTTGATCTTTTCATTTTGACAAATGTTTAGACATTCAGTCAAATCCTAACTATACTTAAACCTGCTCCCACACCCATTCTATGCCTATTCTATCTACCCTGTAGAGGAAAGATGTCTATACTTGCCTATGCTAAGGGCACTCCAGACCAGTCACATGATAGGCTCCCAGCGAGTGACATCACCACATAGGCTCTGCAGCTGTGGTTGATGATCTATCCTCTTTACTAAAGCCGGCCGCTGGAGAGATTATGTGACCAGACTGGAGCCCTCTAAGCATAGGTAGGTATAGAAAAGATAAGTATAGTTAGGATTTGACTAGACTTCCACTTTAACTATTTTGTTATTACAAAATATTTATTTTTACAAATAAACATTTGATAAAAATGAATCAGTAACATGTTAGCTGCAGCCAAACATCATATACATTAGCAGTATTTCTATTGTAACTATCTGTGACAGATTCCTATCTGTCAGTGGTTGCTAAGGAAGCAGAGAGTGCCAGCACCTGCCCAATCATTAGCAACCTGAGATGCCATCAAATCCCAATCATTTACTGTCTGGGAATCTCCAGCCATGTAACAATGGGGTGGATATAGAGTGACATTACTGACCAAATATGGTCACATGGCCATATTTGGGCAATAGACTTGACCAAATCTGGCTATGCCCATATTTGCTCAATGACATAACCCAGTAGACCACTCCCCTTTTATTTACCTTTTGTAGAGGTCACCTGGGAGATGTAATTTGGAGCTTGTCAGTGTTGAGATCAGATGTGTGCATTAGTCAGCGGGGTTGTTTTCTTTTGGCAGTCGTCAGACATTGTAGAAGGTTGTATACATGGCATGTTAAGAGCATCCTGAGGGATATATTTAAGGGAATTTTGCATTTTACTGCTGCCCTCAAAGCATTATTTAAAAAAAAAAAATACTTCTCTCCGCTAAACTGAATAATTATTATTATCATTATTATTTTTTGCTTTGGTGGAAATCCCACAGGGAGGTACCCATCCCCCCATGCCATTTGTTTGACAATCCCTTGGCAGTTAGTCTAGAAAATGGATCAGAAATACATATTGTAGCAGAAGCTGGGAAAGGGTAGCTGAATAAGTAGTATATTAGAATATCTGTATTTAAAATGTGTATTTGTTTTTGTATTTTCTAAGGAGCCTGCACTGTTTTATTGTGAAAACCTACCTTTTTTCTCCTTTTTGTACACACAAATATTATTAAATAAGAGTATTTATGATTTGTATTTTTGAATTGTTGGTGTAGCGCACTACCCCCGAAGGAGCTGCAGTTTGTGTGTTCTATCCGTAATTCACATTTGCCATCTAGCCCATCGCAGCCCATAGAAATAGAAAACAGTCCATATTGTAATTTTCTCTTGCTTTTATTGGTATAACATGAACTGGGATAGGAGAAGGGTTTTCTGAGTTGCTCTTTTGCTGCTTTATAATCTTTCCTTCGCCTTCTCATGCAAAGACTTAGAACAATGCGGACTATGGGAAGTCACTCTGAATGACTTCTTCAGTGGGAAGACAGGAGTAGATTTACTAGAGAATATATGGTAAAGAGTCACTCTGAATAACTTCTTCACCTGCAGAACTTTTTAGAACAATCTGTATCTCTATTTGTGCTTGGAGCTTTACCGCCGCCTTTTGACCACTACTTCCCATCTGTATAGTACTTCCAAGTTGAGCTAAGGAAGAGATTACTCTGAATAATTCCTCCCGCCTGACTGATTAGAATCCCAGGGCATTGTTGAACCCAAAGTTACAGGCCATCACAACCTGTCTCACTGACTTGCGTACCAACATCCCTCAGCCTCTGGTAGTACTGTTCCCCTGGGCTTTCACTCACTTGATCAAAATTCCATGTGCCACTCACAAACGATCGATCGCCCAGTTTTCTTCCGCTTAGTTGCTACTTCTTCCGAATGGTTTCTCCATTCTCTTCTCTCTTCTCTCCAGTCTAGCATGCTCCCCTCCCCGCAGGGGGCATCCAGCAACACCAGCGACTACATGCTGTGCGGTGTCACTAACTCCTCAGTGTGTCCTGGTCCCCCCCTCCTTCCCCGTGGGGGGGGGGCTCTGCTTGGCTCCCCGCAGGGGACCCTCTCTCTGGGCTCTCCCTTTCTGGAACTCCCTTGCACCATGTGACCCCAGCTTATATGAGAGCCCCACCTCCTGCCAAGCTAATTAATGATTGGCCAGAACTCACTTACAAGCTGCCTGTCACTCAGATCCCAAGTCCAACCTCTCTTCCAGAACCATTTCCACTGAAAGCAAGAGGAGGCATCTCTGGGTCCAAGCACAGGTGGCCACACCCTGCACTACACTGACACTCCTAGTTTCCAAAATAAACAACCAGGCCTGGAATCACAATACAAGCCTGCCTAAATTTACCTGAAACCGTACTTTGTAATTTAAACTCAGGGAGTTCACCTACATGAAAGTAGGTGACTGCTACATTGGTATATTACTATTCTTTGACACCTTAAGAGTTCTGTTGTGTATACTGTATAAATGTATTTCTGTTCAGCCCAAGTAAAATGTAGTCTATTCACCTTGGGACTTTTAACCCCTAGCCACAATTTTACCAATTAGCCATTACTGTTTTGTAAGAATCTGATACCATTGAATCCAATTGGGTCAGATTTGGTACTCGAACTTTAGTCATGTTCTGCAAACCTGCCTCAAAACCAGTCTCAGGTAAGTCCAGCTCATTTCTAATTAATATATATTCTTCATATCGAGTTATTGACTGTAATTGCTGCTAGTATTAGAATTCACAGAGTAGTGTTGCCTACTATAGAGAAACACTACTAGAAGTTAGCTCTGCATTATTTTCAGTATATGGAGTAGGTAGTGCTTTTAACATTATAAGTCTAGCACTCAAAATGTGCTGGAAGGGGGCTCTTCGATGAAAGAAATGCCATCATGACCCTCAAGAGATGGCAAGTACCTGAATGAGAGACTATTATCTGTGTAACCTGTTATTTGTTATCTGTTAAGTAAATGTTATTTTTTCATAATTTTTTGCTGTGTGGGTGTTATTTCACTGGTACTATGTTGAAAGGCTTAAATTACACATATAATCAGTTTCCTTGGGGCCATTACAAATTAACTTAATTGGAGATATCTTCAAGATCTGATAACTAAATTAGGTCTAAGCACCGAGCACTATAGCGACATGTCCATTTTCTTACTCAATCATTTGCGTTTATGCATTGTGAATAGCCCTAAATAGCAGGAGATCAAATTTACCATACCATAACATGATACTTCAAATTGCTGCAGAAGACTTGAAGTCAGATACATCCACATGTCTCCTGCTTGCTGCAAAGTGATAATTTTATAACTTACTGTACATATTAAATTTTTTACATGTACCTGTCTGAAGAGAAATGTTATGTACTTGTATTTGCCATTACATTATATATTTTCCATTACATTCTGATGTTATTTGGGACTCTGACAGATTCAGTGAAATTTATTTTCTAAAGGAAAAGAAATAGTTCACTTAGCAAAATGAAGGCCCCTTGAACCCCCTTAGGGAAAGGGAGCCCTGACTGATGGAAGCGTGGCTCTCTAGTACAATGGGCATTGACCTAACACAGGAAGGTTAAGGCAGAACTAAACACAACAAAAACAGTTACATTCCTAGGCATGCCAGCATTGCTAACTCACATTTGCTTGTGCTCTCAAGCAAACTGTAAAACCATCACATGGCTAGAGTCCTAATTGATCACATGTACAGCATCATGGAAGTTGCAGATAAAACAGAGGCTAAGATGGCAGCTTCCTAGGCTGAAAAGATAGGAGGGTTTAGTTCCAGGAACAAAGATATAGCTATATTGGGCATTTGACGGTGGCCTCTGGATATATATAATAGTACACAAAGATATCAAATAGAAAAAGACAGATTATGTATTAGTACAAAAGACATATAAGATCAAATGTAAATATTAAAATATTAGGGCAACATAGAGCCCAACCATACAAAATCCGTACAGAGATAATCAGTCAGACATAACCTGGAGCTTGTCTACATGTTTTTCCACCGCTTAATCGGGGCTTTGGTCTCCATATCTGACTGTAAAGATTTAATAAGTGTAAACAAAATACAGCGAATATATATATATATAGTGCAATTTACAACTAATC
Source organism: Lithobates clamitans (assembly GCA_037952925.1). Taxonomy (NCBI): domain Eukaryota; kingdom Metazoa; phylum Chordata; class Amphibia; order Anura; family Ranidae; genus Lithobates; species Lithobates clamitans. The sequence continues at coordinate 2,732,562 of JBBGZY010000012.1, read as the reverse complement.
ATATATAAAACAATGCCCTGTCCCATGATCTAGAGGGGGGGGGGGAGAAAAGTTCCACTTTACGGATAACATACACAATCTCACAAAAGTGAGTACACCCCTCACGTTTTTGTAAATATTTTATTAAATCTTTTCATGTGACAACACTGAAGAAATGACACTTTGCTACAATGTAAAGTAGTGAGTGTACAGTGTGTATAACAGTGTACATTTGCTGTCCCCTCAAAATAACTCAACACACAGCCATTATTGTCTAAACCGTTGGCAACAAAAGTGAGTACACCCCTAAGTCAAAATGTCCAAATTGGGCCCAAAGTGTCAATATTTTGTGTGGCCACCATTATTTTCCAGCACTACCTTAACCCTCTTGGGCATTAAGTTCAACAAAGCTTCACAGGTTGCTATTCGAGTCCTCTTCCAGCGCTCCATGACAACATCACCGAGCTGGGGGATGTATAGACCTTGCACTCCTCCACCTTCCGTTTGAGGATGCCCCACAGATGCTCATTAGGTCTGAGAGACATACTTGACCAGTCCATCATCTTTACCCTCAACTTCTTTAGTGTTTTTGGGGTTGTTATCATGTTGGAATACTGCCCTGCGGCCCAGTCTCCGAAGGGAGGGGATCATGCTCTGCTTCAGTATTTCACAGTACATGTTGGCATTCATGGTTCCCTCAATAAAATGTAGCTCCTCAGTGCCGTATCATGACACTCCCACCACCATGCTTAAATGTAGGCAATACACACTTGTCTTTGTACTACTCACCTGGTTGCCACCACACACGCTTGACACCATCTGAACCAAATAAGTTTATCTTGGTCTCATCAGACCATAGGACATGGTTCCAGTAATCCATGTCCTTAGTCTGCTTGTCTTCAGCAAACTGCTTGCAGGCTTTATTGTGCATCATCTTTAGAAGAGGCTTCCTTCTGGGATGACAGCCATGCAGACCAATTTGATGCACTGTGCAGCATATGGTCTGAGCACTGACAGGCTTACCCCCCACCCCTTCAAACTCTGCAGCAATGCTGGCAGCACTCATACATCTATTTCCCAAAAACAGTCTCTGTATATGAAGCTGAGCATGTGCACTCAATTTCTTTGGCCGACCATGGCGAGGCCTGTTCTGAGTGGAACCTGTCCTGTTAAACCGCTGTATGATCTTGGCCACCGTGCTGCAGCTCAGTTTTAGGGTCTTGGCAATCTTTTTATAGCCTAGGCCATCTTTATATAGAGCAATAATTCTTTTTTTCAGATCCTCAGAGTTCTTTGCCATGAGGTGCCATATTGAACTTCCAGTGACCAGTATGAGAGAGTGAGAGTGATAAAAAAAAACAAATGTTACACACCTGCTCCCCATTTACATTTGAGACCTTGTAACACTAATGAGTCACATGAAAGGGCTAATTGGGCCCGATTTGGACATTTTCACTTAGGGGTGTACCCACTTTTGTTGCCAGTGGTTTAGACATTAATGGCTGTGTGTTGAGATATTTTGAGGGTACAGTAAATTTACACTGTTATACACGCTGTACACTCGCTACTTTACATTGTATCAAAGTGTCATCTCTTCAGTGTTGTCACATGAAAAGATATTATAAAACATTTACAAAAATGTGAGGGGTGTACTCACTTTTATGAGATACTGTATTAGGGGTTATTGTGGATTGCATGCTTTAACCCTTTTAATGCCAGGTCCTGCTTTCTATTTTTAACCTCGGGGGCATAACCATTTTTGCTATTTTTTTCTTTTTTTAATTGTTTGCTATTTTTCTTTACATACAGCTTTGAAAGTTTGTAAAACACCCATTAAACCATATACTTTCTGAAAACATAGAACCCCCCTCCCCCAAAAAAGAAAGTGCTGCTGATTTTCTACATCCCATGATAGTTGCACAAGTGTTAATCAAAACAATATTTTCTAAAAATAAAATCATTATTATGAATGCGCGCAACAAAACCTACACGAACACAGCATAACTTATACAATTTCTACTACAAGTAAAATGCGACCGTATGTATGCTCCATCGGACTTTTGCTGACCGAATTCCAGCCAGCAAAAGATTGAGAGCATGCTCTCAATTTTTCTGTCATGGAAAGTTCCTATCCGAAAATGCGATAGTCCGTGGCAATTCCAACACGCAAAATTCCTACGCATGCTCTGAAACAATTTGACGCATGCTCGGAAGCATTGATTTTCATTTTCTTGGCTCATCGTAGTGTTGTACGTCACTGCCTTCTTGACAGTCGTAAGTTCAGCGAACTTTTGCGTGACCGTGTGTATGCAAGGCAAACTTGAGCGGAATCCCGTCGGAAAAGCTGTCATATCTTTTTCCAACAAGAAATCCGATCGTGTGTACGCGGCATTACGCAAAAATTTGGAGGCTGGTTTCACACATTTTTGTATTGTGGTAATGCTTGAACCACAGTGGGGGTTATTTACTTTGCACTTTGCACTGCACTGCAAGTGCACTTGAAAGTGCACTTGGAAGTAAAGTCGCTGTAGATCCGAGGGGGACATGCAAGGAAAATAAAAAACAGCATTTTAGCTTGCACATGATTGGATGATAAAATCAGCAGAGTTTCCCCCTCATTTCAGATCTACCCCTTAGATTTAGAGCGACTGCACTTCCAAGTGCACTTGCAGTGCAAAGTGGATTTGCTTTTCGTAAATAACTCCCCCTGTTTTCTTCTGTAGTGTCATCCATTTTGAATGGCCCCATCATCAAACATTACCGACACATTGAACCACATGGGGACCACCTATGCATTGTGGTGTGTTGCATAGAAAAGAAAAAAGTTAATGTCAAGTTTATGTGAGTTGTTTATTACTGGAATTCCATTAAAAATTAATGGACTACTGTAAGACAATACATGTTGAAATACATGTTGAAAGGAAATTGTCACCTCGCCCATTCAGGGAAAAGTGACAGTGTCTATAAAAAGGCCTCCCAATCTACTGACACCTTTACGTTGATCCCCAGTCAGCTAGTGTTTGTGACTGCATCTCATCAAAAATGCATGTGGTAATGAAGCTCCTTAGAGCCCCTTAGAGCCCCTTCAGAATTTTGCATTGAGGCATGTGTGTTAAAATATTCACAAGCATGTGATTTAATGTGGATCTATTTCTATGTATCCATTTAGTTTGGATTTAATTTTGGAGTTCATTGTGAGATATGCTGTTTGATATTGTTTGACCCTTTGGAGACAAAGCCCACCCCAATGAGGGAGGAGCAAAGGATTCTCATATAATTATCAGTTACATATAACATGGTTAGCTTTAAAGGTCCAAATGTTTTGGCTCAGAGGAAGAGGGTTCTGCCTTCAAAACGTATAAATTCGCTAGGATAAAGGTGGCGTCCTTCGAAGCCTAGGGACATGCTTAATGAATGAATCAACTTCAATGCTGATGCGTACCTTGATAGGCTTTGCTTAGCATACTATTTGTGAGTAGACTCATTTGTGTTTTACACCCTTCATGACCAGGCCACTTTTTGCCATTCAGCACTGTTACTTTAACAGGTAATTGTGCGGTCATGCAACACTGTACATAAAATGTATTTATTTTTTTCACACAAATAGAGCTTTCTTTTGGTGACATTTGATCATCACTGGGTTTTTTTTTTTTGCTATATAAACAAAAATAAAATAAAAAAAAAAAAAAAACAATATTTTCTACTTTTTGTTATAAAACATATCCAATAAAATCAAATATCTTTTAAGCCAAAATGTATTCTGCTACACGTCTTTGGTAAAAAAAATATTCTAATAAGTGTATATTAATTAGTTTGTGTGAAAGTTATAGCATCTACAAACTATGATATATGTTTTTGAAAATTGATCAATTCTGATGGACTGAGGGTCTCATTTCTTGGGGCCCTTAAAATGCTAGGACAATACAAATACCCCCCCAAATGACCCCTTTTTAGGAAGTAGATGGTCTTTACATACTGTTACCAATGCAGTACAACATCATCCTATGCCTGGTATGGGGATGGTCAGTGATATTTATTGGTGACACTATGTTAAAAAAAAAAAACAAACAACCTTTTTTATTAATTTATTTTTTTATCTTTTTTTTTTACATACTCTCATCAGAGTAGTTCAGTGTCATCATAGTGCCTCTGCTAGTGCCTCTGCACTACTCTGGGTAGTGATCAGGGATTTATTTTTTGCACTTTGATTGCTGTTACCGTGATGATCACTGTGTATTGAACTGTCATGAGTGAGTTACATTCATAACAGCTGTGATTTACTGTTGTGTGCTGTGATTGGCCCATGGCTAGAGCATTGTACAAACATTCTGTGATTGACCCAGGTACCTTGTGATAGCTGTGGGCCTATAACAGTATCACTATAGGAATCACAACTGTTATGAATGAAATTCAATCATAGCAGCTTTGTGGTCATTGTAATATTGTGATCACATAGCGATCACATGATCCCCCAGTCTCTCAAAGTGGCCGGGGATCTGGGCCAAAATCCACTGTGTCTAGTGGACAGACCAGCCAGGGAAGCTGTGCACCTCTCAACCTAATGACGTACATGTAACTGATGCAGCCTGCCCGTGCCACCTTTCCACAGTACTGCGGCCAGACGGCAACTGGTTAGTAAATGTTTCATGGGATATTGCACTAGGCTGGGCTTTCTCTTTATTTTTTATATCATGTTACCGGGCCTTTCCCAGTAATGGGAAGGCAGTAAAGTGTGCCTGATTCTGTTGGTTTGTTTGGACATATGTGTGGCATAAGTTAGTCCTTAAAATGATTACATGGTATGGTGCCTTACTGCCACAGAGTTACCACACATACACACACACACACACATATATATATATATATATATATATATATATATATATATATATATATATAATATATATTTAAATCTAATATATATATATATATATATATATATATATATATATATATATATATATATATATATATATTATATCTCTTTATAGGACAATTCTAAACACATACTGTTTAAATGCATGTAATGATTTTAAAATGGTACATGTTATTACCTTCATTTATGTGCATTTCATTTATTTGTTTTAAAGAAAACAGAAGTCTGTGCGTTTGGGACAGATTTGATACTCTGAATGCATTTCAACGCATGTAAGCACCTACTTACACATGTATACACAGTTATGTTTAAATGCAGGTGAAAATGATCCTTATATTTCCCAGATCAAATCTCCTGCGTTTAATAAAACATATGCAGGAGGCTTATGTGAATATAGCCTTTAAGTTTCAGACTTTGGTCCCCTGCTTACTGTTTCTCTGTTTCTTTACCAATGTCTTCTAAATGTTACAGTATACAGTATGTGTCATGTTTATTTCCACCTAACACAAGTCACCTGATCAATTTGCACATGTAGCCCATTTTGTGCCTTCAGTGTAATGACTTTATTGTATTACATATTCTCCTAGTAGCGTCAGACTACACACCCACAATGTCAAATAATGTTGAGATCTTGGATTTTAGCAACAAATGTGTCCAATTTTTCATAATTTATACATCAGTAATTTGTAATGAATAGTGTTTTGATTAAATGACAACGCACGGAGGGTGATATGAACACTAGAGGCCAGATCTGAAAATCCCTTTTGTGATAATCATATTTTCAGATCTTACAGATTGATGATAGAGGGTATTCTGCCAGCATATTTAGACATTTAATAATTCATTCAAGTTCAGGATTAATTACTTAACTTGCTAAAATATTTGCCAGCCATGTCAGATTAATGTGCATATGTCTAAACTTTGGATGCTCTTATTAATTATTATATTAAAACTGCCTGTATTGTCAAACTTATTTCTCCTAAAAGAAGCATAATTACTACAAAGTGCTTTAGCATAAAGAGCAGTTATGATTTAACTGTGGAATAAGAAGGGAAGATGGAGCCATTTGATTATTCTTTTTCTTACATACAAAAACTCCTTCAATGTAGTTGTTGCATATGAACAAGCCCTGATAAAGGGCAACTGTTGTTGGATTGCTTGTGAATACTGTTGAGCATTGCCTGTACAAGGTCAACTAACAACACTAATTTGCACAGTAACCCCCTAAGCATATATTCCCTTTGTGAACCAAAATTTTCCCCAAACAAAAATTCCCCCTCCTCACAATACAAATCCCCCATGCTGAAATCCTCCCTCTCAAAACACATTTTCGATCCCCATCCCCCTTCCAGCTTACATTCTCTCCCTTTCTAAATCTCTCCTCCCAACTTAAATTCCTCCCTCCACAAATTCACCCCTTCTAGCACAAATCACCCCAATCATCCCTACTGACACTAATCCTCACCCATAAATCCCCTTACTTACACAAATTCCCTCCACCCCCCCTCCCCCCCAAAAAAAAATCCCTTCTGAACACAAATCCCCTCATCCCTCCTAAATCCCATCCTCCTACCACAAATCCTGCCCCCCCCCCAGAAATATTCCACATAAGCACAAATCCTCCTCCCAGCACAAATTCCACCTCCAAATTTCCCCTCTTAGCACAAATTTACCCCCCCCCCCATTTTTTCCTCCTACCAAAACCCCTCCCAATTATCCCTACTAGCGTAAATGAACGCCCCCAAAACCCACTTCTTAACACATATTGTCTCGCAAAAAAATTCTTTACAAGCCCTCCTCCCAGCACAATTCCCCACTCCCAGTACAAATCCCTCCACCCCAGACCACCCTTACCAGCACCCCCTTTCCCAATCACCCCCTGCACAAATCCTCTCTCCCCTCAACCCCCCTCCTAGCACATATTCCCCCTTCAATCTCCCAGCTAGCACTAATGACTTTCCCCTCCTAGCCCACTGTTATACCCATATGTTTCTTATTCTACCCCCCTATGTCCCCAGTGCAATTCTCCCCTCCCTCAAACACACAGACCCCAGATACAGCACGGCAGATGACAGTGTGATGTCATTTCTCCTAGGCTCCTCCTCATCACAGCCCATGGAGAGAGATTTTGGTTGCTGCAGTGGCATGTGATTGCGTCTTGTGGACCACAATGACTGTCAGATAGGGGCTGTACAGAGTTTGCTTAGCTGACGTCTACCCATATTCTTTGCTTAGGGGAGATGGAGGTAGGTAAGCAAACCCTGCACAGTCCTGATGCAAGAGTGCTACTTACCTACCCCTTAAATATATTACTATTTGAGTTCACACAGAATGGGCTTTGCTTTTGACCTGACATCTCTTCTGCTTCATATTCTAACAATTAAAGCATATAGAATTCCAGAGTCTTCCTCAGTTGAACTCACAAATCAAAATGATCCAACTACAGGGCCCTGCAAGGTGTCTAGTTTTAATTCATAAATCCTGGGTGTCCCGGATAACTAAATATTCTTGGATAGGAAAGTTATTCCATCCCTTTATTATCAAGTCTTTCTTTATATATTTTATTGTATATATTTGTGACTAATTGTGCTAATACTAAAAAAGACCTGCTGGACTTATCTGGAACCTGTGTGATGCTCTCGTCCTTTTACGGCCAGGCATTCGGTGGAACGTTGGCCGCGGAATGTTTTTTTTTTCTTCTTTTTTTCAGGTCGGCGGTGGCAGCGACGTCATGATTGACGATGGATTTACATCGGGGGACACGCTTTTTTTATTTTTAATAAAGGACTCCCTGTCAGAACACAATAGCTCTGTGGGGAGATTGCTGTACTAACATTGGATAGTCAGTACGCTCTTTGGGGTTTTTTTGTGTTCCACCCACTGGGTTGAATGAAAAAAAAAATAATAATGTGTACTAGGCTTAAGAGCCAGTCTCTTATCTCACGTCTTATAATGGGAGATCAGAAGGAAGAATGGTCCATCTTGTTTTTCCTTTATTGAATTGTTGTAAAGATTATACAAACCATAAATGTTTATCTACAGTAATTAAAATATAATCCTCTTGCTAGGTAACATTTGGATGTTGATTTAGTGTGCCTGTCAGTTTTGTCTGCAAGCTAGATTTTTTGTATTAGGAGAGCCTGCAACATGAAATATTTATCCATCAACATCAACTATGTTCCTTCATAATGATCAGCCTTAACAGTTTAAGGATGATTAAATACACTATGGCTGTAGTCTAAGTGGGATACTGCAGAATTCACTAATGACACGGACAGGGAGGATTCCACTACATTATACTATACTGTACAATTTAAGATGAACCAGTAATAGTGATCTGATACCTTCTGATATAATATGTTATTGTTATGACAAGGCTTCTGTAGACAATAGCCTGTAATTGTTATAAAATGGGCATTTTTTTTTTTTTAAATCAAAGCAGAATTCTGGCAGACCTAATCTAGAAAAGAAAGAAAGAGTTGACACACTGGGAAATTAAGTGATGCGTCACTAGCTACATGTGCACTCTGTGGTCTGTTACCACCTTTTCAGGTTGAAGTAGCATCTCCCCATCATTGCTTCTACTTGAAAAAGGCACATGGCTTCACCTTGGTTATTCTTTGCTGCCATCTAAAGTGACCTGGTCCCCTCTGGCCATTTGAACCTCTCCTGCTTTCAGCAGCTGGTTTGTGAGTAATCATTGTTTTTACCTGGTGTTCTCAATTAAACTATGTCTGATAAGCAATGCATCATGTCAAATTACAAGTGCAAGAAGACCAATCTCACTGTTCAGGGCCTTTCCAGCTTACAATCCACTAACCGTTTTGGGGCGGCCTGCAGTTTCCTTCTCCTGACAATAAGGGACCTGACAATGACAGCCTGGATCATTGTCCCCTGATTGAGTCCATACTCTCTTCTGATTCTTTATAAGCTCAGTCAGGTGTGGCTCCATCCTCTACTTTATCCAGGGAGGAGTTCTCCACAGCTATGCTTGAATATATGAAAGTTGCAACTATGCTTGCTGAGTCAGAAAGCCGATGCTCTAAACGTACTTTTACACCTTCCCCTACAGAATCTGTGTCTAACATAACTGTACTGATGGTGGCATCTGAGCCTTTTGTTGTTGAAGCTCTGTTTGACAATGAGCCTCTCAAATTCTTGGTGGATGATTTGTTCCTGGTGGATGATTTGTACCATAGCTCCCAGGCTTAAAGTTAGCACATCCGTTCTTATTGATGAGGTGAGTGCCACCGTAACAATTGAACAACAACCTGTAACTTCTAGTAGCTTCTACTAGTGATGTTACTAGTCTGAGGACTGAGAAGCCATAAGTCTCAGGGGGCATAAGACTATCAAAGCTACTCTGGTATACTCCTTACTTGTACTGTGGTTGGAAAACTACTGATAAATTGTTTACCCTCCCAAACAAAGAAGGCATTGTCATTATTCCAAGCAAAACAGCTTCAGGGCTTTTACTCCAACCTTTTTGCTGTTCCAAAACCAAAAAAGGGTATTTAACCACGCTTAATTTTAGACCAAAATTCCATAGCCTCCCTTCAGTAGGATTAATTTCTAGCCTCTGTGGATATTAAATACAGCCATATTGGCACCCCTGCATTTCTGTCAAATAATGTACCACTTTGCCCAGAAAATTGTGCAATTTTTGCCCAAAAGGATTTTGACTTCCTCAAGTAAGTTTTGACAAAGTCTTTGATCATTTTTTCTCTTTTGTCCACGTCCAGGGAGATTTGTTAGAGTGCCATGGGCTGTAAACATCTTGACAGTATTACGCACAGTGGATACAGGGACATTAAGATCTCTAGAGATGGACTTGTAACCTTGAGATTGTCCATGCTTTTCCACAATTTTTATTCTCAAATCCTGAGACAATTATTTGCTGCTCTTTCTCTTTTCCATGCTCCATGTGGCACACAGATACACACAACAGAACGGTTGAGTACATTTTTTCAATGGTTGCTGGTGTAATTTCTATATTGTCAGCACCTGTTAATTGATGCAGGTGGGTTTACTTACAGATTAAAGGAGCATCACAAACTTGGAATGCAATTATTTCTTACAATTTTCAAAAGATGCCAGTAATTTTGGCCAGTCCATTTTTGTAGCTTTGCGTGGAATTTGTTAGATTTGGCTTTTTGTTTCTCCACTTTTTTGTGTCATACCAATACAAACAAAAGAAATAAACATGAGAATGTCTAAAAATTTGTAATTGCAACAATTTTCTGGGCAAAGTGGTGCATTATTTGACAGAAATACAGGGTTGCCAATAGTTTTGGCCATGACTGCATGTGTCTATTTTTCCACTACATCAACTCTACCTCCCTTTTGCACAGCACCTCCAACTTGTAGCACTATCATTTGGCCTGTGTTCTGCACCATAAGTGTTTACCAGGCCTTGGTACCCATACTAGCCTTACTAGGCTCCAATGGTATTGCCAGTTTGGGATACCTGGACAGCCTTTTACTCTCACTCTGCCGGCAGTCTCCCTTGAGGCTTTCCTTTTGTCAGTTCAGCTCAAGACCCTTGGAGCACAACTTTCTGTCATGCTCAAAAAAGTCAACACTAGAGTTCATGCATAATCCACAGATTTTATTTGTTAAACATTAAGTGGTCAAGTATATAGCAGAAAGCTAATGCTTCTCAGTTTACAAAGGCTTACTCACAGCTTTGTAAGCTGAAAAGTGTTAGTTTTCTACTGTATACTGAGCCTCTTCGTTTTAATAAATAAACTCTTCAGATTATGTATGGACTCTATCATTGACTTTAACAGTATCAAGTAATTGGGGCTGATAGGAGCCCAGCTGGGAGGCTGGAATGGACTGCCTAATAATATCTAGGAGGTTGAGCTAAGCTCATTGGTTAGGGGACTCTCATCATGGGGTAAATGGATCAGTTTCTGGACAAAAGCCAACTTGCCTGACACCGAATACTACGTTATCTTTGGCTAGGTCATTCAGGAATCCAACTCTGTGGTTGGGGAAATCTTTTGTCCCACTGTAGAAGATTCCAACAATGGATGTCATCATGAAGAGCAGGGAAGGATCTCTAGACACCTGGTTGTTGTAGGGAACTTAGTACCCACAGAAATATCCTCAACTAATCAGTATTGTAATGGAAATTTGTAAGTTCTGTATATAATTGTATTCTATTTTGTATGTATTGCACACTGCCCTCATTGTGCACACAGCACTAATAACGTTTTCAGTAAATGTTTACATTCTTTTGAGTCCTGATTAGAATAAGCCTGCCTATGTAACGCCCCTTGTTACCATAAACGTACAATTGTAATATTAATGTGATACCTACGTAATAATGTGCATAAAAACCTTCAATTGCGTCATAATAAAGCAGAACAGTAATTTGGAAAGATGCTGAGCGTATCTTTTGTGTCTGTTCCCTACTGCAGTAGTTATTATTAATTTGGAACCACTAATCAATATGAGGATAGGAGTTGCCTATCATCAATTCAACCGAGTCAGTATGGATGGGAAAACTGTTCGGTCTGAGCATAAGTTCAGGCCGAACTTTCATTGTTTGGTCATTCGGAGAACAGCGAACAAATTGGTCGCTCGACCGTTTGTTCACCCCCCCGAATCGACTACAATGCATTGCGGCGCTGAACAGTGCATTGCAAGCTTTGATTGTCTAAAGCAGTGAACTCTTCAGCCAATCAAGGCACAGATCATTGCCAGAGTCATGATTGGACACTGTCATCATGACTTTATCCAATCATGGCTCATTCCCGCCCCACAGTATAAAGGTATTCTTTCAATGGCAGCCATTTTCATTGTGATTTTGGTGTGGAGAGAGATAGAACAGGGCTCTGTTCAGTGCTATTAGATAGTTAGTGTGCTATACTGTGATATTTTGCTCCAATTGTTAGTGTAGAATATTAGTTTAGTGTCAGTCTGGGGATAGTGTGAGTGTAGTAAGGCGGACCATCATTCAGCTTTGAATAGTGTCCAGCTAGAGTAGGGACAGCTCAGATAGTTTCACTGTAGTGTAGTGAGACCGTGTCATTCATACATACATTAGTGTAGAGTAGGCAAGAACAATGGGTTTTATTAAAAATATCAAATTTATTGGAAAACACATATATTGAGTAAAAGACTTAAGTCAAAGAACAACAAAAAGTACATCAATATTAATTACATATAAAAAAAAAATATATTGCATAGTACGTGCAGACACAGATAGGCTAGTTGGATGAACCCAACGTTTCCTGCTTGATTCTCTTCTTCAGGAGTTTTCTAACATCCAGAGCCCAGGTGTCTTTTGAAAAAAATATATATACATACATGACGTGTTTGTAAATAATTGATGCAGGCAATGTCAACAATGTCAATTTATTTCATTTTTGTATTTCAAAACAGTGAAGAGTTGTGCAAAAATACACATAATAAACAGCACAAAGACGCACCAGGTGAAAATGTGGTCCCCATGACTAGGAGGTGAAAAGTATCTCAAGAAGTGATTGGAAAAAGCTGCTTATGCAGCTTCACACAGATTCCCCAGCTATGGTCCACAAAAACCATGGAGATAAATCAGATCAAATGATCTGCAATAGATGGAACAGAATACATAATAGTAAAACAAAATATGTGCTTATATACTGTGGCTATAATTCATGAAAATGTGAGACATCTAAGCAGACTCCATAGTATAATACATACCCATGGAGACAGCGTGTCAGGGGTATCGCCGCATAAAGAAGGCACATCCAATATATATGAACTAACTGAAGGAGTGTATAGTATGTTTCCAGTCCAGGCAGTATACCTGTAGGGGTGCATATAAATATAAAGGTAAAAACATTTGTTAAGCCGACCAGAGAGCCAAACAATGTAGGCTCATAAATATCAGAATGGTACATGTTTACCTTCACCATATGTAGCGCCGTGTTATGTGCTGGTGATCAGAGCCATTGCAGCTGTGTTTGCATGCTGCGAACGGCTCTGATAAATACCCCTATGGCATGTGCGCATGCGCAGCAATATGGTAACGTCATGACGCACACTCAGCGGCACATGGAGGCCACAGAGCATGTGTGTTACCCGTAGTATACGGACCAACGGTCCCTCAAGCGCAGGACCCCGCCCCAAGGAGACGTGATGGGGCCCTGCACCTGGGGGACACCAGCGCATAACCAAAAACAAGGACAGCAGCCAAAGCTCAGTGCAGAGCTCGATTGTACCTGAGTATTTGGAATAAAATTATTGCATCTCAGCGCTAACGTGCCCCCAAGTGCGCCGGGTGGGAAATCAAATGAAAAAATAAAAAGGGGAGAGAAAAAAACGCACATCCAGACTGATATTTCACCTAAAACAGGGAAAGCGAGGGGTAGAAATAAACACACCAGGGGAGTAAACCAATACGTATTAGTAGGACACGGGTATATAAATTTGCATTCATATATTTGGAAACAAAACCACATAGCAAAAATACTTTCTTCTAATATTAAAAAGAAGAGAAGAAGGGGGTAAAAGATTGATTGTAAACATAGGAAAAAGAGAGAGAATGCTGAAAACCCAGCAAATATCAAAGAAAGTGCATCCCTTTTCCTCCCATCCACCAGTAGAAAAACCTTCCAAAAATTGATGGTAGCTGACCATATAATTCAGGCCTGGGGGTAGAGTGGCATGTAGATTAATTATCCAGCGGATTTCACGTTGCAACAAAATTCTATTCCAGTCGCCTCCTCGGGCACTGGGGTGTATTCTATCCAAAATTAAAAATTTTATTTGAGGAATTTTGCTGGCATGGGCATCTCTGACATGTCTGCCCAGTGGAAGATCAGAGTTTGATTTTTTCATACTTAGAATGTGTCTGTATGGGTGTCTTCCAGGTGGAAGACACCCATTTAGTCCAAAAACTGGCCTGCTGTCACCACCAGCCACTGTTTTTACAAATATATTTCATATACTGGTACATGCTTTAGCCTCTGACTTTGCCTCCTACAGTGGTGGTGTTCTGTGGCCTTTGTTTCCTTTGCTGTCTCCTCTGGCAGTTGATGGTTTTTGTTTGGCATGGGAGCTGCGATATGCTAAGAGAGATTCTTGCTTCTTGCTGTCCCCCCCTCTTGTCCCACGGATTAATTTTTGACTCATACATACTACACTATTGGAGGCTTCTTCATTTTATCCCCCCTCTTTCACTGAGGCACTAGTTTTGCACTCATTGATCTAGCTGAGTGGACTGTCACTGAATGATTCTTGGAAAGTCCATCTACAGTGCATGCATCTTAAAGGAACACCCACCCACTCCAGTGGAGATCTCTGATCATACATGGATGCCCATTTGGGAGACTTGAGCCATTGAGAGGCTGTCTGGGATATATTATGGACATATTTTAGTGTTGTTATTCTGCCCAACACCACTGACTATGGACCTACTAGATCACCAAGAAGCCACAATTATTTAATTTTAATTTTAATTATCTATTAAGAAGACATCTGATCAATATTTTTGTGGGATACTTCTATAGGAACATTTACTATTCTTTCACTCATTCGTGGAAGCCTTTGGACATTTATTTGTTCATTTGCACATATTTAAAATTCTCTTATTGTAGACCCTTTTTGCTACGTTTGCACATTGTTTTATTTGCACAATGGTCATTTTGTACTATGTTTCACTTATCTACCTCATATGAATACTTTTTTGCCTTATAGATTATTTTTAGGTGGTTCCATCACTGTATTTTCTAGTGTACTTATCTTTTGCGCTAGATCACTTTTCTCCTTTTCTTACTGTTAGTGATTTGTGATTCACTTGTAGTTTTGGCAGCATTAGTTATACCCTTCACTTTAGCTGTGTCATTGGTCACATATCATTTACTCTCAGTAGCGCAAGAAACACTTGCACATCTTTATTCAAGCATGCAGAATTTATGGGGGACTCCTATAATTTTTTATAGAGTCCCCCTTAAAATTCATACCAGACCTGGAAGGCCTGGTAAGAATTATAGGGAAAACCCCACATCATTTTTTTTTAACTTTCCCCTGCTCCTTGGCTTATAGGGCTGGAGATTGCCTGCCATGTAAGTGAATGAGGCCAGTGATGAAATTGATTGGTAAGAACTAGACGATGCCTGCACCTGCCAGCATCCTTAACAACCATTGACAGCCTGAAGCTGTCATGTATAATCACAGTATTAATTCTGCTATTATACATAACATTCAGTTCCAAAATGGGTAAATGTTTAGGCATTTGTTCCCCTAGTGGGCAGAAATGGGTAAGTCTCTGGATTGGTTAGGGATTAATATAAATCCTTTAGTAGGTAAAACAGCTGTGTATTTTGTCTGCATATTTTGCTGTTTGCCTGGAGTTCAGCTTTAATTTCACATTAATATTACATTTTTAATAAATTCATGAAAATGTCATGTGCATGTCTAAAATCTGCTTTGGTAGCTTGCTAAAACACAAAGAGATGGGGCTGAAAGCTGTGTTGAAAAAGCTGTACTATGGAAAAAATATTGTGGCATGTTTTTCTATCACTCATCTGTCTACCTGGACATCGACTTTTTATATTTTCTCACCTGATAATTGGCCCATGAATGATGACCTTAAATTTTATATACTGTATAAGGAGCAGCTAAAATTCATCTGAGATAAAAACAATGATATAAAAGGCCTCTCTGCTTCAACTTGCAGTATTTGTACTTTTGGCTGCCAAGCACCAGTTAATCATAAATTCCAGATGTCAGTCAAACTGAGGGCACTGCATCTGAAATCTGTGTTTGGCATCTTTTAATGATTACAAATCAGGCAAATCTATTGAAAAGTACATATAGGTGTTTTACAGTACAGGATAAAATAATTCACGAACAGCCAAGTTTATAACAATATAATTTTTTTTGGAAGCAGGTGGTTAGGGCACAGCAAAGTAATATTAGACATATGATATAATTTATTTATTTTACAGCAGGTGCTGGAAATTGTAGAATGATTGTGTGTATACAAGCATTGCATTGTAAACAAAAATCTTTTAAAGTGGAACTCAATTAATTTTTTTTTCTTCCATGCAGTGGGGCTGTGCCCACACTGTATGGGTTAACTGCTTGTTGTGTCTAGGGGAGCACCAAAAGGCTATACTTACCTGATCCTTTGAGCCTACAGAAAAAGGCATTCACCCATGTCCAGTGTCGGACTGTTCCTGCTGTCCTCACGTTCAGAGCCAGTCTGTGGGCATGATGATGTCAGGGACAGTCCATTTACAAGACTGCTAACGTGGGGGCAGAAGTGGCAGGATCGGGATTAGGTAAATATATCTCCACTCTGTAATTCCCTAGACAAAAAAGAACAGTTAACTCATGTAGTGCAGGCATAGCTCCACTGAATGGGAAAAATACAAATTCTTCTCTTTAAATATGATTCATAGTTTATTATATCTTTTAGTCCTTTATTTATAGTTTTTTGTTTTTTTTAACACTTTTTCATTTTTATTTATTTGTTTAGCTAGTTCATATTGTGAATGCAAAAAAAACGTGTCTGTTACATACAGTGGGGACGGAAAGTATTCAGACCCCCTTAAATTTTCCCTCTTTGTTATATTGCAGCCATTTGCTAAAATTATTTAAGTTAATTTTTTTTCCTCATTAATATACACACAGCACCCAATATTGACAGAAAAACACACAATTGTTGACATTTTTGCAGGTTTATTAAAAAAGAAAAACTGAAATATCACATTGTCCTAAGTATTCAGACCCTTTGCTCTGTATTTAGTAGAAGCACCCTTTTGATCTAATACAGCCATGAGTCTTTTTGGGAAAGATGCAACAAGTTTTTCACACCTGGATTTGGGGATCCCCTGCCATTCCTCCTTGCAGATCCTCTCCAGTTTGGTCAGGTTGGATGGTAAACATTGGTGGACAGCCATTTTTAGGTCTCTCCAGAGATACTCAATTGGGTTTAAGTCAGGGCTCTGGCTGGGCCATTCAAGAACAGTCACTGAGTTGTTGTGAAGCCTCTCTTTCATTACTTTAGATGTGTGCTTATGGTCATTGTCTTGTTAGAAGGTAAACCTTCGGCTCAGTCTGAGGTCCTGAGCATGCTGGAGAAGGTTTTTGTCCAGGATATCCTGTACTTGGCCGCATTCATCTTTCCCTCGATTGCAAACAGTTGTCCTGTCCCTGCAGCTGAAAAACACCCCCATAGCATTATGCTGCCACTACCATGCATCACTGTTGGGACTGTATTGGACAGGTGATGAGCAGTGCCTGGTTTTCTCCACACATACTGCTTAGAAATAAGGCCAAAAAGTTCTATCTTGGGCTCATCAGACCAGAGAATCTTATTTCTCACTATCTTGGAGTCCTTCAGGTGTTTTTTTAGCAAACTCCATGTGGGCTTTCATGTGTCTTGCACTAAGGAGAGGCTTCCGTCGGGCCACTATGCCATAAGGCCCCGACTGGTGGAGGGCTGCAGTGATGGTTGACTTTCTACAACTTTCTCCCATCTCCCAACTGCATCTCTGGAGCTCAGCCATAGCGATCTTTGGGTTCTTCTTTACCTCTCTCACCAAGGCTCTTCTCCCCCGATAGCTCAGTTTGGCTGGACGGCCAGCTCTAGGAAGAGTAATGGTCGTCCCAAACGTGTTCCATTTAAGGATTATGGAGGCCACTGTGCTCTTAGGAACCTTTAGTGGAGCAGAATTTTTTCGTAACCTTGGCCAGATCTGTGCCTTGCCACAATTATGTCTCTGAGCTCTTAAGGCAGTTCCTTTGACCTCATGATTCTCATTTGCTCTGACATACACTGTGAGCTGTAAGGTCTTATATAGGCAGGTGTGTGGCTTTCCTAATCAAGTCCAATCAGTATAATCAAACACAGCTGGACTCAAATGAAGGTGTAGAACCATCTCAAGGATGATCAGAAGAAATGGACAGCACCTGAGTTAAATATATGAGTGTCACAGCAAAGGGTCTGAATACTTAGGACCATGTGATATTTCGTTTTTTCTTTTTTAATAAATCTGCAAAAATGTCAACAATTCTGTGTTTTTCTGTCAATATGGGGTGCTGTGTGTACATTAATGAGGAAAAAAATTAACTTAAAAAATTTTAGCAAATGGCTGCAATATAACAAAGAGTGAAAAATTTAAGGGGGTCTGAATACTTTCCGTCCCCACTGTATTTGCTTTAGATTATGACACGTATCATTTGAATATATATATATATTTTTTTTTTAGAGGGACTTTTTGCAGAGCACAAATACAATGTTCTAGATGATAATGATGACAGATTAAAGGAAATATAATATTTCCCAAAGCTCCTGAGGATAGAGCAATGTGATCAATCGGAAAGCCTGTAGACTGAGCTAGAGAGTTCTTGGGGATACTTAGAAAACACAGAGCCTGGTCTTACTGGTATGGGCAACCTTTATCACATTTGTGATTTCATAGTTTGACCATAGTTCTACTTACAGTGCCTTGAAAACGTATTCATACCCCTTGACATTTTCCACACTTTGTCATGTTACAACTAAAAACGTTAATGTATTTTATTGGGTTTTTCTGTGCTAGACTAACACAAAGTGTCACATGATTATTAAGTGGAAGGAAAATGATAAATGGTTTTATTTATTTTTTTTACAAATTAATATGTGGAAAGTGTAGCGTGCATTTGTATTCAGCCTCCCTGAGTCAATACTTTGTAGAACCACCTTTTGCTGCAATTACAGCTGAAAGTATTTTTGGGAATGTCTCTACTAGCTTTGCATATCTAAAGAATTACATTTTGCCCCTTCTTCTTTGCAAAATAGCTCAAGCTCTGTCAGATTGGATGGAGAGTGTCTGTGAATCGCAATTTTCAAGTCTTGCCACAGATTCTCAATTGGATTCAGGTCTGGACTTTGAGTGGGCCATTCTAACACATGAATATGCTTTGATCTAAAACATTCCATTGTAGCTCTGGCTGTACGTTTTGGGTTGTTGTCCTGCTGGAAGGTGAACCTCTGACCCAGTCTCAAGTCTTTTGCATACTCTAACAGGTTTTCTTCTAAGATTGCCCTGTATCTGGCTCCATCCATCTTCCCATCAGCTCTGACCAGCTTCCCTGTCCCTGCTGAAGAAAAGCATCCCCACAACATTATGCTGGCACCACCATGTTTCACGGTGGGGATGGTGTGTTCAAGGTGATGTGCAGTGTTAGTTTTCCACCAACCATAACGTTTTGCTTTTTGGTCAAAAAGTTCAATTTTGGTCTCATCTGACCAGAGCCTCTTCTTCCACATGTTTGCTGTGTCCCCCACATGGCTTCTCACAAACTAAAAATGGGACTTCTTATGGCTTTCTGTCAACAATGACTTTCTTCTTGTCACTCTTCCATAAAGGCCAGATTTGTGGAGTACACAACTAATAGTTGTCCTGTGGACAAATTCTCCCACCTGAACTGTGGATCTCTGCAGCTCCTCCAGAGTTATCATGGGCCTCTTGGCTGCTTCTCTGATTAATGCTCTCCTTGCTTGGCCTGTCAGTTTAGGTAGACGGCCATGACTTGGTAGGTTTGCAGTCGTACCATACTCTTTCCATTTTCTGATGGTGGATTGAACAGTGCTCCCTGAGATTTTCATAGCTTGGGATATTTTTTTATAAACTATCCCTACTTTAAACTTCTCCACAACTTTATCCCTGACCTGTGTGGTGTGTTCCTTGGCCTTCATGATGCTGTTTGTTCATTAAGGTTCTCTAACAAATCTTTAAACTCTGTACACTCTACACACAGGTGGACTTCTAAAGGCAATTGGTTCCATTAGATTTTAGTTAGGGGTTTCAGAGCAAAGGGGGCTGAATACAAATGCACGCTACACTTTTCACATATTTATTTGTAAAAAATGTGGAAAACAATTTATCGTTTCCTTCCACTTGCCACATTGCCACAATTTGTTGGTCTATCACATAAAACCACAATAAAATACATTTACATTTTTGGTTGTATTCTGACAAAATGTGGAAAATTTCAAGGGGTATGAATACTTTTTCAAGGCACTGTATAAACAAAATTCTTAACATTCTAAAGTGAATTATGCCAGACTCTTTAGACATTGCAGGGCTTGTACTCTTGATAGGCTTATATTTTTTGTAAAACAGGCATGCCAATACCTTTGAAAATGTCTCCATATAATTTTTATTTATTTTTTTAATTAAAAGAAATTTCCATAGACAGGTTTTTGTTGATAAAACCAGTTAACAGAATTTTGCATCATAATGCAATGTAAAACTTGAGATTTTATATAAAAGGAAGCTGTCTGATAATGAGGAACAGCTTTCTGTGCAGCTGCAGTCTATTCATTTTTGATGAGTAATTTGCTGTTTGTTTGAAGATCTTACAGTGTTATATTAAAGAAGTTTAATGTGCTGCAGCTTTTAAAGGCTTACAGTACAGGGGAACAGGTCTGATATTTGTAACATTCTGTCTTAACTGCCACACCAGATTTACTGTTCAACGAAACTGTAAGTTCAAAAATGTTCTTAGCTTAATTTTGCTTAGTAAAGAAATATAAGCAACATTATATGATATGCTAAACTGCAGATCCCAAGAGAAAATTGACTGGCATCCCTTTGCCTTTTTGTTCTTTATATTTAAAATAGTTACCCTTTCTTAGGGTCAATATATTGATCTATCTTTTTATTATTTCCATTGTTTTAATGATGCTTGCACACAGTCTTGTTATTAGCACCCAGGTATACCAAGTGTGGGATTAAATTCCTATTGAAAGATTTTATCTCCTAATAGTACTGTAGGAAAACCCTCCAAGGTTGGTTACCTTGCCTGTTCTTTCCAAGGTAGACATTGCAGGAGGGGGAGGATCTATGCATACTAGAAACTACTATGCATACTAGAAATTACTAGGATCACCTCTTGCATGTATATGCATTTAACATGGCACATAGCACAGTGTCATAATATTTTGAATTGTTTTACTTTCAATTCACTCTTTGATTGTATATGTATTGAGTGACAAGGAATGACAGATTCTGGTGGTAGGAGACTCAATTCTTAGAAGGACAGAGAGGGCAATCTGTAATCAAGACCTGAAGTGCCGAACAGTATGTTGTCTACCGGGCGCTCGGGTTCGGCACATCACGGATCTTGTGGACAGATTACTGGGAGGGGCTGGGGAAGACTCGGCTGTCATGGTGCACGTTGGCACCAATGACAAAGTCAGAGGCAGATGGAGTGTCCTAAAGAACGATTTTAGGGACTTAGGAGCTAAATTGAGGAAAAGGACCTCCAAGGTAGTATTCTCAGGAATACTACCGGTACATCGAGCCACACCGGAAAGGCAGAGGGAGATTAGGGAAGTAAACAAGTGGCTGAAGAGCTGGTGTAGTAAGGAGGGGTTTGGGTTCCTGGAGGACTGGGCCAACTTCTCAGTCGGGAACCGGTACTATAGAAGGGACGGACTGCACCTAAATGAGGAGGGTGCAGATCTGCTGGGAATGAAGATGGCCAAAAAGTTAGAGGGGTTTTTAAACTAGGCGATGGGGGAGGGTCCAGAGGCAGAGATAGCCAGCACGGAAGATATTCCAGAGGGTAGTATTGGGGGCATTAGTGGTAGGTTAACCAAAGCACAAAAACACAAGGTGAGTATAGTAGCAAGTCCTAGTTGCAATCTCGAAACACCTAATACGAGGACAATATGCGACCGGTCTAAACTATGTGGCATGTTCACCAATGCCAGGAGCATGGCAAGATGGGTGAACTAGAGATACTGTTGTACGAGGAGGATTTGGATTTTGTGGGAATTTCAGAGACCTGGTTCAACAGCTCTCATGATTGGCTGGCAAACATTCAAGGGTATACCCTATACCGCAAGTATTGAGAGGGTAAAAAAGGAGGAGGGGTATTCCTATATATCAAGAATAATGTACAAGTGAATGTGAGAGATGACATCACAGAGTGAGCAAGAGAGGAGGTGGAATCCTTATGGGTAGAGCTCCAAAGGGAAGAAGCTAAGGGGAAAATAATACTGGGAGTATGCTATAGGCCCCCTAACCTGAGGGAGGAAGTGGAGACAGATCTCCTATCACAATTTGGATTAGCAGCAAGGATGGGAAGTGTTATCATAATGGAGGATTTTAATTATCCAGACATAGACTGGGCGGAGGGAACCGCGCATTCATTTAAGGCTCGCCAGTTCCTTAATGTCTTGCAGGACAATTTTATGGGTCAGATGGTAGACGCACCAACTATAAATAAAACATTACTGGATCTACTGATTACCAACAATACAGACCTGATCACAGATGTGGAAATACGGGGCAATTTAGGTAACAGCGATCACAGGTCAATTAGTTTCAGTATAAATCACACAAATAGGAAACCTAAAGGGAATACAAAGACACTGAATTTCAAAAGAGCCAACTTCCCTAAACTACAAACCTTGCTAAAAGGCATAAATTGGGATAAAATATTAGGAACAAATAATACGGAGGAGAGATGGGTTTGCTTTAAGAGCATATTAAATAAGGGCATTTGCCAATGTATCCCATTAGGTAATAAATTTAAAAGAGCGAACAAAAGTCCTGGATGGCTTAACTCCAATGTAAAAATGCATATAAAAGCAAAGGAGAAGGCCTTCAAAAAATACAAGGTTGAGGGATCATCCTCAGCATTCAGACTTTATAAAGAATGCAACAAGAAATGTAAGGGTGCAATTAGGACAGCTAAGATAGAACATGAAGGACACATAGCAGAGGAGAGCAAAAAAAATCCCAAGAAATTCTTTAAGTATGTAAACAGTAGGGATGAGCCGAACACCCCCCTGTTCGATTCGCACCAGAACATGCGAACAGGAAAAAAGTTTGTTCGAACATTCGAACACCGTTAAAGTCTATGGGACACGAACATGAATAATCAAAAGTGCTAATTTTAAAGGCTAATATGCAAGTTATTGTCATAAAAAGTGTTTGGGGACCTGGGTCCTGCCGCAGGGGACATGGATCAATGCAAAAAAAAGTTTTAAAAACGGTCGTTTTTTCAGGAGCAGTGATTTTAATAATGCTTAAAGTCAAACAATAAAAGTGTAATATCCCTTTAAATTTCGTACCTGGGGGGTGTCTATAGTATGCCTGTAAAGGGGCGCATGTTTCCTGTGTTTAGAACAGTCTGACAGCAAAATGACATTTTGAAGGAGAAAACTAATTTAAAACTACCCGCGGCTATTGCATTGCCGACAATACACATAGAAGTTCATTGATAAAAACGGCATGGAAATTCCCCAAAGGGGAACCCCGAACCAAAATTTAAAAAAAAAAATGACGTGGGAGTCCCCCTAAATTCCATACCAGGCCCTTCAGGTCTGATATGAATATTAAGGGGAACCCCGGCCACAATTTTAAAAAAATGTTGTGGGGTTCCCCCTAAATTCCATACCAGACCCTTCAGGTCTGGTATGGATTTTAAGGGGAACCCCGCGCCAAAAAAAAAAAAAACGGCGTGGGGTCCCCCCAAAAATCCATACCAGACCCTTATCCGAGCACGCAACCTGGCAAGCCGCAGGAAAAGAGGGGGGTCAAGAGTGCGGCCCCCCCTCCTGAACCGTACCAGGCCACATGCCCTCAACATTGGGAGGGTGCTTTGGGGTAGCCCCCCAAAACACCTTGTCCCCATGTTGATGAGGACAAGGGCCTCATCCCCACAACCCTGGCCGGTGGTTGTGGGGGTCTGCGGGTGGGGGGCTTATCGGAATCTGGAAGCCCCCTTTAACAAGGGGACCCCCAGATCCCGGCCCCACCTGTGTGAAATGGTAAGGGGGTACTTACCCCTACCATTTCAATAAAAAACTGTCAAAAATGTTAAAAATGACAAGAGACAGTTTTTGACAATTCCTTTATTTAAATACTTCTTCTTTCTTCTATCTTCCTTCATCTTCTGGTTCTTCTGGTTCTTCTGGCTCTTCTGGTTCTTCCTCCGGCGTTCTCGTCCAGCATCTCCTCCGCGGCATCTTCTATCTTCTTCTCCTCGGGCCGCTCCGCACCTATGGCATGGGGGGGAGGCTCCCGCTCTTCTCTTCTTCTTTTCTTCCTTCTTCTCTTCTTCTCTTCTTCATTTTCTTTTCCGGCCCGCTTCGCATCCATGCTGGCATGGAGGGAGGCTCCCGCTGTGTGACGGCGCTCCTCGTCTGACAGTTCTTAAATAACGGGGAGCGGAGCCACTCGGTGACCCCGCTCCCCTCTAACGCACGGGACATGATGGGACTTCCCTGTGGCATTCCCCGTGACATCACAGGGAACTCCCGTCAAGTCACTGTGCGTCAGAGGAGGGCGGGGTCACCGGGTGGCCCCGCCCCCCGTAATTTAAGAACTGTCAGACGAGGAGTGCCGTCACACAGCGGGAGCCTCCCTCCATGCCAGCATGGGTGCGGAGCGGCCCGGAGAAGAAAATGAAGAAGAGAAGAAGAGAAGAAAAGAAGAAGAGAAGAGCGGGAGCCTCCCCCCATGCCATGGGTGCAGAGCGGCCCGAGGAGAAGAAGATAGAAAACGCCGCGGAGGAGATGCTGGACAAGAACGCCGGAGGAAGAACCAGAAGAGCCAGAAGAACCAGAAGAATCAGAAGATGAAGGAAGATAGAAGAAAGAAGAAGTATTTAAATAAAGGAATTGTCAAAAACTGTCTCTTGTCATTTTTAACATTTTTGACAGTTTTTTAGTGAAATGGTAGGGGTAAGTACCCCCTTACCATTTCACACAGGGGGGGGCCGGGATCTGGGGGTCCCCTTGTTAAAGGGGGCTTCCAGATTCCAATAAGCCCCCCGCCCGCAAACCCCCACAACCACCGGCCAGTGTTGTGGGGATAAGGCCCTTGTCCTCATCAACATGGGGACAAGGTGTTTTGGGGGGCTACCCCAAAGCACCTTCCCAATGTTGAGGGCATGTGGCCTGGTACGGTTCAGGAGGGGGGCCGCACTCTCGTCCCCCCCTCTCTTCCTGCGGCCTACCAGGTTGCGTGCTCGGATAAGGGTCTGGTATAGATTTTTGGGGGGACCCCACGCCATTTTATTTTTTTTTGGCGCGGGGTTCCCCTTAAAATCCATACCAGACCTGAAGGGTCTGGTATGGAATTTAGGGGGAACCCCACGTCATTTTTTTTTTAAATTTTGGCCGGGGTTCCCCTTAATATCCATATCAGACCTGAAGGGCCTGGTATGGCATTTAGGGGGACTCCCACATTATTATTTTTTTTTAATTTTGGTTCGGGGTTCTCCTTTGGGGAATTCCCATGCTGTTTTTATCAATGAACTTCTATGTGTATTGTCGGCAATGCAATAGCTGCGGGTAGTTTTAAATGAGTTTTTTCCTTCAAAATGTCATTTTGCTGTCAGACTGTTCTAAACACAGGAAACATGCGCCCCTTTACAGGCATACTATAGACACCCCCCAGGTACGAAATTTAAAGGGATATTACACTTTTATTGTTTGACTTTAAGCATTATTAAAATCACTGCTCCTGAAAAAACGGTCGTTTTTAAAACTTTTTTTGCATTGATCAATGTCCCCTGGGGCAGGACCCGGGTCCCCAAACACTTTTTATGACAATAACTTGCATATTAGCCTTTAAAATTAGCACTTTTGATTTCTCCCATAGACTCTTAAAGGGCATTCGAATTTACCGCGAACACCCCAAATTGTTCGCTGTTCGGCGAACTTGCGAACAGCCAATGTTCGAGTCGAACATGAGTTCGACTCGAACTCGAAGCTCATCCCTAGTAAACAGTAAAAAAGGGAGGACAGACAATATTGGCCCCATAAAGAATGAGGAAGGACATCTGGTTACAAAGGATGGGGAGATGGTGAAGGTATTGAATTTATTCTTCTCCTCAGTCTTCACGAGTGAATTGGGAGGCTTCGGTAACCAAAACTGCAGTGTTTATCCTCATGACACAACACAGGAAGCACCTCCATGGTTAACAGAGGACAGAATTAAAATTAGACTTGAGAAACTTAACATTAATAAATCACCTGGACCAGATGGCTTGCATCCGAGGGTACTTAGGGAACTCAGTCAAGTGATTGCAAGACCGTTGTTCCTAATTTTTACATTTAGTCTACTGACTGGAATGGTACCAGCTGATTGGAGAAAAGCCAATGTAGCATCAATATTTAAAAAGAGCCCACAATACATCCCTGGGAATTACAGACCAGTTAGCCTAACATCAATAGTATGTAAACTCTTGGAGGGGATGATAAGGGACTATATACAAGATTTTAGTAATAAGAACGGTATCATTAGCAGTAATCAGCATGGATTCATGAAGAATCGTTCTTGCCAAACCAATCTATTAACCTTCTATGAGGAGGTGAGTTGCCATCTAGATAAAGGAAGGCCCGTAGACGTGGTGTATCTGGATTTTGCAAAAGCATTTGACACAGTTCCCCATAAACGTTTACTGTACAAAATAAGGTCCGTTGGCATGGACCATAGGGTGAGTACATGGATTGAAAACTGGCTACAAGGGCGAGTTCAGAGGGTGGTAGTAAATGGGGAGTACTCAGAATGGTCAGGGGTGGGTAGTGGGGTTCCCCAGGGTTCTGTGCTGGGACCAATCCTATTTAATTTGTTCATAAACGTTCTGGAGGATGGGATAAACAGTTCAATCTCTGTATTTGCAGACGATACTAAGCTAAGCAGGGCAATAACTTCTCCGCAGGATGTGGAAATCTTGCAAAAAGACCTGAACAAATTAATGGGGTGGGCGACTACATGGCAAATGAGGTTCAATGTAGAAAAATGTAAAATAATGCATTTGGGTGGCAAAAATATGAATGCAATCTATACACTGGGGGGAGAACCTCTGGGGGAATCTAGGATGGAAAAGGACCTGGGGGTCCTAGTAGATGATAGGCTCAGCAATGGCATGCAATGCCAAGCTGCTGCTAACAAAGCAAACAGAATATTGGCATGCATTAAAAAGGGGATCAACTCCAGAGATAAAACAATAATTCTCCCACTCTACAAGGCTCCGGTCCGGCCACCCCTGGAGTATGCTGTCCAGTTCTGGGCACCAGTCCTCAGGAAGGATGTACTGGAAATGGAGCTAGTACAAAGAAGGGCAACAAAGCTAATAAAGGGTCTAGAGGATCTTAGTTATGAGGAAAGGTTGTGAGCACTGAACTTATTCTCTCTGGAGAAGAGACGCTTGAGAGGGGATATGATTTCAATATACAAATACCGTACTGGTGACCCCACAATAGGTATAAAACTTTTTCGCAAAAGAGAGTTTAACAAAACTCGTGGCCACTCATTAAAATTAGAAGAAAAGAGGTTTAACCTTAAACTACGTAGAGGGTTCTTTACTGTAAGAGTGGCAATAATGTGGAATTCCCTTCCACAGGTGGTGGTCTTAGCGGGGAGCATTGATAGCTTCAAGAAACTATTAGATAAGCACCTGAATGACCGCAACATACAGGGATATATATAATGTAATACTGACACATAATCACACACATAGGTTGGACTTGATGGACTTGTGTCTTTTTTCAACCTCACCTACTATGTAACTATGTAACTATGTATTTAGCACTTTATATAGCACCTTACAGTATGTTTTTTTTTTATCCTCGGACATTACTCTGGGGTTCACACATATATTTTTGGCACTGCATCAATTCTGTTTTTTAAAGTATACAGTGCCTTGAAAGAGTATTCATACCCCTTGAAATTTTCCACATTTTGTCAGAATACAACCAAATACGTAAATGTATTTTATTGGGGGTTTATGTTATAGACCAACACAACATGGCATATAATTGTGAAGTGGAAGGAAAAAGATAAATTGTTTTTCACATTTTTTACAAATAAATATGTGAAAAGTGTAGCGTGCATTTGTATTCAGCCCCCTTTACTCTGATACCCCTAACTAAAATCTAGTGGAACCAATTGCCTTTAGAAGTCACCTAATTAGTAAATAGAGTCCACTTGTGTGTAATTTAATCCCAGTATAAACACAACTGTTCTGTGAAGCTCTTGGAGATTTGTTAGAGAACCTTAGTGAACAAACAGCATCATGAAGGCCAAGGAACACACCAGACAGGTCAGGGATAAAGTTGTGGAGAAGTTTAAAGCAGGGTTGGGTTATAAAAAAAATATCCCAAGCTTTGAACATCTCAGGGAGCATCGGAAAATAGGAAAATGAAAAGAGTATCGCACAACTGCAAACCTACCAAGACTGACAGGCTGAGCAAGGAGAGCATTAATCAGAGAAGCAGCCAAGAGGCCCATGATAACTCTGGAGGAGCTGCAGAGATCCACAGCTCAGGTGGGAGAATTTGTCCACAGAACAACAATTAGTTGTGTACTGCACAAATCTGGTGGCAAGAAGAAAGTAATTGTTGACAGAAAGCCATAAGAAGTTACATTTTCAGTTTGCGAGAAGCCACGTGGGGGACACAGCAAACATGTGGAAGAAGGGGCTCTGGTCAGATGAGACCAAAATTGAACTTTTTGACCGAAAAGCAAAACACTATGGTTGGTGGAAAACTAACACTGCACATGACCTTGAACACACCATCCCCACCGTGAAACATGGTGGTGCCAGCATTATGTTGTGGGGATGCTTTTCTTCAGGGCCAGAGAAGCTGGTCAGAGTTGATGGGAAGGTGGATGGAGCCAAATACAGGGCAATCTTAGAAGAAAACCTGTTAGAGTCTGCAAAAGACTTGAGACTGGGCCAGAGATTCACCTTCCAGCAGGACAACAACCCAAAACATACAGCCATAGCTACAATGGAATGGTTTGGATCAAAGCATATTCATGTGTTAGAATGGCCCAGTCAAAATTCAGACCTAAATCCAATTGAGAATCTGTGGCAAGACTTGAAAATTACGATTCACAGACAATCTGACAGAGCTTGAGCTATTTTGCAAAGAAGAATGGGCAAAAATGTGATTCTCTAGCTATGCAAAGCTAGTAGAGACATTCCCAAAAAGACTTGCAGCTATAATTGCAGCAAAAGGTGATTCTACAAAGTATTGACTCAGGGGGGCTGAATACAAATGCATGCTACACTTTTAACATATTAATTTGTAAAAAAAAATTGAAAACCATTTATCATTTACCTTCCACTTAACAATCATGTGACACTTTGTGTTGGTATAGCACATAAAATCCCAATTAAATATATTTACGTTTTTAGTTGTAACATTACAAAGTGTGGAAAATTTCAAGGAGTATGAATACTTTTTCAAGGCACTGTATGCATGCTAATAGATACTGATATGCATCTATGTTATATCTAGCAGAATATGATACCCAATGAATGGGTCTCGAGGAAGCTACACAGTTAGCGAAACGCATTGACCTTTGGATGATCAAACAACGTATACATCTGCAGCCTACTGCTTTGAACAATAAGTATACTTGTAGGAGGTGTTATGTGATTATCCATATCATATTCAGACATTTTCATGTTGTTTTAAATACTATTGTGCACCATGCGTTTTCTAATTTTTATTATGTTGTAAATAAAATCAATTTTTTTATGGAATTAGTTTCTACCTTGTGCAAATGCCAATAATGTCCATTACAAGCAGGATTAGTCCCTGCAACCCTCTTTTTTATATTAGAGATGGGATGTGGCAGGGGTAGAGGTCTGACTTTTACATTGTTCATTCTACTTATATTTAAACATGTTGCATTTTTTATTTTATCAAAAAATTTGAGTATTGTGTCACTTTAATAAATGTTTTATCTCAACTGCATGGTAGGCAACCTACATGACTTCCAATGACTTATTACTGCTGAACAACAGTTGTGTCACTGTATGAGAATACTGTATTATCATGAGTAATAAGGCTTCTGTGCAAATAAAAAAAAAAAAAAACTAGAGCGATAAATGCATGATATAGGCTGCAATATATAATTTTGCAAACATACTATGCTAAAAACCAAAGTGGCAATAATATAGCTTTCATATTACTTTAAAGCTTACAGGACCCTAGAATTTAATATGGCGTGGTATTTATTGCAAATATATATATATATATATATATATATATATATATACAGTGGGGACAAAAAGTATTCAGACCCCCTTAAATTTTCTTCTATTACAGCCATTTGCTAAAATTATTTAAGTTCATTTTTTTTCCTCATTAATGTACACACATTTTTGCAGATTTATTAAAAAAAAATGAAATATCACATGGTCCTAGGTATTCAGACCCTTTGCTGTGACACTCATATATTTAACTCAGGTGCTGTCCATTTCTTTTGATCATCCTTGAGATGGTTCTACACCTTCATTTGAGTCCAGCTGTGTTTGATTATGCTGATTGGACTTCATTAGGAAAGCCACACACCTGTCTATACAAGACCTTACAGCTCACAGTGCATGTCAGAGCAAATGAGAATCATGAGGTCAAAGGAACTGCCTGAAGAGTTTAGAGACAGGTTTGTGGCAAGGCACAGATCTGGCCAAAGTTACAAAAAAATTTCTGCTGCACTTAAGGTTCCTAAGAGCATAGTGGCCTTCATAATCCTTAAATGGAAGACGTTTGGGACAACCAGAACCCTTCCTAGAGCTGGCCGTCTGGCCAAACTGAGCTATCGAGGGAGAAGAGCCTTGGTGAGAGAGGTAAAGAAGAACCTAAAGATCACTGTGGCTGAGCTCCAGAGATGCGGTCGGGAGATGGGAGAAAGTTGTAGAAAGTCAACCATCACTGCATCCCTCCACCAGTCGGGGCTTTATGGCAGAGTGGCCCGACAGAATCTTCTCCTCAGTGCAAGACACATGAAAGCCGGCATGGAGTTTGCTAAAAAAACACCTGCAGGACAAGATGGTGAGAAATAAGATTCTCTAGTTTAATGTGACCAAAATAGAACTTTTTGGCCTTAATTCTAAGCGGTATGTGTGGAGAAAACCAGGCACTGCTCATCACCTGTCCAATACAGTCCCAACGGTGAAGCATGGTGGTGGCAGCATCACGTTGTGGGGGTGTTTTTCAGCTGCAGGGACAGGACGACTGGTTGCAGTCGAGGGAAAAATATCCAGATATCCTGGACGAAAACCTTCTCCAGAGTGCTCAGGACCTCAGACTGGGCCAAAGGTTTACCTTCCAACAAGGCAATGACCCTAAGCACACAGCTAAAATAACAAAGGAGTGGCTTCACAACAACTCCGTGACTGTTCTTGAATGGCCCAGCCAGAGCCCTGAGCATCTCTGGAGAGACCTAAAAATGGCTGTCCACCAAAGTTTACCATCCAACCTGACAGAACTGGAGAGGATCTGCAAGGAGGAATGGCAGAGGATCCCCAAATCCAGGTGTGAAAAACTTGTTGCATCTTTCCCAAAAAGACTCATGGCTATATTAGATCAAAAGGGTGCTTCTACTAAATACTGAGCAAAGGATCTGAATACTTAGGACCATGTGATATTTCAGTTTTTCTTTTTTTAGTAAATCTGCAAAAATGTCAACAATTCTGTGTTTTTCTGTAAATATGGGGTGCTGTGTGTACATAATGATGAAAAAAATGAACTTAAATGATTTTAGCAAATGGCTGCAATATAACAAAGAGTGAAAAATGTAAGGGGGTCTGAATACTTTCCGTCCCCACTGTATATATAATATATATATATATATATACTAGCAGATACATAAGTGCATTATGGTCACATTGTACATAAAATATGAAAAAGGGTATAAATGGCTTTAAGAATGTAATATTTTATACCACCCAGGCATTGATATTTACCACACTAATCATAAAGCAATTAATTCTTTAAGAACATGATTTTAAAAGTTACACAATTAAATAGTATGATTCAGATTGTCTTAATTAATATATGTATTGTTAAAGTATTTTTATTAAAACCATTACTTAATTATTGATTTTTTGATCTGCAGTACCTAGGGAGAATTTTTTTTGCCTCGCTGATGAGAAAGTTTGTAAAGTTCTAGGTATGATTTTTAGCCCTGTTTCACATTGGTGCATTTTGACATGCGATTTGGCATGTCAAATCGCATGTCAAATCGGCAGCAATTTCCGGCAATGGCACAGTCCTAATTGGTGCGACGCTGCATTTGCAGTGCCACACCAATTTCAAAAAGTAGTTTCTGTACTACTTTTTGCGATTTCGGGGTGCGATTTCCATTGACATCTGTGCAGAAACCCGCACAGATGTCTGTGAAATCGCCACCGAAATCAGGACTGACATGACATCAGCTGAACTCGCACGGCTTCATTCCCGCAGCTCAGTGTATACTAGGACTTAAATAATGTAATATATTAACAGGGGTACTTACCTCCAACATGTAAATATATTGTGAAGAAAAACATAAAAGTGATGATGTGCTATACTTATTCTGGTACCACTATTGGAAAGAAAGGCTCTGCTTCCTCAGTTTTGTTGGAACAAATATAAGGTTATAGTAATGGATAAAACTGTAGGCCTTGCTAGACATTTCTAGAAAGTCTAAATGTTCTTTTTGAAGCTGGTGAGAAAGTCGGGTTAAGCTCTTCTTCCCATTTATTAATATAGTTTGCTTCATTTGAGTTTACAACCAGCAAAGATATGCAAAAGAAAAGAATAGGAATCTTCTTATGTCTCTTATTATGAGAGACTGAAATTTGTGTCTGGAATTTACACGCATGGACAACAAATTGCTTCAGCTCTTGAGCTAACAGATGGTAGAAATCTTTATCTAACATGTTCAGGAAAAGAAGCTCATTACTAGTGGACAGGTTAATTATATCATTACTGTTAATCCTTTTGAACAACCAAGTGTTCACTAGTGGAGAAAATAAAATTGTGCCCATATAACTTTTGATCCTTCCAGAAGAAGGCTTAGGAGTGTATTTAAAGACAGAAATTGAATTAATTTGCATTCTTTATTTACACCAAGTCAACATTTTGAGGATATGCCTACTGTTGGGATATGTGACATTAAATTATATTTTTTCATTGCACCAGCACACATAATAAAGTCATAGAGGGAATATTTGCTTCATAGGAGATACATGTACTGTTCCAATTAAAAAAAGTTCCTTATTCTTGTCATTCTACCAGCCTTGTTATAAAAATAAAGATTTGTAGGCTTACATTAGATTCAAATCTTTTCATTAGAGCAGCACGTTAAATCCTAGTTTATTTCTTATTTCTATTACATTTAAAATGTTATTTGTTTTATTTGTTTAGTTATTATTATTACTATAGGAATGTAAACAAAAATCTCTGGGAGAATTATAAATGATTTAGATTTATTGAAGTCAATACAACAGTATATTCTAGTGCAGCCCTCAAAATATTCACTTGGTGGAGTGGAAATTATTAATATTATTATTATTATTATACAAGATTTATATAGCGCCAACAGTTTATGCAGCGCTTTACAGTATAAAAGGAGACAATACAGTTACAATACAATAAAATACAAGAGGATTAAGAGGGCCCTGATCAGAAGAGCTTACAATCTAATAGGGTGGGGCAGGTGGTACAAAAGGTTGTAACTGTGTGGAATGAGCTGATGGAAGTGGTAGGGGATTAGTTGGAGACGTGATAGGCTTTCCTAAGGAGATGAGTTTTCAGGGATCTCCTGAAGGTAGCAAGAGTAGGGGATAGCCAGACCAGTGGAGGTAGCAGTTCCAGAGGATGGGAGAAGCTCTGGAGAAATCCTGAAGATGAGCATGGGAGGAGGAGACGAGAGAGTTTGAGAGTAGGACGTCTTGAGAAGAGTCAAGAGGATGATTTGGGTGATATTTGGAGACAAGATTGGTGATGTAGCTCGGGGCAGAGTTGTGAATGGCTTTGTATGTTGTGGTTAGTATTTTGAATTTAATTTGCTGGGTGATTGGGAACCAGTGTAGGGATTGGAGGAGAGGGTTGGCAGACACTGAGCAGTTGGTAAGGTGGATAAGTCTGGCAGCAGCATTCATGATAGACTGAAGAGGGGATAGCCTATGGAGAGGCAGGCCAACGAGAAGGGAGTTGCAATAGTCAAGGCGAGAGATAAGAAGGGAGTGAATGAGAAGCTTGGTGGTTTCATTTGTTAAAAAGGGGCCGATTTTAGAGATGTTACGGAAGTGAATTATACAAACTTTTAACAACGATTGGACTTGGGGCTGAAATGACAAGTCAGAGTCTAGGATTACACCTAGTACCCTGGCGTGAGGAGAGGGACTGATAGTTGCATTGTTGATTTTGAAAAGTCATGGAGGGGGCACGTGCAGGGGGGAATATTAATAGCTCAAATTTAGAGAGATTTTGTTTAAGGAAGTGGTGCGACATCCATGCTGATGTGTCAGTTAGTAAGTTAGTATTGCGAGAGGAGACTGAAGGAGTGAGGTGAGGAGTAGACAGATAGATTTGGGTGTCATTGGCGTATAAGTTATATTGGAAGCCGTGAGCAGGTATCAAGTGACCAAGGGAGGAGGTGTAGATAGAGAAGAGAAGGGGTCCAAGAACAGAGCCTTGGGGGACCCCCACAGAAAGGGGCAATGGAGAGGAGGAGACAGAGTTGTAGGTGACACTGAAGGAGCGCTGTGATAGATAGGCAGAGAACCAGGATATAGAACCAGGATATAGCAGAATCTCGGAGGCCAAGGGAATGTAGTTTATTGAGAAGAAGCTGATGGTCAACAGTATCAGAGGCCGCAGAGAGGTCAAGTAGTAGGTGTATGGAATATTGCCTGTTGGTTTTAGCAGTTAGAAAATCGTTAGAGAGTTTTAGTAAGGCAGTTTCCGTGGAGTGCTGTGAGGGAAAGCCAGACTGTAATGGGTCAAGAAGGTTATTTTCACTGAGGTAGGAGCTAAGACCTAAGCATTCTAGAAGTTTAGAGGTGAATGGGAGCAATGAGATGGTTCTTAAGTTGTTTAGATTGGTGGGGTCCAGTGAGGGCTTTTTAAGTATGGGAGCGATCTGCGCATGATCACATGATATTAGAGGGAAGGGGAAGGTGCCTAGAGAGGGAGAGATTGAAGATGTGAGTGAGGGAGCATAGAATAGAAGAAGAGGGTGACCGTAGTAGTTGTGAGGGAACAGGATCCAAGGGACAATTGGTTAGGTGGGCAACTGAGAAAAGTTTTGTAACCTCTTCAGTAGTAGCCAATTCAAAAGAGGAGGGTGTTGAATGTGCTGTTAGGCAAGGTATGTTGGGTGGGGAAGATGTACACACAGTGGAGGTGTCCTCACGAATTGTATCAATCTTGTCTTTGAAGTGATTGGCAATCTCTTGGACAGTGAGTAAGCTAGTGGGTCGAGGGGGCGGGGGACAAAGCAGAGAGTTAAAGATTGAAAAAGAGCTGATGGGGACTGGATGACAAAGTATTAATAAGAGAAACAAAGTAGGCTAGTTTGGCAGCATGGAGGCAGGAATTGTATCTTAGAAGGTCAGATTTATATAGGGTGAAGTCTTGCAGGCATTTGGTTTTACGCCACAGTCGTTCAAGAGCACGACAATGTCTCTTGAGATTTCTAGTGTCGTCAGTTTGCCAGGGATGATTTGCCTGATTCTGCATGTGGTTAGAGGAGCAAGTGCATCTAGTGATGATGAGAGCGAACTGCTGTAGACAGAGGTGGCCAGGTCAGGACAGGACAGGGGAGAGATTATGTCATATAGGTGGTCAGTAGCAGAATAGAGAAGAGAAGGGTTAAGGTGGCGAAGGTTCCTACAAGTAATTGTTTGCTGCTTAGAGGGATGGGTGGTTGGAGGCAAGGATACAGTGAAACTAATGAGGTTGTGATCAGAGAGGAAAGGGGGTGTTTGTGAGGTTGCTAGCGTTGCAGAGATGGGAGAATACAAGGTCAACGGTATTACCATTGGAGTGAGTGGAAGTATGTGTCCATTGTGTTAGGTCAAAAGATAGCTATATGCCCCAGTTTAGGGACCATCGTCCGAAACATGTCGAGTTGCTGAAGCTTTCAAAGTCTTGTTACCATGCGATTTTTATTTTTATTCTGTGATCACGTTTTATCCAGTGCTTGTCAAAAAGTATTTCCTGGCACTTTTTTAAAAATAAAACATTTTCTATTGGATTCATGCCCTATGTGGAGACTTTCTTTTTCTTCCATGAATTGAACCTATATGGAGCGGAGGTTGCTTTCCTTTGAGAATTACTCCTCCACCTGCTGCGGATCCATACACCATTCTACAACCATGGTGGTCCTGGATGGAATCTTTCTACACCGTCTTCCAGCATAGTATCCCTGGGATTGTTTAATCCCTAAAGCTCACATGACACTCCACCGTACGGTGTTTGTGTCCACCCTTTCTGGTAAGAGTACCCATCTCTACCACTTTTATGTTGATTCAAGTGTATGAGGATTCTTTCCTGAATTATAATCACCACTCACATCCCATTTTATGTTTTAAGAAGAAGCTATTGCACATATCAACGGAGTTTTCAATCATTATGGACACTCATTACCTATTTGTGACTGTTTGATCATTTTTGCTTTATTTAGTTCACGAACATTGTTTGTCACACTCACCATTTACCTCTATACGGGATGTGAGCACGTCATCCTGGTATTTATTATATTTAGGGCTGCATTTTTCAATATTGACACTGTACTTTATTGACTCTATTGTTTTTTTACTTACTGAGCGCAGCCCTTTCTTAAAATCTATTTAGAGCATTTTCTAGCTTTAAGACGTGCACTTCATTATTCACATATTTTCTCAACTGTTTTTTTTTCATATAATTTTTTGAATTTTTTTAATGATAAACTAAGATTTAATAAATTATTATGTTTGTTTTTTCATCCTAAATTGAATTATCCAAATAATTTAAATGATTTCATTGGCTGGATATAGAAATTTTACACATTGAAACTGAATGTATTCTGAGGTGCAAGGTGCAAGCTTTCAGAAACACTAAGCTTATTTCTTCAGCTGTGCATTAGGAAGAAAATTAATATGTATTATTTATAAATCAGTGAGTGCAGTATTTACCAAATTTTCACCTCAGGTGAATCATCCTTCCACATGTTTTAAATTAAAGTGATAAATTACTGAATATTTGGTAAAAATTACATTAACTGCAGAAAAAATATGCCCTAAGTGTTTTGCACATCAAGATTAGGGATGAGCTTCACGTTCGAGTCGAACCCATGTTCGACTCAAACATCGTCTGTTCGATCGTTCGCCGAATAGCGAACGATATGGGCCGTTCGTGCCAAATTCATGTGGCGAGTCACGGCCCATAATTCACTGCGGCATCGTAGTGCATTGCTAGCTGATGATTGGCCAAGCATGCACTATGACCCGCATGCTTGGCCAATCACAGCGCCATCAGTAGAGAGAGCTGTAATTGGCCAAAACCAGGGTGGCTTTGGCCAATTATGGCTCAGGGGGTTTAGAACACGCCACACATTATATAAGGCCGCCTGCATGGCTGCCCTGTGTAGTGTGTTTCGGCGTGCTTAGAGAGAGAGAGAGAGACAGTGTCATTTCATTTGAGTTAGCTAGATTAGGCAGGACAGTCAGTGAGTTAGCTGCACTTACAGTGTATTGTGTATATATATGCACCCCAGGTGTTGTGTATATATATATATATATATATACACTGTATTCAGTTTAGCTAGATCCGTTCCTGTTATCTTCCTACTGACAGGCAGGCTTGTCTTGTTACAGTATTTACAGCTACCTGAAGAAAATTGCTGGTGTTCTTTTGATCCTATTAGTACGACAGTCAGGCAGCTAGACAATTTACAGTTAGTGTAGTGCGACCTCTGCACAGTGTTCAGCTAAAGCTACAATTTAGTGTAGTGCGACCTCTGAACAGCCTTCAGCTAAAGCTACAGGTTAGTGTAGTGCGTCCTCCTCACAGTGTTCAGCTAAAACTACAAGTTAGTTTTTTGCGAGCTCTGCACAGTGTTCACCTAAAGCTACCTGTAGAAGGCTGGTGGTGTTTTCCTGATCCTATCACTACCGCAGGCAGCTAAATAAGCTACAAGTTAGTTTTTTGCGAGCTCTGCACAGTGTTCAGCTAAAGCTACCTGTAGAAGGTTGGTGGTGTTTTCCTGATCCTATCACTACTGCAGGCAGCTAAATAAGCTGCAAGTTAGTTTTTTGCGAGCTCTGCACAGCGTTCACCTAAAGCTACCTGTAGAAGGTTGGTGGTGTTTTCCTGATCCTATCACTACCGCAGGCAGCTAAATAAGCTGCAAGTTAGTTTTTTGCGAGCTCTGCACAGCGTTCACCTAAAGCTACCTGTAGAAGGTTGGTGGTGTTTTCCTGATCCTATCACTACCGCAGGCAGCTAAGTAAGCTACAAGTTATTTTTTTGCGAGCTCTGCACAGTGTTCAGCTAAAGCTATCTATAGAAGGTTGGTGGTGTTCTCATACTACAGGCAGGCAGTTGATTTTACTAGCTGCAGTATCAATATATATATATATATATATATATATATAAATCCCAACATAGTGCAGCTACAGGCCATTAGTATGTCTGGAAGGCCAACAAGGAGAGGCAGACAGTCACAAACCAATAAAAGAGGGCAAGCAGGCTCTGTGTCTAGAGGCAACAGTGCTGGTCATGGAGACGGTGCATCCTCATCAGCACGTGGCCGTGGGACACGTTTGGCCTTTTTTTCGGCAAAAGGCCGCATTGAGCCGCAACATGCGGAAGACTTGGTCGAGTGGATGACCAAGCCATCCTCATCCTCCTCATCCTCTCTCAGCCATGCTCAGGGTACTTTGTCTGGCAAAGCAGCTGCCAATGCGACCTCTTCCCTTGGCTCAATGGCATCAGTGACTCCTTCCCTAGCCCCACCATGTCCTCCTGAGGAGTCCCTCGAACTGTTTGACCACAGTGTTGGGTATATGCTTCAGGAGGATGCCCAGCGTTTAGAAGGCTCTGATGATGATACTGAGCTAGATAAAGGCAGTAACGTGAGCACGGACAGAGGGGGTGCCCAAGAAGGACAGCAATCTGGCAGTCATGCTCCCCCTGCTGCAGCATACTGCCAGGTTTGCTCCAGTGATGAGGAGGGAGGGGATGATGAGGTCACTGACTCAACGTGGGTGCCCGATAGGAGAGAGGCGGAGGAGGAGGATGAGGAGGCACATCACCAACGAGGCAGGATGCCCTCCAGGTGCCAGCCTAAGGGCAGCACACTGACTGCATCACACCTCAAAACTCCGCATGTGCAGGGCGCTGCTGTCTCTGTGTATTATTCCAAAAGTTCTTTGGTGTGGGCCTTTTTTGAGACGAGTGCATCAGATTGCACTGCTGCTATTTGCAACATATGTCTCAAGCGTATCTCGCGTGGCCAAAACATCTCCCGCTTGGGCAGCACATGCTTGACCAGATTTATGCTGACCTGCCATGCAGTTCGTTGGCAAGCGTATCTAAAAGACCCCCACCAAAGAACGAAGAGGACCTCTCCTTGCTCCTCATCAGCTGAGATCTCCAACCCTACTATACTTTCAGTCCTCTCTGAGACCTGCACTGAGAGGAATGAAGGTGTATAATTAGGTGTGTCACAGCCAAGTACTTGTGGGCA
The DNA here is from genome assembly GCA_037952925.1 of Lithobates clamitans. Taxonomy (NCBI): domain Eukaryota; kingdom Metazoa; phylum Chordata; class Amphibia; order Anura; family Ranidae; genus Lithobates; species Lithobates clamitans. The sequence goes on along the minus strand of JBBGZY010000012.1, from coordinate 2,693,238 downwards.
ATCTGCTTTCGTTACACCGACATCAGATTGTACCAGGCAAATTTCCCTGCCCTAGCTGTTGCACCGGCGAAAGAAGTTTGCTCCCAGCCATCCACATGCCCAGCGGTTGAATGCTAGCTTGGCAAAATTGCTAGTACTTCAACTGCTGCCTTTTCAGTTGGGAAACTCTGCCCCCTTCCGTGAGTTTGTGGAATGTGCAGTTCCTCGGTGGCAGGTATCCAAACGCCACTTTTTCTCACGGAAGGCGATTCCAGCTCTCTACCGGCATGTGCAAGGCAATGTCTTGGCCTCGCTGGACACCTCTCATCTCCACCCCCTCCTCTTCTTCTTCCTCCATGGCCTCTTCCTGTGCTTTGTCCTCGGAACCAGTGGTGCTCCGTAGCCGTTCAAGGGGCTACGCAAGTATGCAGGCTAAAAGATGCCATGCGGTGCTTGAGCTGGTGTGCTTGGGCGACAGGAGCCACACTGGGGCAGAGGTTCTGTCAGCTCTGCAGGGGCAGGTTCAGAGGTGGTTGACGCCATGCCAACTTAAGGCAGGAATGGTGGTTTGCAACAATGGTACCAACCTCCTCTCTGCCCTCCGACAGGGACAAATGACCCATGTGCCCTGTTTGGCTCACGTCCTTAACTTGGTGGTGCAGTGGTTCTTGGGCAGGTACCCGGGCTTACAGGATGTCCTGAGGCAGGCCAGGAAAGTCTGTGTGCATTTCCGCTGGTCATATAATGCCAGTGCTCGGCTGGCAGACCTCCAAAAGGAGTTTAACCTGCCCAAGAACCGCCTAATCTGTGACATGCCCACCAGGTGGAACTCAACGTTGGCCATGCTGCAGCGGCTACACACACAGCAGAGGGCCATCAATGAGTACCTGTGCGACTATGGCACCAGGACAGGGTAAGGGGAGCTTGTTTTTTTTTCCCCAAGCCAGTGGGCCATGATCAGGGATGCATGCACTGTCCTGTCAAATGAAGTAAGGCTTGGCCCTTTCTGCAAAGCCTTTCCACAAACCAGGTTGGTCATTCAGTTAGCACTTTAAGTTGTTTTCAAACAGCTCTATTTCTACGTAGAATTTTTTTACTTTCAGTAAATGAACATTGTGAAGAAGTAGTAATCATATAATGAATCTTTCAGTGAAAGAACTTGTTTTCTTTAATGAGTGGTGACTTTGGAAAGGGATACAGCTGTTTTCTTATGGTTGCTCTGAAGGCTTAGTTTGAACGCATGAATTTTTAAACATTGTATTTAGATAGCAGTAAAATGAATTGGACAAAGCTGAGCTTGAATCAAAGAGATGAACACATATGGTAATAAGGGAAGGTTGTATATATATATATATATATATATATATATATATATATATATATATATATATATATATATATATATATATATATATATATTTTTTTTTTTTTTAAATAAATAACCATGTTTGCAAATTTTTTCTAAGCCTGCAGTTGTAGATGCCCTTTGATATTTTTATGCTTAAGTGTCTGCTGCCCCAACATGCATGTGGGGTTCCTGGAAGATCTAATGCAAATTTTGTATTTTCATAGGGCTAAGCATGCCCCTAGGTGACAACGTCAAGATGATCGTTGTCTGGGTACTGAGCACTGTTGTTCAAGGAAGGGAAAGCGAGTACATCAACTTTATACCTGTAATTTTAGGTTGTTTAAGTGGTTCCACAGGGTGGTAACTATGTATATTGGTTTACTTCAAAGGAAATATATAGTGTTTGCATATATTTTTTTTATTATGGCTATGACTAAAGAATAACAATAAAAAAGTAAATTGTCTGGTTTATATGAAATGAAAACAATTACATTTATCCAAATTATTGCAATGTTGCTTTGTTTGCTGAATCTTATTGTGAAAGTAGTATTAAATCATTAAATTAACATTTCTCTTTAGACATAAATTACTAGCTGTGCTATTTTTTATTTTTTTGCAAGTACTGCTAACAGACATTTTACTTACCTTTTTTAAACTTAGCTGTCACTATCTATATCTCTTTCTCCCTGCAGTTCCCAAAACTTCAATCCATGGGCACTCACAGTTTAGTCAGAGAAGGACAACCTGACCTCTTGAGGTAGGGTAAACATGCAGGAGCAGAGATTAGTAAAAATGTCAGTCCAGAGCTGGTGGGAGGGGGAAACGTTTTGTTACTGAGCCATCTGCCTGTGCATGCCTTCACACAGAACATTTTCCTGTGCAGCATGTAGGGGTAGTAGGGGGTGGCTCAAGAGAGACCCTACAAGGCATTGGAGGCACCTCTTAAACAAAGTGTACTTTTGCCAGATTCTTCTGTGGAGAAAATTATGCAGCAGCAAGCAAAACATATAAATGTAGTAACAAATTATAATTGATGTTTCATGGATTTAATTACACTTTGGAATTTATAAGTCTCTATTTTCAGTGTATATTGTTTGCATGCATACATTATTTATGTGATGTGACATTTAAACCTTGTCAAACTTCATTTTTTAAATAGAAAAATATCTTGGAATTCATAAAGTGCCTAAAACACTCTTTAGAATTCCAATGCACCTCCACATGACAAATGTTGATGTGGGTGACAGCTCCATTAGTCTGGGGCACACACACCAAGTGTGGAGGTGCACTAAGAGCAGAGGGTCCATACCGCCATCTATACCCTCCCTGCTATTCAAGCTGTCACACAGAGAGTACAGTACTGGGAAAATTCTGTACCTGGTCAGGTGGAGCCTGATGGAGATTTACAGACACTAGTTCCTCATCAAGTCCACTCCCCTTGTGATTGACAGCAGACAGTGGGCAGATCCTTAGCCAATACACAGCTTACTTTTGGCTAAAGAATCTGCCCACTACCTGTTGTCAATTACAAGATGAGTGCAGCTCTGATGGGGAACTAGTGCCTCAGCTTTCCCATCAGGTTCCATTCACTGCAGCATCAATGGTCGGTAGGAGGCTGTCAGCTGTGAAACTGACAGTGTCCTTAACAACTAGTGACAGGGAGAGAGTCAGAGACAGGCACTCTGTCTTTTGCCCATTATGAATAGGTCTTAATTACATACAACTTTGTTAGCTATGAGCTGGAGGTAATTATTTTTTAATTTGATGCATTACTAGCACCACTTTCTAAAAGTGGAGCTATTAAGAACTATTTGAATCTGCCGAACGTGTCCGTCAAGTTACCAAACCTGGTCCAAACCATTTTATCGGGCCCTAGCTCCAAAACACAGTCTTTATTTCTCTATTGAATTCCCCCTATTGTCTTTTCAAGCAGTTATCAGACTGGATTAAAATCAACATTTAGGGTGGAAGATGCTGATGGATAGTATTCATTGATAAATGTCTTGATTTTGATTTGAAATTTTGCCCACAAAGTTCTTCTTTATAAGTTGTAGATTTAAAATTATTTCAGTAGGGCATGGTTAACTTTATAAATTAAAATATTGTCATTGTTCTTATTTATATACGTAACTACTTACCTGTCAATATCTACTGACCAGGGTAGTGCAAGATGTTTAGTAGTCCTTTGACCTAACTTATATATGATGTGTCAGCACCAACACATTTTTTATTAGGATAAAGCAGGAAGGCTTAAAGTGTTTGTTAACCTAAAAAAAATAGAAATCCTGTTCCCTTAAAGCAGATTAAACAGCACAGTGCTTGTGCTGTGTAATCTGACCCTCTCTAAAAAAAACTGGCTGATCCTGTCACTCCCTGTATCCCCCACTCTGTACTGACCATGATAATCAGGGCTGCTAAGCCCTGACAACCATGGTCAGCATACATCACTCCATCATCCGCAGCTCTCCTCTCTCTCCTTCACCCCCTCCTCCCTGCCTGTCAGCTCAAGGTCTATGTCTTTGTCTCCCCCCGCTATTAGTGCAAATAAAATATTAGAGATTGCCATTCTCCAGCCCCTCTATAATAGCTAGGCATAGCACACTGTATATGTGTTATATTTAAATGAGACATGTAAATACCATTGTAGAGTTATCTTCAGGCCGGTCACATGACTCGTGGCCGCTTTACATCTCCGATACAGGGCTATTGTGGGAGAGGCTTTACAGCCATGTCACCTCCCTGGATAACATCAGAGGGAGATCTCAGCCCCTCCTGCAGTTGCCATGTATCGGAGATTTAAAGCGGCCACAAGTCACCTTACCAGCCTTGAAGATAACTCTAAAAAGGTATTTACATGCCTCATTTTAATAAAAGACTTATACAGTGTGCTATACCTGGCTATAATAGAGGGGCTGGCAGTGATTTAAAATTCTGGGTTAACAAACACTTTAAGCCGGCCATACATGGATTTGAAATACAGCTGGTTCAGCATGGACCTTTCAAATTTCCAACAATGTATAGGCAGTCAATTTATTGATTGAATTGGGTAAAACCATCCTATCAGACACATGCAATGCAATGCAGACACGTGCAATTGAATCAGACAATTACTGCCAGCAGCTATAGCCACTAGCAGTAAGAATTGTATTCTGCCAGCCGGGAAGGTTACCCGCATCCCCCACCAGCAGAACACAATAGCGCTGTGGAAGGCATTCACCCCCTAAAACACTGAACATGTTAGTGGGAGAATTAAGCTATTTTCTTTCCTTGTGGTGGAAGAAAAGAAAATCAATAACCCCAAGAAACACACATCTAATTTGACACGCAGGGCTTCAAAATCCTCTGGAATAGTATAAAGAGCTTGGCCAGCCAATGAAACCTATATGTTAAAAAAGACCTTGCTGGAAGATGGACATTAGAATTTTTTGTTCCAGCTTAGTTCTAAAACTGGCAATGTCTCAGCATTTCACTGCTTGTTAATACTGCATTAACAAGGAATAAAATTGCTAACAGTTTTAAACTAATTTATAAACAGCTAAAACATGTGTTGCCTTATGAGTTTATGTGAAATCTCAATTAATAGCTGTAAAATATTGTAATTATGAATATATTTCATTTTGCTTGTATCTATGTAGGGCGTAGCATTATCTTCATAGAAATCTCTGGTAGTCCAGACAAGTCGGTGCCTAGGCTTGTGTATACAAACAATGGGATCCTAACCTCATTGTTTTACACGTACTCACTACAAAGGATCCCATGCTGGGATATGCAAAAAAGGGAGGCCAACCCGTAATTAATACTTAACTTTCTGGGAAAATTCAAGTTAGGCTCTTGCTCAGAATAGTCACGAGGATTTGCAATAAAGGGGGCTGACTTATGCAAAGTATAGGGATTGGAGATGTAGCCAGTCCTTCACCAAGAATAGGAAAACTCACCAATCAGAGTCACGCTATGCCAACCAATGAGGCATCAGCCTGTAATGATATACACAGACTAGATGGGAGGGAAAGACGCACTTTATGGGAGAACAGCCATCAGAATGGAACCTTGGTGAAAAGGGTAATTATGGGAAAGGTCTGCCTTTTACTTGTAACTAAATATGTTTGTAGATTAATGTTTTAAGGAATATACTCTGTATTCCTTCAGGTAATTCTCTTATTTTAACCTAATATTTTCTTCCTTGGTGTAGACTAAAGATAGATGGTTGTGTATTAGATAGATTTTCAACTACTCACCAATAAATGTTGTTATTGTGTTAAAGCTTTCACTCATGGTCAAAGAACTCTCATTTAACCCTAATCAAATCTGAGAGATATTAAATCTCTAATAGAGTACACAGGTAACACATGACATGTAACTTCCACCCCCACTCCACCTTTCACCCCTATCTTACCCTACTGCGGGTATTGGTTTAGTGGGAGAGGCAATTATTTATCTGTTTATTTTGAAAACATTTATAAACACTTCACATCACCAAGCTTTTGCAATTAGCTTCACCTTAATTCTTCAGTTGTGTGCAGTTTTGAAATAACAACATTTTTAGGTTCTTTAAAAAAGGGCATCATATTTTTTTTCAGAACAACAAAATTATCAGAAACAGAATTATTGCTAATAGAAAGATGTAAGGCAGATGTCATTAACATATGTGATGTATATAAACATGATTATGCACAAGTTTAGAAAAAAAATTCTTTCAAATGTGTATTTCAAAGCCTTGGTAAACCCCTGTGATAAAAGGAAAAGGAGAAGACTCTTGCAGGTTTTGTGTAAACAGCACAGAATAATTTATGGAAGTTTGAGCAAAAAGTGCTAGCAGTTCTCTCTCTCTTGTCATAAAACATTAAGAGAGTAAATCTGGCTGGTTTATACGTGTATTTCAGAGAATGGCATAAACATAGCAAAATGCATTTTTTTAATCTATGCTGACTTTAAAAGGCATATTTATAAAGCAGTGAATATGACATCAGCAAACATTCACTGCAGGTGAGTCAATCACTGAAATTTAAAACACATGCTCCAGGAAGATACACATGCAGTAAATGTCCAGTGAATGTCACATTCACTACTTTTACCTGGTCAAAATTAAGCCAATATTTACAGTTATGCAAAGCAACTGCCCCCCCCCCCCACACTTGTAAATAAGTGAGTGACGTTTAAGGGAACATACTTTACTATTTTTAATGTTGCTGTAGATATGGGAGTGTCTTCTACCTTTGGTGCCACCAGACCAGTTGATATTATTAATGAACTGTAACAATACTAACACAGTGTTCCATGACTGAAGTCAGAACTGCCCAATTTGCTTCTCATAGTTCACTATCTATATCCCAAAACTATTCTCTCACTAGGATAACTGGTTTCAGTTTCTGTTTTCAGTTACTATTACTTATACACTATACGTAGCTGACAGATGTCCTCTAATCACAATGCTATTTTAAGCCTCATACACGCGCTTAGATTTTGCGAGGACCGAACATCCGTTTTTTGTGGCATGCTAGTCTCATGTCAAAAGTGAAGAGGTTACTCACAATACAAAAATTTCCATACAACAGAATACAACATCAGAAGTGACATATGTGTTGAATAGTTTTGTATGTATTCTTTAGTCTCTAAGCATGTGTAGTCTTGCTCTTACGATTTTTTTCGTACGGAAACTGCACTGATGAAATGAAAATCAGACGTTGAGTTCACATCCGACATTGTATAGTCTGCACATCCAGCTCTTATTTTATGAAAAAGCAAAGTCGGCTATCCAAAGCATCATACTAACGATCCGAAAATTGGCAGACAGCTCGTCGTACAAATTTTTCCATCCAATTTTTGGATCGTGTGTACGGGCCTTAAACTCAAAGGCTTTTACTGCTGTGCTGTCTTCTAATGCCACATACACACAAACGGATTTTCTAACGGGAAACGTTGGATGTGCGCTTGTTGGCCGAAAGTCCGACCGTGTGCATGCTCCATCGGACATTTGTTGTCGGACTTTCTGCCAACAAATGTTGGCTAGCAGGTTCTCAAATTTTCCGCCAACAAAACTTTGTTGTTGGACTTTCCGATCGTGTGTACACAAGTCCGTCGCACAAAAGTTCACACATGCTTGGAATCAAGTACGAGCCAGAAGCGCTTGGACTTGTAAAACTAGCGTTCGTAATAGAGGTATCACATTTATGATGCGGCAAATTATGAAATCTCTCAATGCAGCGCATTCTCTTCTTCTTTATAATGCTATAATAATGAAGTTGCTTTGCTGCTGATATTCACAAAGTTCTGACAAACGTATTTTCTATTATTTCTAGTGATCTCCTGAATAATTTTTTTGTTTGTTTTTTTCTAGTGATCTCCAGAATATTTTTTTTGTGTTTTATCTAGTGATCTCCAGAATTTTTTTTTTCATTTTGTGTATCAAGTTACCATAACACCATTATTATCTTGTATTTTTTAACCTCAAAGATACATCTATGTTGGTGTCCCTTGTTAATTTGACATTGTATTTTTGAAATGTATCTGCCTACTCACAAACAAACTGTCCTTTTTGAAGTAAAACACATAGCCAAGTATTTGTCAAAACACAAATTTTGAATTTAATAGGGAGCACAAGGTCATATAAAAATAAAGAGGAAGGCAACGCTGGACAAACAGTTGGAATTGGTGAAGCCTTTGTACACCAGGGCAGACATCAGTTATTTGACTGTCAAAATTGGTGAGGAGTCCATTTAATAGGGAGCATAATACAGTCCCGGACTCCGAGAGATCGGGAGCAACAGCAGATGACATATATGTCCCGAGGCTGTGGTCTTAAAACAGCCTGCATGTCACCTACCTTACAGCGGAGCCTGAAATGATGAGGGTGGCCTCTTGCACGGTTCCGGTCAAAGCACCCCTGGTGGTGGGTACAGGGGGTGCGAGGGCAACGAAAGAGTGCAGGTGCCTGCAGGCAGGAGGCTGGAACTTGGAGATACAGGAACCTCTGCTGAGGAGATGTGGAAACTGATCACCAGACTTGTTCAGCGGAAGACAGATCAGGATCAACTGCAGAGTCAGGAACAGGCAGGAGTCGGCAACAGACTGGCAGCGAGGTACACAATCAGAAGGCAGATCCATAATCATAAGTCCAAGCCAAGGTCAGTATTGTATGTAGAGACAGGTTCAGCAGGCAGGGGAGATCCAACAGAATGGTCAGAAGATAGCCGGGTTTTCAGGAACAAGGTCAATCAGGCAGAGCAACAACAGGAACACAGGGACAAGCTGAAGACGATCCAGCACTGATGCTAGGCAGACTCTGGGTGCTGTGTGCCAGGATTCGCAGCAGTGTACGTGCGCGCGAATGCACGCATGCACGTTAGTACATTAGCATCTTAGCGCATGCACGTTAGTAATACTGACACATAATCACACACATAGTTTGGACTTGATGGACTTGTGTCTTTTTTCAACCTCACCTACTATGTAACTATGTAACTATGTAACATGCGGGTGTGCGTTAGAGCGCTCACGTGTTTGCATGGAGGTGCCATTGTGCATGCTCACTCTGCATCTCATTTGTCTCTGGCTACGGTTCTGTGCATGCACATTAGAAGAACGAGGGTTGGCAGCTGCTGCACGGAGACGGGTGCTTGCTGTGTGAGTTCTTTGACACTGCGTTTTTTGCCAGACCACACCAAACCCCGGCCATCACTCTCAACACTTCCTTCCATGCTTCCTTGCAAGCTGCTGTGGTGGGTGGGGTGGCTGTGGTGTTGGTGGTGTTGTTGGAGGTGGTGGAGGAGCATGGTCCAACTCACAGAGGTGTGTTTGAGGTTTGAGTTCGCCCCTTGTCCCATGTTTAGGGCCTTCGGAATAATCTCTTTGCATATAGTGCATTGGGCCTCCTGCATGTGTTCTAATTTGCTGGTAGTGATCCAAATGCCTCGTGGACACCAGGGGTCATGGTAATTACCGCAGTAGCCTGTTTTAGGAAAGCAGCCGCGGACTCCTCCAGGTTCCTTGCCTTCCTGGTCCTTTCGGTTAGAGGGTGGAGCGGAGGAACCTGGGATTCGGTCGGGCTGCTTGCCACGGCCTCCTCCTGGCTGAGACTTTCCTGTGTAATAAAATGGTACATAGTTTTAGGTTTTTGGTCATCAATCACACACAATTTCCTCCACATCTTATTCCTGGGTGGAAGGCCCAGGTTGGACCTCAGGAGCCTCAGCTGATGTGGAATGAAGTGTTACTAGTGATGGCCTGGGTTCCGTCTGGTCATTCAAAAAACACAGGCTGTCATAGTACCAGTAGTATGGGGACAAATACGTCATCTGCTGCTGCTCCGGATCTCAGGGAATACTGGACCTTCTTGCGCTGCCTATTATATGTGCTCCTCAGGCTACCAGTTTTGGCCTTCAAATAGGTGATGTCTGCTTCACTAATTTCAACAGTTTATCCAGCGCTGCCTTCCTCTTTTGCTTGTTCGAATAGTCCCTGCATTGGACTTGCCAGAGACATGGCAGCTCCCTGTATTTGTTTATAAAGTTGGGCAGGAAATCAGGGGCTGTGAATTTGTCAACCATTTAATCTGCAAGACACAACACAAGACAAACCCTAATGTCAGGCTAAACTCTCCTAATCTTGTCCCAATATAGGCCTCAATCTATAAGCAGTATAGGCCACTAACCACTGATGCCCCAAGTTACAATTGTACCTTTGAACGATCGGCGCTAATGATTCTCCATCCACTCACAGATCATACGTACATTGCCCGCGTGTTATGCTTTATATACACTGCGCATGCTTGAAACTCTGCCCCTGTCCTTCTTTCTAGTGTATTCCCCGCCTTTTCTCTTTCGGGGCAGTGGGAGAGCACATGGCGGAGACACAGCAGGTGTGTGCTGTTATCAGCAACGATGAGGAAATCCCGGAGCAAGGCAGTTCCACAACAAGGAGGAGATATAAGGCCTCAAATATGTCCTTTGAAGAGATGGTGGAGATGGTGGATGTCTTGAAGAGGACAGACTATGATGGGAAGCATTGACTGTACAGAAAACTTAATGTGAGAAAGGCCAAGATCATGACTAAAGTTGTGAGAAGTCTGCACAGGACTTTTGGTGTACGACGATCCAAGGAGCAATAGAGGATACACTGGTCATACTTGAAATTGAAGGAGCAAGATCAGTATAGAAAGGTCAAGAAAGTGCTGCAAAAAAGTAAGTATTTGTCATGTGTTCCTATTATTATTATTATTACTTTTGTGCTGGTACATGTGCTTTTCTTTACTGTTGTACAGTTTAAAATGCCAAGTTTGAGGTTCGTGGGCACAGGAATTGTTCGTATTAAACATTGCTTGTTTGACCACTAATATGACGTTTTTAGCAGATGCAGGTTAGCTACATTTGTTCATGCCTATTTTGATTAAAATAAGTTTATTACATTGTTGTCTAGATGTGTTTGAAACTATAATGAAATGATAACTTGAATCAGTGTAAGGAGAGGACACTCAGCATCTGTTTACACACAAAACAACAGTCCTTGAGCGCGAGAGCTGTCAGTCATCCATAAAAATGTGCATATCCTGGAAGATGTAAGAAAAAGCTGGAACCAGTGAAGCTGCCAACCACTGGAAAAGGTGGACAACAAAACATATTTAAAAAATGCAACGTTCTATGGGACCAGCGTAAATAACTATGCAAATTGATATGCTAAGTAAAGTTAGTTTGTTAGATTCACATTGGGAATAAAAAATGCAACTGTCAAATGGTGATGGGATGGTAAAAATATATAGAAGCCATATAAAAACCCTGTGCCATTGTTGATGTACTGTGAAGGAATGTGTACGATACCACAATAAAATCCAGATGATGAGGGGTTAACATCAACGGTGTACTTCAACTTTCGATCCTGAAGTAGGTAGCCAGATCTCCAGGGGAAGCCGCCAGGATGGAGAAGCAAAGATCAGGATAGTGAAACCGGTGGCTATATGGCTATATCGTGGGAGGTGTATTGTAGTGCTCACCGCTGGAGGTTGAACTCAAACTAGCTGGCCATACTAGCTGAGGCTGGGCGCCCTGGATGACGCGGGCTCCTGGGCCGGATGCGAAGGTAACCAGATATGTGGAGGTGGATCGCAAGCTCGGTGTTGTGGTGACAACCATGGCTTACATGTTTCGCGTGCCTGAGCCTTATTAAAGTCCTGTTCCCCCTTTCTCCAAACTAAAGAAGGTGAGAGGAAGGGGTTGAACCGAAAACACATCCATTGATCCCCTATGATGGGATCTAGCACATGTTGACACACTGTGGCTTATTTAAAAAAAGCAAAACCACTTTGCACTACAAGTGCAATGCAAGTGTCCTTTCTGAAACAAGGCCCAGTGTGTCAACATGTGCTAGCTCCCATCATGGGGGATAAATGGACATGTTTTGGGGGTGCAACCCCTTCCTCTCACCTAGTTTAGTTTGGAGGAAGGGGTTGTACCCACAAAACGAATACATTGATATCCTATGATGGCAGATAGCACATGTTGACACACTGTGCGTTTTGTGGCTTTATCAAAATAGATGTAAGGAAAATACACACATTTTAGGCATGGGATCATGAGGGAAGTCCAAATTTTGAGTCCCAATTTATGTGCATCTTCAAAATTTGGTTCTTACAGGGGTGAGATCACCCCATCTGATAAAGGCAAAATCAACAAAGTTTTGACGTACTAATAAACCGCTACAAATAACGATAAATATTGCTGTGAACAGGTTCTCTATAACATATTAATATGAAAAATTGAATGGTGTATCAAAAACAAATAGTCCATGTGATATTAAAAATAAATGAATAAAACCAAAAGTTAATTTATCAAAAACAGAAAATCCCAAAATGATTCTTCAAAATTTAGGAGATGTAAAAGTCCTTCACTTAATCTCAGAAAGCAGGACACATATTCATTCGAATCATCTGGAATACGGAGCATAAAATGCAAATACAAACTGCTTACCAGATCTGTTGGATCTCAAATGATAGAGATCAGAAGCGCTTGTGCATTAGCCTGTCGGCAGGTGAACTCGCAGTGATTGAAAGTAGACAGAAATCCACCTGTTTATCCAGGAATCAGCAAGGAAAAAACTTCACTCTCAAGGACACTCTCACAAAGCCAGGATCTGGGTATTCTCAAGAAAGGAGGAATACAAGAGGGCTTCATGGTGCAGTATGTTCCAACAAAAGTATTTATTTAAAAAACAAATCATACAAGGAAAAAGTCCATAAATACAAGCAGGTAAGAAAAGTAGGTTTGAATCAGCCATGGTGCAATTTGATCTGGTGAAAAGTTGGCCTCAGTCGCAACTGAGGCCAGATAGTTGACTTCATTCTTCCAAAGGAAATTGTGAAGAATGCAGTAGCTCAAGATAATGTGATTTAGTTTGTATTCGGTCATGTTGATGGCCGTAAGGAAAAGCTGAAACCAGCTGGCCATTATGCCAAAGGCATTCTTGACTACTCTTCTGGCATGGGCCAGCCAGCCGGTAATTAAAAACCCTCTGCTCATCAGATGTTCCCCCAGCGCAAAGGCCTCATCCGCCACAAAAACAAACTTGAGGCCCGCAATGTTATCCTCTGGATGTGGCAACCCCAAGGTGCCATTTTGGAGATGCCAGTAAAATTCCATCTGGGTGATCACTCCTCCATCAGACATATGGCCATTATTCCCTACGTCCAGATATAGGAATTCATAATTCACCATCACCTCCGCCAACATCACAATACTACTAAACCCTTATAGTTGAAGTAGTATGACCCCAAGTTGGGTGGTGGGATGATCCAGACATGCTTCCCATCGATTGCACCACCGAAATTGGGAAAGTCCCACTGGTGGTGGAATTGGGATGCCACAGTCTGCCATTCCTGTGGGTTGGAAGCAAAACTTGGCCAACAGCAGTATAACATTTATTTAAATGAGTATTTAAAGACAAAAGTATAAGGTCCACTTATCAGATTCCTCACCCCCTCTAATGGCCCACTGTAAAAATTTTATGGCAGGGGGAGATATTTTGGACAGGTAACCATCTCCACTTCATTGAGAGCTGAATGCATAAATAATGTGTGTTGCTTTGGCCAGACCCTCCTTACTTACATTATTGACAGCCCACTGGACAGAGAAGAAGTGTCATAATCCAAAAATATGAATTCACACTGTCCAAATTGAAGCACATTTTTACATTCTGCAATTACCTATCAAGATTATAGGAGAACAAAACTTTAAACAGTACCATTTGAAATTATTCATGCAGGCACTTGCACTGAATACTTGCTTTGGTAAATTCATCCATAAACATGACCACAAAAGAGGTAGGTATAGTGTGTATGAGTTTGGCAAAGTCAGCAGATAGAGTATTGGTATCGGTTGACTTAGTGGTGGGGGGGCCCAAATGTGTTTTGGACCCCCCCAAAAAAGCCTCTTGCACTCTGCCTGAATTTAAGGACAACAATAACACGTGGACACATTTTAGGGGGTGTATGGGGTAAGCACTACAATGCAGCTGACAAAATACATTGTTAAGTGACTAGGCTAGGTGTGTATGAGCCCAGGATAGCATGCTGGGGAGGTTAGTGAAAGCAAATATGCATGAAGGACAAAAAAGGAGCATGAAAATCTTACAGCATGCATGAGGACAAAGAGGACATTGACAGCATATTACAATCATGGTAATTATGGAATGATGAAATAAATACAATACATTAGCAAACATTAAATACATAGAATGTGATGTTAAAGGATAAAACTTACCTTAATAAAGTCCTTCTGCAGGACCTGAATGATGGCAGAACAGGTCTCTGGAATAATGATTCTCAGAGCCTGGTGGGAGATCCCAGTCATGAACTTCAGATCCTGGAGACTTCTCCCCGTCACCAAGTACTGCAAGGTGTCCTGCTTTGTAATATAAGGGGTCAGCAAAGCCAAGAGACGGTGAAAGACGGGGTCCGTCATCTGGAGATAATTCCTGAAATTATCAGGATTATTCTCCTGGAGCTCCTGCAACAACTGCATATGACAGAATTGGTCACAATTAAGCAACCAATTCTTGGTCCAAGAATTCCCCCTCCCCTGTTCATGGACTGGACTTGAGTCAAAGCAATAACTCCAACACCAAGCCCAACAACAGCATGAACTCTCCGACGAGTACGTAACCGCAACATGGCTAATAAACGAACGGCTGCTCAGAACGAACTGATAGAACGCACTGAAAATCAGAAAGAACCTGACAAGAACGAGCTGAAAATCAGAAATGACCGGACAAACACGCACTGAAAATCAGAAGAGAACTATAAATAGAATGCACTGAAAGACAGAAACGAACTGACAAGCACGCACTGAAGAACAGATACGAACTGACAAGCAAAACCTGAAAAGCAGAAACAAACGCACAAGGCTGAAAAGCACAAATCATCTCTCACCAAACTTCTACTAACACGAGATAAACACGAGATAAGCAGAAGGAGCCCAAAGGGTGGCGCACTGGCTATTGAACTTCCTTTTTTTATCGGCCGTCTTACATTTTGTATGTCACTATGTTTGCAATTGTTGACCAACATTTGTGTGACCGTGTGTATGCAAGACAAGTTCAACACCCTTCGAACAAAAATCCACGGTTTTGTTGTCGGAAAGTCCGATCGTGTGTACGGGGCATTACACTACCCAATATGATCTTGGAATCCTTTGTCATGGCATAGCCTCAAAAAGTTTGCTGTTTCATTGGATAATGAATTGTACTCTGGAAATCATTTGTCATGCATTTACTGTGTTTTAGTAAAAACAAAGATTGTAATAAATTTAGTTTGTATGGAAATATATGAAACGCTTCAAAACAGGCATTCCTTTACATCCAGATCAGAAATGATTTGCTTTGAGCCCCATCACCAACATTATTGAATACATTTTCAAACAAAAATGAAAAAATCTAAAAAGTATTTAATTGACTAAAGGTTTTTTCTTATTTAGTACTAGAAATGTATTTGTTGCATACTTCTAATTTTACTAAATCACAATTTAGAAGCTTAATAACTGTTAATAACAGTTATTCTAGTGCCAATTCTAGTGCCACATGTTCTAAAATCTGGCAATTATGTCTCAGTTGCATAGGTTCTTGTGACAACCCTTTATTACCCTGCAAGTTACCACTATTTTGTCTGCAATAAATAGTACCAAAGAGAAAATGATTAAGGAAGACATTATTTATGTGATATTTAGCATTGGGTATAACATTGCTGTATCCTCCCCATAGCCTGGTCATATTACCACATCCCAGGAGGGCATGCTTTCATGGTAGTCATAACCTGCTGAAACCAATATCTGCATGGTAGTCACATAACCTAACCTGTTGGGACCATGGTCGCAGATCAATTCACCTCTTGCTTGCAGTACACAGAGCTCGGTCATGGGATTGCAAAAAGCCCCTATAGCAATTTCACCATAACTCAGACTAAAGATTTTTACATGATACTCTGATTAGTGTGTTCATTGGGGGGAAGGCATGTACATATCCTGCTTTCACTCTTTCACTCATAGAAAAGGAAATAGAGAAAAGAAACTTAGAGTATTTCTGTGTTAGAATAAAATAATAATATCCTTGTCCCTACCTTAATCCTCAATCTCTTCAACTATCTTCTACTTTGTCCACCTTTAAGTGATCCCGGGAAAACTCACCTCTTCAGGGAATCCTACCTAAAAACTGAGCTTTTACTTTCTCCATCAATTCAATTCCTCACAGTTATTGCCTTCTTTATCACTTACACCTCACATTTAGAGTGTAATTTCTCGCAAACAGGGCCCTCCTAACTCTCTTGTCCTGATTTGTTTTGTAACTGTACTCTCTCATTTTTTGTAAAGTACTGCTTAAATTGTTGGTGTTTAAAAATGTGGTAGTGAAGGCTATTTTTTTTTCTATTAAACTAAAAAAGATGTTTTACTTACATACTCTGTGCACTTATGTTTTACTTACATACTCCTCTTCTGGAGTTGCCAGCCAGTGCTCTCCATTCCTCCTTCCTGCAGGTTCCCCCTCAGCAAGCTGTGTACTATGGGGGCACCCGTGCAGGTGCGCTCCCGATCTGAGCTGTGTGCATCCATAGACACACACAGTTGTGGTTAGCCCCACCCCCTCTCACTCCTCACAAGATTTTGACTGACAGCAGCGAGAGCCTATGGCTCCTGCCTGTGTCTCCTATGAGACCAGGAAGAGGGGAGAACGGTGTAGCAGTTGGGACAGCTCTGGAATGTGAGAGGAGGTAGATAAGTGTTTAATAGGGATGGGCCGAACACCCCCCTCTTCGGTTCGCAGCAGAACTCCTGAACAGGGGAGATGTTCTAACAGGAATGGCAAACCACATTGAAGTCTATGGGAGCCGAACAGGAAAAATCAAAAGTGCCCATTTTGAAGGCTTATATGTAAGTAATTGCTCATAAAAGGGGTATGGGGGTCTGGGTACTGCCCTAGGGGACATGTATCAATAATTTATTTTTTAAAACAATAGTTTTTTCAGGACCAGTTATTTTAATTATGCCTAAAGTGCAACAATAAAAATGAAAAATTCCTTCAAATATAGTGCCTGGGGGTTCCCTTAATGTGCCTGTACAGTGATGCATAAAACATCCTACAGCAAAAATGACATTTCTAAAGAAAAAGAAACAAGTCAAATCCCATTTAAAATGACTCGCAGTTACATTTGCCAGCACCCGGCTATTGAAATAAATAAAGAAGAAATGGGTATGGGGTCCCCCCCAGTCCATACCAGGCCCTGTGGGTCTGGTATCAATTTAAAGGGGAACCCCATGCAAAAATGTAAAAAAAAAACAGTGTGGGGTCCCCCCAGAATCCATACCAGACCCTTATCTGAGCATGCAGCCTGGCAGGTCAGGAAAGGGAATGAGTGAGCACCCCCCTCCTGAACCATACCAGGCCACATGCCCTCAACATACATCATACCCCTACCTATTCACCAAAAAAGTGTAAAAAAGCAATAACCACAAGAAACGATTTATAATATATAATATAATATATATATATAATTATAATATAATAAGTCCTTTATTAAAAATAAAAAAATAGTGTCCCTCGATGTATATCCATTGTCAATCACGATGCCCGCCAGACCCAAATTTTTTTTTAATGAAGGATTTGTCAAAAACTTTTCTTGTGGTTTTTGCTTTTTGACACTTTTTTGGTGAATGGGTAGGGATTCCTCATTGAAAAAATATTGCCCGGCAATAAAAAAGTGAAAAAAAATAACAGTGTGGGGGTCCCTCCCAGTCCATACCAGGCCTTTCATGTCTTGTATGGATTTTAAGGGGAACCCCATGCCAAAATAAAAAAAACGTGTGGGATCCCCCAAAATCCATACCAGACCCTAATCCGCAGGCCAGGAAAGGGGGGCAAGAGAGCCCCCCCTCCTGAACCATACCAGGCCACATGCCCCCAACATGGGGGTGGGTGCTTTGGGGCAGGGGAGCTATGCCCCCCAACCCCAAACCACCTTCTCCCCATGTTGATGGGGACAAGGGCCTCATCCCCACAACCCCGGACAATGGTTGTTGGGGCCTGCAAGTGGGGGGCTTATAGGAATCCAGCAGCCTCCTTTAACAAGGGGGCCCACAGATCCCCCCCATGTAAATGGGTATCAGGAACATCGTACCCCTACCAATTCACCAAAAAAGTGTCAAAAAGTAATAACCAGCTTTTGACAAGTCCTTCATTAAAAAAAAAAAAATTGGGTCTGGTGACCATCGTGATTGATGATGGATATACATCGAGGGACACTATTTTTAATTTTTTTAATAAAGGACTTGTCAAAAACTGTTTCTTGCGGTTATTACTTTTTGACACTTTTTTGGTGAATGGGTAGGGGTGCGATGTACCCGATACCTGTGACAGACCTAGCCGGGAGAGAAACTTTTGGAGGGGACTGAATGCTAGCCTCTTGCTGATCGATTGTGGGCCCTGGCATTTGGGGGAACGGTGCTCTTTGTGAGCTGTATGCCTGGGGACCCTTGAGGTGGTATTACTGTGGATTTGGGTCCTGGTCCCTCAGGACACACAGACTCTGGGGACCCTGGATTTGCCATATTAGAAATAGTGGCTGATTCATAATGCTGGGACAAATACTGTTAGGAGATGCTGATGTCAATTCCAGCTGCCTGTCTGTCTGTTGCCTGCTAGAATGTGTATTGTAAATAAGTCTCTAGTATGGTATCTAAGAGTCATTAGATCCCCATTGTTGTTTGTGTTCATTAACTCTGCTATTGTGATAATATTGATTGGGTTTTCTGAGCTACAAGACAGCCAGTCTGGCCTAAAAGTCATGTCTGAGTCATCTAGGCTGTCTAAAGGGATTAGTTAATTAGCCCATGTTAATTAGGTTTCTGGTCACAGGTGTATGTTCAGAGTAATATGAGCCGGAGGTACGCACCTGCTCTTTTATTGTATAAAAGAGCCTGTATTTTTCAATAAAAGAGATTCCTGGTTGAACTTACATACAGCCTGCCTGGTGTTTGTTCTGAGCTACACAACTGGATAAGAACAGCACATAGCTGTAGTTCTAGTCCCGGAGCATCAGATGACCGAACCATCAGATGTTGCGATCTGCAATCTGATTCTATAAAAAATAAATAAAGTGCGCTAATTATATAAAAATACACACATAGATGTGAATACATGTGGGTAGTAGTAAAAACCACAATCTACTGAGAGCAAGTAAATGACTCCATGAGTGGTAAAACTATATAAGTGCAAAACATAAAAACTCAAATAAAAAGAAGAAACAAAAAATGTGTACATGTGAAATACAATGATATTAATAGCGTGAAAATCTGAAAATCAAACAAACTCAGTCCATGGGTTCTAATATAAAAAGTTCATCAGTGAAAAAAAGCTTCCATCCACTATATAGCTCAGCAGCAACTAATCCCCCTATGAGTGGATTGACAAAGGAGAGAGATGTGCAGGATGGTGCAAATCCACTGGCGGTGACTCCAATAAGTGAGAAAGTGATAAAGGTGGACTCTTACCCTCCGTGTTGGACCCCCACCTTGGCAGGGTCTATCAGGCATGCAGATTTTTGCCCTCTGCAGGGACCATGTAATGAGAAGATCTCCCCAGCAGCTGTTAGGAATGTTGTCTCCGATCCGGGCTGGTCCAAGTGAAACGCCTGGAGAGGGGGGAAGGAAAGCTCTCTTGCTCCCAGTGTGGCAAAGGAAAAAACAAAAGAGCGGAGCTCCAATAGTGTAAAAAGTTTCGGAATTTATTAAATAAAAGTACAGACCGCAACGGAGAGTGCACGCTCCGTGAGGTGAAAATACAATTAAAAACAAGCCGGCATATAAAAATCGCATTAACCCGTGCATAACATGGGGCAATCGTGACGGCTTACAACGTAGCCACGCCCTACATGTTTCATCATTAGTAGACGTCTTCAAATCTGATTCTATAGCTGCAGAGGAGCAGCACCAGATATGAAGCACCAGATATGAAGGGCCTGGTATGGACTGGGAGTAACCCCCATGCTATTTTTTCCCCTTTTTTATTGCTGGGCTATTTTTTTTTCTTATTCAGCTGTCAGCGAGAAAGCCCATTGACAGCTGATGACACAGCAGTTGTTAAGGACGTGGCCCTGCTCCTTAATAACCAGTTGTTCACTGTACCCTGATTGGGCAAAGCTTTGTATCTCACACTGTATTGCAGGGTATTTGCCAAAGGGGCGAACAGGTGATGTTTGGGCCAAACTTTTGCTAGGCCCCAACCATTTGCCCAACTCTAGTCACTAGTTTATAAATCTTTAAGTCATACGTTTATAAATTAATTTATAAGTTTATAAAGTCTTCCAATCTGTCCAAAAACAACCCAATGTCTGTAGGACAACACATTACAATCCAAATGAGAAATGTTAGGGAACTAAATTAACCGCTTGCCGCCCGCCGGCTGTCATATGATGGCGAGGCGGCGCGGCTCTCATTCTGGGAGGGCATCATATGACGTTACATATTACATTCCCTACCTACCAGGGGGCGCGCGCGCGCCACCGATGGCAATCACGCACGCCCGCCCGCCATGTCACTGGGCACCCGATGCGCGTGCCGGGCAGCCGCGATGTCCGCCGGGCGCATGCGATTGCCCTTTAACACGGCAGGACATGGATCTGTGTATGTAAACACACAGATCCATGTCCTGTCAGAGAGGAGAGGAGACCGATCTGTGTTCTCAGTACAGAGCAACACAGATCGGTCTCCTCCCCTTGTGAGTCCCTCCCCCTTCAGTTAGAAAGATTCCCTAGGAACACAGTTAACCCCTCGATCACCCCCTAGTGTTAACCCCTTACCTGCCAGTCACATTTTACAGTAATCGGGCGGCACAGTGGTGCAGTGGGTAGCACTCTCGCCTTGCAGTAAGAAGGGTCGCTGGTTCAAATCCTGACCACGACACTACCTGCCTGGAGTTTGCATGTTCTCCCTGTGTCTGCGTGGGTTTCCTCCGGGTACTCCGGTTTCCTCCCACACTCCAAAGACATGCTGGTAGGTTAATTGGATCCAGTCTAAATTGGCCCTAGTATAGGTATGAATAGGAGTTAGGGACCTTAGATTGTAAGCTCCTTGAGGGTATAGGGACTGATGTGAATGTATAATATATATATATATGTAAAGCGCTGCGTAAATTGACGGCGCTATATAAGTACCTGAAATAAATAATAATCAGTGCATTTTTATAGCACGGATCGCTGTATAAATGTGAATGGTCCCAAAAATGTGTCAAAAGTGTCCGATGTGTCTGCCACAATGTCATAGTCACAATTAAAATCGCAGATCACCGCCATGACTAGTAAAAAAAAAAAAAAAATAAATAAAAATGCTATAAATCTATCCCCTATTTTGTAGACGCTATAACTTTATAACTTTTGTGCAAACCATTCAATATACGCTTATTGCGACTTTTTTTACAAAAAAAAGTGTAGAAGAATAAGTATTGGCCTAAACTGAGGAAAAAATTTGTTTAACATAAAGTAAAAAATATTGCATTTTTTTCAAACTTGTCCCTCTTCTTTTGTTTATAGCGCAAAAAATAAAAAACGCAGATGTGATCAAATATCACCAAAATAAAGCTCTATTTGTGGGGAAAAAATAATAAAAATTTCATTTGGGTACAGTGTTGTATGACCGCGCAATCGTCATTCAAAGTGTGACAGTGCTGAAAGCTGAAAAATGGCAAGGAAGGGGGTTAAAATGCCCTGTATTGAGATGGTTAAATAAGCTAACAGCTATAATTTGCCCGGTCACTTAGGTTGTCTATACACCTCCCCAGGCCAGGGTTGTCGGGAAGGGGCCCTTTGAGGGCATGTGGCCTGGTATGGTTCAGGAAGGGGGGTGCGTGCTTCCCCCCCTTTTCCTGACCTGCCGGGCTGAATGCTCGGATAAGGGTCTGATATGGATTTTGGGGGGAACCCACGCTGTTTTTTTCAGCTGTCAGCAGGGAAATCTATTGACAGCTGATGACTCATTGGTTGTTAAGGGTGCCGCAACCGGTTTCCCGGCCCCGCTCCTTAACAACCAGCTTACACTGCGCCCTGTTTGGGCAAAGCTTTGCCCAATCAGGGCGGAGAATGCACTGTGCAGGAACTCAGTACATTGCAGAGTATTCATTGGGGCGAACACCCTGCAAATTTAGGTGTTCGGCAAATGTTCGGCCCTGAACCGTTGGCCCATCCCTAGTGTTTAGTAATGGGGAAAAACAAGTAATGGGAATTTTATTCACCTTATTGCATAGAATGCATTAAGTTGAAAAAAACTCTTTCACTGCAGAACCACTTTAGGCTGGCCATACACTAGTAGATTTTGAAATGAAAGTTCATACAAATATTCATACCAACAGTTGTACTAAAATTCTCTGTACATTTTAATGATTTGACAGTTGAGA
Source organism: Lithobates clamitans (assembly GCA_037952925.1). Lineage (NCBI taxonomy): Eukaryota > Metazoa > Chordata > Amphibia > Anura > Ranidae > Lithobates > Lithobates clamitans. The sequence continues at coordinate 2,670,998 of JBBGZY010000012.1, read as the reverse complement.
GTAGTTCAAAATGTTGTTTACTTTTTAACATTCAATTTTCGAATGAATGGACTTTCCAGAACGAATACTACACACTCAAATTTGTTCAAGACAAATTTAAAAAAAAAAAATTCTAATAGTTTTTCACCGGCTTTAACTGCTGCTGTTCTTGCTTAGAAAAACTATTGGAGGTCAGTGTCTGCAATGGCAGCTTCCTATATCTGTTCACATTTGTATTTATTATTATTTTATTTTAAAAATGTTCTTTTAAATCCTAATCAAACAGATGCATTAAATATATTTTATTATGTTTACTGAGTAACATGCATTTGAGTTTATCAACACTCTATAATTTTGTAATACTTATGTTAGGTGATATCATGTCTAATTTGTCATTTATACATACAGTAATCTCTTTCAAGATATGCTGTGTACTGTATGTAGACATTTTTTGTTATGAATATATTTTATTTTAAAAGAGAATCATTGTAGACTAAGTTTGTTGTATATTTGTCAAAATATATTAAAATAAGTAAAAAGGAATAGGGTAATATAATGTTTATTAACGACTTGGAGACCAGGCTTTTTTCTGACACTTTTTGTTAAGTAAAAATCAGGATTTTTTGCTAAAAAATGACTTACAATGCCCAAACATTATATATATTTTTAGCAGAGGCCATAGAGAATAAAATGGTGGGTTTTGCAATTTTTTTATGTCACACAGTATTTGCGGAGTGGTTTTTCAGCGCAATTTTTTTTAAAAACAAACACACTTTAATGAATTTTAATGCACACAAACAAATTATAATACACAATTCTGTTTGGTAAAATATAAAAGATGGTGTTACACCGAGTAAATAGATACATATAATATCATGCTTTAAAATGTGCACACTCGTAAAATAGCGCCAAACTATGTCACCATAGGCAAAACTTTAAAAGCCTTTACAGGTTACCAGTTTAGGGTTACAGAGGAGGTCTAGAGGAGGCTAGATATATTGCTCTCGCTCTTTTGCGGCAATATCTCACACATGTGGTGCGATCTCCGTTTACGTATGCATGTGGGACCAACGCGTACGTTCGCCTTTGCATGCAAGCTCAGGGTGACAGGGGTGGTTTATATTTTTTTAAATTTTATTTTATTTTTTATGTTTACATTTTTTCTTTATTTTTTTTAAATCACTTTTATTGCTGTCACAAAGAATGTAAACATTCCTTGTGACAGCAACAGGCAGAGACAGGTACTCTTTATGGAGAGATATGTGGTCCATTAGACCCGAAATGTCTTCTCTGCCCTAAACCATAGAACTAAGCGAAGACCTTCCGGTCCTTGACGAGCTCTGTGGTAATATCTTCTCTGCCCTATACCATAGAGCTCATGGGAGCTCTTCTGGTCCTTGACAAGCCCTGTGGTAAGCCAGCTGAACTGATGGCTTTTATTCTGGGCTCGCCAGTGGGATGGTAGAGCCTGGGGAGGCACAGGCCCTTCTGCTGACTGTAAAAGTCATCAGCAGCTAATTAGACTTTAGGATGGATTTTACATTAAAGCTGGCCACTGGCTGTAAAAAACAATATTGGGATGATGCCTGTTGTGGCAGGCATTATCTTGGTATAAGTACTTAAAGTCAAATGATGTACATGTATGTGATTTGGCGTTAGGTGCTTACATTTTTTTACACCATGCGCAGTTTTTTTAAAGGATAAGATCACCTTTAGTAACATGTCACATGTTACTCCCATATTATTTAGCTGTGACTGGGCAGCTGTATAGCTGCCTGGAACACTTTTATATTTAAAAGCATCGCTGGCTTAAAAAAATGATTTTGCTAGAACCACTTAAACCGGAGAATATAGAGGTACGTTCAACTTTTTTTTTACCAGTCTGTGTACTGTTGAGGATATTTCCCTACCCTGACAAGAAGTTAAGGAAAATTTTCCAAAGTATATAGAACTCTTCCCCTATATAGTTGTTCCTGGAACAGGCGTCCCCGGTGGAAGATTTTCTTCAACTCACATTCTGGGGACAACATTTTGGATTTCCACTCATTTTTTTTCTTGCTGACATGTCACCAGTATGGGGAGGGGGATTTTCCCAATGAGGACTCAGACAGCAAAAAAAAACTTGACAGAGGATCTAGCCCACCCCCTGCTATATCCAAAACAAAAAAATATAAGTTTTGTCTAAAGACACACTTTAAAAGCTGTTAGGAATGTTGTCTCCGATCCGGGCTGGTCCAAGTGAAACGCCTGGAGAGGGGGGAAGGAAAGCTCTCTTGCTCCCAGTGTGGCAAAGGAAAAAACAAAAGAGCGGAGCTCCAATAGTGTAAAAAGTTTCGGAATTTATTAAATAAAAGTACAGACCGCAACGGAGAGTGCACGCTCCGTGAGGTGAAAATACAATTAAAAACAAGCCGGCATATAAAAATCGCATTAACCCGTGCATAACATGGGGCAATCGTGACGGCTTACAACGTAGCCACGCCCTACATGTTTCATCATTAGTAGACGTCTTCAAATCTGATTCTATAGCTGCAGAGGAGCAGCACCAGATATGAAGCACCAGATATGAAGGGCCTGGTATGGACTGGGGGTAACCCCCATGCTATTTTTTCCCCTTTTTTATTGCTGGGCTATTTTTTTTTCTTATTCAGCTGTCAGCGAGAAAGCCCATTGACAGCTGATGACACAGCAGTTGTTAAGGACGTGGCCCTGCTCCTTAATAACCAGTTGTTCACTGTACCCTGATTGGGCAAAGCTTTGTATCTCACACTGTATTGCAGGGTATTTGCCAAAGGGGCGAACAGGTGATGTTTGGGCCAAACTTTTGCTAGGCCCCAACCATTTGCCCAACTCTAGTCACTAGTTTATAAATCTTTAAGTCATACGTTTATAAATTAATTTATAAGTTTATAAAGTCTTCCAATCTGTCCAAAAACAACCCAATGTCTGTAGGACAACACATTACAATCCAAATGAGAAATGTTAGGGAACTAAATTAACCGCTTGCCGCCCGCCGGCTGTCATATGATGGCGAGGCGGCGCGGCTCTCATTCTGGGAGGGCATCATATGACGTTACATATTACATTCCCTACCTACCAGGGGGCGCGCGCGCGCCACCGATGGCAATCACGCACGCCCGCCCGCCATGTCACTGGGCACCCGATGCGCGTGCCGGGCAGCCGCGATGTCCGCCGGGCGCATGCGATTGCCCTTTAACACGGCAGGACATGGATCTGTGTATGTAAACACACAGATCCATGTCCTGTCAGAGAGGAGAGGAGACCGATCTGTGTTCTCAGTACAGAGCAACACAGATCGGTCTCCTCCCCTTGTGAGTCCCTCCCCCTTCAGTTAGAAAGATTCCCTAGGAACACAGTTAACCCCTCGATCACCCCCTAGTGTTAACCCCTTACCTGCCAGTCACATTTTACAGTAATCGGGCGGCACAGTGGTGCAGTGGGTAGCACTCTCGCCTTGCAGTAAGAAGGGTCGCTGGTTCAAATCCTGACCACGACACTACCTGCCTGGAGTTTGCATGTTCTCCCTGTGTCTGCGTGGGTTTCCTCCGGGTACTCCGGTTTCCTCCCACACTCCAAAGACATGCTGGTAGGTTAATTGGATCCAGTCTAAATTACCAGTTTACAGGTTACCAGTTTAGGGTTACAGAGGAGGTCTAGAGGAGGCTAGATATATTGCTCTCGCTCTTTTGCGGCAATATCTCACACATGTGGTGCGATCTCCGTTTACGTATGCATGTGGGACCAACGCGTACGTTCGCCTTTGCATGCAAGCTCAGGGTGACAGGGGTGGTTTATATTTTTTTAAATTTTATTTTATTTTTTATGTTTACATTTTTATAGAGGTACGTTCAACTTTTTTTTTACCAGTCTGTGTACTGTTGAGGATATTTCCCTACCCTGACAAGAAGTTAAGGAAAATTTTCCAAAGTATATAGAACTCTTCCCCTATATAGTTGTTCCTGGAACAGGCGTCCCCGGTGGAAGATTTTCTTCAACTCACATTCTGGGGACAACATTTTGGATTTCCACTCATTTTTTTTCTTGCTGACATGTCACCAGTATGGGGAGGGGGATTTTCCCAATGAGGACTCAGACAGCAAAAAAAAACTTGACAGAGGATCTAGCCCACCCCCTGCTATATCCAAAACAAAAAAATATAAGTTTTGTCTAAAGACACACTTTAAAAGCTGTTTACTTTCTGCTTAAGTCATTGTCTACATGCAAACCAAACTGTATTTTGTTGACTTTTTCACCATTGCCTATTTTTTTTTAAATATAAGCACATTTTTTTTTCTGTATGTACCTTAATGTATGCTAAACATTTCTATGTATGCTTTTCCCTCGATTGGAACAGTGTGTCCTCTGTAATATAGAACACACACACCTCCTTTGGCTTTGTTGCAATTTAATTTTGATTTTGGAATGTATTATCCAAGATGCTTCCCTCTAAAGCCATAACTGTTTCAGAATTCTATTCTGATAAAATTAATACTTTATGCACACAAATGCTATGTTTATTTTCTTGACAGGCTCATCAAGGATTAATCAAAATGATTATACAGTGTAGTGGAATATTCCACATTGAGTTTAATTGGCTGTTATGTCCCTTTTTATACAAATGGCAAGAGACATATTTATGCTGTAATTGCAATAGACAAGATGATATTAGGCAGACAATATTATGTGATTATTGTATGGTTTATTAGTGGTATTCTATTTCAATGAAATTATTTGAATCGTTTTATGCGTGTATTCATATGTTATGTTTTCTGATATAAACTATCCCCCTTCTTTCCTTTTTCTAATCATATTCTAAGCTTCAGCACCAAAAACTACAGTACCTTTTTACACATCCTAAATTCAGAAAATAAATACCATTACTTAGTAAAATGTGATTCGATTTGCTGGTTATTTCTTTTTATTTAAAACATCATTAACCACTTCAGCCCAGGAAGAATTTACCGACTTCCTGACCAGACCATTTTTTGAGATATGGCACTGTGTTGCTTTAACTGACAATTGCGCACTTGTGCGACGCTGTATCCAAATGTAACAAAATGCATGTCCTTTTTTTCCCACAAATAGAGCTTTCATTTGGTGGTATTTGATCACCTCTGCGTTTTTTTTTATTTTTTGCACTATAAGCATAAAAAGAGTGACAATTAAAAAAAAAAAAAAAAACATTATTTGCTTTCTGCTATAAAACATTTCCAAAAAAAAAAAAGTAACAAAACATATGTAATCATCAGTTTAGGCCAATATGTATTCTGCTAGACATTTTTGCTAAAAAAATCGCAATAAGCGTATATTGATTGGATTGCGCAAAAGTTACTATGTCTACAACATAGGAGATAGATTTATGGCATTTTTATTGTTTTGTATTTGTTTTACTAGTAATAGTGGCGATCAGTGATTTTTAGCAGGACTGCAACATTGTGGTGGACAGATCGGACACCTACTGTAACTGACATTTTTGACACTTTTTTGGGAACCAGTGACATTGTTACAGTAATCAGTGCTAAAAATATGCACTGTTATTGTACTAATGACACTGTCAGGGAAGGGGTTAACATCAGGAGCGATCAATGGGGTTAAACGTGTTCCCTGCAGGTGTTTTCTAACTGTATGGGTAATGTGTGACTGGGGAAACACACAGATCTGTCTACATATCAGAAAGACAGGATCTGCTTTGTTTACACAGGCAGATCCCTGTTCAGTCACTGCAGGGAACGATCGCGGGTGGCCGGCAGACATCGAGTCCGCCGAACCCGCTGATTGGCTCCCCCGCTGACAACAAACGTGAGTTTCCGCCCCGACAGCTACGGTGATTCGTGGGAACGATCCACTTTGCCACAGTATAATGACTGCGGCTGGTCGGGAAGTGGTTAAAAAGAAAAACAACAAAATAAGTAATTTGGAAAAGATCCATGTCATCTCCCTATTTTAAACATATCTGAGGATAATCTCCAGCAATCTTTCCCTCTGAGCCTTGCCATAAAAGGAGCACTAGTTATTCTAGATCAAATGCGTAGGTGTTATATTTACATCAGACAACTTTAATGTCTGCTCAGCAGAAAAGTGGGTATCATTGTCATTTTGGACTTTACCTATTATGGCTTTTTCACAAGGGCAATCATGAGGTGGTATATCTGCATTTTTCTGCCCCCAATTGTCCACCTTCAAGTGAACATGGCAACTTGTCAGGATTGTACACATGCCACGGCTGTGATGCTTTGTGTCCATGGCAAATTTAACTTAACATGCCAAGATGGAGAGATGGCACTGCCTGTCAAACTTACTCATCAAAATCAATACGGCTGCACTGCCTCTGGCTTGCAGTTGCAGCACAATGTTTCAATATAAAGTTCTCATTCAGCTGGAAAAAAACGCTAAAAAAATAAATAAAAATCATGCATTCAGGAGGCAGCAGGATCACCTCCTGAATACCTGGAAGTTGCGCTCTGCCTCCCTCTAAGGCGATCCATTACTACTACCAATTCTACTACTAGAAGGGGTTAGAAACTAAGCAAGTGAATGTTTAAAACAGTTGGCAGAAACACATACCTATACTCTGCTAACTGGTGACTTTGCAATGCTGTATAAATATAATCAATATAGTAGCATACTCTAAATGTACCTTTCTATAAAATTAATTTATCCCCTGCTATATATGCTCCAACTTGGTGACTTTCAAAACAATGGAATTAGTCCACAGTACGCAGAGGAGCCTCCTTGATAAGGCACTGTAGCGTTCACATATATTTGTAAATGTGTACAAGCGCGAACAGGGTTTGGTTTCTTTTCAGGCTAGCTGGTAAGTGTGCTGGGAATTGTTAAGTTGTTTGTGAAAAACAAACCTACTCCCTATTTTAGAAACACATGCCCTGCTTTATATACTTTACTGATGATCTTCTGCTTCTCTAGACAGCTGTGACCTTACTTTTATAGTTTGAATGTATTTTCAGCACCCATCAACCTCTCACACGGTTTATAACATACATTATTTCCTTGACTTGAACAGCTACAACATTTTTGTCACCCAGGATACAATACTAAACATGTAACTATTTGCAATGGCACTCTCTTCAGGCTTACAGTGTACACATTCCTGCAGCCATGGGGAATACCTCCATTATGCTTGTCTGGACATGATAACTGTTCAGATATACCCTATCCTGCAGCTTAAGGGCCTGTGTTGGCAGGCAATGGGCTTGTGTCAATGACATCAGTTTGAGATTCTTATGAAATCATTCAGAATCCATTGACAGTTACATTTGACCTGCCATTGGCCTATTTCTGACCTGCATTTAACTGTCTTTTACATTTCTATTCACTTTTATGTTTATGCAAAACCCATTTGAAGCAATTAAAAGCCCATTGACAGATGCCCTAACTCTTTCACCACCTAGTTCCTTTTTGAATACAGAGGGGAACGTGGATATTCACCAGATCTTTCTATAATGTCAGAAACTGTAGCTATGGCAACACATTACCCACTTAAAAAGCAGGATACATTTAGTGACTTGGCATCTATGATACTTGTCTTTTTGGCTCCATAGATTTCACTATAGTTAAATCTTTATGAACTGCACTTTAAAGCTAATTGAAACTCGCTGTGAGTTTTTCTTAATAATGCTCTGCCCAACATGTTATTATTTATTTTATGGCATTACTAAGATGGACCTATACTCACAGCAACAGTTTTATTTATTCTCCTGGTGGTTACTATCTATAGATTTCTTTTTATTATTCTTTTTGGATAGTTTGGCAGATCATACGTATTTAAGTTATTTCATACACTTTTTATGTTGCTCTGGGATTGTCTTTTAGTTTTTGCTTAATTGCCATTTGGGATTACTACAAGCACCCTTTGTGTTTTATTACTGCTGTTTTCTTTCCACTTACTTCAAGAGTTCATACAATTGTTTGAAATATATGTTAGGATTTGTCTTAGTTATTCCTTATGTTTTCATTTGTTTTTCTTTATTATTATGTGACATTACTGTGCCTATGCCCTTTAATATCATTCTCTTTATACAAAAGTCCTTTGTGTAAGTGAGCAGGGCTGAGCCATAAGAAACTGTTAATTAGTCGAGCATAGAGAAAGTAAAACTTTAAAACAAACAGTATGTCATAGGATTTAAGATAGATGTGTAAGAGGACCATTAGGTTGTTATTGTTTAGAACAGCTTAGTACATTCAAGAAGTTGGGAACAGGAGTATGGTAAATACAATTACATATTGGGCATTGTTGCTTAAGTTATTAGGAAATAGAATCTAAATCAAATAACCCAAAGGCTGCCTAGAGAAGGTCATCCCTTAAGATTCTAAAGAGGACACTTAGGAAAGAAGCAATAGAGGAGTTGAAAATGTGCACAATTCAATAGTTGAGATTGTAATAAAGGTGCAAAAGACCACTATATCAAGAGGTACAGGTATAACCTTGTATAAAACAGTCTACTGGACAAAGTTCAAAGTGATGCATTTGGAGAAAATCTAACAAACCACAAGAAACATTACATACCGGGGCATATGATTCCTTATCAGACTAGTGCCATCTTGTTAAAATGAAAGAAAATGTTGATGCTGCAAAACATGGGATTACTGCATGAAACATGAGCTGCTAAAAGGCAAAGTCTGCTGCAGAAATGGTCATTTATAACAGGATTCTTATTGCATGGATAGCATGGATAGCAGTGGTGTTTTCCAAAAAGTTCCAGCTTTAACTTCAGCCATCTATTTTGAATTTCATAAACATGGATGTGTGTGGAGGGTGCCTCATTACCATGCTAGAGCAGATCCCTTATGGTTTGCGAAAAATGCAAAGGGCATATTGCTAGCCATTTATATACACATCTGATATTTATATTTCCCTAACATGGCATTATAATTGTGTCTCTATCTCAGTTCCTTGCAACGTAAGTACAATTTTTCTTTCCTGGTGCTACAATGGAAAAAGTCTTTTGTCGTTTAGAATGTAAAGTTCTTATGAGCCATATAAATATTCACATATAACAATAACTTATCATACTGTAGCTACAGAAAATTATGTTACATCATATTCAATATATATTCTGTTTTGGTCAGTGCATTGTGTGCTATCACCATTTAAAGAACCAATCTTCTCTTTCTGTTGTTTTCATAAACAAAGAAATGAATGAAAATCAGATGATAAAATGACCATGTGCATTAAACACTGGCATTTGAAAATAATAGATGGACTGGTACATAACTGCTTTGTATGGTTTAGCAATGGCCTAATGTATGACCTAATGTATAATTTATCAACATTCAGCAATTGAAGCAAGAAGAGACTAAATATGAAGATATGAAGATTACAGATAATAGAATAGCTTGCAGTTCAGCACAAATCCTTTCAAGTCCAAGTAGAAAAAAAAAACTCACAAAATGATTTAAAGCAGGTCCATCGGCAATACAATTATATTTATACCCAAAGTTTAGAAAGTTGTGAGTACTGGAATAATTACATGAAAGAGTAGAGGATCTACTATTGTTACATTTAGAGGCAATTCAATGAAAAGAGATAACTAGCATTTGAAAAGTACGTTTACCTTTTCACGAAAAACGAAAAAAAAGTTGAACTGACTCCAAATATTCTGGCCACTCCTCCAGACCGTGCTGCTCATAACGGCCATGATACCCCATGCTGCAGTAAACTGTACATCATACAATGCAACACACAGCCCCAGATTGATTATGCATCATAATCTCTCAAAGGCAAGCATTAACTGGCTGTGCTGACCAAAGACAAGTGCTTTCTTTCTGCTGGGACGCTTTACTGAAAGAAGAAGCCTCAGATGTACTTCTCTTTGCTCAGCATTTTCACATGGCTGTGCTGACCAATGAGTGCTTGCCAGTGTGAGCATTATGATGGATACTCAATCCAGGGCTGAGTATTGTGGTGTACAGTGTACAGACAGCTACACAGAGGGATTCAGGGGGATGTTCACAAAATTTGGAGTTAGTTTAACTTTTCATTTTTCATGAAAAGATAAACTTGCCCTTTAAAATGACACTAAACTCTGGTTTAAGAAAGAAAATTCTGTATTATTAACTCAAAAAAGTACATTCTATTGCTCTCTTCTCCTCAAATTTTTTATTGTGGCTATTATCCAGCTTCCTGTTAGAGCTAAGTTTGTTCACCATGGTCCTACTTTATGTAGAAACATAGCCATCCTCTCCTGCTTGCTCCTGAAATGGACTAATGACTATGGACTATGGGATTTGTAGTGTGCCTAAATCAGTGTACATGACCACAACTAACATGCATGTGCTGCTTGCTCCAAACAAACAGAAATGAGGGTGAAAAAGGAATAGTTTAGGAGCTCACTGAGGTCATTACAAAATGGCAGAAAAACATAGTAAGAAATAATTTCATGAAAAATAGATTACAGACCTATTAAGTAGAAGATGTGTCTAAATTATTTTTGAAGAACAAGGATATCACTGTAATTTAAAGGAAAGAACACATGATCAAAGTTTCTAAAAGCTTCTGCACAGTCTCCAACTTTTGTAGGTAGTAGTGTGGATTCACCCCCATGCATACACTGGAGGACTTCTACGTAACTGCAGTGGAGTGTACAGTATTTCATACAGAATTGTTAGGACATTATATACTGAAATTTTAGGATGCAGAAGGAAATCTCTTCAAAGTGAGGTCAAAATCCTAGTGATCACCAGAACATATATTTTATGGATATTTCTTATCTACTCTGTTCTATTTGGTGTTAACTAGAGATAAGCTTTGGGGTGAGGGGCCAATCCCAGGGTGTATCCTCCTCCACAACCTGATATGACCAGTTGGGTCTCCATCCAGTGTCCAGGTCCTTCTTAGTCCCTCTTGGGGTGAGTGGCGTGACACAGGGTACATGCAATCTATTAGTGAAACCGAATGCTATTCCTCCTCTCTCCACTGCAGACTGGGGATGTCCAGGTAATCACATGTAATTAGCAGAAAAAATGGACCCTCATAGTGTACCACCATTGAAAAAAACAAATTTATTGGTAAAAAATATATAAAGGCAATAGCCTTATAAAACAGGGTGGGGAGCTCCAATGCTCCAACAGCCATACAGGGTAAAACAAAACACTCCCGGGGTCTGGACAGCGTGCGTTCCACAGACCGCACCGAGAGAATCGGAGGTGCCGGAAGTGAAGTAGTATGTTCCAAGAGTCCCAACTTACGCGTTTCGTCATAAGATGTCATCCTCCATGTCTCTGTAACAGTTACATGATATGTGATCTCTCATCTCTCTTGTTTACATGTATTTTTTTAAATTTCCCTGAAGAAGAAAGTATCTTCAAATGTGTTGGAACGTGAGAAACTTGCACCCCAATTGCATCATGATCACTATTATACCTGTTCTCTTGTTTTTATGTGATTTTATTGAGATTTCTTGAATGAAATTTGTATAATTTTTATCATCTGCGTACTAATATTTGTGCGTTAAAAGTCCCATTTCAAACCAATTTTGTTAAATGCTTCCAATTAGGGATGTGGCATGGTTTATCTTGGGGGTCAAAATGCTCAACGCTATTTTACATGACATGTTACTACAGCCAAGCTCCTGTAAGCTATGCGAGTTCCCAAAGCCTGCTGGGCATTTTTATACAACACCATAGTTGTCAGTGAGTACAACACTGGCTAGGCAGTGTGTTCATATGTGAGTTCTGAAATTATTTTTTATAGTGCTGCAAGTGCATAAGTGTGTTTTTAAGCATTTTAGCTGTTCTTTAGTAAAAGGTAATACACTATTAGCTTTTTCTTTCTTTCTGTGCTTGCTTGACCAACTGTGCTAGACTGACCCTGGTGGTGTTTAGAAACCTTATGTAGAGGATTGTGGTGGTCTGGACTTAACATCATTACCACATAAGCATGGTTGTAATAAATAGTCTTTAATGTGCAATACTTGTGAACACAAAATCCATCACTACTTGGTAAGCACAACCCACCAGATATTAAAGTTTTATGAAGCAAGCTTTATGAAGAGGGAATCATGATTTTTGAAAGTTTATTTATTTATTTATTTTTTAGACATATCATTACTTTAAAGGAGTTTCTTGCATGGGCATAGTTATTTTCTGTAGACACTCTTTATTTAATATAGATTTTTTGAGTTTGATAAGGGAATAGTGCTGTTTTTGTTGTGAGCACATCAACACAAACCCAATCTGTTCAGTGAATGGACAAACCAACTGGCCAGTTCACCCACCCGAACCTCTGCTACTACCTTCAGCACATGACAGATCCCTGGACAGTTTCTTTATGTAAACATTCTGGTGGGGATACTGGGTGATATCATTGATTAAATTCTCTCTTTTGTTTGGTGTGCTGGCCCTTTCAGAGGGCATGCGCATGGAGCCCCCATAAAAAATCATAAAACCCTTGTCTAGGAATGCTGCCTGGCTGTCCAGGAAAGGCAGCAGCAAGCATGGTGCTGCAGAGCCTTCCCCATGTAGGGTACTGTCTCCATGTTGAGAGGGCAATGGTCTCTTCTGGGACTCCTAAAAGTGGTGAGGGGTCTGTGGGGGAAAGTGACAGAATTCAAAAGACACCTTCAAAACAAGGAGGCCTCTGATATCTTCCCTCTAGGTGAATGAGTATGGATTACATAATCAACATAATAATTCCTAAACTCACTAAGTCATACTCATTCACAAAAAAAAATTGAAAAGGTAAATAAAAACAACAATTTTTGTAAAAAAGAAGTAGGATCAGGGAGTTTCACTTGACACAGAGGTATGGAGCAAATAAAATGTCAGATCTGGCAGGCTTGCCAAAACAGTAAATGGGGATTAAGCATGGATTGAATATCAGCAACTGACTTCCAGCCTCTGCCAGTCCAGAAGTCCTATAGCTTGAATGTATTTGCTGCAGAAGGGGGCAAAAATACACACTGTTAAGCCCCGGAGGGAAGTCTGGGTTTCCCAACACAGACAACATGGGAAAATTTGGTGCAACAAATTTTGGGGCAAGCATTGTGGACAAGCTTTAGAGTAGTGCCTACATTCAGATGATCCCTGACTCCAGCAGGAAGCAGCCCACACAGTAAGGGAGTATGTGTGGGGAGGCTGGGGAGAAGCAGGTTTAAGGCATCCCAAAGCATTTAGTTAAAGGATTTGTGTATTTAATAATGTTGCCCTTTAAGTCACATTAAAAGAATATCATGTACCTGGTAGAAACCAATGAAGGGGCACCTCATGCCCAATACTCTTGAAGGTGGTGTGATATGGAGTGGCAGCAGTACCTGAGTGGCAGGCTGTACCTGACCTGTCTTGCAGCCAGATGCATGGAGCAAGGAGCTGAGGATCACAGAGTGGGAACCAAGTACAGGAAAACATTTCAGTAACAAGTTAAAGAACACTCAGTAACTTCCTTCTGCAGTGCTTCTGTTTATACATGCTGCTGGGCACCAATACTTATCTTCTTGCCGTCCAAAGGACTTTCAGGAGTCTTCTCCAACACCATAGTTCAAAATCATCAATTCTTCGGCGTTCAGCCTTCCTTATGGTCCAACTTTCATAGCCATAGGTTACTACAGGGAACTTTGTCGGTAGGGTGATGTTTCTGCTTTTTATAATGTTGTCTAGATTTGCCATTGCTTTCCTTCCAAGAAGCATGCATCTCTTAATTTCATGGCTACAGTCACCGTCTTCCATGATTATGGAGCCTAGGAAGATCAAATCTGTCACTTTTTCCATTTCTTCTCCTTCTATTTGCCAAGGAGTGATGGGACCGGTTGCCATGATCTTAGTTTTCTTAATGTTCAATTTCAGGCAAGCTTTTGCGCTCTCCTCTTTCACCTTCATTAGGAGACTCTTTAGTTCTTCTTCACTTATTGCCATTAGTGTGGTATCGTCTGCATTTTTCAGGTTGTTGATGTTTCTCCCTGCAATCCTAATGATTGGCTTTGTGATTAGTTGATCCTGGCATTGTGCATGATGTACTCTGCATATAAGTTAAATAAGTAGGGTGACAATATACATCTTTGCTGCACTCTTTTCTCAATTTTGAACCAGTTAGTTGTTCCATGTCCTGTTCTAACTGTTGCTTCTTGACTTGCATACAGGTTTTTCAGAAGATAGGTGAGGTGGTCTAGCATTCCCATTTCTTTCAGTATTTGCCACATCTTGTTGTGATCCACACAATCAAAGGCTTTACTGTAGTCAATAAAGCAGAAGTAGACATTCTTCTGGAACTCCCTTGCTTTCTCCATAATACAGCAAATGTTGGCAATTTGATCTCTAGTTCCTCTGCCTCTTCAAAACCCAGCTTGAACTTGTGGTAGCTCTCGGTTCACATGCTGCTGAAGCCTAGCTTGTAGAATTTTCATCATAACCTTGCTAGCATGTGAGATGAGTGCGATTGTACGGTAGTTTGAACATTCTTTGGCGGTGCCTTTTTTTGGTATCAAAATGTCAACGGACCTCTTCCAGTCCTGTGGCCATTGTTGAGTTTTCCAAATTTGTTGGCATATTAAGTGCAGCACTTTAACAGAATCATTTTTAGGATTTTAAATAACTCACTTGACTTCACTCTCCAGGATATCCGGTTCAAGGTCAGTGATTGCATCATCATGGTTATATGAGACATTCAGATCATTCTTGTACAGTTCTTCTGTGTATTCTTGCCATCTCTTCTTTATCTCTTCTGTTTCTGTCAGGTCCTTGCCATTGTTGTCTATTATCGTGACTATCTTTGACTATTTGACTATTTTAAACGCATGCCTACTCAATGATAAGCATCTGGTATTTATCTATGCATGGAGGTATTGGCAGAGCTATGCCCACTTGTTATCTTAAACTGGATTTGTCCTTCCTTACAAAGACCACCTCTCCACTGAACAATATTATTTAAAAAAAATGTATGCATTGGTACATATCCCCCTCTGCAGTGCCCAGCAACCTATTCCTATTTTATTATCTGCCTGCCTAGGGTGATTTTAACCACTTCAGCCCTGGACATTTTTTTTGGGGGGGGGCAGTGACACTAAAACAGTGATCAGTGCTAAAAATATTCACTGTTACTCTACTAATGACACTGGCAGGGAAGGGGTTAACATCGGGGCAATCAAAGGGTTAAATGTGTCCCTAGGAGGTGCTTGCTACCTGTGTGGGGGATGCTTTTACTGGAGGAAAACAGAGATTGGTGTTCCTGCTTAGCAGGAATGCAAGATCTCTATCTTCTCCCCTGTCAGAACGGTGATCTGCCTCTCCCTGTAACAATTGGAGATGGCCGGCAGACATCGGGTCTGGCGGACCCGCTGACTGGCATCCCCTGTGTCCAATCAGCATGCAATCATGCCTCCAGTGGTGCACACATGCCCCCCAGTGGCTATTGCATGAAATCAGGTATGTGATTTAGTGCAACAGAGCCGACTGCAGAAAATATGGTAGGCGGCCAGCAAATAGTTAAATTTTTTGCATACATGGTAAATTCTACATTTTGTGAATAATGACTTAGAAACCCTAAACAATACATATTTTTGGAAAACAGAAGCCCCATAGAACAAAATTGTAGCTGTTGCAATGTAATATGATATTTGCGCAGCTGTTTTTCAATAACAAATTTTCAGGAAAAATACACTTAAATGAACTTTAGTGCATGCACACACAATACAATACCATTTTTTTGGTAAAATATAAAATATGATATTGTGTATATAAATAGATACCAAACTTGTTAATATTTAAAATGTGCATGCCTGTGAAATGGTGACAAACTACAGTACCTAAGATTGTCCATAAGTGACTCCTTATTGATAGCTTTTACAGGCTATCAACTAGGAGTTAATTGTGAATTAAGGCACTAAAATTGTTGATCCTTCTTCTATGTTCACGGCAATACTGTACCTCACATGTGTGATGCAATCTATGTTTACATATGTGTGCAGGACATAAACTACATTTGCATTTGCATGCATGTGTGGAGGGATGGGGGTGCTTTTTTAATTTATTTTTTTTAAATTTAACTTTATTGCTATCATTAGGGAGCAAACAAGCCCCCTTGTGATAGCTTTGGGCAGATGACAGGTACTCTTAATGGAAACATCTGTGGTCTATTACACCCCTGATGTCTTCCCTCTCCTCCAAAGCAACTAACAAAGTACAGATCATGCTTGGTTAGATGCTGCCCTGGCTGTAACAGCAAGAAAATTACAGCTCTGAAACCGGAAGTGTTGAAATTCTTTTAGCTTCTGGGATCATTAATTACAGAGGAGATTAGGGAAAGGATGTTCCTCCATCTCCTCTGTGGGAAGCCTCCCCAACCACTGTGGTCCCAGACTCACTGGTGGAGTGGGAGAGTGCAGGCAGTGGCAAGGGACCTTTGAAGCACTGTAAAAGTGATCAGGCAGATGTTAAAGGAGAAGTCCAAAGATGATAAAAATATACACTGCGCTAAATTTAGAAAAATATATGGTGCGGAGCAGCTACATACAAGGTGACAACAACCAAAGAATCATGTGAAAGTAAAATGTAGCGCATAGATTGTGCAAAAAGTCTTCAATCAAGAAAACAACTAAAATAAACAAATGTTCACGAATGGTAAACATAACAGTGGTAAAACTTATAAGTCTCTCAATATAAGTAAATAAAGTCCAGTGAGTGAATAGAAAACAAATGACATGGAATGTCCCACTAAAAATGGTACGTGGATGTAAGACGACAGATGTTATAAAACGGGTAAATCATCAGATCATCCCCAAGCTGTATCTCACAACTGCATGTGACTTAGTAAAGATGGTGTGTAAGAAACTCTTACCAGATACATTGGACTCCCTTGTCAGCGACAGGGAGTCACTCGAGCGGATTGCCTCTCAGGGCCTGTAAGCGGATATCACAACTCTGCAAACCTTCTGGGACAAACTCTGCGTGGATCTCCCGGGGCCGCCAGGTGGGTCCTCCCAAAGGATGGCCAAGGTGCGAATCAGAGGGAACAGTGCGTCACGTAAAAAAACTGAAGTGAAGGCTGGTTGGATCTCTCAGTAGATATGTGGAGAAAAAATAAACAGGCTCCACATAGTGTAGATGAGCAAAATGGGATTTTTATTGCTAAAAAAGCCAGGTAACAATAAAATGTGATCACAGGGTATAAAAACAAAGATGGGCAACAAGAAGGATGCTGGAAGCGCCCGACGCGTTTAGATCAATGGCTCGTCTACTGGAGCATGCCCCAGTAGACGAGCCATTGATCGAAACGCGTTGGGCGCTTCCAGCATCCTTCTTGTTGCCCATCTTTGTTTTTATACCCTGTGATCACATTTTATTGTTACCTGGCTTTTTTAGCAATAAAAATCCCATTTTGCTCATCTACACTATGTGGAGCCTGTTTATTTTTTCTCCACATATCTACTGAGAGATCCAACTAGCCTTCACTTCAGTTTTTTACGTGACGCACTGTTCCCTCTGATTTGCACCTTGGCCATCCTTTGGGAGGACCCACCTGGCGGCCCCGGGAGATCCACGCAGAGTTTGACCCAGAAGGTTTGCAGAGTTGTGATGTCCGCTTACAGGCCCTGAGAGGCAACCCGCTCGAGTGACTCCATGTCGCTGACAAGGGAGTCCAATGTATCTGGTAAGAGTTTCTTACACACCATCTTTACTAAGTCACATGCAGTTGTGAGATACAGCTTGGGGATGATCTGATGATTTACCCGTGTTATAACATCTGTCGTCTTACATCCACGTACTATTTTCAGTGGGACATTCCATGTCATTTGTTTTCTATTCACTCACTGGACTTTATTTACTTATATTGAGAGACTTATAAGTTTTACCACTGTTATGTTTACCATTCGTGGACATTTGTTTATTTTAGTTGTTTTCTTGATTGAAGACTTTTTGCACAATCTATGCGCTACATTTTACTTTCAAAGGAGAAGTCCAGCCTGGGCTCGTTTGGCTGGGCTTCTCCTATGGGTCACAGAAGTGCGATTCGTGTTGTACTCTTGTGACCCATTTTCAGCAGAGAGTGGACTAAAGTCTGCTCTCTGCTGATGTCACCAAGTTCAGTCCAGGCACCGTGTCATCCTGACTATGGGAGTCTGGATCTTCCAGGTGCCTGGACTGATGGCAGTCTCAGCCTCTCAGCAAGCTACTGAGAGGCTGAGACAACCGCTCTCTGCCCCTCCACAGCTCAGCGCTCCAGTTAGCATGGTGGAGCAGAGCAGGAGAGCTGCTGATTGACAGTCAGCAGCTCTTCTCTCGGGGAGCCAAGAGAACCGAGTCATCGGCGGCGGGGGACAGATGCAGCATCAGTCCGATGCTGCATCCACCTAGGTAAATATGAATAGGGAAAAAAACCCAAACCCATATTTCTCCTTTAAGCTTGTCTACATTTGTAGACAAGATATCATCTGTGTCATGCCCCTTCTCCCTTATTCAATATACAGATATGTATTATTTTATAATAATATGGATACATGTATTAATGTGCTAATACCAACCAAATTGCTGAACCCCATTGAAGTCTATGGGAGACAATATTATTTTAAGTCCTTTTATCAAGGCTTTTTAAAAGTGACAAAATTATAACTTCCCACATTATCTGATATTTAACCCCACCTAAAATATTCTAAAATCATCCTAACCACTTGCCAACCAGCCACAGTATATGTGCTGCGGCAGGTCGGTTCTATTGCACAAAATGATGCACCTGTACGTCATTTCATCCAATAGATACTGTGGCCACGGGTGCGCCCGATGCGCTCTGTGGGTCCGGTGAACTCAATGTCCACCGGCCACCTACAATCGTGGTACAGAGAGGCAGAATGGGGATCTGCCTATGTAAACAAGGCGGATCCCCATTCTGACAAGGGGCAACATGGAGATCAGCTGTTCCTAGTGATTAGGAACAGCGATCTCTGTGTTGTCCCAGTGAGCCCATCCCCCACACAGTTAGAACACACCCAGGGAACTCAGGTAACTCCTTGATTGCCCCCTAGTGTTAACCCCTTCCTTGCCAGTGTCATTTATACATTGATCAGTGCATTTTTTTTAGCACTAATCATTGTAATAATGTCACTGGTCCCCAAAAAGTGTCACTTGGGGTCAGACTTGTCCGCCACAATGTTGCAGTCCCACTAAAAATTGAAGATTGCAGCCACTACCAGTAAAAACATAAAAAAAAATAAAAGTCCATAAATCTATCCCTTATTTTTTAGACGCTATAAGAACAGACCGCCTGCTTCCTTGTAACACACACCACCCAAAGCACTCGCACGGACCAGCCGGTGCTGCCTGACGTCACTCGTGGCCAGGGAGGGGATGCACAGTGATGCAGCTGACTCCTCTCGTAAGCTTCATGCAATTGCTAGGACAAGTTTCGACTGGGGGCAATTAAACTTTTTTACACTAATGTTGTATTATGTATATATTATATATCATTTATTTATGTATTTTGATATGTATGATTATGACCTCGTATCGTGATTTTCTGTTGATGATATTAACTAATATATAGTGTATATTTTATAGTACTGTTCACATAAGTACTTTTTAAATAAGTTTTAATTACATATGACAAGAATTCTTTTTATTTAGATTTACATGTTTATTTGTACTAAACACCATTTTAGGATGCTGTTGCTATATAACCCCCTCCGTCTTGTAGATACCTCTTGCTGTGTACTCCGTGCTCCTGGTCTGTTATGGTGCCATTGGTTCATAGATAGGAGGGGGGGGGGGGTTTGAGCATATATTATCACTAGAGGAGATGAGGGCGTTACCTGAAGAAGAAGGCCACGCCTCTGAAACATGTTGTCCTAACAATTGCATGAAGCTTACGAGAGGAGTCAGCTGCATCACTGTGCATCCCCTCACTGGCCACGAGTGACGTCAGGCAGTGCCGGCTGGTCTGTGCGAGTGCTTTGGGCGGTGTGTGTTACAAGGAAGCAAGCGGTCTGTGCTTACTGGAATACTTTACCACGCTGCTAGTTGCTGTGAGCTAACTGATCCCTACAGACCAGGAGAGGAGGCTATTATGGAGCTGTTTATGCCATTTAAAGCTGGATGTTTGTGAGTGCAACCCTCGTTTTTTATACACTTATCTTCATCTAGAACTGGTGTGTGCTCTCTCTTGTTTTTATATATTTTCAGAATCATGTCTACCACCAAGTGGACTTTTGGGAGAGCTGCAACACCTAAAGCGAGGAATATACATACAGACTGTTTACTGTTGGAATAGGTATAGTGGGGACAGTGCTAAACTTGGTTTGTTGTGTGTGTTTAAACCAACAAAAATGGCCTGGTCATTAAGGGGGTAAATCCTTCCGGGGCTGAAGTGGTTAATGTGTAAGGTAGCCGTGCAAAATAAAAACTTAATCCTTGTACACACGATTGGATTTTCCGCAGAAAAAAACTTTTGTCCGAAGGGCGTTGGCCAAGAACTTGTCTTGCATACAAACAGCAAGGAAATGTCGGCCAACAAACACGAACATAGTGACGTACTACGTGGATTTTCAGCTCTTTAACGCCACTCTTAGGGCTTCTTCTGCTAATTTCATGTTAGTAGTCGCTTGGTGAGTGTTGATTCGCGCTTTCCATTTTGCGCTTTTCAGTTCGTTTCTGGACGGCCATTCGTCAACCAGCCATGTTGCGGAATCGGAGGAGATAATGTGTATTATTGACCTTGAAGTTATTGCTTTGGCCCAAGTTCAGTCCAGGAACAAGAGGAGGATAATTTCTTGGACCAAAAATTGGTTGCTTTATTAATCTCCAGGAGAATAATCCGGGTGATTTTCGGAATTATCTCCAGATGATGAACCCCTACTTTCACCAACTCTTGGCATTGTTGACTTTTATTTTATTTTTTGGTTGAATAATGATTTGATTTGGTATATTTTCTATATTTTTGGATGCATAGAATGCACTTTTTGGTTAAGTTCTATTGGCAAATAGCATGTCTAATGTTATTTGTTTTCTTTTTTTAATGCACAATAAAAAAATTGTGGAGAATAATACTTGGCTATATGTTTTACTTCAAATGAAAGTTTGGGAGTAGCCAGTTACATTTAAAAAAAATACAATGTAAAATTAACAAGGGACACCAACATAGTTGTATCTTTGATCTTAAAAACTACGGGATAATGGTGTTGTTGTAACTTGCACCAAAAAATAACAAGCATAATAATATTATTCTTGATATCACTAGAAAAAAAAAGCCTTTGAAAATTTGTTTGCAATAACTTCATCAGTATCACCAGCAAAGCAACTTCATTATTATCCCATTAAAGAAGAAGAGAATTGAATTTCGAGATTTCATAATTTGCCATGTCACGAATATTAATTTTCCATTACGAACGCTAGTTTGCTAGACCTACCCCTTCTGGCTCGTCCTTGCTTCCGAGCATGCTTGTTTGTACTTTGGACTTTTGTCCAACAGACTTGTGTACACACGCTCAGAAAATCTGACAACAGACATTTGTCTGTGGAAAATTTTAAAGCCTGCCATCCAACATTTGTCCGCTGTAAATCAGACAACAATTGTCCGATGGAGCGTACAAATGGTTGGATTTTCTGCCAACAGGCTGTCATCACACAATTCCCTTTGGAAAATCCGATTGTGTGTATGAGGCTTAATACCCAAATTCACCAAATCAACTCTGCTTTCGTGATAGTGGACACCCTTTAAAACTCTGTCAGATGCAACACCAAAATTGTCAGTGCTTTTGGTGATATCATATGCCTGTCACTAGACATGGGTCAACCACCCCCCTGTTTGGTTCACAGCAGAACTCCCGAACAGGGGAAAAGTTCTAACCCAAATGGGGAACCCCATTGAAGTCCATGGGAGTCAAACAGGGAAAATGAAAAGTGCCCATTTTGAAGGCTTATGTGCAAGTAATTGGCCAAAAAAGGGGTATGGGGGTCAGGGTACTGGCCTGGGGGACATGAATCAATGGAAACACATTTTTTAAAAATTAAATTTTTCCAGGAGCAGGGATTATAATTATGCTTAAAGTGTAACAATAAAAATGAAAAATTCCTTTAAATACAGTGCCTGTGGGGCACTGCCTGTAAAGTGGCGCATCTGTAGCATGTACAGAACATGCTGCAGCAAAACTGACATTTCTAAAGAAAAAAAACAAGTCAAATCCTATTTAAAATGGTTCACATTTACAATTACAATTACACTACTACGCTACTACACTACGCTACTGAAAAAAAAAAGAAAAAATGGCGTGGGGTCCCCCCTCAGTCCATACCAGACCCTTATCCGGGCATGCAGCCTGGCAGGTCAAGAACAGGGGGGATGAGCGATGCCCACGTGCCCTTAACATGGGGATGGGTGCTTTGAGGTGGGGGGCCCCAAAACACCTTGTCCCTATGTTGATGGCGACAAGGGACTCATCCCCACAGCCATGGCTGATACCTGTGGGGATCTGCGGGCGGCGGTCTTATCGAAATTTTACAAGGAGGCCTCCAGGCCCTGCCCCCCCCATGTGAATGAGTATTGGGTACATATTACCCCTACTCATTCACCAAAAAAGTGTAAAAAAAATAGAAACCCTGTCCCTTGATGTAAATCCATCGTCAATTACACCGCCCGCCGTCCCGAAAAAAAAAAAGCAATCCACCTACAAAGATGCTGCCTGCCAAATGTCTCCTCTGTGCTGTGACAGTTCTTATATAGGGAGGACGGGGCCACCTGGCAAAGTCACCTGGTGGCCCTGCCCCCTTGTAACATCACAGACCGGTGCATGCTGGGCCAGTGATGTCACAAAGTGGTGGTGCCACCAGGTGATATTGTCAGGTGGCCCCGCCTTTACCTGTAAAAGAACTGTAAAAGCACAGAGGAGGCATTTGGCGGCGTGCATCCCAGAAGGTAAGAGAATTTTTTAATTTATTTTTTTCGGGTAGGCAATATTTTTTAATAAAGGATTTGTCAAAAACTTGTCTCCTGTTTTTTTATTCTTTTGTACAATTTTTTTGTGAATACTATGTACCATATACTCATTCACATAAGAGGGCATGATCTTGGGGCTCCCGTATTAAAGGGGGCTTCCAGATTCTGATAAGCCCACTGCCCGCAGACCCCCACAGCCATTGGCCATGGTTGTGGGGAAGAGGCCCTTGTCCTCCTCCCCATGTTGAGGGCAAGTGGCCTGGTATGGATCAGGAGGGGGTGCTCTCGCTCGTCCCCCCCTTTCCTGGCCTGCCAGGCTGATTGCTCAGATAAGGGCCTGGTATGGATTTTGTGAGGGACCCCATGCTGTCTTTTTTTTAAATTTTGGCGTGGAGTTCCCCTTTAAAACCATACCAGACCCAAAGAGGGAGAACCCAAGCCAATTTTTTTCATTGATTTTTCATCTATATTGCTGGGAGACGGCAATACATTACAGCCACATAATGTTTAAATGACATTTTTTCCTTTAGAAATTTAATTTTGCTGCGGGACTGTACTACACATCACACAGATGCGCCACTTTACAGGCAGGCTAAGGGGACCCCCAGGTACGATATTTAAAGATATATTTTTTTTTATTGTTTATTGTCCCCCTGGGACAATACCCGGGTCCCCATATACTTTTTATGGCAATACCTTGTATATAAGCCTTTAAAATGAGCACTTTTGATTTTTCATGTTCATGTCCCATAAACTTTAATAGGGTTTGCATGTTAGCTCAAACTTTTTTCCTGTTCGCATGTTCTGGTGTGAACCGGATCGGGGGGGGGGGTGTTCGGCTCATCCCTAATCAAAAGCCTGTCATATAAGCCAGCAGAGAGATGACAACATACACATCACAATGACCTTGATACAGCATGGACCCAAAATAATTTGTCTGCTCAGTACATGCTTTATTGAAATCTCACGTGTCTGGCTAATGGCTGATCTTTGTTCTTAGTTGTTTTGACATAAATTGTTGGAGCTATAAGTTGTAAATGGAAGATCTCCAGAAGAAAGTACACATCTGAAGATAAAAATATTACATTGTCATTGCTGACTTGTGAATTCTCCAACTTGGGGTGACATCCAGATCTTGAAGAACAAGTGTAAACTGTGAAGGGGTAGGTTGAAGCACAGCTGAGCATATTGAGGAGGCTAGGAAGGAGGGGGCAATAGAATTTTTGAGAAATGGAGAAATTTTTAATTTAGAAAGGGCTGATAATGTACAACCTCTATCCTATTTACAGAATCCAGAGCCTTCTGATGTCTTGATATGATACTCATGCCAAGATTAAATGGACTTGTTAGGGGTGCTGCCATGTATATTCCTTGTACTTAAGTGAAAAAGGTAAGGCAAGGCTTCCATTATTAAATAATTCATCTCAGCTCAACTGATAACAGAGTTGGGTCCAGTTCTCACACTGCCCTTAGCTTTTCCCAGATATTGAATAGGGATATATATAAACATAAAAAATGTATATTGAGGAAGTTAGAGCTTTTGTCAGACAGCATTCTCTCGGGGACATGGAGTGGGAGGTTATCTTTACAACAGGACATTGGATAGCAGCAAAAACTGGTAAAAAAAAAGCTGGAGTTACAGTAGAAGTGTGATTTTTTTTTTTATTAATGCAAAACCTTTTATCCCAAAAGAAAAAAAACTATTGCTGTTACTGCTTGTGTAACTGCAGTGTGAGCTGGAGTTTGGATTGAATTTATTAGTGTAGCTAAATCTGCTACTGCTAATACACAACACACTCTCCTCCACCCAGACTGACAATGCTTCTGTACAAAGGTGCCTCTGTGTTCCTTCATTCAGAGTGGGGGCACACAAATACAGGAGGTGTGTTACTGGCCAGATAACTGAAAACTGAGGAAAAAAGACCAAAAAAATCCAGCAGCCACCGCATCTAAGGATTGGTAAGCTGCAATATATTCCGTTTTTGGTTTTGGATTTAATACCACTTTAAGCATATCACAAAATTCAGAACAGAATCTGATGTGTTGCATTTGAATCAACACTTGCTGATGTTTTATTAGCTAGATGAAATGTGCTGTACAGTGTTATTCCTTCTAGAATACGTCACGTTAATCATTTATTTCCTGCCAGTACTAAGCTGCAGCAAAGATGGTAATAAGTCTCTCACAATTTGTTGGAGACCTCTAGCCAACTGTGTTTTTAGAGATGGATTTGTTCATGGCAGGTAGGCTTTTAGAACACAATTTTATCTTAATAGAGCTTAAGATATTTCTACAGAGCAAAGCTTTACTTCCTAGCAGGAGAATTTAGT
Organism: Lithobates clamitans; assembly: GCA_037952925.1. Taxonomy (NCBI): domain Eukaryota; kingdom Metazoa; phylum Chordata; class Amphibia; order Anura; family Ranidae; genus Lithobates; species Lithobates clamitans. The sequence continues at coordinate 2,645,801 of JBBGZY010000012.1, read as the reverse complement.
TAGAACAGATTTTTGAGGATTTACAAAATGATCTGTGTGGTTAAATAAATTTAATATTTTTGCTTTGATGGGATTAGGGTGCTATATGCACAGTTATCAGGGGTAAATGACTAGTTCATTGAATTTAATAAACAGATAGGGATGTGTACAAATACAGTGGGACGGAAAGTATTCAGACCCCCTTAAATTTTTCACTCTTTGTTATATTGCAGCCATTTGCTAAAATCATTTAAGTTCATTTTTTTCCTCATTAATGTACACACAGCACCCCATATTGACAGAAAAACACAGAATCATTGACATTTTTGCAGATTTATTAAAAAAGAAAAACTGAAACATCACATGGTCCTAAGTATTCAGACCCTTTGCTCAGTATTTAGTAGAAGCACCCTTTTGAAATAATACAGCCATGAGTCTTTTTGGGAAAGATGCAACAAGTTTTTTCACACCTGGATTTGGGGATCCTCTGCCATTCCTCCTTGCAGATCCTCTCCAGTTCTGTCAGGTTGAATGGTAAACGTTGGTGGACAGCAATTTTTAGATCTCTTCAGAGATGTTCAATTGGGTTTAAGTCAGGGCTCTGGCTGGGCCATTCAAGAACAGTCACAGAGTTGTTGTGAAGCCACGCCTTCATTATTTTAGCTGTATGCTTAGAGTCATTGTCTTGTTGGAAGGTAAACCACTGTATGTTCAATAGTAATTTACATATGTAATATAATGGCCAATAGTCATTATTTTAGCTGTGTGGTGACTGCATTATAAGGAAGCAGCAGCACACTGATGAGGCTATCACTCTGCTCTTCCATCTTGTAAGCATGTTTATGGTGTTAGATTACAACTGCACTGCACAGACCCAGAGATGTCTAATTGACTAACCTTCCTTCATTATTGCTGTATAGGAGATTACAAAAGGCTGATATAGAGATAGATTGGCACTTGAGCTAGTTCTACATGAAGCTACTTTTCCATAGTACTAACCAGGCCCGATCCTGCTTAGCTTCCGAGATCAGATGGGATTGGGCGAGTTCAGACGATGTTAAAAAAAATATAGCAAATAAAAAAGTATAGCATATACAATTGCTACAAAAGCCATATTGTAATTTATTATTTAGAATGTAAAACAAATATGGCAGGAATGGTTATGACTTAAGGTCCCATTGGAACCAACTTCAGTCTGTCTTGGATAAACATTGGCATATCTTCCTATTGGATCATAGAATGAAGGGCATTGTGGCCCCACATTCTAGATTGATTGCCAGGAGGGCCCCAAGTATAGGGGATGCACTAGTACATATTGAGTATATCCCCTCACTTAATGCTCAATCACCCTTGTCTTTGACTACACCTACTTTAGGAATGTTCCCATGTGGGCTTTGTAGCATATGTAAGCACGTAGTCAAGATGAAAGCTTTTCATGATGCGGATGGAAAGTGGATATTTCAGATCCGCTCCTTTCTTAATTGCTCCTCCAAGTGGGTTGTCTACCAGATCCTATGCCCCTGTGGAAAGATATATGTTGATAAGACCAGAAGGGAGCTTAGGAAGAAGATAGGCGAACATCTCACTAGCAGGATGACAAGTCACTACTTGCCATTAATTTCAGAGATGTTCATGGGGCATCGATGGATGGATTTAAACATTTAGCCATTTATCATTTGGACTTGCCTGAGAGAAGGGGTGACAGGGAAAAAACCTTACTACAAAAGGAAGCTAAATGGATTTTTCTATTGGACTCTATGTGATGATTTAAATGATAAATTATCTCTACAATGCTTCCTATAAGTCCCCAGTCTCCCCTCCTCTATTATAGTTTCCAGTAGGGATGAGCCGAACACCCCCCGGTTCGGTTCACACCAGAACTTGCAAACAGACAAAAAAATTTGTTCGAACATGGAGAAAACGGCTTATTTTAAATGCTTATATGCAAGTTATTACCATAAAAAAGTGTTTGGGGATCCGGGTCCTGTTTTAGGGGACATGTATCAATGCAAAAAAAAGTTTTTAAAATGGCCATTTTTTCAGGAGCAGTGATTTTAAGAATGCTTAAAGTGAAACTAATAAATATTATTCCTTTAAATATCGTACCTGGGGGTCCCCTTAGTCTGCCTGTAAAGTAGCACATTTTCCCCATGTTTAGACCAGTACCGCAGCAAAATTCAATTTCTAATGGAAAAAACGTCATTTAAAATTGCTCACGGCTGTAATGTATTGCCAGAGCCTGCCAATATACATAAACAATCATTGAAAAAAACAGCATGGTTTTCCCCCCAGTCCATACCAGGCCCTTTGGGTCTGGTATTGATATTAGGGGGAACTCCATGCCAACAGTTTTAAAAACACTGGCGTGGGGGTCCCCCCCAAAATCCATACCAGACCCAAAGGGCCTGGTATGGACAGGGAACCCATACCATTTTTTTTCTTAGTGATGTCATAGTGCTCCCCTTAACCACTTCAATACAATATATTATACCCTGCACTGTATTATATATACTGCACTGACTGCACTATATACTCTGAACTGCAGTATATATACTATACGGACTGCACTATATACTCTGAACTGCAGTATATATACTATACGGACTGCACTATATACTTTGCTGAAAAATTGGGCCTTAGGTGTTGGTGGTGGAAGAACATGGTAACCCTTCACAGTTACTCTTGTTGGGCGCAGGAGCGGGCCCTGCTGTTAAATATTATATCAAAAATTGTAATTACATGCCCCTGTTAAACAGGGACAGAAAAATTGGGCCTTTGGTTTTGATGGTGTAACCCCTCACAATTATGCCCTGTACACACGATTGGACATTGATCAGACATTCTGACAACAAAATCCATGGATTTTTTCCGACGGATGTTGGCTCAAACTTGTCTTGCATACACACGGTCGTACAAAGTTGTCGGAAAATCCGAATGCTCTGAACGCAGTGATGTAAAACACATACTGGGACTATAAACGGGGCAGTAGCCAATAGCTTTCATCTCTTAATTTATTTTGAGCATGCGTGGCACTTTGTGTGTTGGATTTGTGTACACACAATCGGAATTTAACCGATCGGATTTTGTTGGCGGAAAATTTTATAGCCTGCTCTCAAACTTTGTGTGTCGGAAATTCAGACGGGAAAAGTCCAATGGAGCCCACACACGATCGGAATTTCTGACAACACAATCCGATCGCGCTTTTTCCGTTGGAAAATCCGACTGTGTGTACAGGGCATTACTCTTGTTGGGCACAGGAATGGGCCCTGCTGTTAAATATCATTTTAAAAAATTTAATTACTTGTCCCTGTTAAACAGGGGCAGAAAAATTGGGCTTTGGGTGATGGTGGTGCCCTAAACCAAAAATATTGTTCGAATCCATTATCATCATGATTGAGAAGGAATGGGATAGGCAGCATAGGCAGTCCTCATGGGATCCCAGATCCATAGCAAATTCAATCAGTTACATCAGCATCAGGTGCTTGATAGCTACTGATCTAGGACTGTTTCATTTTAATAAATGTGAGCCTATCAACAGAGTCTGTGGACAGGCGCACTCTTTGATCCGTTACAAACCCTCCAGCAGCACTGAATGTGCATTTAGAAAGCACGCTGGATGCAGGACAGGTCATTAGCTCAATTGCAAATTGAGCAAGTTCTGGCCAGTGGTCCAACCTCAAGATCCAGTAACCCAGTGGATGCTCTGTTGGAAAGGTCTCCAAGTCTGCTCTTGCCCCTAGATATTCCTGCACCATATAATGCAGACACTGGCCATGGTTGCTTGAACCTATCAGACCTTGGTGCTGAGTACTGAAAAATTGTTTAAAGGCATCGGTCAACCAGCCACCTTCTCCAACGCTCTTCCTCTGACTGAAAAAAGCCTCAGAAACACATTGTCCAGCACCAGGAAACCTGGTGTCTGGAAATGCGTTACACAAACTTTTCTTCAAGGCCTCCTGAGTTCTGCAACCTTACCCTTGTAATGTAGATCAAGAAGGGTTGCCAGCCAGTAATGATCCCTCTCCTTAATACCACGAATCCTAGGGTATTTTCGCAGGCTTTGCAGAATCAGGGAGGCCATGCAGCATAAGTTTGCAGAGGCATTTGATTCTGAGTCCTCTGGGTCACTAAGGATCACATTATCCGTAACTACCTCCTCCCAGCCACATACAACTCCTTGGGTTTCTGGGGACTGAAAACCATCCCCTGAAGACTGCTGCTGAGTTTTATCCTCTACATTCATGCTGACACAATCCTCCTCTTCTTCCTGTGTGTTTGGCAGGCCCGCAGGAATGCTATCTGAATAAAGGGGGCCTTGAAAGGTAAGGTAGTCCTCCTCTTCCTCCCGCTGTTCTGCCTCAAGTGCCCTGTCCATGATTCCACGAAGCGTGTGCTCCAGCAGGAAGACTAGAGGGACAGTGTCACTGATGCATGCATTGTCGCTGCTCACCATCCTTGTGGCCTCCTAAAATGGCGACAGGACAGTGCATGCATACTTGATCAGTAGCCACTGGCATGGCAGAAAGAAGCCAAGCTCCCCTGACCATGTCCTGGTGCTATACTTGCACAGGTACTCATTGATGGCCCTCTGCTGTGTGTGCAGCTGCTGCAGCATTGCCAACGTTGAGTTCCACCTGGTGGGCATGTCACAAATGAGGCGGTTGATGGGCAGGCTGCATTCCCTTTAAATGTCCCCAGACTTTTCTGGCCTGCCTCAGGAGATCTTGTAAGCCTGGGTACCTGGTCAAGAAATGCTGCACCACCAAATTCAGGACGTGTGCCAAACATGGAACATGGGTCAAGTGTCCCTGTTGGAGGGTGGAGAGAAGGCTGATACCATTGTCGCATACAACCACTCCTGGCTGAAGCTGGCATGGCATTAACCACCTCTGAGCCTGCCCCTGCAGAGCTGACAGAATCTCTGCCCCAGTGAGTCTCCTGTCCCCTAGGCAGACCAACTCAAGCACCGCATGGCATCTTTTTGCCTGACTGCTTGCGTAGCCCCTTGAACGTTTAGGGAGCACTGCTGGTTCAGAGGACAATTCTTCAGAAGAGGCCATAGAGGAAGAAGAAGAAGAGGAGAGAGGGGAGCATACAGATGTTGTGGCAGAATCACCACAAGCTTTTTGGAAGCGTGGGGGTGGAACAAGCTCCAACACTGAACCCTGTCCTGCATCCTTCCCAGCTGCCAGCAGATTTACCTAGTGCACCATGAAGGAAAGGTAACATCCCTGCCCATGCCTGCTGGACCATGAGTCATCGGTAAAATATTGCTGACTGCCCTGTCCAACGAGGCCAAAACATTGCCTTCCACATGGCAGTAGAGAGCCTGAATGGCCTTACATGAAAAGAAATGGCATTTTGGAAACTGCCACTGTGGTTCAGCACATTCCACAAATTCACGAAAGGGGGCTGAGTGTCCCAGCTGAAAAGGCAGCAGTTGCAGTGCTAGCAATTTGGCCAAGCTAGCATCTAGACGCCGAGCTTGTGGATGGCTGGGACCACATTTCTTTGTATGGTTCAGCATTTGTGGTAGGGAAATTTGAATGATGAAATCAACTGGTGGTGTACCGCTAGCAGATTGGCTGCAAGTACTTGTGACACCTATTGCTATACCTTCATTCCTCTCAGTGCAGGTTTTTGAGAGGACTGGAGGTATAGTAGGGTTTGAGATCCTAGATCAGGAGCAAGGAGAAGTCTGCCTTTTTCTATGATGTGGAACTTTCAGGTGCTGCTGTCAACGGACTGCATGGCAGGTCGTCATATGTCTGGTCAAGCATGTGGTGCCCAAGTGGCTGCTGTTCTGGCCATGCTTGATCCTCTTCAGACATGGGTTGCAAACAGCAATGGTGCGATCTGCTGCACACGTGTCAAAAAAGACCAACACCAATAAACTTTTAAAAGTCAGTCGGGAGTCAAGACTCGGCAGCACCTGCACCTGCGCAGCTCTTCGGTGTGATGCAATAGGGTGGCTGCCCTTAAGCTAACCCCTGGAGGAGTTCCCGCCTCATTGGAGTTGTGCCTCCACCTCACTTTCCTCCTCTCTTCTCTCAGGCACCCAAGTACAGTCAGTGACCTCAACATCCCCTCCCTCCTCATCACTGGAGCAAACTTGGCAGTATGCTGTAGCTTGGAGAACATGACTGCCAGTTTCTTGTCCTTCTGTGTCACCCCCTCTCTATAGGCTCACGTTATGATGGTGGAGCTATGGAAGGAGTAACTGTGGACAAGGAGCCGGTAGAATAGACCGCTTTGGCAGCTGCGTTGGAAGGCAAACTACTATGAGCCTGGGTGACAGAGGATGAGGACGGCTTTGTTATCCACTCCACCAACTCTGCTGCATGTTGTGGCTCAATAACACGGCCAGCAGCAGAAAAAAAGAACAGTTGCCTACAAACAGCTTTTATCTTGTAAGTGCATTTATTAATTTATTTTATTAAATTCTGTTTTTCTAAAGTTACTGAACTATGGGAGCAATTCTTTTTTGTATTTCCAAGTCTTACTAGTAAAGCGGAGGTTCCAGACAATATTAAGGTTCCTGGGAGACCTATTTTCCCTGAGCTTGCCATTATTCTAGTGGTTTACAGAGAGCTGGTAAGCAGGCTACTTACTCTCACTTGGGTGTGGAGCTGGATGCAAATTGTGTGAAGGATTTTCATTTTTTCCTCTCCTACAGTTTATCATCTATACTAAGCACGAATGGTTGTCATTTTTCACCTATGGACTGAAATTTCGAGACTCTGCTTTAGTCTTTTACTTTTAGCCTCTTTTCACTTGTAAATTTTGTAATTTTGCAATATAACTAGCGCTGCATCTATTTTGTATATATATTTGTTTGAGTTTGTTTTAGACTTTGGGGTGCTAGCAGCTGTGTTCACATATATAGAAGTTTTTTATTGATTGTTTGATCTAGCCTCTGGGCTGTTTTTTTTACATATATATATATATATATATATATATATATATATATATATATATATATATATATATATATATATATATATATATACTAGACTGTATATATATATATATATATATACACACTGCCTGAAGTGTATTATATAATGTGCACCCCTGCTACACTGAATGCAGAGTATATAGCCCCGTAAGTCCACTGCTACCAACTTCTAAATATGCAAACACAAGCTGATAACACTGGACACAGAGCCTTGTTGTCCCTTGATGCCAATAAGGCGTTTGTGTTAGCTGGAGGTATCTCTGAGCGGTAATATCGAAATTCAGATCTGGAGCCCGTTTTTTTGCCTGGACGTGTTTGTTGTATATTTCCCCACAGGCAGCCATACAAGTGTCGGACAGGATGTCCCCTGTCTTTGCACTGGGCAGGGGAACTAGGCAGGACTGTCCCCTCTGCTCTTTGCTCTGGCCATCGAGCCCCTTGCTGCTCAGGTGCGTGATTGTCCACAAGTAATGGGATTTGAATATGGCGAACTGCATGAGATCATGCTCTACGCTGACAATATGCTACTCTTTCTGGGGGATGTACATGATTCTTTAACTAGGGTGATGTCCATTATCTCAGACATTGTCACTTTTCGGACCTTACTATTAACTGGACAAAATCCGCTCTGATGCTCCTGGATGATGCACCTGTGCAGCGAGCAACGCTTCCCTGTCCTGTTCCGATAGTTACTTCATTTAAATACTTGGGCATCCAAATATCCCCTAAGCTTACTGACTACTATAGTTTAAATGTTTACCCATTATCATCCCGGTTCAGAGATAAGATAAATATATGGAACAGACTTAAAATGTGTCTGGTGGGGAAAACCAACCTCATAAAGATGATTCTTATGCCCCAGTTCCCGTATGTACTTCACAACACACCCGTAGTAATACCTCTTTGTAAGATATTCCGAGTAGTGAACTCACTACTATGGAATACACGTCCCCCTAGGATTAAGCTGGAACAGCTGCAGTATCCTAGAGATGGGGGTGGGTTGGCACTCCCCAATCCTTGGCTATACTTTCTGGCAGCACAATTGCAACATTTATTTGGAGCTATGTCCTCTGATCTCGATGGCCCATCAGCTCGGCTCTTGCTAAGAGGCGATAGGGCAGAATCGATCCCAGAGGGACTGGAGGCTCAGCTGTTCCAGCGGCCTACCTATAGGCTCCTACAAAAGGTGTGGAATATGTCTAAACAATTACAAAATATTAAGGGGTTCACAATTTATAGCCCGATTTGGGGAAATAGAGCGTATGATGAACTGGCCAAACATCAACAGGAGCCTAGGTGGCGTTCCCAATCACCCACCTCTCACATATTTTTCATGATGGGAGATTACTGTCTTTCTCAGACCTGCAAAATAGGTTTGCATTGCCTTCTAGTATGCTATTTTACTAACTGCAACTACAACATGCAATTAGGTCACTGGGTGAGGCAGTAGACTGGGTACAATCCCCTACCCCAATTTTTTATTTGCTTCAAACAGCTACTGAGACAAAAGGTTTTATCTCACAAAGCTATCTCATGCTTCTGGGAGATTTTTTGGGGGACCATCCCATAAAAGCAATGGCTCTGTGGGAGGGTGACCTGGGCCCTGTGTGCAGTGATCAATGGGAAGAAGCCCTCCAGTCTGTTGATACCTGCTCTTTGAATGTTGTGCAAAAAGTATCCCTATTATATATACTGCTAAGAGTACATTACACTCCTGTTAAACTTCATAGAATGGGCAGACTATCTGACCTGTTATGTTATAAATGTAAGATGGTGCCCGGTGACCTGGTGCATCTCTTCTGGCAGTGCTCCAAGCTCCATAGATACTGGAGTGAGGTTCTTGCCACACTCAACAAGATCTTTCAAACGAAAGTCCCCCTTGACCCGATATGCTGCTTACTAAATGTGGGGGGTGATCTCTCGAGCCCTATTAAAGCCTGGGAAAGCCATTCTCATGGGTTGGAAGTCCGACACCCCTCCGACTATTAAATCATGAATACAACATATGGGTAACACCCTTCTTCTCGAACGGTACATATACCAACATAGTGGGAGACCTGCCAAACTTGACTGGTTATGGGCCTCTTGGCTTGATACGCCAGGGCTCAGTCCCAAAGAGCTTGTCCAGATGTGGCTTCTTCAATGTCTATAAATTGAGTATACTTAGGAGTATTGCCTGATTGGAGAGCATAGGAGGAAGGGTCTAAATGCTAGTACATATATATGGGATTTCTTGTAGTACTGTACCAGTACTGGTACACGATTAATGGTTTAATATGTGATATCAGTGACCTTTATTAATTATTTATTTCCTGTTATCTCTATATAGCTTGTCATTTTGACACATGATTGATGACAATGTGACAAACGAAAATGTATTGTGGTATGACTGTTATGCATATAACCTTGAAATAAAAACCTTCCGATTAAAAAAAAATAGATATCATCCAGTGTATTTCAATGGGTAATAAATATAAAAGAGCAAAGGTTAAACCTGGGTGGCTAAACTTCAATGTAAAAAGACATAATAAGAGAAAACATGGCCTTCAAAAAATATAAGGCAGAGGTGTCATTGTCAGCATTCCAACACTACAAGGAATGCAATAAGAAATGTAAGAATGCAATTGGGGCAGCTAAAATAGACCACGAAAGGCACATACTGCAGTGGAGGAGAGTAAAACAAATCCCAAAACATTTTATATATATCAACAGCAAAAAAGTGAGGTCAGAGCATGTTGGCCCCATAAAGAATGATGATGAATGAGAATTCAACTGTACTAAATGCTGTTTTCTCCTCAGTTCTTACACAGGAAAAGGAAGGGTAGAGCAACCACATGTGTTGTTAGTAACATGTCACAGGATGTAACCTTGTGGCTAACAGAAGCTGGGGTCCAGAAAAGACTAGAAAAGCTTAAAACAAATAAATCAACAGGACTGGATGGCTTACACCGGAGAGCCCTCAAATAACTCAGTCAGGTTATAGCCAGACTGATATTCCTAATTTTTATGGACAGCATACTGACAGGAATGATACCAGCTGATTGGCGAAAGGCCAACATGTTACCAATATCCACAAATTTTCTGATGAAAACAGTGTCATTGGTAGTAATCATCAGCATTAGTTTATGAAAGGTTGTTCTTGCCAAACCAATCTATGAGGAATTGAGCTGCCATCTAGATAAAGGAAGGCCAGAAGATGTGGTGGATCTGTATTTTGCAAAAGCATTTGATACAGTCCCCCATAGATGCTTAATTCACAAACTGAGGTCTGTGGGCATGAACCATAAGATTTGTACATGGCTAGAAAACTGGTTACAGGGGCATGTGCAAATGGTGGGGATAAATAGGAAATACTCAGATTGGTCTGGAGTGGTAAACGGGGTACCCAGGGCTCTGTCCTGGGACCAAATCTGCTTAACTTTTTCATAAATGATATAGAGGTTGGTATAAATAGCTCAATCTCAGTGTTTGCTGATGACACAAAGATAAGTAGGGAAATAACTTCACAGCAGGATATAGAAACATTACAAAAGGACCTCAAAACCTATTGGGGTGGGCAATTACATTGCAAATGAGGTTTCATGTTGAAAAATTTAAAGTAATTCACTTGGGACCTAAAAATGTAAATTCAAATTACTCGCTAGGTGGAAAACATCTGGGGGAATCCAGGCTGGCGAAAGATCTGGGGGTCCTAGTAGGTGACAGACTCAGCAATGGCATGCAATGCCAAGTTGCAGCAAGCAAAGCTACCAGAATGCATAAAAAAAGGAATTTATTCCAGGGATAAAACGATAATCCTGCCACTTTATAAAACTCTGGTTCAGCCACATCTGGAGTATTCCGTCCAATTCTGGTCATCAATCCTCAGGAGGGAGGTGCGGGAACTGGAGAGAGTCCAAAGAAGGGCAACAAAGTTAATAAGAGGACTGGAGGACCTCAGTTACGAGGAATGACTACAAGCACTAAACTAGATGCTTGAGAGGTGATAGGACAACATCTATATAGTGCTTACATAGTCATACACACCTAGTGGCTCCTAAACCTGGAGCAGGCACATGATGTACATGTACAGTATATGTACTGTGGTGGGTCGGCAAGTGGTTATGTAACTCTATCAATAAATGTATGTTGCAGATTGAACTACTTCTTTTGTCCAAGAACCTTTTAGGCAGCCCCCGCCCAATCCAAAAAATAAACATTTAGGGCTGGAGTTCCATTTAAGGCTCCATGCACACTAGCTTAAAAAACGCTTCTCCTAAAGGAGTTCAGCATTTTGTCTGTAGAAGCAGCTAATGTTATCCTATATGTCCATGTACATTAGGTAGTCTACAGGTGTTTTAAGCTCAGCGTTTAGTGGTGGAAAAAAAAACCCTTCTGTTTTGTGTTTTTGAGAGCATGTTTCTGGCAGAAGAAATGCTTTTTTTCTGCATTCAAGTTTAATAAATAGGTCACTTGGCAAGTTCATGTCATGCACTTTGCAGAAGTGTAATGAGATTTGCATTTTTTTCTGCCAAGATCACTGACATTTTTTTTTAAGCCCAGTGTGCATGGAGCCTAAATACAACATAAAAAACTGTATGTGAAGGAAACAGTGAAGGGATTGCAGTTATGATAGATGTGTGACTGGGGGATGATTAATAATATTTTATTGCAGTATGTTAGCTCTAGCATTTAAAGTACCACCAAGATAATGAAACCTAAAATGTAATTATATTAAAAGACAAATTCAATTAAAGTGGTATTAGCAATTACTTAAATGTAAGGCATTTGAACTGATTGGACTTTAAAGAAATTCAAAATTGAATGTACTTTTACAATCAACTGGTAATTTTTCTAAAGCCAGGACAATGTTTTTTTTGGTGAATTGATAAATATCCAGGTTGTGTTTGTAATGTACTTAAAGTGATTGTAAACCTTCTTTTTTTTTTTTTTAAATAACAAACATATACAGTTCGTTTTGCACAGTGTGGCCCCAAACCTCATCTTCTGGGGTCCTCCTCGCATCTGTAAACCCCTTGGGAGAAACGCTCTCCCAGGGGGTTACCTTGCAGGCGCGCTTCTGAGTCCAGCATTTGCGTCCATAGACACAGGATGCCGGACTCGACCCCACCCAGCCCCCTCGTTTTACTCACCTGAGCCCTTCTTTCACTCAGCGGAGACGCATTGTACCTCTCTGCCCGAGGTTCTCGGCTCTTGATTGGATTTGATTGACAGCAGCAGGAGCCGATGGCTGCGCTTCTATCAATCTATCCAATCAAGAGCCGAGAACCCCGGGCAGAGAGGTACAACGCGTCTCCGCCGAGGGAACGAAGGGCTCAGGTGAGTAAAACGAGGGGGCTGGGTGGCCGGTCAGTGTCAGAAGTTTTTTCACCTTAATGCATAAGATGCAGATGGAAAACACTCCCCAAGAGGTATAAGAATTTGGGAGTAATTATTTAATGCCCCAGATTTAATCTATAACTGGAATGCCAATTTTGGGTGCACTAATCCTTTAAGCTTGTTGTTGAACATAATGTTAGGAGTTAGGTGTTAAGCATTATTTTAGGGGTTTATGAAAAGGATTTGGGCAGGAGGATGATATAGTTTTAGGAAGTTCTTGAATCTTAGGGACACTTTGTAATGAAGGAATAAAAAGGTCAGCTGAAGCATTTACGTATGTTGTTGGCGTTCCCTACAAAAAACGACCACAAACATATCACACTTTTGTTTTATATGCTGTAAAGCATGTAAGACAGGTTTTCTGTGTTTGTGCCATCCGGCATATTAAAAGTCCTTTTTTAGTTAATTTGCTTCAAGTACTCAAACACATTTTGCTTAGCACAAAGTGAATGTTGCTTGTAATTTCCAATATGTGTCTAGTGGTGAGCCAGCATAAAACTGGCCATACATGCACAGATTGAGGAGACACTTTTCCAACTTGGCTGCAGCCAGCCCAATCTACAACAGACTTTGCTATTAACTATGTTGATATACAAAAATAAGAAAGTGATGAACTCAAATATAGTCAAATATCATTTTCTGGATCCAGCACAAGCTGCTCTGTCCAAGTACGGTCCAGAACAAAAACTAAGAAATAAAAATTACATTTTGTGAATAATATTTTGTGGCAATCACTAACAGTGTAATTAAAAGAAAAAACTCTGACACTCACCCAACCAGAATCGTTGTAAATCATAAATTGGTATTTGTTTGAGCGGTATCTGGCTGCCACTTCCTTAACAACGGATGACTCATTTAATAATCCTTTAACCACCTCAATACAGTGCACTTACACCTACTTTCTGCCCAGACCAATTTTCAGCTTTCAGTGCTCTCACACTTTGAATGACAATTACTCAGTCATACAACACTGTACCCATATGAAATTTGTGTCCTTTTTTCACACAAATAGAGCTTTCTTTTGGTGGTATTTAATCACTAGTGGTTTTTTTATTGTTTTGCTATAAATAAAAAAAGACCGTAAATTTTGTGAAAAAAATGCCTTTTTCTCTGTTTCTGTCATAAAATTTTGCTAATTAGTAATAATTACATTTTGGCCAAAATTTATACTGCTATATATCTTTGGTAAAAATAACACAAATTAGTGTATATTATTTGGTCTTTGTGAAAGTTATAGAGTCTACAAACTATGGTGCCAATCACTGAAAATTGATCACATCTGATCAGGCCTTCAGTACATCAGGTGTATCTCATTTCTTGAGACACTAACAAGTCTGGAAAGTACAAATACCCCCCCCCCCCAAATGACCCCTTTATAGAAAGTAGACATTCCAAGGTATTAAGTAAGTAGCATGGTGAGTTTTGTAAGTTGTAATTTTTCCCCACAATTCTTTGCAAAATGATGTTTGTATTTTTGTTTTTTTACAAAATTGTCAAATTATCAGGTTATTTCTCACATCTCATTTCTCCATCACCTAATACACTTTTGAAGGCCCTGGAGCACCAGGACGATGGAATTGCCCACAAAATGACCCCATTTTGGAAAGCAAACACCCCAACATATAATCTATGAGGCATAATGAGTCTTTTGAACAGTTCCCTGCCAGTGACGTCATCCGACTTGCCTGTGTGATAGACACAGTGAACGGTGAGAGGAGGGAGAACACAGTCAGCGACTGATTGATTCAAAAAGTGCTATTACTTGTAGTCCATGTGAGTGATTATACATATGCTTAACAAAGAAAGTACCATAGAGGCTATGTTCATTGCGCAATGATATTTATTTTTTGGTTACATGAATACAACATATGAAGGGAGAAAGCTAAAACAACCAGCTGAGAGCATCGGAAGTGCAAGGGAGAGACTCACGTTCCAGATTAGCTGTCTAATGAAACAAACTAGCAATAGTAAACTGTGGTGTTTTATTTCCCCTAAGCTTATGTTAAACTCTTGTATATATATATTTCTTGGAGGATATAGATGTATATATATATATATAGTTTTTCTGTACCATCTGACTGATTAATTTTGTATATTTATTTTTTGGTATTTGATATCTGCTATGTGCATGTGTTTTATATTTTGGATTCATTCAAGGAGCATTATATGGTTAATTGTCACATTCTAATAGGAAGTTAATTTTAGTGCACTATTTTTCTATAGAGGTATTCAGTACTCATATGAACTGTGACAGGTACTAAAGCAAGGAGCATGAGGTAGAGAGAGGTCGCAGGTGGCTGCCTCTGTCGGCCAGTATCTCAGTACCCCATGCAGCAAGAGCAATAACCCCTAAAGAGGGGGGGGGAAAGGGGGACTATTCCGGTACCAGGTGTGATCAAAATTTATGATGAGAGGGGATAGAGAAAAAAAGCAATAATATAGTATAAAAATTCCATTTTAATAGAAAACATGATTAAAAGATTGTAACAATGTCACATCCAGTTGTAATTTAGAAACGGAAGCAGTAAATACAACCAATTGGATTACAACTCATAGTGAGGTAGACACAAATAGAGCTTGAATTCTCGACCGGTTTCGCGGTTTTACCGCTTCCTCAGGAGAGCAATATCTGTGATACAACATACAATAATTGTGGTAAATACAACATACAGAGGTTACACAAAAACATATCAATGCAGCAAAAACATTAAACAATACGTTGCACAGTTATATACAATATGGATAGAAAAAGGATGAGCTCACCCGTTCTATAGTTACCTGTGGGTATACACGGCCCCAAGTAGTTCCCCCTGCGGCGAACACAGGGGATAACTAAACAGCCCCTGAATGAACAGATTTTAGAAGGTAAGGTAAAATAGGTCAATAGGGGAATCAATCAAAAAGAGGAGTAAGATAGAGGGGTGCCAGTGGTGTGCCTCTAAGATGAAACAGTGTGCAAGGAAAGGGAAGAACCAAGAGGGGTGTGGAATTAGGAAAATAGTGAGGGGAAGGAGAAAAAGAGGGGGGGGGAGGAAGGGGGGGGAAGGGAGAAGGGGGGAAGGAAGGAGGGGGGGGGGAAAGAGGGGAGGGGGGGAAAAGAAGGGGGGAGGGGGAAAAAAGGGAGGGGGGGGGAAGGGGGGGGGGGGAGGGAGGAGGGGGGAGGGGGGGCTGCGGGGGGGGGCAGGAAGGGAAAGGGGGGAGGGAAGGAGAATGGGGGGAAAAAAGAGGGGGGGGGTGCGGAGCGGGAAAGGAGGGGGAGGGAAAGGGGGGGGGAAGAAACGGGAGAGGAGGGGGGAGGGGGGGGAAGGGGGGGGGGGAAGGAGGGGAACAGTGGGGTCAGTGGAGGGGATTCCCTGCTGGTTAAGTGTGCGGGAGTAGAGTTGAAAGAAATTGCACACAAAGGTATGGGACTGGCACTCACCCCTAAAGTACTTATATATGCATGGACTCGAATGAGGACCAGATGCAAGAAATCATATGGTAGACGAAATGAGGCCACCAGCTGCTGTTGGGTAGTAGGAGAGGTCCCCCCAAGTAAGCTGGGGATATTGGTATGCACTGGGAGAGGTTACAATAGCAGCTGTAACAGACATGATAATAAAATTACCATATTACCGGCGTCATATAGGTATTGACTCACCAGTCATAAAACCAACCAGCTAAAGTTCAAGTTGCAGACTGAAAAGTCAAATAGATTGACAAGGTAATGAAGTGGGTACTGGAATAACCACATAAATAGGTATACAGGGGACAAACTGTAGGTACGGTATGCAGGGGTAACGATTCAGCAAAGAGTGTAAACCAGAAAGAAAATCTGCCTAGGAGCAGGAGAAAGGGGGGGCAACAGCACTTACCCACAGCAGTGGTCCTCAGTTCGCCAGCGTCCAGGGGCTGTAAGCTCAAGTAGCGGCCATAACCGGCTGCTAAAAGAGCACCCCAACCCGGAAGTCAAGGACGGCACAGAGGGCGCTCCCCTTTCCCATGTGACAGGTACTCATATGGACTGTGACAGGTACTCAGGTACTTGGGTACTCATATGGACTGTGACAGGTACTTGGGTACTCATATGGACTGTGACAGGTACTCGGGTACTCTGATGGACTGTGACAGGTACTCGAGTACTCTGGTGGACTGTGACAGGTACTCAGGTACTCAGATGGACTGTGACAGGTAATCAGATGGACTGTGACAGGTACTCAGATGAACTGTGACAGGTACTTTGATGGGTGGAGACAGGTCCTCTTTATTGGGGGGGGGAATCAGTGTGATTGGTGTACACTGTAAGCAGTAGCGAAATGTTACCACAATCTCCTTCTCACACACGATCAGTGTGTGAGGAGGAGAACCCGGTAACATCTCGTTACCACTCTATGTTTACATTTAGTGATCAGCTGTAAAAGGATCACAGCCAATCATGTGGTAAACAGCCACTGGTCAATGGCTGTTTACCAGCGTCAGTGATGAGCAGTGTTCCCGGGAACACGCTGCCACCGATGTGCACGCGTAGCATGCTCGCACACATGCGCCATGCAAAGTGGAGAGGTGCCATCTGTGATCTTCTTCTTCATCACAGCCAATCATGTGGTAAACAGCCATGCCCAATGGCTGTTCACCCCCCTCGGTGGTGAGTGGTGTCTCCGTGACATGCGGCCACCGAAGGAACAGGGATGCGCGCACACGATCGTGCGCACTCCCTGTTTAAATGGACGGAGGTCATATGACGCCCGCCCAGAACGAGAGGTGCACCGCCTGGCCGTCTTATGATGGCCGGTGGGCAGCAAGCAATTAATAAAGGAATTGAAAAACTCTTGTACTGTCCTTATTCACTTTTACACTTTTTTGGTGAATGGGTAGGGGTACTACCCCATACTTATTCACATAGGGGGATGGGATCTGGGGGCCCCCTTGTTAAAGGGAGCTTCCAGATTCCAATAAGCCCCCGGACCTCAGACTCCAACAACCAAAGCCCAGGGTTGTGGGGAAGAGGCTCTTGTCCCCATCAACTTAGGGACAAGGTGCTTTGGGTTGGGGGGGTACCAGGCTGCTGCATGCTCGGATAAGGGTCAGGCATGGATTTTTTCATTTTTATATTTTGGAATGGGGTTCTCCTTAAAATCCATACCAGACCTGAAGGGCCTGGTATGCTTTGGGGGAGGGGGACCACACACTGTTTTTTTTTCATAATTTTTAATTGCTGACATGTTTTTTTTACATTCAGTTGATTAGTCATATGTTGTTAAGGACATGGTGGCTGGCTTCCCAGCGTGCTCCTTAGCAACCAGTTATTGGGGGGATCCCTACGCTGTTTCTGACAAATACCACATGTGATACTGCCAGCAAAACCCTGGTGATAAATATTGCATTTTTTTTACTCTCTGTTTTGTTCGTGAATTGAAATTAGGAGTTAACCGCATGGTTTTCGGACGATATCTACCGGCACATTTTTCATTTTGCGGTAAATACCACATACTTGTTAACTTTTTTGTGAATTGGACTCTATTTACTGCATGCAATAATTTATGCGGTAAACATTGGTGAATTGACCCAAGAAGAGCTTGTCATTACCCGCTAGAATTTATTGGAGTATAGACCATACAAATCATCCAGCTTTCTTCTCCCACTTTATATGCTAACAAAAGCATCCAACCTCCAGGCACAGGGGGGGAGAAAGAAAAGGAATCCAATAATAATGTGACATTTTCTTACACAACTTAATAAAGTTCAGAAAACTATAGAGCATTTTGGGCACTAGATGGAGCTGACTAGAATGAATCTTCAAGCCCAGGTTCACACTGAGCTGCGGGAATGAAGCCGTGCGAGTTCAGCTGAACTCACTCAATTTCATCTCAATGAGAATATATACTGCATTGTGGCCACTAGACGGTGCTGGTGATCATAGTCATTAATATATTACAGAAAATTTGGGAAAATTCAGCCAGCCTGCACAAATGTGTGTGACATTTATCCAACAAATGTTTTATAAATAAGTATAACAAATAACCTCATTTGTACCACACACAACACCATTTTATCTAATGTGGTGGCCTTGAAAATACTGACAGTTGGTGTCATTTAATGTGTTTGATAATCCTTGTATATATTAACCGTGTTGGTCAAATGTGACATATGGGTGTTCTAAAGTAGCCCAATGTCTATACTGTGTGGAGAAAATATAAAAGCTGATAAGAAAGCTTCAAACATGTACCACTGTGGCCATTAAATTGCGTTTTATATCACCTTACATTTTAAACATTTAATATCTTTGCAGATATTCTGAGCCTCAAAATCAACCCATCAGTAGTGCAGCTACTCTATATTTTACAAGGCATTAAGGAAAAAGTTTCACCCTGTTTTTGTAGAACTGTACAACAGTTTTTTGCTGCCATTGTCATACAGATACACACACACACACGCACCCACACGCACGCTCGCTCGCACATGCACATACACAAATAGAGAAACTTACATATCCTAGTTCATAACACTGTTCTTACCCACTTTGGATTTTTGGGTGATTCCACCCCTCCTTTTATTTAAATCAATTAAAAATCTAACAAGGATCATGAGGCCCCCTTTTAAAGGTTGGAATACACATGCAAATCTGGGAACTCAAGTACAGAGGGCACCTCATTGGAGTCGCCAAGAGAAAAAGAAAGATACTGCACTCAGTGATTCACCCCATTGACCCCTATGTCACCATAAGAAAGAGTATTGATGTAGTGATCAGCAGGAGGAACCAATGGGTGCAGTGGGGTAAACAGAGGATCAATACTTCTGCAAGTGGTGTATTTTAAGAGACTTCATATTCCTTTTAACTAAAATCTTTTATATATGCCACATGTTTATTTTCACCAAGACAGGGTCAGTTTCTCTCCTGCATCTAGCAGACACAAAAATACACATTTTGGGTTTGAATGTCTCTTTAACCTGCAAGTATGTTTTTAGATTTTGGGAGGAAAATTGATTACTTATACAAACATGAAGAGAATCCCATTCTGATAGTGTCCATGGTAGGAGTTAATTCCAAGGTCCAAAACCTGCAAGGCATATATGCAAACTGCTTGGCAACCATGCTGACCAAGTTCTAAAGCCCAAGCAAAAACAAGCATGAAGATTATAAAGTCAAAGTAAAGTCAGAATTTTGTTCTACCTACTTATAATGTGCCAGTGACTCAAAAGTACTGAAACCATCAAACAAGTGTGACAGACAGACCACTTACATTTTTAGTACATAGGCCATTTATGACAGCCTACATATTCATAATATACTGCATATTCATTATAGACTTCTGGCTATTTTTAACCACTTGCCGCCCGCCATATAGCAAAATGATGTCGGCAAAGTGGTTGCGATATCCTGACCGGACGTCATATGACGTGGTCAGGATAACAAGCCGCTTCGAGCCCCCCGGGGCACGCATCACAGCGATCATTGTTGCAGCGTGTTAGTCTGACACACTTCAACTCCGATCTAGGTAAAGAGTCTCTGACAGGGACTCTTTACCACATGATCAGTCATCGCGGCTGATTACAATGTAAACAGGAAGAGCCACTTATCAGCTTTTCCTAACTCGCATCTGACAGATGCGAGTAGAGGAGAGCCGATCGGCTGCTCCTCTGACAGGGGGGTCTGTGCTGATTGTCTATCAGCACAGCTCCCCCTTGGATGCCCACCCAGGACCACCAGGGATGCCACCAGGACCACCAGGGATGGCCACCATTGATGACCACCGGGTATGGCATCCCTGGTGGTCATGGGTGGCAATGTGTACCCACACATGATGCCAATGTGTGCCTGCACATGATGCCAATCAGTGCCCACCAGCAATACCTGCCAGTGCCTGTCAATCAATGCCACTCAACAGTGTCCATCAGTGCCACCTATCAGTTCCCATCCATGCCCATCAGTGCTCACCTATCAGTGCCCATCAGTGCCACCTATCAGCCCCCATCAGTGCCACCCATAAGTACCCATCAGTGCCGCCTTTTAGTTCCCATCTGTGCCACCTATGAGTGCCCATCTGTGCCACCTATGAATGCCCATCTGTGCCACCTATGAGTGCCCATCAGTGCTGCATATCAGTGTCCATCAGTGCCGCCTATCAGTGCCCATCAGTGTCCATCAGTGTGCCCATCAGTGACACCCCATCAGTGCCACCTCATTGGTGCCACCTCATCCATGCTCATCAGTGCCACCTTATCAGTGCCTGGCAGTGCAGCCTCATCAGCAAAGGAGAAATCTTACTTATTTACAAAATTTTATAACAGAAACAAAGAAAAACTTTTTTTTTCAAAATTTTTTTTTTATTTTTAATTTCTTTAGCAAAAAATAAAAACCGCAGAGGTGATCAAATACCTCCAAAAGAAAGCTCTGTTTGTGGGAAGAAAATTATAAATATTTTGTTTAGGTACAGCGTAGCATGACCGCGCAATTGTCATTTAAACAGCGACAGCGCTGAAAGCTGAAAATTGGCTTGGGCAGGAAGGAGTAAAGTGCTCTGTATTAAAGTGGTTAAATGTTGCCCAGATGTTGGTACAAAAAACAGCTTTGACTGGAATTCCCACTTTCAATCTGAATTTGATCTCTGCAATAGCTCTTCTTCTCCACCTGGAAGACCTGAATCTTCCAGGTGGAAAGATGTCCAGTGTAATTTGGTCTGGTCATAGTTGGTGCATTTAATTATAATTTAAAGAAATGTTAATAATTAAACCTCAGTCACCCACACATTAGTTTAAGCTGGAGTATCCCCTATTAGTATCCCCTATTAGACTGAGGAAAGAATATGAATACAGTCCTGCCCTGAGAGCACAGCACGGCACCATGCACTCACAGGGTTTGATTTTACAAAAACTGGAGATTTTTGATAAATTTACCAAAATCTGGTTTAGCTCTGCATAGAAACTAGTCAGCTTCCTGTTTTTTTTTGTCAAAGCTTAATTGAACAATCTGAAGTTAGAAGCTGGTTACCATCATGCAGAGCTGCACCAGATTTTGCTCTCTCCTGTTTTAGTAAATCAAACCTACAATGTATTGATTCAAAGAGTGTTGCTATTGTTATTACATTAGTATCCCTCTCTACATCATCCAGGACCTCCCACAGCCTTGAGAAGCTGCAAGGGGAAGAGGATCCAGCCAGTCAGATGACCAGCTAAGCGACATCAAATAAATATAAGTAAAAAAAATATATATATATTCCAGGGAAAAGGGGGAGTGGAGCCATTGGGGGGAAGTACAAAGCTCAGAATTGAAGATGACATGCGCATGTTTATAAATGGTATGTGGGTTCTCAGTTGCTCTAGCAGACTGTGAGAGCCAGGGCCGTCTTATTGTGCTTGCACCCCTGGGCACTGCTCGGGGGGGCCCCAGGTACACCTGGGGCCCCATGTTCTGCCACAATAAATGACCTTGCAGGATGCAGCAGGCCAGCAGGGCTGAGGTGAGGTCAGCTGGAAACTGCAGTGTGGTCTCTGTATGGCCATGGACAAATGACAACTAGCAGCGTCAGGGCTGCCGGGCTCAGGAGTCGGGCGGCTGCGTCGGCACCACAGCTGCTGGACTGGTTGTCACTTGTCCTGACTCTCCTGATCTTCTCTGAGTGAACGCTGAATGTCAGAGGCTCCACCTCCACAGTCTCCATGACAGTGGGTTGGATGCACAATGAACTGGGCTGCCTTTGTTGCTGCCTGTGCTGATCCTGCAGTGTCACTCACTAGCTCACAGGAGGGTTCAGAGTGAACAGCACAGGACCCCAGGATGCTGAAGACCTCTTGTAAACTAACCAATCCCTGATTCCCTGCTGTGCCCGTGCTAGCAACCCCACCCCCTGATGTGCACACACACACACAGCACAGTGCTAGATAGGTGTGTGTGCAGCTGCAGCAGGTGAAAACTTCAATTGGAGGATACAAGGGGCTGTAAAATTGGTGAGTCCACTGTCCCCCCCTCAACTTGACAAATACTTGTATATATCCTTCTCCTCTGCTGCTCTGAGTGCCAGTTCACACTGTGGTGCAGGAACCGCATGTGAGTTTGAACAGGAATCGCACAGCACTCTTGTTAAAAACACATGCAATTTTCGGCAATGCAATTGAGCCATTATTCATTATCCAAAATGGTGCAGGACCCATTTTTGGTCGCACCAGAATCCGATCACATGGGTGTTCATGGGTGTGAGTTCTGCAAATCACACTGCGTTTTGTGAACCGATTTTGACGTGTGGCTGACTTCACATACACATCTGTAGCCGTTCGCATGAATGGGGTGTGATTTGCATGTCGTGCAGAATCCACACAGAATTTGTTGCTAATTTGTAGCACAAAAGTGGGAACTGTCACTTAGTCTCTTACTGTAAAAGACTGCCACTCCTCTGAAAAGCAATCCGAACATGGGTTGCTTTTCAGAGGTATTAGACAGGCCATGAGGAGGCTACCTGTTTTAAATGCTGCATCACCCCCACCACAACTATGCAACAGCAAATGGTTGTGGGAAAGTTGCAGCACAGACTCTTTTTTTTTTTTTTTGGTTGCGTTTGGAGAGCGGTAGTGCCTGCTAAAAGCAACTGGTAATATAATTCTTGCTGCAGTCAATAAGCAAAGCATCGTGGCTCCAGCATGTGTACACCCCCAACTGCTGCCTTGTCAGCAATTCACCCCAGCTGCTGTGTTATAACATGCTGTGCCTTCTTTTTATTAACAAATGTTATTGAAATGTCACACTGATATAATTCAAGTTTAATTGTCTGCAGTGCTGTGAATGCAGTGGTGTGCGCTGCCCATACCAGAGACAAGGCATTTTGCCTTGTCATGCAGGGTGACTGTGCTGGAGTACTCATCCAACACAGTCCCACCATATCTGATGTGAATATACCTTAAAGCGGAGTTTCACCCAAAAGTGGAACTTCCCCTCAATTGTTTCCTCCACCTCCAGTGCCACAATTGGCACATTTCAGGGAGGAGGGGGGACAGGATACCTGTCTTTTACAGCTGCGGATTATGACGTCACTGCTCGGCTGACCGCTCGGCTCTCTCCACCTCCCCTGTCACCGGGCCAGTTGGAGTAAGGAGTGGAGCCTCACGCATGACCAGTAGAGTTCCCGGCGTGAAGCCATAAGGCTACACTCCCGGTTCCCTTACCCAAAATGCTGGTGGCATGCACCTGACAGCTGATGGAAACATCAGCTGCAATGCCAACATCACTGGACTCCAGGACAGGTAAGTGTCCTATTATTAAAAGCCGTACATCACCACCTGTCTTCTTGGTTTTTAGGCATACATGCAAACTTTTTATATTGTTTGGATAATTGTGTTGATTCGTTTTTTATTTATGGCATGTTTTCTTATATAAGTTCAAATAGTTCTATCAACTATTTATACTTTCATTCTTGAGACTAAATTGGGGAAGGCTTGTAGGGGCCCCAGTGAATTACTTTGCCCAGGGGCCCATGATGCTGTTAAGATGGCCCTGGTGAGAGCAATTAACTTTACAGATACAGTAAATGTCTTTATTGAAAGAATTGACAGACAATACTCTCTGCATACCTGAATCACCACACAAAATGCCAGAAGCCTAGAGAATGCTTCCAGCACCCTCACTTAATGGGATTAATTTAATGATTACAATTTTAAATCCTCCAAAATTCAAAGAACCGTTTGCTAGTACAGGAAAGGATTACACATAATTACATTTTGTTTTTACATTTTGATGCACTATTAGGCTACATGTTTGTTTCTGGAGGGGATAAGGTTGTCATATGCATAAGTGTAAAGAGCTGGAACAGGAAAAAACATTTTGTTTATGGCACAAGGTCATCTGGAAAAACTGTGGGGAAAGTTACACAAGAGGCAAAAAAAACTACACACAGCACAATTTTAGTGAGCACGCTGCAGCTGCAACAGCTGGCCTCATTCATATGGTAATGACACTTTTATGCTCTTCTGGGTAGTACGGCAGAATCTTTTTATATTTACCATTAGCTTTTCGCTTTTAGGATTCCTACCTAAACTAATAAGGGGATTGCTGAGGTTTAATTATTAAAATTGCATTAAAATAAAATTACATTCACCAACTAATACAGCCAGAATTCTTCTTGGACTCTTCCTTTATTATGCAAGGAAAGCAATCATTTTATAATGAAAATAATTCTCTTTTAAACTTTATGTTCCAGAAGTCATTAATAAATGCAGCTTACCATTTGTTCAAGGATGCTTACTCTCTATGAGGATGCCCCCAAAAATGCGATACAGAGATGTGTCATTAAATCAAAAAGGGAAATGGCGCTGCTAATAATTGTGTAAATGTCACCTAATCAGGGCAAGTATTGATCAGCAATAGGAAGCAATAATATGCAATGAAAATCCCAATGTGATAATACAATATGTTATAAACAAAAAAGTTATTGTATACATAAACACCATAAAATAAATAACTCTTCAAATGAAGAAAATAAATTATATGTGAAATGTATAAGATGGGTATCTGATCCACAAATGACAAAGGACTGTGCGGCAAAAAGTAATTGATAAACTTTCTGTCACCACAGTCAAAAACACGCAGAGTGTATGTAAGAAAGATGAATGTATGATTAGTCCATTCAAAAAATGATATGAAAAAGTCTCTTAACAATAAAAGTTCATATTCCCAGTGATGTGATTAATTTCAAGTGATGCAATTTTTCCAACTTCTGTGTAAAAAACAATAAAGTGACTTGTGCAAATTTTCAAGTGATGCGTCTTTATCTCAGCTTCTGTGCAACAAAACAAAGCGACTGCAGGGGTAAAGAGCATGAGGTATATACGGTATACGATCTCCAGTCCTGGTAACCCTGGGATCAAACCGTTCTTTTCCCTCCAGAACAAGGTGCATGTAATGCGGTATCCACATGGAAATTAAAAACGGGCATCCATAATGTAAATCCCCAAAAAATTTTATTTGGCACAATTAAAAATAAAAAAACTGCTTTCCAACACTAATAAGGTAAAAAGGGCTAGGTAATAGCCTAGAAAGTGCGAACGTATGAACAATTTCCTAGGTCTTGAGCGGCGTGCACTCCACAGACCAAAACCAGAGAACCGGAAATGATCGGAAGTGACGTTTGACGTGTACCAAGAGCCCCTCCTTACACGTTTCGTCATAGGACGTCATCTGAGACGCCAGTTGTTGTGTCATTGGCTATAGGCTCTTCTACAAATGCTCACATGTAAATAATATTTATGTTTGTAATCTGTGTGCTGCTGTCACAATAATCTGAACGGTTAATTGACACTAGGGATGAGCCGAACACCCCCCTGTTCAGTTTGCACCAGAACATGCGAACAGGCAAAAAATTTCTTCGAACACACTAACTTAAAGTGTATGGAACTCGAACATGAATAATTAAAAGTGCTGATTTTAAAGGCTTTTATGCAAGTTTTTGTCATAAAAAGTGTTTGGGAACCCAGGTCCTGCCCCAGGGGACATGGATCAATGCAAAAAAAAGTTTTAAAAACAGACTTTTTTTCGGGAGCAGTGATTTTAATATTGCCTAACCTCCCTGGCGGTATGATTATTTCAGATTTTTGATGCTGAAAGCGGTACCATTATTTTGCACAGAAATTTGGCGTTTTATATTATAGGCCTGTAAATCTTTGGAAAAATTCACTTAAATCTGTCCAAACAAGAGTCTAGTAGACATCCCGTGTATGATAAAGTTTGAAAAACGAAATAAAAAATTGTAATATAATAAATAACTATAAATAATTATAACAAATAATAATATAATAATAATAAAAATGATTCAATAACGTAAGCAAATCAAAAACACTGAAATTTGCTTAGTTGCAGAATTGTCGCTTTCGTTACTTTTAGTGTTTGATGACGGATTTCCCCACAAAGCACTATCACTCAATTCTGCAAGTGATTCTAATTTATTATCTCTGTTTTCTTGCTGGTCTGAAACCACTTTTGATGTAAAGGGACAGTTTTGGTTGCTATGACAATCTCCAGTTTCCAGGCAGAAAGAACAGTATTTATAATATAAAACTGCATGCAGGACACTGGACAGACCACTAGGGACAAAGGGAATGTGAAATTATTTGATACAGTACTGTAATCTGTAAGATTACAGTATACTGTATCTGTACTGTGTGTTTTACTTTTTGAATTTGGCGCCGAACTCCATCCCCGTGTGTCGCAACGCTCGCAGGGAGCTCAGCACTGTGAATCGAGCGAGACACAGTGGCTCGCAGATCACAGCGGGGAGACATCGCAGGATCCAGGGGACAAGGTAAGTAACATCTACAAGGATCCTACGATGCGATCCCGAGTCTGGCTCGGGGATATCGCTTTTGGTATTGAAAATCCACCCGGAGCCAGACTCGGGAATACCGCCAGGGGTGTTAAAGTGAAACAATAAAAGTGTAATATTCCTTTAAATTTCATACCTGGGGGTTGTCTATAGTATAGTATACCCCTCAGGTATGAAATTTAAAGGAATATTACACTTTTATTGTTTTACTTTAAGCATTATTAAAATCACTGCTCCCGAAAAAACTGCCATTTTTAAAACTTTTTTTTGCATTGATCCATGTCCCCTGGGGCAGGACCCAGGTCCCCAAACACTTTTTATGACAATACCATGCATATAAGCCTTTAAAATTAGCACTTATGATTTCTCCCATAGACTTTAAAAGGGTGTTCCGCGGCTTTCGAATTTTCCCTGAACACCCAAAATTGTTCCCTGTTCGGCGAACTTGCGAACAGCCGATGTTCAAGTCGAACATGAGTTCGACTCGAAGCTCATCCCTAATTGACACCTGTCTAAATTGGCTCTATGTGTATGTGTATGCATGCTTGTGAAATAGAGACATTTGAGTCCAAGCTTCTTGAGGACAGGGAGTGATGGGAATGTGCAATATGTAAAGCACTTCGTAAATTGTCGGCACCATAAAAAAGCAATAAATACAAAGATAATAGGTAGTCTTGCGAGCAACTAAAATGCAATCTGAGTAATATATGCAAGCATCAAGTAACACACTCCCAATATAAATGTGCAAATAAACTAAAAATAAATAATGCTGCGCTAGTGATAATAAATATATTCAACCACTTAGTGTATCAATTCTCCTGTGCAAATATGAGTGCCAACATAATAACATGTGAATATACAATAACATGATACATTCATGTGTATTTCTTTTTGTAATAATATAAATCCCATGCTTGAGTACAGTCAAATATTTAATTAATGAAAAGAGTCTTCCCAAATTCTCAAAAATCCCTGCTTTGTATCTATTTGCCTCAGTGCTCCCCCATAAGAAATGCGATCACCTCACAGAGTTTGGTCAAATAAAGCTTTTTAGTCACCCCAGACAGTTCATGCTTTCCTCCTCTTTGCCCCATTGATGTGCCTCCATTTTGACTCAAAATATATGAGAGAAAAACAGCTCCAAATAGTGCTTATATCGTTTTTAAACAATATTCAATTTATTAAAAAATGTGCATAGAACTCGCATTTAAATGGTACTCCAGTGCACCAACTATATATAGCGTATATCATATAAAACCACGATTCTGCATCTGCTTCATGCCTCTCCGTGAGGGGCAGATTGGTTCGGCAACATGCTTTTGCAACCCTTTTTTTGGGGTTAAAAGCACTCTGTTAGTGGCCGAAAAGCGGCGCAAAAGCAGAAAGCAGTTACAAAAACAGCAATAAAGCTCTGCTAAAATGAGCAGTGCTTTAGCGCTAACACTTTTTTGTCAAAGCCAAATTGAACAAGTAAAGCCCGGTTCACACATGGGCGGCAGGACTTGCAGGTCGCCTCAGCGAGGCGACCTGCAAATGACTGCCGGGGCGACTTGCGAGACGACTTCTGCATAGAAGTCTATGCAAGTCGCCCCAAGTCGCCCCCAAAGTAATACAGGAACCTTTTTCTAAGTCGGAGCGACTTGCGTCGCTCCGATTAGAACGGTTCCATAGCACAGAACGGGAGGCGACTTGTCAGGCGACTAGGTCGCCTGACAAGTCGCCCCAGTGTGAACCGAGCCTTAAAGTTAGAAGCTGATTGGTTACCATTCACAGCTGCACCAAATTTTGTTCTCTTTAGTTATAGCAAATCAACCCCACAGAGACTAAGCACTAGAGTTAGTAAAGACATTTTGAACATATGCACCAGCACTGTCTGGTGAAAGCATGGCGAGAAAAATAGACGAGACTCATCACTGACAGAGAAAACTTTCCAGATATGTAACTAGAGTTTGTGCTGGCACTTCAGATGATATCCTTTTTCTTGGCCAAATGCATTTTTTTCAAAATCTTTAAAGTAAATAAATAGCTTAAACTGATTGTAAACATTCTTTAAAATGAATAATGATAATAATATTAAATATGTCAGACTTACCTCTTCTGGGGTCAGCCTCTGGCATGCCATGCTCCTCCTCTTCGGCAAGTGCCCTCATAGGAAGCATCTTTTTATTGGGGCACACATAGACACAGACAGTGCAGCTTGGACTGCCCTCCGCTTCCTCATCACAGGATTTGATTGATAGCAGTAGGAGCCAATGGCAACCACTATCAATCTGCCCTGTGAGGAGGGAGAGAGCAGAGAGAGCCACTGCTCTCAGGTACAGCACTGAATCGAGATCTCACTCAGGTAAGTATAAGGGGGGGCTGGGGCAATCCTGTGGCACAGAAGTTTTTATACAATAATGCATTAATGCAGAGGAAAAAAAAGAAAAAACTTAAGCCACTTTAATCGGATGACATTTCATTTTCTAAAGCATGTTGTATCAATGACTTTTGTTATTTTTTTCTTTTAGTAAATACATTTTTTTTCTGGTCTCATGCAGCCTTTTTGTAGACATTTCTTCCAGATGCTTGTCATTGAAGGTATATTTAGATTAACTGCATTTATTTTACAATAATCAGTTTCCATTTTGTGTTTTACCCTGTACTCCATTTTATAAACAGCTGTGTGAATATACTGCCTATTGTTCCTGTTATCTATTTTATATAGTTTTGTTTCTCATATGTTACTTTTCAATTTCTTGTAAAGCACGTGATTTCCCAGAAATGATGCTTTTGCTTAGACTCGGTTTTGTCACAGGTTTTGCTTCTCTCTGATTGGATAATCTGTATGATGTACAAGAGGGTTGAACCTTCTGAAACCCCCCCCTTATATTCACAGAGAAAGAATAAAGATTTAGATTTGCTCGGAGAGACCTTGTCATTGTTTTTTATCATTGCCTCAATGGGCTAAGCTCACAGGCCCGTGGGGATTGTAAGTCAAACCTTAGTCAGAGGTATTGAGGGTCAATATACCCCTAGACCATCTACATTCCTAACAGTCATAGCTTAATATGGGCTTCCTGATAGTGAGAATGGTGGAACATGCCTGTGGGTACTCTCATTAATAGTCACCACCAGAAGCTCCTGTAAAATGGTGACAATGTTGTTGTTGTTCAGTCGTGTCCATCTCTTCGTGATCTCATGGACCACAGCGCACCAGGCTTCTCTGTCCTCCACTGCCTCCTGGAGCTTGCTTAACTTCATGTTCATTGTTTCGATGATACTATCCATCCATCTTGTTTTCTGTCGTTGTCAGGAAAGAAGCAAGTACCAGCATGTTGCTGCTTTCCTTCGCACATGCGCGGTAGAGTGGGACTCCGGCACATCCCTGGGCACAATACAGCAAAACGGCTAGTGTGTGTGCAATTCAGCGAAACGGCTAATGCGCGTGCGCAATTCAGCAGAACAGCAAACGCGCGTACGCAATAGCGCACGCACAACATGAGCCTCCCACTAGCCTATAAAGCCACTCTGAGCCATGACCAGATTGCTGGTTTGTCTTTCGGCTCCCCGTGTGTTTCCTGCTTATATCCTGATTCTTGATTACCTGTTTTGACTCGGATTGACCTTGACCTGCTCTGATGTTTTCCTGCATCTGACCCTCGGCTTGCCTCTTGGACCGCTCTACTTGCTTCCTGTGTTTGACCAGCCTACTCCTGGACATGCTAATTGTCTTCAGTGCCCGACCACTGGCTTGCTCACAGACTTTGCCTCCAGTTATCTGTGTTTGACCCTCAGCCTGTTTTACGGACTTTGTTATCAGTCTTCAGTACTAAATCATCAGCCTGCTGACAGACCTGCTAACAGTCCTTTGGACTAGACTGTTTTGCCTATCTAAGAGACTCTTTCCAGTCACCCAAGTTTGACCCCTGGCCTGTTCTTGGATTAGCTGTTTGTCTTCCTTCTTGAGCTTCAGCATCTTCCAGTCCTGCACAGCTGTCTCCCTGCTGGTGACCTTCACGCAAGACCTGCCCTGCCTGCTGGTGACTTGTGCCTCTTTGTGCCTTTCACCCCCTGTACCATCTTCAGGAGTGGAGTGCGCTTAGTCATAAGAGGTTACCACTCTCAGCATCTCGGCCTCGGTGAGTACCCTTATCTGACAGTCAGCCTCTTCTCCTGTTTTCTTTCCATGCTTCCCAGCATCAGGGTCTTTTCAAATGAGTCCTTTATTCCTATTACATAGCCAAAGTATTCGAGTTTCAGCTTCAGGATCTCTCCTTCCAACGGATATTAAGGGTTGGTTACCTTCAGGATTGACTGGTTTGATCTTCTTGCCGTCCAAGGGACTTTCAAGAGCCTTCTCCAACACCATAGTTCAAAAGCATCAATTCTTTAGCATTCAGCCTTTCTTACGGTCCAACTTTCACAGCCATAGGTTACTACAGGGAATACCAAAGCTTTGACTATACGGCACTTTGTCGGTAGGGTGATGTCTCTGCTTTTTATAATGTTCTCTTGGTTTGCCATTGCTTTCCTCCCAAGAAGCAAGCATCTCCTAATTTCATAGCTTACAGTCACTGTCTGCTGTGATCTCAGAGCCTAGGAAGATAAAATCTGTTATGCCTCATACACACGGTCGGACTTTCTGGAAAGCTAGGTCCGATGTTCTTGCCGCCAGACTCCCGGCGGACTACCGCCGGACTTTCTGAATGGACGGACTTGCCTACACACGATCGGACTTTCCGGATCCGGTCTTCCCGACAGACTTCCGCCAGACTTTCAGAATGAACGGACTTGTCCACACACGGACAAGTCTGTTCATTTTGAACGTGACTCGGGTACGACGGGACTAGAAAAGGAAGTCAATCTCACTCCTTTTATCGGCGAGATTGACACTTTGCAAGCCCCGTCGCGGGGCATCCCAGGCCCTTAGGTCTGGTATGGATTTTAAGGGGAACCCCCTACGCCGAAAAAATGGTGTGGGGTCCCCCCAAAATCCATACCAGACCCCGATCCGAGCACGCAGCCCGTCCGGTCAGGAAAGGGGGTGGGGACGAGCGAGCGCCCCCCCTCCTGAACCGTACCAGGCCGCATGCCCTCAACATGGGGGGGTGGGTGCTTTGGGGGGGAGGGCACCCTGCGGGGCCCCCCCACCACAAAGCACCTTGTCCCCATGTTGATGAGGACAAGGGCCTCTTCCGACAACCCTGGCCATTGGTCGTCGGGGTCTGCGGGCGGGGGGCTTATCGGAATCCAGGAGCCCCTTTTAATAAGAGGGCCCCCAGATCCCGGACCCCCACCCTATGTAAATGAGTATGGGGTACAAGTTACCCCTACCCATTTACCTAGGGAAATAGTGTCAATAATCAAACACACTACACAGGTTTTTAAAGTAATTTATAAGACAGCTCCAGGGGGTCTTCTTCCGGCTTCGGGGGTCTTCTTCCGACTTCGGGGGTCCCTCCGGTTCCTCTTCTTCGGCGTCCGGTTGGTTCTTCTCTGCTCTCTCTGGCCCCCACTAGCAAAAGAGCGGCATGAAGATAGTGGAGGAGCCGACAGAAGAACTGGAACACCGGGAGCAGAGGCCAGAGAGAGCGGAGAAGAACCAACCGGCCGCCGAGAGAAGAGAAACTGGAGGGACCCCCAAAGTCAGAAGAAGACCCCCGAAGCTGGAAGAAGACCCCCCCGGAACAGTATAATAAATTACTTTAAAAACCTGTGTAGTGTGTTTTATTATTGACACTTTTTCCCTAGGTGAATGGGTGAGGTACCATGTACCCCATACTCATTCACATAGGGTGGGGGGCCAGGATCTGGGGGATCTCTTATTAAAGGGGGCTCCCGGATTCCAATAAGCCCCCCACCCGCAGACCCCAACAACCAACGGCCAGGGTTGTCGGGAAGAGGCCCTTGTCCTCATCAACATGAGGACAAGGTGCTTTGTGGGGGGGACCCTGCAGGGCGCCCCCTCCCCCAAGGCACCCACCCCCTATGTTGAGGGCATGCGGCCTGGTACGGTTCAGGAGAGGGGGCACACGCTTGTCCCCACCCCCTTTCCTGACCGGCCGGGCTGCGTGCTCGGATCGTGGTCTGGTATGGATTTTGGGGGGGCCCCACTCTGTTTTTTCGGCGTAGGGGGTTCCCCTTAAAATCCATACCAGACCTAAGGGCCTGGGATGCCCTGCGCTCGCCACAATAGGAAAATTTGTTTTTCCTATTGCAACGAGCGCGAGATGCAGTACCCTGCCCTTGCGTCATATCTGGTCCATCGGACCAGCATACAGACGAACGGGCTTTCCGTCAGGAACTGAGTCCGGCGGAGTTACGACGCAAAGATTTGAAGCAGGCTTCAAATCTAAAGTACGTCGGATTTCCGACCGAAATGGTCCATCGCAAGTCCGATGCAGACCACACACGGTCGGATTGTCCATCGGATTTGGTCCGTCGGACAAGTCCGGTTGAAAAGTCCGACCGTGTGTACAAGACATTACTGTTTGGTGACAACGGTGACAATACAGGACAGCAATTGCAAAACAGAAACAGAGTGTTATGATCCTAAAACAAGAAGCACTAGCGCTTTCATGGAAAGATCACTAGGCAGTATTTTAGGAAAAGATGTAGATTTAAAAAGATAAAAATGACTTTTAAACCTATAATCCCCTGTTAAAACTTACAATATTTTAGTGGTTGTGTGAAAATTTTGTTCGGTGAAGAAAATGTTCTAGTATGATAGAAAATTTCTAAAGCTACCAGAGTGCTTGTTAATTAACATTTTATCAGGCTAGCAGATTA
Organism: Lithobates clamitans; assembly: GCA_037952925.1. NCBI lineage: Eukaryota > Metazoa > Chordata > Amphibia > Anura > Ranidae > Lithobates > Lithobates clamitans. The sequence continues at coordinate 2,612,432 of JBBGZY010000012.1, read as the reverse complement.
TCATAAATGTCATTTGATTTTGCATTATCATCAGAATAAAATGGCAAAGCCAGCATAAAACTAGAACAAATCAGTTCAATGCAAGAGATGATTGTTAGTTTTTGTCATTTGTCACACATAGGTGACTGGGCAGTCATGAGTTTATATGTTTAATGGAAAGTGATCGTCCATGAAAAGATGACTCACCATGACAGCAAAATGATTACATGTAAAATGATGTACTACATCTGCTATGTAAGTAATGCATCTTAAATTTGCTGATTGTCAGTTGATGTCCCTGCTGTTCCCCTGATGTAGGATTTGGGGAAAATGTGTATGCCTATAGTGGAGGTGACAGGAAATCAAAGCAATACACAGTTGAAATAAAGAAGTGTAAACTGTCTTACCTGTCCAGAAAACTAACTTCTTTCAAGCAATACAGCTTGGTTAAACACCACCCCAGATTGTGAATGGATAGTGATGGAAAAGCAACATACCTGTGTTCTCCTAACAGCCAGTTACCTATGTACTGTTGGAGAAAAGAAATGGGATAATCATATGGAGTGTACCCATTAATCATATTTGTATAAAATCATCATTTTTGTTTATTACATTGGTTTTCATAAAATAATACATTATTTTAAAATATACACACAACCACATATACAAACTTTCTTGATGGCTTACATAACCGACAGAGTTCATAATTGTGGATTGCCTGGTAGAAGAAGACAGGCAATCCCACTCAATACGGATTCTTCAAGAGTGTATAAATGTGTAAGTACAGGATTATATGTCAGTGTCGCCGCCCTAGCTCCCTCAATGAGGGTATTGAACAGTGGCTAGTGGCCTCCAAAATAATGGGGGAAGTCCCAGAATCCAAAGCAGAGACATACATCATACTGTAGGAGCTTCAAGAAGAAATTATATTGATGAATCTGAGTGACTTTAATAAACGTATATGGCTGCTTGGCTTGCACCACAGTTGTGAAATTTAAGGCTGTACATAGTTACCTTTCCAAGCTAAATCATGATGTTCTGGGGATAACAGCAGGCTAATAAAATTATAGGGTAATATACTATTTAAAAATAAATTTAACGGCACCATACTATTGTAAATCTTTTTGATGTTTTAACTAGGTATTACATAGTTACATGGTAAGGTTGAAGAAAGACACTAGTACATCCAGTTGAACCTGTGTAGGTGTGCGTGTTCATAATCATTTCCCCTATTCCTGTAGACTGTGCTCGCTAAGATACACATCCAAGAGTTTTTTTAAAACTATCAATACTTCCTGCTGACACCACCGATTGTGGAAAAGAAAACCACACCCTTACTTGCCTGACAGTGAAAAACCCCCTACACAGTTTAAGGTTAAACCACTTCTCCAGTTTAATCGAGTGGCCCTGTGTTTTCTTACACTCCCTGAGACTCAATAGTTTATTCCCTATGCCAGAATCGCCATTGAGGTATTTGTATATTGCTATCATATCTCCTCTCAAGCGTCTCTTCTCCAGGGAGAATAGATTTAGTACTTGGAGTCATTCCTCGTAACTAAGGTCCTCCAGTCCCTTTATTAACTTTGTTGCCCTTTTCTGAACTCTCTCCAGTTCCTGTACCTCCCTCCTGAGGACTGGTGCCCAGAATTAGTTTAGTTATATTCTCCGTGTCACTTATTAAAAATCTACATTTTTGTTTTAATGTGCACTCTAGACTTAAATACCACACAACACGAAACCTAAGAATCCAGAATCGTCAATACTTCATAATAACTATTTTTCTGCATTGTAGCAACAGTTACCTATGATGAAACTGATAGAAGAAGCATATTTATTCCAAACATAAATTATAAGTATGTTTACAATCAATAACATAAACCTAGTAATAATGGAATATTTGATGTATAGCTTTGATCCAGGAAAAGGTAGTGAATTAAAGGTTAATGCCACGGTTATGTACTCTTGTTCTAAGCAAGGGCAAAAAAATGATCAGTTTATAAATAGTATTCATTACCTGCTTTGCTCCATTGCATTCATATAAGTTCTTGATGTGTCTAATGTGCTAATGGAGAATGTTCCCATTTTGCTTGTCATTTGAAAAATGTGAAAAATGAAGAAAGGTGTCATGCTGTAAATATTCTGTGCTCTATTATTGATAGTTGGGGGCTGATTCCAATTGTATTAAGCAAAATCTGAGATTTTTGTGTATGACCTGTATGGGATTAACAAAATAATTGGTTAATGAATATAATTTAATGCATTTTTCTTGCTTCTATCTTTTATATTTCATACAAAACTTTTTTTTTTTCTATTTGTTTGGATAGAGCATGGAATGTTTACAAGATGTCATGTTTTTGAAGACATTTCCCTTCACTTACCATCCTTATAACATGGCAGGATGTACGTGGAAATATCTCCAAAGTGAGGGGAAGTCCCAACTCTGATGGTACTTTCAGAGATGTTTTCACTTTCTACATTGGTGGCAACTGTTACAGGGACATGAAGTTAGAATGGGGAGATTCACTCTAACTTCCTGTCCTTGTAACACACTGGAAATACAGGCAACAAAAAACCTGACAAAAGTTCAAACCCTTCTCTATTCTATCTATCCTAGACAAATTACACTAAACTGGTATTTGATTGTGCTATGCACATGTATGAGCTGGGAAACTGTTCTACTTGTTGATGTAAAATAGTTGACACAAAAATAACTATTAAGCCTCGTACACACAATCATATTTTCCTGCAGACAAAACCTTGGACTTTTGTCCGAAGGAGTGTGCCTGGATTTTGTCTTGAATACAAGCGGCAAGGAATTGTCGGCTAACAAACACGAATGTAGTGACATGGTACGTGGTTTTTCAGCTCTTTGGATCCACCCTTTGGGCTCCTTCTGCTAATTTTGTGTTAGTAGAAGTTTGGTGAGTGTTGATTCCTGCTTTTCATTATGCGCTTTTCATTTAGCACTTTTCATTTCGCAATTTTCATTTTGTGCTTTTCAGTTCATTTCTGAATGGCCGTTCGTCAACTAGATATGTTGCGGAATTGGAGGAGATAACATGTTATTTATTATTGGCCTTGCAGTTATTGCTTTGACCCAAGTCCAGACCAGGAACAGGAGGAGGAGTTATTGGATCAAAAATTGGTTGCTTTATTAATCGTGACCAATTATGTCATATGACTTCAGCTGTTGCAAAACTACAAGTCCCATCATGCCTCTGCCTCTGGGTGTCATGCTTTTGGCTGTCAGAGTCTTGCTATGCCTCATGGGACTTGTAATTCTGCAACAGCTGGAGATCTGCTAATTCCAGATCCCTGACCTAGACCTATATGATCAGTCAACCCTTGCAGTGCAGGCAGTTGAGGAAGTTCCATGTGATAGGAATTAGAGAGGAGACATTGCTGGAGGTGGCAGTAGAGGAGGGTGGCGAGAGCGTCTGTTTTGCCCCCTAAAAATAAATCAGGATTGGAGATTCTCACAGAGGCTGCATCCTATGACAAAAGGATTCATCTAACTATTCCTGCTGAGCGTGTTTGCTGCATAGTGTATGGCAGCACATACCTTGTGGTGAGTTTGCACTGCATGCGGGAGAAAGAGTGGAGCACAATTTTTTATTGTTTGAGTGATTTTTGCTGGACAGTGTATGGCAGCACATATTGTTTGGTGAGTTTGCACTCCATGTAGGGAGTTAAAGAGGAGCACGAATTTTCAATATTTTCCCTGACACGGGTGCTAACTTCTATCACTTTGTTTCAACATTGGGGGTTATTTAATAAAGGCAAATCCACTTTGCACTACAAGTGCAAACCACAAGTGCAAAGTGCACTTGAAATTGCACTGAAAGTGCACTTGGAAGTGCAGTTGCTGTAGAACAGAGGGAGACATGCAAGGAAAACAGCATTTTAGCTTGCACATGATTGGATGATAAAATCATTTCAGATCTACTCCTTAGATTTACAGCGACTGCACTTCCAAGTGCACTTTTGGTGCAATTTCAAGTCCACTTTGCACTTGTAGTTTGCACTTGTAGTGCAAAGTGGATTTGCCTTTCGTAAAAAACCCCCAATGTCTTACTAATTATAGCACTATAAGGATCCTTTCACACGGACGTGTCGCTCCGTCGATCCACGCTGAGCAGGCAGATGACAGGTCTATCTCTGCACACTATGCAGGGACCGACCTGTCAGAGCGCCGCACTCCTCTATGGGGGATCAGATGAAGACAGGTTTCCATCCGTCACACTTTAGCGGATTGGAGCGGGTCGGATGTCAGCGGACATGTCTCCACTGACATCCGTTGCTCCATAGACCTGTATGGAGCGTCCGTTCAGGTCCGCCTAAAAAACTGACAGGCGGACCTAGACGGTCCGCCCGTGTGAAAGGGGCCTAAGAGTATTTTACTTTTCATGGTTACATCACATTAATCCTGAGGAGACGACACCATCTAACACTACAGGAGAAAGTTCACCCAGGAAAACAATTGTTTGCAATTGCATAATGTGTGTCTTAAGTAAGACATCATCTACATTCCAAGAGTTGCAACTTCTACTGATTAGTATTTCAGAAGGAGTCAACTGCTTTGTTTATAGGGACTTTCTTCTTTGGGAGCGCTGCAATCTTTTGTATTTTTTTTCTTTAGGAATGAATATAAAAATTCTTGCATAAGCTAAGTTGTGACCTATGTGGAAACTCAGAGGCATAAAGCAGAATGTAGACTTGGAGGTTCAAACACCAATGGACCCATTGGATGACAGGGTATTTTTTAAAAATTTGGCTTCACAAGTCTAGGCATTCAGAATATAACATTGCAGGCATGGATGGTAAAAGTCATATGTGGTAACTATGTACCATGCAAAAAAGTGATGAGCTTACATCCAGATTTGTACATACCTACACAATAATATACATTTTATTATAATCAGCATTTTTATTTTTTGCTTAGATACTCATCAGGCATATATGATATGGTAGCAAAGAGCTCATATTTTCATTTACTTTTTTTTCTGTTTTGTTACTGCATTGGGACAGTTATGGGAAGGCAGAGCTGTCACTTCCATTAAATGCACCAACATCTGCAGAAAGAAGTACTTAAGAACCTGCAATAACATTTGATAAAAATAAACTCTTGCAACTGAGAAGTTGACTTGGAGAAAATTTGTGTACCAGAAAAACTGAAGATTTACTTTGGATAAATGCAGGCAACACAGTATAGGTAAGCGCACTTCAGGATATTCTGTTCCACTGCTTTTACCTCTACTGATTTCAGTGTTATATAGCCTATACTATATTTCACCCATAATAGCTCACCAAAATCATAGAAATTTTAGACAGCAGTAACCTGCCAACAGAAATTGACTCTCTTAGCACGCATGACATACCATGGCACGCTGCTGACTCTAACTTGGCATGCAATTAACCTGTAACCAGAGTTCAACTGGTTCCAGAGGCCAAACTCCCTAATTTTGTCAGCTGAGCAGTAAGAATGAACTACTGCCACATTTAGAACACATCGTAGCACTACTCATTTTTTCTCAATGTCAGGTGTGTCATACACCATTGTGTGTCACCATTACTATAAAACTGTCTGATTTCTTTAGAGATGTCTATATTAACCATTTTAACTACACAACTTATCCATTCATATCAAATGTTTCTTCATCTGATTTTCTTTTAGATATTGCAGAAAATGGAAAAATAAGGCTTATGATGTTTTATAATACTCATTAACAGTAAATAATTGTCATCTTCTGGAATAAAGAGTCTGATATCTAAGAAACTGTCGAAACTAGAAATGATTTTTTTTTTTGTGCGTGTGTGATCACGGCTCCAAAGTTTAAAGTGGGCATTGCATCCCCCCATTAAAATGATTCCCACGTGCACTTTATTTTTTAGCTTTTTATGCAATATAAACGTTGTTATTAACACAGAAAATCCTGCATTTCCCATTTTTTCCCACATTTATTCTGTTGGCTTTGAGAAAATGTCCTGCACAGACATCTTCTCAAAGCCAACAGTCTTTTCCTGGTTCTTGCAGCTGGTTCCCCGATGTTGGGACACCACACCTTAGGTGTGCAGTTAGAGATCTGGTGCTAAGCCATTCTTTTTATGCCACATGAATGAAATAATGTGGGATTTTATAGGAGACAGCTGCCTCCTGTGAAATGTGAGGTAGGTTTCCCAGGAGGCAGTTAAAGGCCATAGTACAAGTAGACAGTATAAGTCATTTTCACATACTGTAGGTAAGAAACAAGAAAGTGGAAGAGCAATACTGCAAAAAAAAAAAAAAAAGTGTTTTAATGGATTAAAAATGCATCCAGTGACATCAGATGATTATAAGCAAGTACAGTATCTAAATAAGACAATAAAGTAAATTTAAAGGCAAATATGCTATTAAATTTGCAAGAGATTTTTTGCTTTTGTTAGCTTATAGTAACTGTGGTGAAAATTTATGTTGCAAAGAATACCTGATTACCCAAATATTTTCCAGGAAAAAAAACTGTCAGCAGAGTTTTACCCCATTCACTAAAAGACAAATAACTTGCAAAGTGAAAAGCCTTTTTGCTTTTCTCAAATCAAGCCCAGTGTGTCTAATTCTAATCTAAATGGAGGAGAATATGTGCTGCACTGTTTGCTGATCAAGGCATTGAAGCTTCTAACAGGGCTGCTGTGAGAAATCACGGGGCCCCATACAGCCTACCTAACAGGCCCTCCTTTCAGAAAATATCAAATTGTAACTTTACTAAAATGCCATGGGTTTGCAGTCATGGCACAAATTGTACTCTCATCGATCAAAACCCATTAAATTCAATAGTGCTGCTCCACAAGTTCCCTGCAACTGCGTGCAAAGCATGCAGTTGGGGTACGTTAGTCTGGGGTTAATGGAGGAGGTAAAAAGCCAATATGCCTCCTCACTGATATCTGAAGAGTGATCCAAATGATGACTGCTCTTCAGAGAGTAAAGCATCTTTAAACAAGTCCTTAATTTTGTTTTAATTCTTTTTTGAATTACTTTTTTTTTGGCATTTGGCATTCAAGACAGGAAGAACACACAGGGGGCCCAACAGCAGGTGAAAGGGGCTCAGATCCTAGAACTGATCCCCCTGCAGCATAGCCAGAGGTAGAATGAGGCGTATAAGCTTGCAGGGGGATCCATGAGAGTCAGCAATAAGGCAGTACAGCCAGCCTTCCTGCTCAGCAGGTGCCTGTGCCCGCCTTTTAAACTGATGGGCCCCAGGGCCTGTACTGTCTTATTAGCTGCTCTGGCCTCCAATATTGTCCTTATTTAATAGTTGAATGGATCTTTTGTTTAACAGATTTCTATTAATAAAATATCTGGCAGAAAATGGTAGGAACACCTGGAGGTGAATATTGTTTGGATTGGAAAGGATATACTGTATTTAATTCAGTAAATAGTGCTCTCTATATATGTAAGAAGTTGCAAAACTTGTCAAAGAAAAAAACTCCAGGTTTTACTGACCTCCAGAGAAGGGTGAAGAATTTTAAACTTTTGTCCCTTCCCTGATTTAAGGATATGAAAGTGGAACTGAGCGACGCAACCATTTTTGGGGTCACAAGAGCTTTTGACATAATGTGAAAGTATATTTGCATACTAAAGCCTCGTACACACGATCGGATTTTCCGCAGACAAAATCTCTGACTTTTGTGCGAAGGCGTGTGCCTGGATTTTGTATTGCATACAAACGGCAAGGAACTGTCGGCCAACAAACATGAACGTAGTGACCTACTTTGTGGTTTTTCAGCTCTTTAGCGCCACCCTTTGGGCTCCTTCTGCTAATTTCGTGTTAGTAGAAGTTTGGTGAGTGTTGATTCATGCTTTTCATTTTGCAATTTTCAGTTCGTGCTTTTCAGTTCGCGCTTTTCAGTTTGCGCTTTTCAGTTCATTTCTGAACGGCCGTTCGTCAACCAGACATGTTGCGTAATCGAAGGAGATAACTTGTTATTTATTATTGGCCTTGAAGTTATTGCTTTGACCCAAGTCAAGTCCAGGAACAGAAGGAGGATTTCTTGGACCAAAAATTGGTTGCTTTAATAATGGTGACCAATTATGTCATATACCTTTGCTGCAGGAGCTCCAGGAGAATAATCCAGATGATTTTCAGAAATATCTCCGGATGACAGACCCCTGCTTTCACCAAGTCTTGGTACTGGTAACCCCATATATTAAGAAGCAGGACACATGCATGAGGCTTTTATTTTATTTTTTGGTTGAATAATGATTTGATTTTGTATATTTTACATATTTTTGGATGCATAGAATGCACTTTTTGTTTAAGCTCTATTGGCAGATAATTTTATTTGTTTTCTTTTTTTAATGTACAATAAAACAATTGTGGAGAATAATACTTGGCTATGTGTTTTACTTCAAATGACAGTTTGGGAGTAGGCTGTTACATTTAAAAAAATACAATATAAAATTGACAAGGAACACCAACATAGTTGTATCTTTGATAATATAATAATATTATTTTTGATATCACTAGAAAATAAAAGCCTTTTAAAATACGTTTGGCAGAATTCCATCAGTATCACCAGCAAAGCAGCTTCATTATTATCCCATTAAAGAAGAAGAGAATTGTGCTCTGCATTTCGAGATTTCATAATTTGCCACGTCACGAATGTTAATTCTCAATTACGATCACAAGTTTACAAGACCGACCGCTTCTGGCTCGTCCATGCTTCAGAGCATGCGTGTTTGTACTTTGGACTTTTGTTTGACGGACTTGTGTACACGCGCTCGGAAAATCTGACAACAGACATTTGTCCCCGGAAAATTTTACAGCCTGTCATCCATCATTTCTCAGCGGAAAATCTGACAACAATTGTCCGATGGAGCATACAAACGGTCAGATTTTCTGTCAACAGCCTGCCATCACACATTTCCCGTTGGAAAATCTGATCGTGTGTACGAGGCTTTAGGCACACTCGCTGTCGGTCCTTGCTAATTATATACATATCAATTTTCTGCTTTAGAAACGACCAGCCTGAATACAAACTCAGGTTCTAAAAGTGGACCGCTACTACATAGCTGGTGAATTTATGGAAGCTGCAGGCACACCCAGAACTGCCATTATGACTGGTGTTCCTAAGCTGAGCTACTATATGGTTTTGGAAACAGCGATATAGAGCTTTATAAATGCAGCAGGATGTCCATTTAGATGTCCAGAACGTAGCACAGCCCTGGGAAATTTGCAACAGCAATAATAAATTGAGTCCAGGTGTTATGATAATAGTTTCAGGCAGTTGACAGGCCAGAAACTGTCATCTGTAAGTTAGCTAGTTTCTTGTTGCCATGGTTTAGTAGGTAATAATTTCTATACTATTATTAAATAAAACTAGATTTCTAGATTCTAGTATACTGTCTGTCTTTGGTGTTTTCCATGGTGCAAAACAAATGTTATTCCCTGAGGACCTATGCAGTTCAAGAGTACAGTATCTGTCTATATGATTAGTAAATACTTGTATTTTTACATGAAAATCTAGAACTGTCTGTATAAGCACAATTCTGTTTCTCGCCGCCGGGGGCCTTTCCATAGTAGAATTTAGCAATTGCGCAATTGAGGAGTAATTGAAATGTAAATCAATATAGCGGTCTTTCATAAAGAGCATTTATAAATGAGACGCCAGTGGTATAAGCAGGAAAACGACAAGTAGTGTGGGAGTAAAAAAGTTGCCAGTCTGCAAATTAAAACTTACACAGATTTATAGGATGTCACCAGAATTCTGAATTTCAGCTGTTGTATTTGGAATTTACTTTAAAGGACAATCGGCAGCAGCGTAAAACAAGCCGAAGAGCCATGAAAACATTTTTCATTTGCCAAAGTCAGTACATTGATAATGGGATTTCTAATCTAAATATGGACATGGATTTTAGTGCCTTCCCTCTAAATGCACTTTTAGCTTTATTCCCTGTCTGGCGTGGTAATGATGTTTTCTCTGAGCATTTTGGCTCAAGTTCTACGGTTATTGTTTACTCTACTATATTTTATCTCCTGCTGTTTGCTGGATTTAGGTGAGATTTATATTTGCCAGCAGCTGCTAAATATATTCATTTTCCTGACCTTGCAACAAAAAGGTGCTGTTTTAAAAATGTTCTTGCAATTAGGGAAGGCTTGTCAGTTTTAGATTAAATGGGTAATAATATTCTATTCCCCAACAAACTGTCTGTTCCATTCTACTGTCTATATATGGATCCATCTTCCAATTCACCTTTTTTAAACTTTGTTTTGAAAACAGTAGGAAAAAACTAGCCTAGTTCTCAAAGCTCTTTATTGCTGAACATAATGTGTAAATGTGTTAAGATACTTTTGAATTAGAAATAATTTCTGCCCTCCAGCTTGTTTACCAAACATACACTATTGTTAAAAGTATTTGGACACCTGACTTTACACACACATGAACTTTAATGGCATCCCAGTCTTAGTCCGTAGGGTTCAATATTGAGTTGGCCCACCCTTTGCAGCTATAACAACTTCAACTCTTCTGAGAAGGCTGTCCACAAAGTTTAGGAGTGTGTCTATGGGAATGTTTGACCATTCTTCCAGAAGTGCATTCGTGTGGCCAGGCGCTGATGTTGGACAAGAAGGCCTGGCTTACAGTCGCCGCTCGAATTCACCCCAAAGGTGTTCTATTGGGTTGAGGTCAGGACTCTGTGCAGGCCAGTCAAGTTCCTCCACCCCAGACTCGCTCGTCCATGTCTTTATGGATCTTTCTTTGTGCACTGGGGCGCAGTTATGTTGGAACAGGAAGGGGCTATACCCAAACTGTTCCCACAAAATTAGGAACCCGGAATTCTCCAAAATGTCTTTGTATGCTGATGCCTTAAGAGTTCCCATCACTGGAACTAAGGGGCCAAGTCCAACCCCTGAAAAGCAGCCCCACACCATAATCCCCCTTCCACCAAGTGATTTGGAGCAGTGCACAAAGCAAGGTTCATAAAGATATGGATGAGTGAGTTTGGGGTGGAGGAACCTTAACTGGCCTGTGCAGAGTCCTGACCTCAACCCAATGGAACACCTTTGGGATGAATTAGAGCAGAGACTGCGAGCCAGGCCTTCTCATCCACATCAGTGCCTGACCTCACAAATGCGTTTCTGGAAGAATGGTTAAACATTCCCATAGACACACTTCTAAACCTTGTGGACAGCCTTCCCAGAAGAGTTGAAGCTGTTTTAGCTGCAAAGGGTGGGCCAACTTAATATTGAACCCTACGGACTAAGACTGGATGCCATTAAAGTTCATGTGCATGTAGAGGCAGGGGTCCCAATACTTTTGGAAATATAGTGTATATATACTTACATACACACACAAATGTGTGTTTGAGCTTTGGGGTGCACAACCTAATGCAATAGGCTACGCTTCACTTATGACAACAGTAATTTTATTTGAATTATCTTTTAGAAACCCAGATGCATTAGTGAACGTAGTGGTTATATCAGCAGCCATTTAGTGTGTGGTGTGGAGTTTGTAGGGCTAAAGACGGTGCTACAATAATGATGAGATATTCCCTGGAGTTTGGCATAAAATATGCTGGGGTAGTCTCATTTTTTTAAAGAAAGAATTGCACACAAGACGTTCTGAAAGATTTCCCTCAATGTGGACCCAAATATTATACGAAAGGTAGCTAATGATTGGAAACCACCAGCACTTATTCATACATGAGATTGTGGCTTAGAGTGGGAACTTTCATTATAATACAGTATAATAAAAGTTAAAGATTTCTATTTGTTTCCTGCTGCCATGGCCAATATGACTACACAATCATAATTGCATAATTTGTGACAGAATGTTTATACTGCAGTGACAGATGTTGAAAAATGAAGATGCAAGTGTGTGTGTGAAAAGTTTGAAAAATAAAGAAGGTAAAAATATGTAATGAAGAAGTTTATTCTTTAATGTGATAAAGGAAAAAAACATTGTATTTGGGAGTGAATTAGAGAGATGAATAAGTACAGAAGAGTTGAAGATATTGATGTGTTATTTCTTCATGTATCTTTACATAAACTGTTGCTTCAATTGCTTTTAAAGTAGCTGCGTAGGAAGAAACTGACTTTAATTCTTGTAAACTATTTTGGAGGAAGTTTAAATAGTTTCAAAGCAATTTTTTTAAAGCTTCTATAGATATATTTTTATTTAATGTCATTTAGGAAGGTTTTCACTGGGGAGACCTCCTATACTCTATACTCTATCTATTACATAAGGTTTTTTCCTTGCTATGGGATGTTTTTTATGCATAGCTAAAACTTTTCATGGACACATCTTCAAGATAACAATAGACTGTCCATGTTGATTATACATATTTTTTTATTGACCTTTTAGCAAATTAGTGCTGTTTTAACAACATTGCATTATTTCTTTGCTAAACAAAATCTCATGAGTGACAAAATGGCTATCCTAAATTGTTCATAATTTTTTTTATCAGTCATATTAGGATTTATGGATAGCTGATAGTGTGTGTACGTGTGATTAAAAAAAAAAATTCTATAAAGTTATTGACAAGAATAATTTAGGTGTAAGTCTTACATGCCTCAAAGAAACTTTATCAGCTGTAAAATATTTAGTAAAAACACCCCCTGTGAAAGATGACTCCTAAGACTGACCTCTCAAGCAAGTGTCTAGTCTTAAATTTTCTCTTTGAAAACTATAGTGGCTGGAGTATCTTCTGCATGCTTCTGAGTTCCCTACTGTGTGCTGTGCTTTCTTCTGGCCTCTACATCACTACTGTGCCCTGCATTGACACAGGGCTTGCAAATGGAATAAGCACACAGCAAGTGAAATCATTGTAAATCTAGAACTTCTGATCTGCACATTTGCTCTATATTAAAGGTCTTTGCCTCAGACAAGAATATGTTTTGTTTTGTTTTATGCTATGGACTTGCTGTACAAAGCCTTTCTGAGGTGAATTTTTTTTCTTTGCTGTCTTGCCCTCTCTGTGGGCACGCAGCTTATGGAGCCAGCGTTGCCAGGATAGGGAGTGGAATCCCCCAGCCAGGCAGTCACTTGTACTGGTGGTTCAGGCACAGAGGAGCCTTCTCCGTTCCTTGCATCAGTGCAATCGGACAGCGGGGCCGCCAATGTGTGTAAATCCCTCCCTGCATGCACTGAGGGCAGCCCAGTGGGAAGGACTTACACAGAGTGTCTGCTGCTGTAAGCAGCACCGTGATACCTCTGGAAACCAAGACAGAGAAGAAGAGTGACTCCTCCCTTCCTAGACTTTGAGAGCCAATAGGAGAGCGGCTGCTTGTGCAGGGGCTAGAGCGCTAAAGCATGACCATGTGAAGTATTGTGGAGAGGTTGGACACTGCTATGGGAGGGAAGCCAGAGGTCACTGCTATAGGGGAAAGGAGGGGGGGCAGAGGACAATACTGTGTGTGTGGGGGGGATGTAAAGGGGCAGAGGACACTGCTTTGGAAAGGGTCACCCCCATAGCAGTGTCCTCTACTGGCTTTCACATCACCCTCCCCTGAACCCTCTATTCTGAGTACAATGCATTCCTCATCCCGGTATTCTGAGCACAATGCATTCCTCATCCCTGTATTCTGAGCACAATGCATTCCTGAACCTTGTATTCTGAGCACAACGCATTCCTGAACCCTGTATTCTGAGCACAACGCATTCCTGAACCGTGCATTCTGAGCACAATGCATTCCTGAACCCTGTATTCTGAACACAACGCATTCCTGAACCCTGTATTATGAGCACAACACATTCCTAAACCCTGTATTCTGAGCACAACACATTCCTGAACCCTGTATTCTGAGCACAACACTTTCCTGAACCCAGTATTCTGAGCACAACGCATTCCTGAACCCTGCATTCTGAGCAAAGCACACTCCTGAATCCTGTATTCTGAGCACAGCACATTCCTGAACCCTGTATTCTGAGCACAATGTGTTCCTGAACCCTATATTCTGAGTGTAACGCACTCCTTTGAAAAAGCACAAAAGGTTTTTTTGGGGCAGAATCGTACATTTTTGGTCCCTTAGGGCTCATTAAGAGGGATGATCAGTTCCATCCTCTGTACAGAGCCGCTGGTAGGTTTAATTCCGTGAACTTTGAAATAAATAAGTTGGTTTTGTGTTGCTGTTTGGGCACTCAGGCTCAAAAAAGGTTTGTCATCATTGCCATAGATGAATGAAAAATGTTTCCTTTCTCCAGGGGTGTCGTTTGGGGGAATGCCTCCTGTAGTGCTATTGTGTTCAGCAGGAGGACTTTGGGAGTCTTCCTGGGTAGCAGAATACAATGATTACTACTAGTGGCTATACCCGCTGGCAGTAATTGCTTGTAGAAAAATCCGGATCAACTTGCATACAATCAGTCTTCCCATACATAGATTGAAATTTAGCCGGTCCCTGCTGAATCTGCCAAAATTTGATCCATGCATGGCTGGCTTAATTGTTGGCTGTTACGTAGTAAGTCCTAGTTTTCTGACCTGGCTGCCTGTATGCTGAGTGATTGTGTGATTATAACAAAGACAACACCTACCACTTGGCAGTCAATTTATCGAAGACTGCCTTCAAGATCAATGTGCACAGAATTGAAGCAAGTAAGAATCTTCAGTAGTTTGTGCTAAAGTCCCTAATGTGTTGACATGTCCTCTTTGTAAAAAAATAAACTAACCTCAATGGGACCCCTGCACAGTTTAGATTGTTGATCACTATATTTATAGGATTGCAGATTGCACAAAATTGGAAATGGGACAATGTATGATTGTAAATAAAATAAAGAACAGGAGACAACCATGAGACGCCCCTGGTCTTTCTAAATATATGAAAACTTTTTCTGATGGGCCTGCATTTATTACTAGACAGCACTGCTTAGTCGGTGTACACTAGCATCAACCTAAGGAAGAACGTTAAATGTAGTCCGGGGGGGGGGTTCATAGTGGTAAAGTGATTTTCAGTTGTACTGTTTCATGGCTGACATTATCACTGCTACCAGCAGCATACTTGATGGTGGTTTGTAATGTAAAACAAAATATAGCTGCCTGTTGGCAAGACATATATAAGCTGCCCATTTGTTCTAAGGCTGGCAAGGATGTCTGGGAATATGTATGCATTGTGAAACGATTCTCCTATTTTTTTAACCAGCTTCTTATAAAGTAGTTGTTGAAACTAAGGATATGAAATGTTCTTAAATTGATAGGCAGATCTTGAATCCTTTTTTTAAATCAACTTCACTGCTGATTTAAAAATAAGCAATGCTGCTCTTGCTGCAATACTTGTCTTGTTTCTCACAGAAAATCCACTGTACTGGTGGCCATTGATTTTCCTGAAGTTGAATTAGAGCCAGGGCCATTTAGCCCACTTCCTGTTAGGCCAGGCCATTATGGCCATTATGGACAACCCCTGGTGGTCAATCTGGGCCCACAGCACAAAACTGCAAAGAGTGCGTGGATATCATAACATCAGTTCCGCTTTTCATGTTATTGAAGACAGCCCATCGCTGATGTCAAAAAGCAAAAATGTATCACATGGCCATCTAGAGGACCTCAGGAAAAAAGTTACGTATAAGGAGATTTAAAAAAAATATATGGGCAGTGTAGAAAACTTTAGGAATCTATAGTCATCTTCTTGACAGCACTCTCTCAGATTAGTATATAAAGTTGAAGGTTGTGCTATTGGTGGCACTGCTGTTCTTGCTATGCTCCCCTATAGAAGACATTTTTTTTAGTGAGACTAACTGCTTCAACATTATCCTTTTAAGAGACACTGCAGTGCATTACTAGTGGTATAATATTTAAAATACCTCTGTAAAGACTTTGCTATTACATGCCTAGTGGTAGTACTAGTCAGCCCTCAAGCATAGAGACAAAGCAGATCAAAAAGTATTTTCAACTCATGTACTGACACTCAGAACAGCTTAGGCTTGATCTAACTTCAATCTTTGCTACCCTACTCAGAACTATATGTAGACAGCACTATTTTTGGTCTGCAATGGTTATTGGTGTGGGGCAGATGGTTTTGGTAAGCATGTGAAAACGCTATGGATGGGACTTTGCTTCACGTGTATTAATATTTGTTTAGAAATACTTTTCCTAAAAAGTATTTTCCGAAAGTATGCCTGAAGTCAAAAATATGTTTTTCAATGTTCTAGACAAAAATTGACAGTTTGCATAAAGTTTCTCCAAATAAATAGCTGTGTACTTCCTAGTATAATAAGATTTAGAGTGAGATTTGGTAAAGTCAGTGCTGTGCTGTGTACTATTCTCCGTACTGGAGGCTCTGACATAAGGAAGATAAGCATTGCCTATATCAAGATGGCCACCACTACAGTACACTGAGGCACAATGGAGAACAAAGTATGGGTGAGTAATAAGGAAAGATCAGCTGCAGTAAGACCGTGGCAATACTGGTGAACCACCCTTTAGCCTCTGCCTGCCTTTTTATGGACACAGTTTTCTGAGTTCATTTTCTTATTAACGTGCATCTTTGCAAATATTTCCAAGTGGATTGTCTAAAGTTTCCCAATATTTTTTAAAATAAGCGATCTACATATTTTTAAATAAATTCCATTGGGTGTCTTCTTAGTTAACTAAAGGTAGTTTACAGCCTGTTTTTGCTATGTAAATAGACACTTTACACACTATGAATACTTTCAGCGTATTAGAGGTGGTTTTATTAAAATTATGTTTTATTTTGATAGCTTAGCTTGTGGATATAAGTCTGGATATCATTGGTTTTATATTCTTAATGTGCACTTGAGTTGATTCGATTTCATGCTAATATTGGTAAAAAGGGTTTCTGCTTGCAGACAGCAATTCTGATATATTGATAAGATTGTGACCACTGCAGTTAATCTACTGTGAATATCAACTAAGCCATTAATAATGCAATTTTGTTAAAGAGGAGCTTGACAAAATACTAAAAACATGTTTATAGCCTAAATACTGAAACTGTTAAGCCTCATAATTTCATTTTTGTTAATGTCAAAGTCAATAAAATCCTTCCACTAGTCCTAATTTGTAGAGTGTCACAGTAGTGTAATATGTTTGCCTAGTAGTGGATGTTGAATGATCACAGATATGTGATCTTATATTATTTATACAGTTATACTGCAGTAAACATCCCTACAGCCTGCACGTTTAAAAGCAGTTCTGCTTTCGCAGAGCCAATATTTCTATGCTTAAAGGTTTCCACTTGAACTCCAGAATATTTACCCTCCTTTATGACCAGGACATTTTTTGCGATAGGGCACTGCTTTATTTTAGGTGATAATTGTGCGGTCATGCAACACTGTACCCAAATGAAATGTATGGCATTTTTTCCCCACAAATAGAGCTTTCTTTTAGAGGTTTTTGATTACCACTGAGTTTTTTTTTATTTTTTGTGCTATAAAAAAAATAAACAACAATTTTGAAAAAAACAAAAAACAATATTTACTTTCTGCTATAAAACATATCCCATAAAGTAAAAAAAAAATATTCATAAATTTAGGTCAATATGTATTCTGCTACATATTGTTGGTAAAAAAAAAATGCAATATTGCGGCAGAAATTTTGACACTAATTTAAACTTTTGACACTTTGTGGGAGCCAGTATAACCAATATATGATCAGTGCTAAAAATATGCACTGTCACTGTACTAACACTGACACTGGTTGGGAAGGGGTTAAGCATCTAGGGTGATCAAAGGGTTAAAGGGTTAAATGTGTGCCTAACCAGTGTTTGTGTTTACTATGTGTGCTGCTTTTACTAAGGGCAATGAGGGATTGTATTTCCTGCTTAGCAGGGACACAAAATCCATCCCTTTCCCCCTGTCAGATAACCAGAGCTCCATTCTTTGTCTCGCCTTGCTGATCAGCAGGTGCTGGCGGACATCTATTGGCCGGTACTCCCTGATCAGCTTGTGCTTTGTCAAATCACAGCACAGGCACCGCGGAGTGTGCGTGGAGTGTGCGCTCCCTACCTGGAAGTGCTGGATCACATACTAGGTACGTGATCCGGTGCAGGAGAGTCACTCTGCTGCCATATAACTATTTTTTTGACTTGTATTGAACTGTATGAGACAGTTTTGAGCCACTGCAACTTGTTTACTAATGTGATTTTGGTATTTTCCCATGTCTCCCCATTCTGTTTAACACTAATTCATTTAGATCCAGCTAGACCTTACCCATCTCTTTTTATGTTTACTCAGTCAGTGTTAGTTATTCACAAAGACAGGGCTCAGGAAAGTCAATGGGGTTGATTTAGTAAAGGCAAATAGACTTTACACTTTATAAGCGTAGTTGCACTCTGCAAGTGCAGTTGCTCCAGAGCTTAATAAACAAGGGGAAGCTCTACTGACTTTCATCATCCAATCATGTACAGGCAAAAATGCTGTTTTTTTTTTTTTTTTTTCCCTTGCATGTTTTTCCTTACATTGGGTTTTCTTTGCAAATTGAAGCACCACCTCATTTACTCTGGAGCAACTGCACTTGTAAAAGTGCACAGCCTATATGCCTTTTGTAAATCCAACCCAATGTCTTCTTACACTTAAAGACATTCATTTAGCTAAAGTAAAATGGCTTTGGATTAAACTTCTGTGTCTTATTGAAGTGTAAAGCTGCCTGTGGATGGTGTCAAGTCAGCAGATGACCATACTGTCCAGACAGGATAAAATATAAACTACAGCGCTAGCAAACACAACATCAATAAATATAGTGAAAAACAATAAAAAAGTGAATGTCCATATAAGGTGACTGATGTGCTCCAATCCAAAAAAGTCCAAAGTGCTCCAGAGTTTTCAGATGCGCAAAACACTCCCTCCTGTGTCCCCACTCACCAGATGGAATGGACCGCTAGCTTTTCAGTCTAGGGGTCACTTTGGGCTTATAATGGTTCCGAGACTATCTGACGTCACTTCCGGTTATCAGTGAAACACACGCCATGAGCGGCGCTTTTGTACTCACAGCTCTCTGACTTTTTATGCCTGATTTTATCTTCCTTTATGTAAGTATCCATTTTTATATACGCAATAAATTCATTGCCAAATGGTACTTCACTATAGTCCCTTCCTTTCGTTTTTGGGTACTAATTATCTCGGCTGAGTATCTGTAACAAGTGAGATCTGCCTAATGATTTGATGTCAAGTTGCCATCCCCGGCCACCATTATCAGCCCAAAGTGACCCCTAGACTGAAAATCTAGGGGTCCATTCCATCTGGTGAGTGGGGACACAGGAGGAGATGTTTTGCGCAGCTGAAAACTCTGGAGCACTTTGCACTTTTTTGGATTGGAGTACATCAGTCCCTTTACATGGACATTCACTTTTTATTGTTTTTTCACAATATTTAGTGATGTTGTGTTTGCTAGCGCTGTAGTTTATATTTTATCCTGTTTGTCTAGTGAATAGCACTTTGTGCACAGCAGCTGCATTTCTATTTTTACCTTTATCTTTTTCTATTCGTCACATTTGCCACACCATTAGCGCAAGTTTATATATTTAGAATATTTTATGTTCAATACTGTCCAGACAGACTCAGTCTAGGGAGATATGACAAGGTATAAAGTTCAATTTCAAACAGAAAAATCTACAAAATATTGAAAAACTATTTTAGGTGGACTGACTATTAAAATGTCTAATACTCTGTATTTAAATACTTGCTTTTGTTAGAATTTGTTTTTGATTGACAATATTTTCCCATATACTGTATGTTTGAGGCTCAAAAGCAGAGGTTTATTGTTATTTCACCAGCCTGACATTTACTGTAGATTAGGCTGCTTAGGTTCCAAACTTTCGCAAAAGGGATACCTACGCTGTATGCCCCACACGCAAAAGCTGTGGTTTCTATTTTTTGGGGGGTTTTTTTGCCTTCCAGAGTTCTGTCTGTTATTTGTGACTATTCCACAGTATTGGTGAAAGCCAATTACATTATTTACTCTTTCATTTGTCCTTATCTTCTCAAACCACAGTCTGCTAGATGAGTTGCAATAATAGTAATGTTGGAACAAGCTGTTCCTCTGAAAGCTATATAAGGTAAGGTAGTCAGACAAGCTGCATTTTTTATAACTAGATATAATGCCTAGCTGTAGAAAACCACAGCACTATTAGCTTCCGATTCTCTGTAAAGGAATGTTTCCTATGAAATTAGCAAGTGTTGCAGTACATTGGTGACAATTAAATTGTTCAGGACTAATTAGTTTTCAAGCATTATTGATTCTGTATACAATTGCAGGTGGTACACTTAAAGGGTGGGCTTATAGTGCAAGGGTTATTGACACAAACTTTCACAAATAACATGTGTAATCACCAGTAATTGCATTTTTTTATCATCTCCAAGTCACAAGAGTAAACATCAAATATCATTTTTGGATTAATTATGCATTTTATAATCTATCTGAACAATTGATTTTGCTGTTTAAATGTACTACAGGCAAAACAATTTATGGAGACTGCTGTGAGCTGTCAGAAGCATAGAAAGATGGATTGATGAGTTAAGTGCTTTACATGTTCATAGATTCAAGTTAGATTGAGGTGTCATTGACATGTTGACATCATGCAGAGCTGCAATTACAAATGGAAACACACATTCCTAGCCTATCAATCTTTCTATCTGAAGAATGGAGTTTTCAATATGTAATTCTTGTAATGTGCATAGGAACTAAGTAAGATTGTGCCTACATAGTCTCACCCACATCTAGTTTTCCTGTTTTATATAAAACTGGCAGCTTTCATGGAAGGAATTATGCAGGAACAAGCTAGATAGCTGATCTACTGTTGTTTACATCTGCTGTCAGCAGTTAGGCAAAAACTGTGTTCGCCAGAAATAATGAAATTTAGAAATTAGAATTTTTTTTTAGTCATGATTAAGTTATACCTTTTCTGGATGTAGAGCCTTAAAATATGATTGTTCTCTATGAAAAGTTATAGTATTAGGTCATATTAACATTTATAATGGTATTGTGTGTGTGTTATGAATGTGAGAGAACAATGTA
This sequence comes from Lithobates clamitans, assembly GCA_037952925.1. Taxonomy (NCBI): domain Eukaryota; kingdom Metazoa; phylum Chordata; class Amphibia; order Anura; family Ranidae; genus Lithobates; species Lithobates clamitans. Next base: position 2,591,521 of record JBBGZY010000012.1, on the reverse strand, counting down.
ATGTATAGATCACCTTCCGTTTTCAATATTTATAAAATCAAAAAATATTATTTAGTGGGGTTTTCCATTGCACTCAGCAACCACAACTTAATATGCTATCTTTTTGTATCTTTATTTTACTGTCATGTTGCCTGGGGTTCTTCAAATAGGGACCTAATGAAGCATGAGAAGTGGTCTGTGGTACAATTAAACTAGGGGGAATCTGAGTGGTGAAGCCAAACTTGAGTTGCAGCATAAGTTAAAACGAGAATTTGTATGTGGTGTATGGACTGCAAGTGGCACTTAGGGAGAAGGGGCATGCAATAGCCAAAGCTGGGAGACTGCTGCAGAGTGAGGTGGGCTTAGGATTGGCCTGCTGGTGCAAAACAAGTTTGCCATTGCAAGGAGGTGGCATCAACAGGGGCTGGAGCTGGAGAAATCCAGGTCCAGGAGGACTGCCATTAGAGAACGTGCTCGGGATATTGTTTAGTGTCACACAAAGTTTGCCCTGCAGGTGGTCAATCATGCAGCCTTACTGCACGATCGCCCACCTGCAGGGCAAACTTTGTCTGTCAAAGCACTGCAGAGTTCTATATTAGCATAAACACTAGGCCAAGCTTACATGTAGTTTCAATAGAGAGTGCAAATAGCAAAGTAAGAGCCTGGCATCAACTTACCAGGTAGAAACAGTAGTGAACAAGACAAGTTTTCCAACAAGTCTGAATACTAGAACAATACAGCAGCAATTGCCAGCAGGCCTAGAAACTTTCCACAAATATGAGATTGTTGCCCGATGTCACAGGATTAGGTGAATGTCATCTAATGTCTATGGTTACACTCAGAGAAGGGCACAGTGTGTCACCAGTCCTTTGATCCTTATTTTATCGCTTGGCAGTTCAGAGAAGCAAGATATTCTGAAGTTGCCAGCTTTATTGAGCTGTTAATATGTGTTGCATATTGATAACTTTAACAGCAAACACTTTGTCATTAAAGCTTCTGTGTCTGCATCTTTCCATAAAAAGAGGAAACAACTGAAAAATGGGAGCAGAAATAAAAGGCAGTGAGAAATGTTTGCCAAATATAGTGAGAACAATACAGAAGCTGAGAATGAGGCTGATATACTAAAGGTGTAAATTGTCCACTCAATAAAGTCAATTGAAGTCAATCTTCACACATTTCATTGTGTGAACATCCTCAAATATATTAGTAAATCAGTCTCAATGTGGAAGTGGGACCTTTCACATCAGGGCCTAAAGTTCCTGCTTGTTGGTGTCAAATCTTTTTGGTACTCCATTTCACAATTCTAATATGTTCAGTATTAAAATAAGGGGACACGACATTTTGCTTGTTTATTAAGTTGTAGTATGCAGTGTGATTCAGATCATGTCCTTTGTCAGGTGTACCACTTGGAGAATATTCCAAGGCTATGTATCTAATAAGTCATATGACGGCTTTAATCCAAAAGTTGGTTAGAATAATAAAAAATAAAAAAATCCGATTGTAATTCAGCCTACTTGGAATCACAGACCCTAAGATATTCATTCAATATGCCTCTTTCTAAGGTAGCAAATTATTTCATTATCTCTTTTCCCTGGGGAACACAATTTTAAAGAACTAATTTCAGCTGGGAAGCTTTGTGTTCTTCTGATTGTGTATTACCAATCCAAAAGGTGCACTGCAGGGGGTCAGGTTTTTGCAGTGCCAAAGGAATAAATGAAAAATGTAGCTTGCAAATTTTAATACATTTCTCTCTCCTTTTGTAGGATGAATTATGGACATGTTTGATACAGCTTGAAGGTTGTGGTATGTAATACACCATAATATTTTGTTACTGTGTTGCTTTAATATATTGTAAATGTCTTGATTATTTTGCAATGTAGCATTAGTAAATATATTTGTAAATTTAAAATGTTGTAATGTGTTTCATATACATGCTCAGGATAGTATGTGTTTGTATGTAGCCCTGGAAAGGATGTACATACCCCAAAATGTGTCAGCCTTACATTTACCTGCTAATAATAAACATTTTTATCAAGTAGCAAGTTATTGAAAGAATGAAAGAACACATATCTGTATACGGTGAAGAAAACAGTGGCAACTACTGAAAAAAAATAATATATATACACAGTATATAGTACAATATATATTCTATATAGTACAATACTGTGCAAAAGTTTTGGGCAGTATGAAAAAATGCAGTAAATTAGGAATGCTTTCAGAAATAGAAGTTTTGATAGTTTTTTTTTTAGCAGTTAACAAAATAGAAGGTAATTAACAGAAGAGAAATCCAAGTCAAATCAATATTTGGTGTGACTGCCCTTTGCCTTCAAAACAGCGTCAATTCTTCTAGGTACACTTGCACACAGTTTTTGATGGAACTCGGCAAGTAGGTTGTTCCAAACATCTTGGAGAACTAACCACAGATCTTCTGAGGATGTAGGATGACCTACATCCTTCTATCTCTTCATGTAATCCCTGACAGACTCAATGATGTTGAAATTAGGGCTCTGTGGGGGCCAAACCATCACTTCCAGGACTCCTTGTTCTTTTTTACACTGAACATAGTTCTTCAGCACATCTTTCCCACCTTTTGTGTGGACCGTGGCTGTGGAGGTATTGTGCACAGTGCCCGTGAGACACACGTCCTTCTTGTCTCGCCAATGTATTGCCATCATCTTACCCTTCTGCCAGGCGACCATTTCTCCGGTTTTTAGTTTTTTCTTGCCAAACATAGATGGCATGTCACGTCTGTTAGGCCTAACTGTACCATAGGCATTAGTCTTGTTTTGGATCAAAACCTCAAACAGTTCCGGCGACGTATAGAAATTGTCCATGGTCACACAATATCCCTGGTTCAGTAATGGCTCCAGCAGTGTAAGGACAGATGATGTGGCCATCCCATAGTTGCTGTACCTGGGGTTGAACTTCGTGCCTTTACCGGTGTAAATGACCGAGTTCCATATGTACCCAGTGGATGACTCGCAGAGAATGTATGATTTGATGCCAAACCGCGCTCTTTTGGATGCAATATACTGGATCCAGCTTAGGCGTCCCTTGTAGGCCATCAAACTCTCATCCACGCTGACGTCCCTTTCTGGCACGTAGGCCCGCTGGAAATTGTTCCTAATAATTTGGCATACCTCCCAGATTTTTTTTAGCTTGGGCGCAGGATGCGTGGCCTCATCAAACTCGTCATTGTTAGTGAAGTAAAAATATTTCATGATGAGGGAAAAACGGTATTCGGACATTACAGTACCAAAAAACGGAGTGGCCAGTAACTTGTTGGTGGTCCAGTACCATTTCTGGCGCGGTTTCCCCACCACCCCCTGAAGAATAATGAGTCCGAGAAACAGCCAGATGTCCTCTTTAGTCACCGGTTCCCACCTTCTGCTTCGGGAAAACCTGGCATGCAGCGTAGCGGATTGCTGCTCTTGGTAGCAATTTGTCTCTGTGACAATTATTTCAATTACCTCCTCTGTGAGAAATAATTGCAGGTATGCCAGAAGTTGTCACGCTCAACTTCGACCTTCATCCCAGGTGATCCAGTGAAGGGAAATCTTGGGGGCGCTACCTGGTCCATATCGAACTCAATAGGGCACCGAGTGCGCACATCGCTGATGTCAGGTGCAGGATCATCACCGCTGTCACCACTGTCACTTGTCAGATCAGTGTCAGACGACAAATCTCCCCACGACTCACTATCGCTCAGTTCTGGGAGCAACTCCGTGTCGCTGTCATTCAACTGCTCCAAAGGCGATTTTGTAGCGAAATGGCGCTTTTTGGATTCCATCTTCTCAATATTTTATTGGAGGCAAGGGGCACTGGGGCAAGGGGCACTGTATCAGTGAGATCTGAGATGATACAATGTAATCCTCTCAGATTACACTGTATCAACTCTTTTTATATGTGTGTTTTGTGTTTGAACTTTTGAACTTTTTGAATTTCCCGCCCAGTTCCGCTCCCATACGCCGCTGCTGCTCGCAGGGAACGGAACTAGGAAGTGAGATGCGGTGATCGTGCTGGCAATCACAGCGGAGCACAGCCGAGGACAGTGGAGGGCATCGCTGGAACCCAGGAGAAGGTAAGGGCTCCGCTGGATGCTCTGCAATGTTACCCCGAGCGTGACTCGGGGTTACCGCTCCTGACAGAAAAAATCAGACCCGAGCCATGCTCGGGATTACCGCCAGGGAGGTTAAGTTTCCTTAGCCAACCACTGTTTTTATGGCGCTCAATGTTGCCTGTTTTTTTGTGCTTCTTCAAAAGAGCTTGAGCAGCACATTTTAAAGCTACAATCTGCTTTGAAATCTTTGCCTGGAAGTGACCTTGCTGATGCAGTATAACCACCTTGGGGGTTATTTATGAAAGTGCAAACTACAAGTGCAAAGTGCACTTGAAATTGCACTGTAAGTAAACTTGGAAGTGCAGTTGCTGTAATCTGCTGATATTAATATCCAAACATGTGCAAGCTAAAATGCTGTTTTTTATTTTCCTTGCATGTCCCCCTCGGATTTACAGCGACTGCACTTCCAAGTGCACTTTCGGTGCAATTTCAAGTACACTTTGCACTTGTAGTTTTGCACTTGTAGTGCAAAGTGGATTTGCCTTTAGTAAATAACCCCCACTGTGTCTTGTTACTGTACTTACTACTGTCTTGCCATGGTGTATGACCTGTGACATGAAACTGTTTTCCACAACCTCAACTTTGTAGCAGAGTCTGGCTGTTTTACCCCTTCAACCTACATATGATGATGATCATAAGCACCCGCTTGGTATAATTGGTTAATCATACACATGTCTCTAATCATACAAAATCCCTGACTTTGTGCAAGTGTACAAACTGTGCAAGTGTAAGAATTAAAGGAAAAGGGTAGTCACACCAAATATTGTTTTTATTTGGATTTGTCTTCTGTTTGCTTACTTTGCACTTTGTAACTTGATAAAAATAAATGCTGAAATACTGTATATATCTTTGGTAACATTTTTACTTTACAACATTTATTCACACCTGCCTAAAACATTTGCACAGTACTGTATATAAAAATACAATCTGTATAAATATTGCCATATAGTATATATTCAATATATACCATAGTACATCATATATGTGTCCTTTGTAAGCAGTTACATATCTATCAGTGTGATATATGAGATTGCAAGCTTAGATAATGACTTCTATTTTTGCCTCATTGCAGCACACTGTGAGCATGATTTATATAGTCTAGAAATCCTTGGACAATGCATTCATTATAAGCAGTCTAGGGTGTGCATTACTAATAACTTCCCAGTTGCCAGCAGCAGTTACTATTATCATTGCCTCTGTTTGCTGAATATTTTTCTTACTTTGCATTTGGATAAAACATTAAATATTCTGATTATGATGCAATGTTTAAGAAAATTTGTCTTTATTATATACCTTTTTTGTTAGTATAAAACAGTAAAGCTCAGTATAAATCCTAGGTGGGAGGTTGTCAATGAAGCTTGTGTTCAAGAGCGATTAATAAAACGGTTCTATCTAGGCAAATATAATGTATGAATATCAACAATACTGGCAATAAGTGTCAAAGCTGGGTTAGCTATCAATTTAATCATGCATCCAGCAAATGTGATTTTGTTTCTAGAGCTTGTTGAAAAAAGAATTCTCCTTGTAGTGACATCTTTAGTGTTGGGTGGGATTTTGTATGTTAAATAATACTCCACCTTCTCAATTACACAGGCAGTTGTTGAGATCACGTAACAGTGAAATGCTTCCTGATGTATTTCCTGATGTCGTCCAACTTCCATTGACTTTTATTTCTTTCAGATTAGCTTTTATCAACCTCACAGTAAAAGGCAATTATTGTCAAATAAATACCATTATTACTACATACAGCTCTCCCACTAGTACATATATAGCTATTTTTTGTTATGTTGAATGTGCAAATAGAGTATGCAAGGAATTTTGAAGAATTTAAAAGTAAGATCTTTTTTAATAGTTTCCTTCAAGGAAAAAATGTGATGCCATAAATACATTTTACATCTACATCTGGATAAATTAATTTGTGTAGCTGCCCAGGCAAAAACATTTTAATAAGGCAAAACAGAATTTCCGCTGTGGGACTTCTACTGTTTTACTGCGCATTTGTTCCTTCTTTTATGACCAACTACTTAAGCTAACAAGACAAAGCTGTTGGGCCTTATGACTTGAATTTGTCTGTTTGTTTTTTATTGTGCCCTAATGCACCTCAACAGAATAATAATGAATATGTAACTTTCCTTTGAAATGTTATTTCTTTATATATATATATATATATATATATATATATATATATATATATATATATATATATATGGGATGGGCCGAACACCCCTGGTTCAGTTTGCACCAGAACATGCGAACAGGCAAAAAGTTTGTGCAAACAAGTGACCCCTATTAAAGTCTATGGGACACGTACATGAAAAATCAAAAGTGCTAATTTTAAAGGCTTATATGCAAGTTATTGCCATAAAAAGTGTATGGGGTCCTGGGCGCTGCCCTAGGGGACACGTATCAATGCAAAAAAAGTTTTTAAAACAACCATTTTTTCAGGAGCAGTGATTTTAATAATGCTTAAAGTGAAACAATAAAAAAATTAAATATTTCTTTAAATATCATGCCTTGGGTGTTCACGGTTGGAATGTATTGCCGGCTCCCGTCAATATAGATGAAAAATCAATGAAAAAATTGGCGTGGGTTACCCCCAGTCCATACTAGGTCCTTTGGGTCTGGTATGGTTTTTAAGGGAAACAACAATTTTTTTTTTAAATTTTTGGAGTGGGTTCCCCCCCAAAATCTATACCAGACCCTTATCTGAGCATGCAGCCTGGGGGACAGCCTGGGGGGACAGGATATATATATATATATATATATATATATATATATAGTTGTGCTAATAAGTTTACATACCCTGGCAGAATTTATGATTTCTTGAGCATTTTTCAAAGAATATGAATGATAACACAAAAACTTATCTTTCACTCATGGTTAGTGTTTGGCTGAAGCCATTTTTTATCAATCAACTATGTTTACACTTTTTAAATCTTAATGACAACAGAAACTAGCTAAATGACCCTGATCAAAAGTTTACATGGTGATTTTTGCCTGATAGCATGCACATAAGTTGACACAAAGTGATTTGAATGGCTATTAAAGGAACCATTCTCACCTGTGATCTGTTTGCTTGTAATTAGTGTGTATGTATAAAAGGTTAATGAGTTTCTCATTGTTTGTATTTCTCATAATTTTATTTCCTAATTACATTTCTCACTTGGGCAGAAAGTAAAGGAGGTGCATTGAAAACATTTTTCTATTCCTATGGGAGAGAATCATTCTTACATTTTCTCATGATAACTATTGTTAACAAGAAGAAGACTAACAAGAAGTTAGAGGAACTTTCCAGCAGTGTGGACACTGATAGCAGTAAAAGCTTGACAGTGGTTCTAAAGGGGGTAGGGAAGGGGATCTGTGAGGTCAACATATTTAAATAAAGTGGTATCTCTGAGTACCACAAAAAAGGGGTTGAGCTTAGTAAATGAGCAGAAGCTCCGCTAACTTCCATCATCAAACCATGTGCAAGCAAAAATGCTCTTTTTTTTTTTTTTTCCTTGCACATGATTGGGTATTCTTTGCAAAATGAAGCCTTACCTCATTTACTAAAGTCTGGAGCAACTGCACTTGCAGAGTGCATTTGCCTTCAGTAAATCAACCCCAAAGTGCTTCAAATAATGCACAAAATGTTGCCAACATTTCAAAAAAGTTTCCAGGAACACCTTTGCTTGCTGTGTGTCCAGCATGTCCTTGTAGGAGGAGCAGGCACTTTAATTACAGGTGGGATATTAATTTAAAATGGGTGTGATTCTACTTGAATCAAATTGTTAGCCTATTAATTGGTTACAGATATATATATATATATATATATATATATATATATATATATATATATATATATATATATATATATATATCGTATACAGTGCCTACAATTTTCACAGTGCTTTGCATACTGCATGTAACAATTTATTTTTAAGATACTGTATTTACATGAAGATTTCTCATATCAAGAACTGAAACACAGACACAAATTGTTGTTTGTTACTAAAATAATTGATGCCTTTGTTTAGCTACAGCGGTACAGTCTCTTTAAAGTCCAGCAGTCCAACATGGGGATAAACACCAGTTACACTGCATACACATTTTGCATCCGAAACGCGGAAAGCTTAATTTGACACTTACCATTCTGCTAAGTAATGGAACTCCTGCAGTCTACATAGGTCAGTAGTATGTAGGGCAGTGTGCAGAGATCAGCAGTACTGTATATAGAGCAGTGTACAGAGGTCAGTAAGATGTAGGGCAGTGTACAGAGGTCATTAGTAGGTAGGGAGCGCAGTGTACAGAAGTCAGTAGGAGGTAGAGCAGAGTACAGGGGTCTGTGAGATGTAGGGCAGTGTACAGAGGTCAGTAGTAGGTAGGGAGGGCAGTGTACAGAAGTCAGTAGGAGGTAGAGCAGAGTACAGGGGTTTGCAAGATGTAGGGCAGTGTACAGAGGTCAGTAGTGGGTAGGGAGGGCAGTGTTCAGAAGTCAGTAGGAGGTAGAGCGGAGTACAGAGGTCAGTGAGATGTAGGGCAGTGTACAGAGGTCAGTAGTAAGTAGGGAGGGCAGTGTACAGAAGTCAGTAGGAGGTAGGGCAGAGTACAGGGGTCTGTGAGATGTAGGGCAGTGTACAAAGGTCAGTAGCATGTAGGGCAGTGTACAGGGGTCAGTAGTAGGTAGGACAGTGTAAAGGGACCAGTGGGATGCAAGGCAGTGTACAGTGGTCAGTAGTATGTAGGGCAGTGTACAGAAGTCAGTGTAGAGAGGTTAGAAGAATGTATGGCTGCATACAGGGGTCAGCAGGGCATAGGACAGGGGTCAGTAGGGCCAAGGACAGGGGTTGGTAGGACAAAGGACAGGAAGTCAGCAGGGCAGTGGACTGGGGTTAACCAGGGCAGAGAACTAAGGGTCAGCAGGGCAGGGGACCAGGTAAAGCAGGGCATTGGAGAAGGGTCAACGGTGCAGAAGGAGAGAGAATCAGTGGGGTAGCAGGGCAAAGTTGGAGGGGAGGGCACAGTAGAGGGGGCCAGGAGGGCACAGCACAGCAGGAGGTCAAAAAGGGTACAATACTGGGAGCAGGAGGGAACAGTACAAGAGGGCAGCAGGTCACAATACTGGGGCCAGGAGAGCACAATAGAGGGGGGTCAGGAGGGCACAATACTGGGGTCAGGAGGGTAAAGAATGGGGGCAGGAGGATACAGTACAGGGGGGCATAAAGGCACAGTACAGGAGTGCGCATGCGCGAGAGCTCCGTAATGGCCGCTTAAGCCCGGAGCTCCGCACCACCCCGGACCGACGAGCGGCATATCTCCAGCCACAGCCAGCGGAGGACCCACCCAAGCACTCCCCCGCTTTGGGAACAGCGGGGGCTCATGGTGAGATGTCCGGTGCACAGGCGCGGCGTGATCTAGGCCCGCAATTCGCAGCGGTGGCGGCAAAGGGGTGTTCCAAGATGGCCGCTGGCAATGATTCCACTAGGCCTCACACAGCCACACAGCACAAGGGGCCGGAGCAAAGACCTATACTCACCCCCCCAATTCTGACCTAGGCCCAGGCAGCTCAGGGAGGCCCCAGCACGCTCCAGACTGGTCATCAGGGCCTGTGGCAGCATCAAGCCCCACAGGGGAACCAAAGAGAGACACACAGCAGTGAGCAGAGGGAAGATGGTGCCTCTCCCTCAGATATACCCCCTCAACCCCCCTCATCAGCAGGCACTTCACCTGGATACTCGTTTAAAGACATCTCTGCAATCCAAGAAGATCTCTTTTCCAAATTTTCAGCACTTTTAGAAAAGGGTCTGGCTAATACAGCCACCCAGATCACTAATGCTATTAAAACGGACCTTTCTAACCTGAGGCTATGGAAGACAAAATTGACCACACGGTCGCTAGAACCAACCAGAATGCTGCACAATATCCAGACAGTCCAAGAACAACTAGACACGGCCCTATTAAGAATCGACGAACTTGAGAACAGGTCCAGGAGGTATAATTTTAGAATAAGAGGCCTCCCTGAGTCCTTCACGGATATTCCCCTCACGGTACAGGACTTTATCTCAGAGCTCATCCCTAATATCCCGCCACACAAGCTAGAGCTGGACAGGGCTCACAGGGCCCTGGGACCCCCGAGGAAAGATGGCTCCCCAAGGGACGTAATAGTAAAACCGCATTTTTATGCGGTTTAAAGAGGAGGTAATGAGACAATCACGTTTGAAGCCTAAGCTCCAACATCAGGGTCACCAAATCCAGGTTTTTGCAGATCTGGCTCAGTCCACCATACAAAGAAGATGTACCCTCAAACCCCTCCTTTTGGTCTTGATGGAACGAGACATCAAATACCGCTGGACATTCCCCTTCGCCGTGAAGTTTTCATTACAAGGCAAGACCTATGCTTTCTCCAACCTCCCGGACGGTGAGAGACTGTTCCTCTCCCTCAAACTAATCTCCCAGGAAGCCCCCATGGAACTTTCCCCATCTTCATCGGGTTCATCCAAACGCCCTCCTCCAGGCAGCCCAGTCTCCCCTCTCTGGATCAAGGGCCCTTCTAAAAGGAGTAAGGACGGAAGACCTCCATAACAGAGTTTCAAGGCCCTTTTTTATTCACCCAGATCTTCCATGGTCATTTCTGTTTGGGACTGTTCCCCTCCGTTGATTGAGCTAATGCTCACCCTTCTAATTTCACGGCCCAATCGGGGCCCTGGACACAGGACACTTTATTACCACTAAAGCCTTGACACTGCCTGCTGCTGTGGATCACCGAAGTGAATCATCTACGGAGAAATGTCCCCGAGTTCCCTTTGCCTCTCAGAAGCGAGAGAAAGGTTTCTTTTCAATCCGCACTGGGGATTCGAATCCTGGAACTTTTGGTCTCCATAGTACTCAGCAAGCATCCCCTACCCAGATCCATGTTCATGGTTGTAGTTAGCCCAGAGCTAGTGGTTATTAATTTTTTTTGTTTTGATAGTTCCTATTAATTCCTTTTTTATTTTTCTTGAATGTAATTATTGGTCTAAGGTTACAGTTTAATTTAGCATTGAACAAGACGAAGATCTTAGACTACGTTATGCACTATTTACGTTACAGTTACTTAGAAGTAAGGGTCCGGGGTGGTACCCTTGCGCCTCCTCTCACTCCGAGGCAACCTAATGTGCTCCCGCAGAGTGAGACTTCTCTCACCCACTATGGACGAGAGAAGATTTAATATGGAGACTAAGCGGTCAGATACGCCGCTGCCCTCCACGGGTCCAATTAGAGGACCCTTGATACTGTTTTTGTTTTTTTGTTTGTTTGTCTCTCTATCTTCCCTCTGTTCTTTCTCATCACTTCTTTCTCTTCTAGCTGGCCATCTGGGGTTGCCCCGGAACCTCCCGCACACAGACATAGGTCGGATCCCTCATCCCACCACCCTCTCTATGAATAGACCCCAACACGAGGTAAGTAGCTGCTGGGCCGGTGATCACTTCTCCCTCTGTTCCCATGGCTGATTTGTCATCTAAGGGACTAGATCTCAAGGTGGCTTCTCATAATGCTCAAGGGCTCAATTCTCCTAGGAAAAGGAGAGTAGCTTTTGACCATTACAAATCCCTCAAACTTGATGTAGTGCTCCTGCAGGAGACGCATTTCCCGATTCGGTACAGTCCCAAGTTCCTACACTCCTACTACCCATCATTTTTCCTAGTCAACGCTCCTAACAAAACCAAAGGTGTTGCAATACTTTTTTCTAAGAACAGTAAATTTACCCATATTTCTGATCTTAAAGATCCAGAGGGACGGTTCATTATTGTAAAGGGCACTCTGGAGGGAATACTATACTCCATAATCTCTTATTATGCCCCTAATAAGGGTCAAGCAACCTTCTTCCAGAACCTCTTTGCAACTCTCAACCCCCTCCTGGAGGGCAAAGTTATATGGGGAGGGGACTCAAATGTAGCATTTGACCAGGGCCTAGACAAAAATAAATCACTCAAAGAAAGACTAACACCCCACAAAACTAAGCACCAGAATAGCTAAAATGATTCACTCCCAAGGTTTGGTAGATATCTGGCGGGAACTAAATCCCACAAGTAGGGACTTTACACACTTCTCCTCTCCCCACCAGACCTACGCAAGGATTGATCACATACTCACTCCGACTAACCTCATCCCCCTATCCTCCAAAGCTAAAATCTTAGACATAGTCTGGTCGGACCACTCGCTGGTCCTCCTGACTTTGAAAAATGTCCTGTCGAGGAGCGGAGGCTCTTATTGGAGACTGAACGAGTCTCTCCTAGGAGATCCAGTTCATGCCAAAATGATAGCAGATGCTATCAAGGAATACTTCAGTATAAATGATGTGGGAAACATCTCCCCCGAAACCCTTTGGGCAGCCCGCAAGGTCACAGTCCGTGGTGAGCTCATCAGATTAGCTACTCAAGTTAAAAAGGAGAGACTGATAGACATTCATAGACTAGAGCAAAAATGTATTACTTTGAAAATCGATCACAAAAAACACTCATCTAGGGAACTTAAAGCGGGGTTCCACCCAAATTTTGAACAATATCTGTATGTATTCTCTTCCTTGCCTAGATGCTGACATGCCGTTTAAAAAAATTTAAATCGCCATAATTACCTTTTATTTTTCTATTCTTCTTTGCACTTCCTGGTTCTCCTCCCGTGGGAGTAGGCGTGTTTCTAGCCTCTCCCAGACTCCTGGGAGCTAGTCTCAGGCTTCCCAGGATGCCACTGAGCATGTGCGGGAACGAGCGGTGAATGCTGGGAGCACAGCATTCACCACATCCAGGAAATAAATGCTTGTGGGCTTCAAATGCCCACAATGAAGATGGAAACCGCCTGCAGTGAATAATATAAGTTATTCTTTCCGACGAAAGCTGACACAGGCAGACATATTACACACAATATGTGAGTATGTAATGCTGAGAAGAAAAGTTTGTGAATGAACTAAAAAAAAAAAAAACTATAGATAGGTGGACCCCCGCTTTAATGAAAAACTAGATGCGATCAGATTGGAACTCAATCTAGCTTTAACGGCAAAAGCCGAAAAACATATTAGATGGAGCGGAGCTAAATTTTTCGGCCACAGGGACAAAGTTGGGATGATGCTAGCTACGAAACTCTCCTCCAAGTTCCACTCTCACACTTTCCCCAAATTGCGTATAGCGGGCCAACCACCAATGGCCAACCCATCTAAAATCATGAAAGCCTTTTACAAATTTTATTCTGAATTATACAAAACCACACAAAAACCGAGAGACATCTCGATCGCTTCCTTTCTCTCGAATCTTCAATTGCCCTCTCTATCCAAGGACCATAGAGACCTTATGGAGGAACCCTTTACCTCGGATGAGATAAGGGAGGTTATTAAAAACCTTAAGACAGGCTCGGCCCCAGGACCGGACGGTTTGTCAGTCCCTTATTATAAGAAGTTCGGGGATATACTGGCCCCCCATATGGCAAAATTTTTCAACTCTAAGAAATCAGGCTCTCCCATGGATCCCCATCTGAACACGGCTTTCATAGCAGTTATTCCCAAACCCAATAAGAATCATGAAGAAGTAGAGAACTATAGGCCCATTTCTCTAATCAATAACGATCTCAAGATTCTCACTAAAATTTTAGCCAACCGTCTCGCCTCCTTTATCAAGCAGTATGTCCACAAAGATCAGGTAGTATTTATCCCGGGGAGGCAGGGCCCAGATCAAATCAGGAGAGCGGTGGACATCGTCTCCATTCTCCAATCTAATTGGGAGGGGGGCCCCAAACAGGCAGGAATGCTGTTGTCTTTAGATTTGCATAAGGCCTTCGACTCTTTTTATAATCAAAAATTTTTATTGTTTATTTCATTTATATATACACCATTTATACAACATTCTATACCCCTTTGTTCAAACAATAGAAACATACTACACATTACATCCTACATCACCTACCACCGTTTTCCCCCCTGTCCCAGCGGCCGACATTTACATATGCGAGGGGAAAAAAAAAAAAAATGGTACCCACCCCACCGTGTTTATCGTGCTTATGTTTATAAAGTGTTAAAAAAATAAAATTATAAGTAAGTTCCCCATAATTCTTATTAGTGTCCTTAATCACTTCAATCCATATTTATATATTGTGTGAAGAGAAAAAAAAAAAAAAATATAGATAAATAAAAAAATAAATAAATGGTACCCACCCCACCGTGTTTATCGTGCTTATGTTTATAAAGTGTTAAAAAAATAAAATTATAAATAAGTTCCCCCTAATTCTTATTAGTGTCCTTAATCACTTCAATTCATAATTATATATTGTGTGAAGAGGAAAAAAAAAAAAAAATTTTTTTTTTTCCTTTTCTTTTTCCCTTCCCCCCTCCTTCCCTTTTGGTACCCACCCCACCATGTTTATCGTGTTTATATTTATAAAGTGTTTAAAAAAATTAAATTATAAATAAGTTCCCCCTTATTCTTATTAGTGTCATTAATCACTTCAAAAAAAAAAAAAAAAAAAGAGGGTGGGGTGGGGAGTTCCCCCCTTATTCTGATTAGTGTCTTTAGTCCGCATTTAGTCCGCATTTAGTCTGCATAAGGCCTTCGACTCAATCGAATGGCCTTACCTTTTTTCCCTCCTGGAGAGCTGGGGTTTCGGGGCTGGCTTTTTAAGGACTCTGCGATCCCTCTACTCCAACCCGGCAGAGGTACTCCGACTGCAGGGCCAATATTCCAAACCCCTCCAAATAGTGAGAGGGACGAGACAGGGCTGCCCTCTCTGCCCTCTGATTTTCGCCATGGCCATAGAAACACTTGCGATAGCGATTAGATCAAACCCAAATATTCATGGAGTATCCTATGGAGAACAAGTCCACAAGTGTGGGCTCTTCACTGACGATATGCTCCTTTTCATAACGTCTCCTACCACATCACTCCCAAATTTGTGCAAACTGTTGAAAGAGTTCTCTAGTATCTCAGGCCTTAAGGTCAACTATTCTAAATCATCGGCTTTAAATATCTCCCTTCAGACAGAAACAGTATCCGCACTTCAAAGCTCCTTTGACTTTAAATGTACCGCAAGTTAGCGTCTGATCTGGGAACATGGTCCAAGGGAGAGATTTCTTGGTTGGGCAGAATTCATGCAGTGAAGATGACGCTTTTGTTCAGACTCCTATACCTATTCAGGGCCATTCCGATAAACATTAATAAGGAACACTTGACCAAATTCCAAAAAAATCACTAAATTTATCTGGGGGGGAGAGGACATAGATTTCAACAAAGAACCCTTTTCCTTCCTAGAACTCAGGGGGGCATGGGGGCTCCTCAGCTTTTCTGGTACTTTCAAGCTGCCAGGCTAGCCCAACTTTCCACGGACTACTCTAAGGCAGAGAAACCAGATTGGATTCAGATAGAGAGACGGGCAGCCCCCTCATACAACCTGGACTTCCTTCTCTGGACTCCCCCCAAACAGAGGCCCCCAATACTCTCCCCATCTCTATCTCAATCATTTCATTTATGGGATAATCTGAGAAACAACCCCGCCCTAATCTCGAGATGTTTACCACTAGTGCACATATTCAATAATCCTGATTTTGCCCCTGGGTTAGATATTAAAGCTTTCCGTTGGTGGCTGGACAAGGGACTGTACCGAATCGGACATTTTTTTACGTATGAGGGACCCATTTCTCTGGAACTCAGTGAAAAGCTTCTTGAAATTCCGAACTCTGAGCGTTTTAGATTCCACCAAATAAGACATTTCCTCCGCCAGCTTTGGAGAGGAGGTACTTCCTCACATAACGCCTTTACACCATATGAATTATGGTGTGGACGCTCTTTGGAACAGAGGGGGGGATCTCTGTTATCTACCAGTCACTAGCCCTCCACACCCAAAAGACTCCTTATATGCTTGACTGGGAAAGTGATCTTGCCATTGAATGGGAAGTTGCTAAATGGAGAAGCTCCTTCGACAGAGCCTTTAAAGGCATTAAAAATATTTCCCTAATTGAAGCAAGTATTAAGGTTATGACAAGATGGTATTTTACCCCCACCAAGCTTTCCAAAATGTTCCCAACAGCTGACCCCAAGTGTTTTCGTGGGTGTCAGCTCTTGGGTTCAATGGCTCACGTCTGGTGGGAATGCCCTAGACTGAGACCCTTCTGGGGTAAGATATTTTCCCTGATCCGGAAAATAACGCAGATTCAAATCCCGAAAACCCCGGCCATAGCTCTTCTCAATGAAAGCTTGCCCAAGACTCCAAAACATTTACGTAAACTTATACACTTCATCCTCCTAGGCGCAAAACTCACCAATGCTAAGGCTTGGAAACAGCCCAAAGTCTCTGAGAAGGCTGTAATGCGTAACGTTTCCTGGATTATGGCCCAAGAGAAACTGGCAAGCATTCTAGATGACAAAAAAACGCTATTTGAAGCTGTTTGGGAGCCTTGGGCACAGTTCGTTGGTATTTCTCTCATACCCGGAGTCCATCCCCAAAACTAAAAGTGGGCCAATTGAGGGGCGGGGGCTCCTCCAGATGGCTGGCTAACCCTCCTTTCTTACTTTCCTCCCTTTTCTGATTCTCTCCTACTCTTCTAGATTTAGTTTCTTTTTATTGTGTTCACCCGCTGGGGGAGACTAGGACAGGTCCTTCTGAAAATGGTGTAATGTATCCCTTGCAAAGAGATTCCTAGTATTGGGACAAATACCTGATTTTTGTTTTTTTTTCACACTGAAGGCTTATATCCCTGCAGTAGTTTATATAAAAAGATAATTTGGACCCTATGATTTTAGGATAATCATAGGAGAAGGGAGGCGCAGGGGCTCCTCCTGTGCACAGCATGATCCCTTTTGGGGTGCCGGCGGGATCCCCTAGGGCCTCCCTAGGTAACGGTGAATGATCTTAGTGGTCCTTCTTTCTATAAGTTCCAGTAATAATCGAATAGGCATTGATCCTCTCTGCAATATTTAGACAGTTTTCTATAGCCTTTTCACTGTTAGCTTTCTATCCCCCTCAGGGGTTCGATGTTTAACAATTGATGTAACATAAACCTTTGATACAGATTTTGTATTTTATTTTTTGTTGTTTTGATAAACCAATAAAAGATTTTGAAAGAAAGGCACAGTACAGGGGGCAGGAGGGCCTAGTACAGAGAAAGTAGGAAGGCACAGTACAGGGGGCAGGAGGGCACAGTACAGGGGGGAGGAGGGCACAAGGGGAGCAGGAGGCATAGCCCTGGAAACAGGAGGGAACAGTAAAGGTGGGAAGGAGAGCACAGTACAGGGGGGCAGGAGGGCACAGTATGGGGGAAGAAGTGCACAGTACAGGGTGCAAGGGAACACAGTACTGGGGGGAGAAGAACACAGTACAGGGGGGCATGAGTGCACAGTACAGGGGGGCAGGAGGCACAGTACAGGGAGGAAAGAGGACACAGTACAGTGAGGGCAGTAGGGAACAGTACAGGGAGGAAGGAGGGCACAGTGCAGAGGGCAGGAGAGCACAGTACAGGAGGGGCTGGAGAGCACAGTATGGGGGGGGGGGGCAGGAGTGTACAGTAGAGGGGGTAGTGATGTATAATACAGATATAGTCTCCTCAAGCAGCTCGTGAAAGCTGGTTTCACAGAACTTACCTGTTGCGGCACCTGTCACTGGGCTAAATCTACAATTAGAATGATGTCTCCCCCTGCTACTTTCCACTGCAGTTTCTGGCTGTCTTCTGGTGCTTTAAATGGGTTAAGGAGAAAAACCTCAAGCCTTTTTACTGCTGCTGCTTGTGTGGGCTGGATGTGTACTGCCCGCTGACATGGCAAGAATAATATAGGTGGGTCATCAGGGATCGGATCAGTATACTTCCTGCTCACAAAAGTAGCAGCAGTAGTAAGATGCCCTACCTCAGGGTTTCCTCCTTAACCCCTTCAAAGCATTGGAAGAGCACTGTAAACTGTGGGGGGAGATATCATTCTGATTGTAGATTTAGCCCATTGACAGACTGCTGCTGTCCCCGCAGCCCAGATTGTGGGACACTGCCCGGGACAAGGTCATTCGGGGACAACTTAGTAAAAAGCATGGCAAGTATGAATGCATAGCAGATGGCCAGAAGATATTTATTATATTTTGCCCAGAAAGTTAGGGGTTGTTACACTGCACATTATCATTGTTTTAAAAAGAGTACGGTCATAAGAAAAACTAATAAATAATTAAAAAGCACCCACTGGCTTATAATAAAGCCCCCATTTTAAATGATCTGAGCCTGTAATAAAGGATTTCTCTATCTCCATAAATATAAGGAATATCTCTGCAATAGATGCACATCTCCTCATGTTTTGTCTGTTAAAAAATGCCACAAGTACTGAAAAAACCTGAAGCTCTACCAGAAATTTTTTGAGCACCTAACTTCCCATTTGAGTTGAATACACAGTATCACATTCCAAATCCAGAAAAAAAAAATATGCTTTTAAAATTATTAGTTTTAGCTATAAAAAAAACACCTTCAAGGCAAAATTTAGCACAGGTCAAACATTTAACTCTTCATTGTTATTTTCTTATTTATAAGGTAAATTTGATTTTATGGAACAGTGTCCTGTCTTCAACCAAAGAAATAATATTAAGTGTTAGCAGGTAATTATATAAAATCTGTGAGATAATTACATCAATGTGGCCACAACCTTCTCTTCTGACACTGCGAAAGGTACATTATGCTTTTGTCTCATATAACACAATTTATTAGCTGTTTTAGTTCTGATCATTTTTGTAACCTAATTAAACTTTTACAACTATTTTATAAACTTCTTATGCAATTTATTATTCATTCTTATTTGATTACATTTTTATATCTAATTAAAAGGGTTTTACGCCCACGCTTGTCAACACTTTATTTTTTAGCAAATGAGGACAAGATGTGATTGGTGGTAAGCTTGTCACAAAAGCAATGAACTGTCTCAAAAGTGTTGCTGGCAGAGTGTCTTTGTAACTAATATAAGTAACTGTAAAAGCTCTTGAGAAATAAAAATGTCTCTTTTTTTATTATATTGTTTTTTATCCTGGTACGGTGGTTGTACTGAATCAGTATATATAAATAGGTGTACTTGGCTATTTTAAGTGATACATAAACCCTCTTTGAACAAAAAAACACAAAAGGCCAGTGGCGTGCTTTCCATTTGTGTATTAGAAATGACTATTTATAATGCCTGTTTGGCATTATCTGTGTGAGACAGTGGGAGGATTTTAAGATTGGAGACCTTGGAATGGCAAATCAAGGTGAGAGAGACCACTATCAGGCTCAGTATATGTGTATACATTTTACCCCACTGTATTATAATATATTTTAATATTATATTAGATGGTGATGTTCGCCATCCCATGCTTTTCTAGTATCTTACTGGAAGGCCTGGTTTTAAAGTAAATATTATTTTTTATTTTTCTGATTATGTGTGTTGGGTTTTTAATGTGTAAAGCAACATATTAAAATGGTCAGGTAGGGCTCTAAGGAATAAGCACACCATGACAAAGTGTTTACTTTAAATTAACCTTATACTGAGGGAAGTCAGGGGGTGCCTTTGCTCACTTGGTTTAGTAAAGAGACAGTTCCATAGGCTCTGCCTGCTTTGAAGCATGCTTTCGCTGATTGAAACCTTAAACACATTAGTGTAATAAAAATGTATTTAATGCAATTAGAAGCTCTCATCCATTTACAGTATGTGTGTGTACATTTCAGCTTAAGCTTTTGAGTTCTGTAAAGGGGTTATCAACTGAGAGCCAAAGAGACAGAAGAAAATATGAGAAAGAGGTGCCTCAAGCTGCACCTATCAGTTCAAAACTATAAAACTAAATATTGATATGCAGTGTTTCATACTTACCTGACTTAATATAATATTTTTAAAGTTTTAGTTTTTTTAGTCTTGACCATAAATAAACATTGTGTAAAACCTCTATAGATTCCCTATAAACATCCATTTTAGACCTCTATTGGACCCTAAAGGCTACTAATTCCTTCACTCTGTTCCCCACATACATCTTTTGTGGTATTATGTTTTCTTTAAAGCATCCTCCCAGTTGCTTAACTCTGTTGTATAATCATAATTGGATTTTTAAGAGATTAAATAAATTGCTGCTTATTAAAAAAGTGCATAAGTGGTCTTCAAAAATGTTCCGCACTTTTATATTTTCAGGGGGCATGCAGGCAGTGCATGCTCCGGAAGATGTACATGAATGCCCTCCCGGAAATTTAGGCCTGTGCTGTAGCTGTATTTCAGCTATAGCGCAGGGGCAGAGAGGTTAATATATGGCCCAGTTTGTAACTTTGCTGTTATTCACTTAGTTAGTCGTTTTGTACAGTGTACATATAAAAACTAGTTTTTGGCCCAAGTTTAGCTTCAAATAAGCTAAAAGTATAACTAAAGGCCTTTTTTGTGTTTATTGTTGGTTTTAGAAAGGAACAGTGAGTTGCTTTTAAGTAAAAGTGCATTTAACCTTCAAACAAATTATTATTGTCTTGTCTTTACTGAATATAGCAGGAAGGCACCTGTTTCAAAATAAGGTCATCATACCAGGACTAACATGCTACTTGATACAATTCAGAGAACTAATTTAAAGGGCTCTTCAACACCAATGTGCTTTTGTGCAGCCAAAGGGCCCTTTCACATTTTTGATTTGTTCCCATTGACTTACAGTGGAAGGTGCTTTTTTTGTTGCGCTTTTGAAAAACTGCACAGCACACCTGCAGTGTACACAGTTACATTAAATATAATGGGGAATAGTTTTCATGCCTTTTGGTGCCAAAACGTGGCAAATATACACCAGTGTGAAAGGGGCCTAAGGCAGTTTTCTTTCGCTTACAGGATAACATCAGCTAATAAACTGTGAATATGTTATGTTCCAGTGGCAAAAGTAAAACCTTCAGGGCCCCCCTGACCCCTGAACAGCGCTTTTCCTAGGGGGATGTCTGATAAGAGGAGGAGCCGCGAGAGCCGCCGAGGGACCCCAGAAGTCGGTGTTCGGGGCCACTCTGTGCAAAACTAACTGCACAATGAAGGTATGACATGTTTGTTATTTAAAAAAAAAAAAAAACCTTTACAATCACTTTAAGGGGTTAAAACAGGTGGTCAGGAGGCAACATATTGCCTCTTTACCGGCTGTCAAATGCCTCTGAAAAGTGATCTGAGCATGGATCGCTTTTCAGAGGAACAGCATTTTGTTGCTGGTACTTTGAACGAGCAAGAAAAAAAAAAATCAGTCCTGATTGTACACATATAGGGTGTCAGGATTAAACGTGCATATATAAAATGTGCATATATACATCTAAACAGTGGCGGCTGGTGCTCAAAATTTTTTGGGGGGCGCAAACATTTTTTGAAAAAAAATCATCAAATGCAGCCACTGTGCCCATCAATTGCAGCCACTGTGCCATCAGTTGCAGCCACTGTGCCACTTAAATGCTGCCAGTGTGCCATCAAACGCTGCCACTGTGCCCATCAAACGCTGCCAGTGTGCCCATCAAACGCTGCCACTGTGCCACTTAAATGCTGCCAGTGTGCCATCAAACGCAGCCACTGTGCCATCAGTTGCAGCCACTGTGCCATCAGTTGCAGCCACTGTGCCAAATGCTGCCTCTATGCCCATTAAATGCTGCCAGTGTGCCCATCAAATGCTGCCAGTGTGCCCATCAAATGCTGCCACTGTGCCCATTAAATGCTGCCAGTGTTCCATCAAACGCTGCCACTGTGCCAAACGCTGCCACTGTGCCCATCAAACACTGCCAGTGTGCCCATCAAATGCTGCCAGTGTGCCCATCAAATGCTGCCAGTGTGCCCATTAAATGCTGCCAGTGTGCCCTTGAATGCCCCCAGTGTGACCCCCGACCGCTCATCGGCACTTACCCTGTCTTGGTGGGGCAGTGGGTGACTGCGACGAGTGGGGTCCTCCATGCGTCTCCTGCTGTCCTCATCTCCCGCCCTCTCCTCCTGATAGGCGTCCAATAGCGGTAACAGACGCGAGCACCTGATTGGCGGAGAGGCAGTTTAGTGTTAGGAAAGCGAATAGTCATACGCTTTTCTAACACAGCTGAGTGGCCTGCGAGGTCACCTTTTTTGATGCCTATTAGAGCCTATGGCTCTAATCCGGTGCTTCAAAAACACCCCCCGCCGCTGTAATTCAGGTTCCCTGCACCCAAAAAGGGGCTGGGCGCCTGAATAGGGGGTGGCAGCGGCGGCCATAGATAGATTCATGCAACGCATGAATCTATCTATTGGTGACAGAGGGGTGGCTGGAAAGAGAGGGCGGCGCCCGTGCGCCCTTAATGCATGGGTCACCACTGCATCTAAGCACACACACACACATACACATAGATAAACACACACATAATATACACACACATATACTGTATATACACACACAAACACATATACATATATAAATAAACACATAAACACATGCAAAAAATACATAAACACACATATAAGAACATGGACATACACACATACAGAAAGCCTTTTAAAAAACGGCAGTGCTTTACCTCACCTCTTCCTGCCAGGTACTGCACTGTAGGGGGAGACAAAGAGCACAGCACACACTGCTTTCACTTTAGAACAGTGTGACAAGCTCCCTGCACAGTGCTGATTACAGTTTGGCTGACGATCGGGGAGATCGATCTCAGCCACTCCTCCTATCAAGATAAACAGGGGGGCCCTCAAGGGCCCCCTTCAGCATGGGGCCCAGTCACCATGGTGACCTCAGCGACCCCTATACTTCCGCCACTGTTATGTTCCTCATTAGAGGCTAAATATAAAGCTCATCATTCTAGTACAAGGACCTGCCTGGTAGATTTTTTTTATATTGCTTGTATTATACCTGCTTGTCAAGTATAAAACTATGTAAAGCTGGCCATAATCTAGAAGAATTGCATTAGAACACCCTAATTTCAGGACCGCTTGTTTGTTTTTTTGAATCTTTAGCGGGGTCAAAGCAAAATTTGAAAAAGCAGGATGAATTTTTTTTTTCTTACTAATTTCTTACAATGAATGTGGTTTTTGTTCGGGAAATTATATTAATTACAAAATCAAATATTAAAAACAAACCATATTTTATCTTTTCTGTCTGGAAGAGAAAGATAAATAAATGGTAATGCAATAGATAAAATTCTCAGATGCTTTCCTTTAAAGGTGAAATTACTTACATTACAGTTGCATAGTTAGTCAGGTTGAAAAAAGACACAGGTCTATCTAGTTCAACCAATAAAAGGGAAAAAAAACACATTCTAGAATCCTATATATACAATCCCATACCCACAGTTGATCCAGAGTAAGACAAAAAAAACCCAGTAAAGCATGATCCAATTTGCTCCAGAAGGGGATAAACATTCCTTCCAGATCCCCCAAGCGGTAATCGGATGCTCCAGGCTAAACAAGTGTGACAGCTTAGGCGCTAGGTCATGTGATAACTACTGGAGAAAAAGATCAGAGTTTGTATTGGCTGAGCTCTTCTTCAGCAGATCATGTGGCCAGGTCCTTAGGCCTTCATACAGTCATGACCGAAATTGTTGGCACCCCAGAAATTTTTCCAGAAAATCAAGTATTTCTCACAGAAAAGTATTGCAGTAACACATGTTTTGCTATACACATGTTTATTCCCTTTGTGTGTATTGGAACAAAACAAAAAAAGGGAGAAAAATCGGACATAATGTCACACAAAACTCCAAAAATGGGCTTAGACAAAATTCTTGGCACCCTTAACTTAATATTTGGTTGCACACCCTTTGGAAAAAATAACTGAAATCAGTCGCTTCCTATAACCATCAATAAGCTTCTTACACCTCTCACCCGGAATTTTGGACCACTCTTCCTTTGCAAACTGCTCCAGGTCTCTCTTATTGGAAGGGTGCCTTTTCCCAACAGCAATTTTAAAATCTCTCCACAGGTGTTCAATGGGATTTAGATCTGGACTCATTGCTGGCCACTTTAGAATTCTCCAGCGCTTTGTTGCCATCCATTTCTGGGTGCTTTGTGACGTATTGCTTTTTTATGTCTCTGTGTCAGCAGTGGGGTCCTTCTGAGTCTCCTGCCATAGCGTTTCATTTTATGTAAATGTAGAGGGATAGTTTGTGCTGCCACTGATGCTCCCTGTGCCTGCAGGACAGCTTGAATTTCTTTGGAACTTGTTTGGGGCTGCTTAACCACCATCTGGACTATCCTGCGTTGCAACCTTTCATCAATTTTTCTCTTCCGTCCATGCCCAGAGAGATTAGCTACAGTGCCATGGGTTGCAAACTTCTTGATAATGTTGCGCACTGTGGACAAAGGCAAATCTAGATCTCTGGAGATGGACTTGTAACCTTGAGATTGTTGATATTTTCCCACAATTTTGGTTCTTAAGTCCTCAGACAATTCGCTTCTCCTCTTTCTGTTGTCCATGCTTAGTGTGGCACACACAGACACACAATGCAAAGACTAAGTGAACTTCTCTCCCTTTTATCTGCTTTCAGGTGTGATTTTTATATTGCCCACACCTGTTACTTGCCCCAGGTGAGTTTAAAGGAGCATCACATGCTTGAAACAATCTTATTTATCCACAATTTTGAAAGGGTGCCAATAATTTTGACCAGCCCGTTTTTGGAATTATGTGTGACATTATGTCCAATTTGCTTTTTTTCCTCCCTTTTTGTTTTGTTCCAATACACACAAAGGGAATAAACGTGTATAGCAAAACATGTGTTACCGCAATACTTTTCTGTGAGAAATACTTGATTTTCTGGAAAAAAATTCTGGGGTGCCAACAATTTCAGCCACGACTGTATATGGCCAACACTGAACCTTATTCAGCATTTTCAATAGGAAACTCTAATATTTACACATCCTCTGTTACTCATTATTTATACATATCAGCAAGACTTTTAACTACAGTATATCATTATGCTAAAATTTGAGAATTGTAAAGCACATACAAATGTTAGAGCGTAAAGAGAGCTCTCAAAACAAACTAACTGTCCTCAGTTCATGTTATGTTTTACATAGAACTTCTATTGCATTTTGAACACAACATATTTTAAAAGGATTAACTTGTGGTGCCTTGTATTCTAAAGAAGATTGCCTTAGTACCAGCTCGCTGAATTGCTTCTCTAATGTTTTTACAAAAGGAAAATTGGACCTAGCTATGATGGCCTTAGTGTGAAACCAATGCCTATAAGCCTTTATTATCTTTGTTATCTTAATGTATTTCTTAGATCCGAGGGAAAATAATTATAGAGATTATCTGAGTAATATATAAGATAGCTTGTGATGAAATTAAACACTGATTGAATGTTTCATAGAGAGAATGTGGCTTGCAATTCGTACACACTCCTAATAGAAAATATGCTGCATAGTGGCAGTTTCGTCTATTATTAGAAATTAAAATTGGATGAATGATTAAATGAAATGCATATGCTATTATCTGTACTAAAAACAAAAATGACTAATTTAAGCTGAAATGTTGGAATTAGCATGTTTGCTAATAACATAATGTTATTTTCAGTGGCAAGCTACTCATTCATTTATTGCTTAAAGGTACTCTTTAGTCAGATCTAAAAAAAAAAAAAAAAGAGAAGAAGAAGGAAATATGTACTAGGAGCATAGCCTACCCCCCCTGCAGCCCTTGTTGTTCATCCTGACATTATTTGTGTACATATGGTCACTCATTCTTTAAATTCCTATGGTATTTTTTTTTTTTTAGGAATTAATGTTCCTTTCCAAGCATTACTGCCATTGGGGTCTCAAACAAACTTATCAAGTCATACTAAATTTGTAGAATTAACATTTTTGTACCTGTTTTCTAGCTAAGCTTGAGTCTTGTAGGAGCAGGGAGGTAACATGATTTTCCCTGTAACACCCTACAACCATTTATCTTTTCTCAGTCTAATAGCAACAGATCACAAAAGCATTCTATGATACTATGTTTAAGGTAAATTTAGCATGTGCAAATTAGATGATAACTCATTGTTCTTCTATGTTATTTACCATTGTTTTCTCAGAATCCTATTAAAATTCACAATCTTTAGATACAGGGATTTCAGCAGGTTTGGGTGCCCATTTGATGAAAAGAACATATAACTTTTTTTGGAAATTGCTTAATGATAGACTACTTTTCTTACCTCTCAGACTAGAGTTAAATACAGGACTGTGAGTCTCATATATTTATATATACATCATTATTAAAGTGTATGTAAAAATACTTATTTTAGTTTTGGATAGAGCATTAAAACCTGTGTCAGGTTATTTTTGTCTGTGGTTTATCCTTTTGGAGAGATTTCTTATCACTTGCTGCTTTAGTGATGCAACAGGCAGAGAAAGTAAATAACGTAAAAGGTAGTCATTTGTCACCCTAGCAAATGTACCTATCGATAGAAAACCCCTCACCTCCAGTTCTTATGACAACTCAAAAATAGGAATTCTCCTATTACTTTCTGTACAGGACACGGTGGTCACCAGAAATATTAGTTAGGATGAATCTCTGCAGAAATAAAAACCACTGCAAAGAAAGCCAGCACACCATATGAAAATGAAATGTTTTATACTGTAGTTCCATGTGAGACCAAACCAACATTTTGAAGACATGGAGGTCTATTTTGACAAGGTGTATTGTCTTTTTGATAAAATGATCCTCCATGTCACCAAGACATGATTTGGTCCCACATGGAACTACTATAAAGCCTCTTTCATATGAAGTGGTGGCTTTCTTTTGCTATGGAATTGCGATGACCCCACAATTGATCAAGCACCCACTAAGTTTATGGTGGTTTGGGGCACATATTATAGACTGTAAGCAAAAAAAAAAAAACTGCCCGGAGTTCCAACTCTTCCTAACTCCATCCAATACTACAGAAAAAAAAGTTTTTGCATTACACATGCTTTAACAAAGAAATAAGGGAGAAACCTTTCCTAACTGTCCACCCACCATCTAAGGCAATGGTGTCTCACTGCCCCAGCCAGATGAATGACAGTGTCTGGGGTGTTTTGAAAACATAATTTTAGCTCCTTAATTATGTGTTTTCTGACAACCTACAAACTTCACTATATCTTGAAGATCTTCTGTTCTTTGTTAAGCAGATTGTGAATAGAGATGAGTTGACAACCTGTAATTTAGCATGTGGCATCACTATTCCTACTATCTTATCATTACTGCCACTAAACTGCTAAACACATAGGTGATTAAAGCAGGCTTGACTGTTCCTTTTTTTTTTTTTTTTTTTACTAAAGCTTAATTATAAAGAGCAACACTTTGGGGAAGCAGTGGGTTGAATGTGTGGCCAGTAAAATCCTGACCATTTCCAATCACCTATCTAACATCTTCTGTTCCCTGATCAGAAATCCTGATAAGAACCCAAATTAAAAAAGAAAAATGAACTCCTATTTTACAAGTTATATTATTTTTCTAAGGATATAAACATACAAACTAGAACCAGCTGGTCATTCATCCTTAGCTAATTTATAGTAAAAAATGAAAAATCACTTCATTATTTTAATACAGCTCTAGTTTTTGCATAGGTTTTAAGTACTAAGTGTGAAAAGCAGATAGATGAACATGCAAAAAGCCATATATCATGTTTTTCTCTGTAGTGGTAAATAATAAATTAGGTCAAATGCACTGTAACTGACACTTTAATTAAATGCAGCTAAAAGCCTGTTTGTTCGAACTTTGAGTGACTTTTATTGTGTAATTACTTTTACTTAATAATGTAGAGATCAAGGTCATAAACTTCTCAACTATGTTCACACTCAGCTTTTCTGGACACCTGTGGATATTTTACTTCAATTGTATATACCGGTATTGTAAGATATAGTTCATTTGCACTGAATCTGTTTCCGTACTGCTTTCACATCTCTCCTCACATGTTTTTTAGGCTATAGCTCAGCATTTGATTAAAAAAGAATCGATCTGAAGTCTTACATTTTGTATTGCTATGATGGGGCTGACAGGTTAAGTTCACCTTTTCCAGAAAATATCCTATGCAGTCAAGGGGGCACAGTAGGTATTAAAAACTAAACAACTTTGTAAATTGTCCAGTAATTTTAATGTCATACGTATAGACCATCTAGGCCCCCAGAAGTCTGGCTGATAAACTCTCAGTTAGTAATCTCCTACATCCTGCCTTGTTCTTAGAGTGTGAAAACCATTAAACGGCACTCTGAGCATCACAGAAGTGAAAACCAACAGACATAATAATATAATATACCTGTTATGGACCGCCCACACAGATATAAAGCACCTGTGTGTGATTGCCTGCACTGGGTCTTGGGTGTGTAACGGAAGGTCCCACAATCTGCTTGAGTGCTTCCGTCAGCACACTGCTTCCTCCAGTCTGGAACTTCAGATATCAGATTTTGTAAGAACCAGGCAAAACTAGCTCAGTTACACAGCTTGAACATGGAATGTTTATTTGAACAAACTCACCCAAATATATACACCAGGAGGACATCTCTTTATCAATACAAACTGTAACCAGAAACAAAATTAACATAGCTAATTAACTAGTCCCTTAAAGCAGCTGAGGTGACTCCATGCCCACCTGTCCATTGTTGTAATTTATCAGGATTTCACTAAAGGTCAGACTTGTTGTCACCAAGCTTTAAAATTAGATCATACATTATCATAACTATAAACACAGGATACCTTCTCACAATAGCAGGAGCTTCCAGTAGCAGATGGACCATCTCCTACATTGTACAGAGGCCAATGTGACCAGCTCTTTCAATTAACATGTACTGTATAGTTCAGAATCAAACAAACCAGGAATATTCTTTATATATATCCTGGGAGATTATGTGGATAAATATTACTGTCCCATTTTAAATAATCCAAGCCACATTTTCTCAGTCACCCTGTGCTCCTAATGGACATAGGGGGTGCATGGGGAGCTGAAACAAGGGTTTCCCAACCTCACCAAGGAATTCTGGGTTCCACAGGCCCTCCTGTCACAGGGCGCATGCGCAGCCTGCTCCCGCTGTGATTGGACACGCCAATCATTCTGAGAAGGGGCAGAATGGCGGTCAGCCTATGTAAACAAGGCAGACCGCTGTTCTGTGAGAGGGGAAGATGGAGATCTTGTGTTCCTGCTAAGCAGGAACACAAATCTCTGTCTTCCCCTAGTCAAAGCATCCCCTATACAGTTAGAAAGCACTCCCTAGGAACACATTTAGCCCTTTGATTTCCCCTGATGTTAACCTTTTCCCTGCCAGTGTCATTAGTACAGTGCATTTTGTTTAGCACTGATCCCTGTATTAGTGTCACTGGTCCCCAAAAAGTGTAACTTAGTGTCAGATTTGCCTGCTGTACTGTCGCAGTCCCACTAAAAATTGCTGATCTCCGTCATTACTAGTAAAAAAAAAAATATATATATAAAAATTCAATAAATATATCCCATCATTTGTAAGCGCTCTAACATTTGCACAAACCAATCAATATATGCTTATTGGGATTTTGTTTACCAAAAATATGTAGCAGAATACATATTGGCCTAAATTGATGAAGAAATTTGATTTATAAAATTTTTTTATTGGGTATGTTTTATAACATAAAGTAAAAAAATATTGTTTTTTTTTTTCCAAAATTGTCGGTCTTTTTTTGTTTCTAGCGCAAAAAATAAAAACCGCAGAGGTGATCAAATACCACCAATAGAAAGCACTATTAGGGGAAAAAAAAGACATCCATTTTATTTGGGTACAGCGTCGCACGTGCAATTGTCAGTTAAAGTAACGCAGTGCCATATTGTAAAAAATGGCCTGGTCATGAAGGGGGGTAAACCTTCTGGGGCTGAAGTGGTTAATAAACATCTTAGAAAGCTTTACAGTTTTCTAATACCTATCAAGGCCCTTTGGCTGCATCGACTATTTTCTGGAAAAGGTGAACTTAGCCTTTAAGCCCCATCATAGCAATAACAAAATGTAATACTTTAAATGGATTCTTTCTTTGTAATCAAATGCTGATTGATATCCTAACCAAACATGTAAGGAAAGATTTGGGAACTTTGTTTCGCTCAGTAATGCAATAAAGAACAGAATGAGCAATACCTTTTAGGAGACAGATGTTCTGTAAAATCATAGTTTGATTATAAAACTCCCTTTCCGTTTCAATATAGAAATGTGTAATACAAAGTTTGCCCCTAACCAACTCTTAACCTTTTTGCTGCCAGAGCTTTTTTTGCATACCTGCTAAATTGCACCTTTAAGGCTTTAGGATCAGTTGAAAACCGCCCTAAACAATTTAAATTTTCTAAAAATAAGGACCTTGTGGAATAAAATGGTGGCTGTTGCAATTTTTATGTAACATAGTTACTTAAACACACATTTTTAGCAAAAAATAACTAAAGGTAGTATAGCCCAGAAAAATATATTTTTTTTATATATTACCCAGTTTTTAGCAAAGTATAAAAGACGAGGTTGCATCAAATAAATACTAGATACCAAACATGTCAAACCTTAAAATTGCCCCCTCCTGTGAAATGGTAACAAACTTCGGCATCCATATTTGTCTTTAGGCCACACTTTCAAAACATATACAGATCATCAGTTTAGAGCTAACTATAAATGATGGTCCTAGAATTATTGTTGTCACTTTTACATTTTTTAAAGTGAATATGTGTAACTATTAGTTTAGTATATTTTTGTACTTAACTTTATTGTCATCACAAAGAGAGCTGACATGTGATAGCCCTATGTGATAGCATATTGCTGGCGCCAGGTTCTCTTTAACCACTTCAGCCCTGGAAGCTTTAACCACTTCAGCCCCTTAGGCCATTTTTTGCGATATGGCACTGCATTATTTTAACTGACAATTGCATAGTCGTGCGATGCTGTACCCAAATTAAATTAATGTCTTATTTTCCCCACAAATAGAGCTTTCTTTTGGTGGTATTTGATAACTTCTGTGGTTTTTATTTTTTGCCCCATAAACAAAA
Organism: Lithobates clamitans; assembly: GCA_037952925.1. Lineage (NCBI taxonomy): Eukaryota > Metazoa > Chordata > Amphibia > Anura > Ranidae > Lithobates > Lithobates clamitans. The sequence goes on along the minus strand of JBBGZY010000012.1, from coordinate 2,560,556 downwards.
AAAGAGCAACAATTTTGAAAAAAAAAAACAATATTTTTTACTTTCTGCTATAAAACATACCAAAAAATAAAAAGTATAAAATCAAACTTCTTCATCAATTTAGTTTTCGGTAAAAAATTCCAATAAACATATATTTTTATTTTATTTTTATTTTTTTATTTTTTTACTAGTAATGGAGGCGATCAGCAATTTTTTAGCGGGACTGCGAAACAACATTGCAGCAGACAAATTGAACACCTAACTGACACTTTTGACACTTTTTTGGTAACCAGTGACATTATTACAGTGATCAGTGCTAAAAAATATGCACTGTTACTGTACCAATGACACTGGCAGGGAAGAGGTTAACATCAGGGGAGACAAAGGATTAAGTGTGTCCCTAGGACAGTGATGGCGAACCTTGGCACCCCAGATGTTTTGGAACTACATTTTCCATGATGCTCAACTACACTGCAGAGTGCATGAGCATCATGGGAAATGTAGTTCCAAAACATCTGGAGTGCCAAGGTTCGCCATCACTGCCCTAGGAGGTGCTTGCTAACTATGTGGGGGTTGGTCTAACTGGATGAAGACAGAGATTGATGTTCCTGCTTAGCAGAAACACAAGATCTCCATCTTCTCCCCTGTCAGAACAGGGATCTGACTTGTTTACATAGGTAGATCACCATTCTGCCTCTCTCGCGAGTGATCGCGGGTGGCCGGAGGACATCAGGTCCACTGGACCTGCTGATTGGCTCCCCCTCTGTCCAGTCAGCGTGCGCGTGTACCTCCCCACTGTCTATTGCACAAAATGACATACAGGTACGTGTTTTTTTTGCAATAGATCTTCTCTGCTGCAGTATATCTGCGGTAGGCGGTCTTTAAAGCAGAGTTCCGCCCACCCCTCAAAAAATGAAAAGCCAGCAGCTACATATATTGTAGCTGACGCCTTATAGTATTAGGACACTAACCTGTCCTGGAGTCCAGCGATGTTTCCCTCAGCTGTCATGTGCCGATGCCACTATTGCCGGTAAGGAAACCCGGCAGTGAAGAATTGCGGCCTCATGGCCGGGTCCCTACTACACATGTGTGAAGCACGCTGCGCTCTCTTACTGACCTGGCATCGGGGGAAGGAGGAGGGAGGAGGAGGGAGCTGGACTTCTGACGTACCTCTCCGCTGCAAGGTTCGGCGGAAGAGGGGACAGGGTACCTGTCAAAAACAGGTACCCACTCCCCCTCGACAGGTGCCAATTGTGGCACCGGAGGGGGGAGGAGACAGATGAGTGGAAGTTCCACGGCTCTGGACTTGGAAGTTACAAAATATTTCATTGTTTCCTAGTTCATTTATTGGAGGGAGGATCAATGAATGTAGGTTCGCTGATCTTCCTGTGCTCTACTCATTGACTCCTGCCATAGCCATCAGTAGGTGGGACAGCAGATTGCATGATACATGGAGTGATGGTCATGTGGGATAAAGTGGCATCTTCCAGTGGAAGATGGCTTTACTCTTACACTTATAGGGCGTACACATGGTCGGACTTTGTTCGGACATTCCGACAACAAAATCCTAGGATTTTTTCCGACGGATGTTGGCTCAAACTTGTTTTGTCTACACACGGTCGCACAAAGTTGTCGGAAAATCCGATCGTTCTAAACGTGGTGACGTAAAACACGTATGTCAGGACTATAAACGGGGCAGTGGCCAATAGCTTTCATCTCTTTATTTATTCTGAGCATGCGTGGCACTTTGTCCGTCGGATTTGTGTACACACGATCGGAATTTCCGACAACGGATTTTGTTGTCGGAAAATTTTATCTCCTGCTCTCCAACTTTGTGTGTCGGAAAATCCGATGGAAAATGTCCGATGGAGCCCACACACGGTCGGAATTTCCGACAACACGCTCCGATCGGACATTTTCCATCGAAAAATCTGACCGTGTGTACGGGGCATTACAGTGCACTTGCAGACCCTATTTATGAAATACTATTGATATATAAAATATCAAATTATTTGCTGACACAGCAGATCTGTGATCCATTGGAATTTAATTTTAAATAGGTTTAGGGGTTAGACTCTGGGGTTGATTTGCTAAAGGCAAATAGTCTGTGCACTGTAAGTGTTCGGCAAGTACAGTTACGCTAGATCTGACTATTTGCCTTTAGCAAATCAACCCCAGAGCCTAACCCCTAAACCTTTTTAAAATTAAATTGATATCAATAGTATTTCATAAATAGGGTCTGCAAGTGCACTGTAAGTGTACGGCATGTGCAGTTGTGCTAGATCTGAGGCAAACCTCTAAAATGAGGGAAAGCTCTGCTGATTTCTATCATCCAATCATGTCCAAGCAAAAATGTTGTTTTTTTATTTTCCTTACATGTTTCCTTCAGATTTAGAGAAAGTGCACTTGCAGTGCAAAGACTAATTGTCTTTAGTAAATCAACCCCCTTGTGTTTCATTATGATTAAGTTGATTTATCAAAAGCATTTTCCTTGCACATGTTTTGGCATTCTTTACAAAATGAAATGTCATCACATTCACAAAGCTGTTCCCTTGCAATGTGCAACTTCCCTTGCAAAAGTGCCTTTTTACCTTTAGTAAACCAACCCCTATGTATATGGAGGCTATTCTATAGTCAAAGTAATTATACTAGTATATTATGACGGATGTTAAAGCCAAACAGAAGTGGTACATAATTTCCTTGTGCATGTAGCACCCTGTCAACAGTAAGGCTAAATTAAGTTTTTGGCTCCACTGTACGCAGTGTAGAAATTATCTGTTTTGGGTTTTTTTTTGGTCTGGTAAGGGTTTCCCAAAGGTCAGTGGTTGATTGCTCCTGTCTGCTTCGGGAGGAAGCTTCCAGAAAATATAATAGCTGGGTCAACCACTGATTCATGAATATTTATCAGACCCCAGCCAGTCTCTGAGAAGGGGGTGCCAAGAAGGTGGTGGGAGAGGTGATAAATGTTTGGGAAGACTGCATGGAAGCTGGGTGATAGCAGCTGTCCTAGGAGATTGTGAGTAAGACCTGGTTTTGAACTCTCAAGTGTGCATGTGCTGAAGGAATTTAATGCCAGAGGTTACTGGATGGACTGGGTATGCTCTTAAAGAGACCTAGAATTACTGGCCATTCCCTATTACCTTTAGTCAAGGCTGTTTCAAGAGGATTTTGTAAGAAGCTTGTCCTCATGTTGATTTCTGCTATCATTTTTGAGTATCCTGAACCCTTAAATCCCCTCCTGTTCAAGTTTCTCCAAATTAAATCCCCAAAAAAACATCCCTTAGACTGGGCCAGTGTTGTTTGTGTGCTTGAAACTGTGTCTATGGCAGACAGGCTCTGTACAAGCAAGGGAGAGCTGGGCATATTCTCAGCGGCCCCTCCAGGGGAGAGCCCTATGTGTAGTATGATCAGAACTGCTGTTAGAAATCATGAGGTCCCTGTCATATACTAGAGACCAGAACTGTGTGGACTGCAACAGAGTAAACCAGACATAAATAGGTGAAAGTAAGTTTATTAAGGTAAATGCATATACATGTGAACACACCACCAATACAAACAGAGTGAATAAATCAAACAACCAAACAGTGATAATCAACCCACCAGCATAGGTAGCAAGAGGGAGTACCAAAATCGTAGTCAAGCCAGGCCAGGGTCATAAACAGGAGATCAGCAGCTGGGAAGGGAAACAAACAGGACAAGGAGAGGAAGGAAGGATCACAGGAGGAATGGGTCAGGTACGAGGCTCAGGGTCCAGGGTTCAGGTAACATACAGGGAACAGGGTCAACAGGTTCCAGGAATCAGGAATCAGGTTTCAGGATCAGAGTAACAGGATGCAGGATGCAGGCTGCAGGTCAGGGCTCAAGAAAAATACCAGGGCAAGATGAGTGTGCACTTGTCGGGTATTTATACTGCAGTTGCTAATTAAGGTCAGGTGACACCTGTCTGCAGAGGGGAATACCTGCTCCATACTGCCAGGATTCCTCCACTAGGGGAAGCACCAGTACTGCGCCCCACAGGTGACAGAATACCTGCAGGAAAAAACTCTTCTGACAGCTCCAAACTGCCCGGAGACACCTGCTGGTGAACCTCAGTACTGCACGCCAATTGATCGATATTACCCGTGGAGAGGACCTTTCCTGACAGCCCCATACTGCCTACCTGACAGGGCCCCAATCCCCCCTCCCATGCCCCAGAAACTATCAAATTATATTTTCCCTAAAAATACACTAAAATCATTATTATATGACATATTTACCAGCCCCCTCTCGCGCTCTTTACCCTGAAACATTCCCTTGTGTGCTCAAAGCAGCTTCTGGCGGGAGAGGAGGAAAGCCAGAAATGCTGAGGGTTAAAGGGGCGCAAAGGGGCTCAGATAGCAGGGGCATGGGGTTGCAGATGCTAGAACTGATCCCCTGTAGCACAGCTGGGGGGAGGGAGCAGAGGAGAAGTCAGCAGCTCTGCAGCAGGAGGTAGAAGAGGATCAGTGTCTGCAGTGAGGATGCAAGGATCTGTGAAGTTTTTTCATTCAGCTTGCAGGTCGAATGAAAAAAAACCCAGAGTGTTTACCCAGCTTTAGACTGTGTAAGATAGCAGGTCCTTAAAGCTGGCCATAAACAGATATTTTTTTGTTCAGCCCATAGTTTCCTCTATCCATGTCATACAGCATAGGAGGGACAAATTTCCCCCTGAGGATATCGTATTGTGAAATCCAGCTCCTTCAATATTTCAGTTAAGCTTACGTTTAATCCTTTTATATTTTGCCTCCTGTGCGTGCTCTGCCTCAATCAACTAGCAAATTTCATTTTTAAAGTGGCTGTAAACCTCAGACATGAAATATGAACAATATCACTCTATAAAAAGTAAAACAGAATGGGGTTAATGGCGCTACCTATAGGCCAGAAGGTGATTGATCAAACCCTCTAAGTATAAAGGTGAGTAGGCAAGTGGTGCGACAACCAATGAAGATATTATACTCCACTAGTTAATAAAAACCTCAAGTGCTTAGTAAGCATATAAACATACTATAATGTGACATATAGTGAATATGTATGCAAAGCAGCAGTGTGTGAAGTAATATCTAACTTCACAGATAAGTGTCTGTGACACTAAGGTTCTAACTGTGAAGTAACACCAAAATAGCATCAAAAAGAATATATATGATGCAAAAAAATTGAATTAATCAAAACACCATAATAGTGATCAAAAAATAAATGTTCATATATACACTTCAAAAAATAATTAGTCCAATAAAAAAAATGCAGTATTGCTGTGGCAAATGCAGGAAATTCCAAAGTGACAAGTGCTCAGGTAATCAGGTCACTCTTGTGCTCCCCCTTGTGGGTTCCCACTCACCAGCTCCTATTACCCCTGCAGGGGTAGTTGGCACATAGGACTAACCAGACGTCTCGTCCCTTGATAGCTCCTCCAACCGGTTCACCAGGTCAGGATACCTTATGCTTTCCTCTGTTATATCCAGTGATTCCCAGGTACAGAGCAGTTCCAAAAATACTTCAGTGAAATTCCAGTGATAAATCCTCATAGGAAAAGATATGGGCTCTCATAGTGTAGTATCAAAGGGTTAGTTTATTAAAAAACACAGTAAAAGCAAGCGTCCCATGCAATGGGTAAAAAACCTCCCAAACGAAACTACAGTCTATAGTAGACACAAGTGGTCAGGGGCCGGTATGAAACGCGCGCTCCAACTGCATTCCAAGCTCCCTGATAGCGTACCGGAATGGACGTGGGTGCGTGACTCCGCCTTACGCGTTTCATCATAGACATCATCTGTGGCGGCCCATATTACTCGATAGTGTGTACTTGTTTCAATTAAGAGCACTAAGCATTGTTTATGTCTGCTGCCTCCTTTCTCTGCTATCGGCAGTCACTTATAATAAGTTTTCCTGACACCAGGAGAAAAATTGTGACGGGAGCGAACTCCAGTAGAGTTATAGTCTCAGCTCTGTTCCTGCATGCTGTGTGAAGGGGGTGCGTCCCTTCCCTCCAATCAGCTCTCAGAGCTTTCCTCACTGATCTATGCAGTATGTAACTTCAGGTCTCTGACCCTTTTTTAAGACACAATCCAGCTATGAATGCAACACTTTGAACAGTTGTAGAGAAGAGAGTGCTGCAGATAAACAGGCACAACTTATGTAGAAGAATTTGTTTCATCTCTGTGGATCACCTGAAGTCAGTCACTTCACTGGGTATATGGAAGAGTTTCCAACCACTTTAAATAAATCCTTTCCTTTTTATTACATACTTTTTTGGAGCCCAGTGACAGAATCACGGGGTTTCAGTGCTTCTCAATACAATACAGGCTGATCATAGCCGATTTGAGGGGTCAGAAGGGTGTTGTGCATAGTTTCCTGAAAAGGCTAGAATTCATCTTCAGTATTAAAGGACAGCTGAAAAGAACTATGGTGCTGTTTTGATATTTCTATCAGACAGGCGACAGGGCGAATTTACTAAAGGTAATCAGGCTGTTTACTTTGCAAGGAAATGTTTCCTTAGCTAAGTGAATGAGGTGAAAATTCAATTTGCAAAAATACCGAATAAAAGGCAAGAAAAGTAAAAAAAAAATAATAATTGTTGCTTGTACAGTTGGCGGTTGAAAGTTAGTAGAGCTTCACCTCATTCATTAAGCTTGGGTAAATTTCAATTGCAAAGTGACAATTTTAATTGCAAAGTGAACACCCTATTTGCCGTTAGTAAATCAACCCTAATGTGTCAGGTCAGTTTGGATGACCTAAAACGCACCATATTTTATTCACCAACTAGAAGTGTTTTTTATAAATCATATTAAAATGCTGGCAGCTGTATTTTCAGCTGGCATAAACTAGCTCATAGGCTCAAATATGCATGCTAATCCAGTTAATCTTTTTAGCAGAGGATCTCTTAAAGTGTTTGAAGACTTGAGGATGTGCTGTGTGTTTTGTGGAATTGGGATACTTCCATCAAATATACACAGAGCAGCCAGGGCTGTTCAGAAACTGTCAGATGGACTTTTCAGACATGCAGCAGATTTGGACACATTTTACATAATAGGCATCTCTCTCTCCCTCTACACATCCTAGAATTTGTATCCTGGCAAAGAGCATCCTGTCATTACTTAAAAAATGTGCCTGAGAAAACCTTGCTGTTGCAAACTTTAACTTTTTATAAATTGAAACTGAAAATATGTTTTCAGGTATGTATAATATTAAACAAATCTCAAAGATGAACTTTTCTGTAAGTTTATTTCTGTGCAGTTTACTATTAAAAAATTGTGATCTAAATTGTACTACCTGTGACGTAAGTACAGTATATATTTATGATTATATTTAAATACAAATTTTAAAGAGTAACTGCACTTTTGTTGTGAAAAAAAAAAAAAATGTACTTGTGGTGATCTATGTACATTGCAAGGATTTTACCAAACTCCATTGCAGATTCCTATCTGTTTCTGCTCTGAAGAAAACAACTGTTTGTTCTTCCATGTCTTCTGGATACTGACTCTGAATGGGAGTGACTTTTTCACTATTGATCCGCTAATACACTTGCAGACCTCTAATGAGGAAAGCTGGTGTGTCAGCATCCCTTTAGAATTAATTAACCCTTTAGGAGCAACACATAAAAATGTTTTTTTTTTGTCTGAGAAGAGGCTTAAAAATTTGACTTGTATCTTAGTGCAGACTTCTGGGAAAATCAGTCAGCCAATCACACAGCCAGGAAGTGACATTTCTGGAGGCGTTCTGTACACCAAGTTGCCAGGTTGACATATTGCATTGAATTTTACAGAAAATTACAGCACTGCAAATTGAAAAGGAAAGGTACATTTTAATAACATTACATTACATTAAGACTAGTGTGGCAATTATATATGCTATTTTAATTATTTATTTCTTAATTTGCATTTTTTTCCCACTAAACTGTAGTTACCCCTTAAGACTCTCTCTTAAGTGGCAATCTATATGTCAAAGAGCACAGTCATCATTGTTGCTAAATGCAGTGGGGCAAAAAAGTATTGTGCATGTTCTCCCACTTAAAAAGATGAGAGAGGCCTGTAATTGTCATCATAGGTATACCTCAACTATGAGAGACAAAATGTAGAAACAAATCCAGACAATCACATTGTCTGATTTTTGAAAGAATTTATTTGCAAATTATGGTGGAAAATAAGTATTTGGTCAATATCAAAAGTTCATCTCAATACTTTGTTATATATCCTTTGTTGGCAATGACAGAGGTCAAACGTTTTTTGTAAGTCTTCACAAGGTTGTCACACGCCGGCTAGCATGGAAGATGGCCGCCTGAGAGAACTGCTCCACACACAGCCAGCTAACCAGAGTGGATTACAAAAGCCACAGACACTGAAATTCAGTGGTTTCAGCCTCTTTCAGGTCGGGCACCCCTTCTCTACAAGTCCGAAAGAGAAAAGAAAGAAATATAATGAGGAGAATGACGGACTTTTACTCTCACCCCTGCCGCATCTCCACCCAAAATGGCGCAGACGGCTCTCCACTAACCATGCGTGCCTTCCCCAGCAGAAAAGAGGGACACCTGAAGCATTTCTCCCCAGACATCCACAGAGCACAGCACACTAGTGGCCGGGCTTCGCAATCCTCCTCATGCTCATCCAGCCCAGCCAAAGCTAAATACAAGCTTCAAGATGCAGCTGATCCAGCTCTGGAGGCAAATGATCTAGCAAGCTCCCTTTAAGACAATATAGAACTGCAGGTTTTTATATCAGAATATCCCACAGCTAATCATCCAGTGCTAAACACTAGGGATGAGCTTCGAGTTCGAGTCGAACTCATGTTCGACTCGAACATTGGCTGTTCGCAAGTTCGCCGAACACCGAACAATTTGGGGTGTTCGCGGCAAATTCGAATGCCGCGGAACACCCTTTAAAAGTCTATGGGAGAAATCAAAAGTGCTAATTTTAAAGGCTTATATGCAAGTTATTGTCATAAAAAGTGTTTGGGGACCCGGGTCCTGCCCCAGGGGACATGTATCAATGCAAAAAAAAGTTTTAAAAACGGACGTTTTTTCAGGAGCAGTGATTTTAATAATGCTTAAAGTCAAACAATAAAAGTGTAATACCCCTTTAAATTTCGTACCTGGGGGGTGTCTATAGTATGCCTGTAAAGGGGCGCATGTTTCCCGTGTTTAGAACAGTCTGACAGCAAAATGACATTTCGAAGGAAAAAACTCCCGTCAAGTCACCGTGCGTCAGAGGGGGGCGGGGTCACCGGGTGGCCCCGCCCCCGTTATTTAAGAACCGTCAGACGAGGAGACGCCGTCACACAGCGGGAGCCTCCCTCCATGCATGGATGCGGAGCGGCCCGCAGAAGAAAATTAAGAAGAGAAGATGAAGATGAAGAAGATGAAGAAGATGAAGAAGAGAAGAGGATGAAGAAAAAGATGAAGAGAAGAGCGGGAGCCTCCCCTCATGCCATGGGTGTGGAGCGGCCCGAGGAGAAGAAGATAGAAGACGCCGCGGAGGAGATGCTGGACGAGAACGCCGGAGGAAGAACCAGAAGAGCCAGAAGAACCAGAAGAAGAAGAAGATGAAGGAAGATAGAAGAAGCATTTAAATAAAGGAATTGTCAAAAACTGTCTCTTGTCATTTTTAACTATTTTGACACTTTTTTAGTGAAATGGTAGGGGTAAGTACCCCCTTACCATTTCACACAGGGGGGGGCCAGGATCTGGGGGTCCCCTTGTTAAAGGGGGCTACCAGATTCCGATAAGCCCCCCGCCCGCAGACCCCCACAACCACCGGCCACGGTTGTGGGGATGAGGCCCTTGTCCTCATCAACATGGGGACAAGGTGTTTTGGGGGCTACCCCAAAGCACCCTCCCAATGTTGAGGGCATGTGGCCTGGTACGGTTCAGGAGGGGGGGGCTGCACTCTCGTCCCCCCCTCTTTTCCTGCGGCCTGCCAGGTTGCGTGCTCGGATAAGGGTCTGGTATGGATTTTTGGCGCGGGGTTCCCCTTAAAATCCATACCAGACCTGAAGGGTCTGGTATGGAATTTAGGGGGAACCCCACGTCATTTTTTTTTTTTAATTTTGGCCGGGGTTCCCCTTAATATCCATACCAGACCTGAAGGGCCTGGTATGGAATTTAGGGGGACCCCCCACGTCATTTTTTTTTTTTTTAATTTTGGTTTGGGGTTTCCCTGTGGGGAATTCCCATGCCGTTTTTATCAATGAACTTTTATGTGTATTGTTGGACCGGCAATTCATTAATAGCCGCGGTAGTTTTAAATGAGTTTTTTCCTTCGAAATGTCATTTTGCTGTCAGACTGTTCTAAACACGGGAAACATGCGCCCCTTTACAGGCATACTATAGACACCCCCCAGGTACGAAATTTAAAGGGATATTACACTTTTATTGTTTGACTTTAAGCATTATTAAAATCACTGCTCCTGAAAAAACGGCCGTTTTTAAAACTTTTTTTTGCATTGATCCATGTCCCCTGGGGCAGGACCCAGGTCCCCAAACACTTTTTATGACAATAACTTGCATATAAGCCTTTAAAATTAGCACTTTTGATTATTCATGTTCGTGTCCCATAGACTTTAACGGTGTTCGCGTGTTCGAGCAAACTTTTTTCCTGTTCGCATGTTCTGGTGCGAACCGAACAGGGGGGTGTTCGGCTCATCCCTACTAAACACCACTCTGAAGGACATGTTAGTATCCTTAAGAAGCACACTCCATGCTGATATCTTATCACTAGCTCAGCAATTTAAATCTGATGTTACTGAAATTGGTAAGTGACTATCAGGAACCATGAATCAGACCAAGACAGAAGTATAGTTAAATCACACTTGTATAATAATAATAATAGTAATAATAATAAGGTAAACAGAGTAAGCGTAGTCAAAACAAGCCAAAGTTCAGTAACCGGATCGGATAGTCAGCCAAGCAAATGTCAGAGAGCCAGAAGGAACGTCAGCCGAGCAAGTCTTCAACAGGAACGCAGGAGAAAGTCGACAAAGGCGAAGGCAGAGATCAAGTGAGCTGGACGAAGTAGGCAGGACTGACGAGCAGAATCAACAACAGCTGGGTAACTGTGGAGAGAGATGGAAGCTGGCAATTAGCCACCAGCCCAGAGAAGGAAGGGCTGAGCCCAGCCCTGACAGTGACACACATTGAAGGTAAGATTGGTGAATTCGCCTCCACATTTAATGAGTTGATTCACGCCTATAACTCCCAGGATGATGACATCACTTGGATGAAATCCAAAATCGCAGACCTGGAGGACTGCTCCAGGCGCAATAATGTAAAAATCAGAGTGGTCCCCAAATCAGTTAAACAACCTGACCTGATGGCCTATTTTACTGATGTGATGAAAGCTGCATTGCCAGATCTCCCTTTGGAAGCTCTATTAATTGATTGTATCCACAGACTCCCAAAACCAAAGCATATACCTGCTCACTTGCCGAGAGACACTATAGCACACATCCACTTTTTCCACACTAAGGAAAAATTAATGGCAGCCTTCAGACAAGTGGACCAGCTCCCAGAACACCTGCACTCGCTCTCGCTGTTTATCGATCTGTCTGCTCATACTACACAGCAGCGCAGACAGTTGGCTGCCATAACAAAGCCTCTGAGGAACCATCATATCTCCTACCAATGGAGATATCCAGCGAAACTCCTCATTACTAAAGAAGATCAAATATATACGATCAATTCCCTAGCTGATGGCATCAGATTGCGAGACTGGCAAATCCTAGATCCTGAATATCCTAGCCCAAACTGACCTATATCACCCCATCGCGACCCGCCAGACCAAAGGGCTTCTTCTACTAATCACAGGCCTGTATGACTTAAGCTATAACCACACCAACATAGCTCCAGGGAGCTTGTACAGTGCAATGCCAGTTATTTAGTTTACAGTTGCAATTGCACCCCTGAAAGTTGTGGTTTATCATCTGCTCAGATTCCAGATGGAATCATACTTTTTTGTTTCCCAGGTTGGGCCTCCCCATCGAGAGGGAATTCCCTGTTTGTTCATTATTTCTTTACAGACTGTTTAACCAATCACCCAGCTATTCAGCTAAACCAGCTTACTGTTACCAACTCTCTAACTACAATCCAGGATTTGGATTTTACATTTGGCTACTGATCAAGGATGCATGCGCTGTCCTGTCATCATTTGAGGAGGCCACAAGGATGGTGAGCAGCGCTAATGCATGCATCAGTGCCACTATCCCTCTTATCTTCCTGCTGGCGCACACGCTTTGTGGAATCATGGACAGGGCACTTAAGGCAGAACAGCAGGAGGAAGAGGAGGACTTCCTTTCCTGTCAAGGCCCCCTTTATCCTGATAGCATTCCTGCGATCCTACCAAACTTACAGGAAGAAGAAGAGGAGGTATAGGAGGATTGTGTTAGCATAGATGTAGAGGATAACACTCACCACCAGCAGTCTTCAAGGGATGGATTTCAGTCCCCAGAATCCCAAGGAGTTTCACGTGCCTGGGAGGAGATAGTTAAGGATCATGTCATCCTTAGTGACCCAGAGGACTCAGAATCAGATGCCTCTGCAAACTTACGCTGCATGGCCACCCTGATTCTGAAAAGCCTGCGAAAGGATCCTAGGATTCGTGGTATCAAGGAGAGGGATCATTACTAGCTGGCAACCCTTCTTGATCCACATTACAAGGGTAAGGTTGCAGAACTCACCCTGCCTTCACAGAGGAAGCAGAGGATGAAACATTTTCAGGAGGCCTTGAAGAAAGCTTTGTGCAATACATTTCCAGACCCTGGGAGGTTACAATTTCCTGGTGCTGGACAACGTGTTGCTGAGGCTTCATTCAGTCAGAGGAAGAGCAGTGGAGAAGGTGGCCAGCTGACCGATGCCTTTAAATAATTTTTCAGTCCTCAGCGTCAAGGTCTGATCGGTTCAAGCAGCATCTGCATTACATGGTGCGGGAATATCTAGGGACAAGAGCAGACTTAGAGACCTTTCCAACAGAGCATCCACTGGGTTACTGGGTCTTGAGGATGGATCACTGGCCAGAACTTGCTCAATATACAATTGAGCTACTGGCCTGTCCTGCATCCAGTGTGCTTTCTGAATGCACATTCAGTGCTGCTGAAGGGTTTGTAATGGATCAATGAATACGCCTGTCCACAGACTCCGTTGATAGGCCCACATTCATAAAAATGAATCAGTCTTGGATCAGCAGCTATCAAGCACCTGATGCTGATGTAACTCATTGAATTTGCTATGGATGTGGGATCCTTTGAAGACTGCCTATGCTGACTATGCTATTCCTACTTAATCTTGATGATGCTAGCTTCCAACAATATTTTTGTTTTAGGGCACCACCACCAAAATTTTTCTGCCCCTGTTTAACAGGGGCATGTAATTACAATTTTTGATCTAATATTTCACAACAGGGCCCATAAACAGCTTAGCCAATAAACATCTTGATTTGTACTGTATCTGAAGATGTAGAGATTCCCCCTTCCTGGACTGCAACCCCTCCCCTCTGCCCGGCTAGGGGAAATCATATGTAGCATGATATTACACATAAAAAACTGCTGATGATAATAATACATTTTAGAAGCATGACCTCCACAAATACGGTAGCCACTGATCTTGTCCTCACCAAAATGTAGGACAGGACAAGTAAACATTTTCTATCCTTATATTTCTTTGGCCACAACCATGTTCCTTAGAACCAAGCAACTCCGTTCATGGCCAGTGTTGATTTTATTTTGAAGAGGAACTAAATGATGAATCACTCCCATTTTCCTGGAATTTGTTGACTCCTTGTCCTTGGGAAACTAACTTCCAGGAGGGCTATGCCTTTCATCCATTTCTCAGATCAATCCTCTTGGTTACTTCTTCATTAAACAATGTACAGTAGCTGTTTAGTGCCGAATGCACTTGTTTTTCACTTACCAGTTGTCTTGAATGGGCTTCTCCTGATAAACCATTTACTTGCAAATTGGAACGCAATGAACTGTGGCTATGCTGGTATTTCATCAACTCCTCCTCCTTGGCTTGCCCTTTTTTAAAAAGGCTGACAATGTACAGTGTGTCACTGAAAATGAATATGAAAGCAATAATAGTGTGTGATTGAGAATGATGTACAAAAAACTGTCAAAGTAGTATACTAAATTTTCCTTTTCCACCTAACGTGGTATCCCCTATGAGTCCAAGGTCTACTGTGTAACTGCAGTCATGACCTTATTTCTCTACACCACACTATGTTACATACTTCCACTCTGTACACTGTGCTTTACATTAAGATACTCTACACTATGCCATGCTAAACACTGTGCTTTACATTAAGATACTGTATGCTGTTTCACTCGGTACAGTGAGCTTTGATGCTTCTACATTCTGTATACTGTGCTGTATGTTATATACAGTATTTTATAACATTTCATTCTGTAAATTATGCTTCACATTAATATAGTCTGTATTGCTCTAAGAACCGAGCCATCTGCAGTGTTTGATCACTCAGTTCTCAGTGTTAGAGCCAGTGGGGGACAGTTTCAGCATCAGACCAATGCTGCATCCAGCTAGGTAAATATGAATTTAAAAAAAAAAAACAAACCTCATACTTCTCTTTTAAACTGTTTTTCCTCAAAAATTGTTACACTAGTATACAGTAAAAAAATTACTTTTAGTGGTCTAGTATGCATCAAACAACTTCCTTTACTGGCCAGGTTGCAATAAAGAATTACAATGGCAAAATCAGTTCAGCATAGTTTGAAGATACAATTAATGTCACTGTTTCGCAAATGTCATTTATAAAAATTTGTGAAAAAATGACAATGGCAATGACTAAATGTATTCTAATGAATTCTGCTCATTGGACATTTCAAAGATTCGTATCCTTTTAAAGTTGACATATAATGTTTTTTTGGCATTGTGCTATCTTACTGCTCAAATTGAACATACACTAGACCAATTATCATTTTAGTTAATGGAGTAATCTTGCATTGAGAAAATTAACAAAAGCAATTTGAAATTATTAATTGCAAAGATCCTGCCTATCCCAGCTAGATGTTTTATTGCCATTGTGTAAAAATAGCATCACGCTATAATTTGTATAAGATTGTTCTAACCTTTTTCCATCATGATGAAAATAACCACATAGCATTGTTTTGGAAAGAATACAATTAATTTGTTTATTAAATAATTGCATTGGTGTGAGTGACCTACAATTCAGATGCTAAAATGGTATATAATATGATTGAATCCTTCTGCAGAATATGGTATTTTAAAATAGGTTAAGCGAAGCACTGTGGTAAGTTAATGATGGTCAAGATTATTAGCTTGGCTTTCATATACCATCTTTTACATAGTGCAGTAGAAGATTTTAATGCAGTTCTCCTTCATATGTGTGTTTTTTTAATTAGAGCTACAGTATAGAAAGAATAAGCTAAATAAAATAGGAGAGATCATATGTGTTATATACTATGTGAGCAAATAAATACAAAAAATGGCCTATGCAATCTATACATTTTTTGAAACTTTAGAATGGAACCTTATTGGCTTATAAGAACTGCGACTTAGCAATAAATGTGTGTATGCTTTATTTAAATGTTTAGTTTACTTTATTCAAATGTTTAACATTCCCTGTGTCAGTTCTTTTTTCATTGTTAAATCATTGTCTTTACTAAACCATTGCGAATTGTTGATTTTCGGCATGAAGAACTGGCACAGCTACACTCCAACAGAACTTGTATCATTTATTTAGCTACCCATCTGGTGTGCAGTGCCTAGGGTCGTTCCGTGCGACATGGTCAGCATTTGGATGCATCCATCTGTTCACAAAATATAATGAATCTATATCTTCATCCATTATTAAGGTCATTTTTTTAAGCGTAGTTGACTGTTAAGTTTGATTTATTCAAAGTCATTAATTTAAACTTAGCATGTTTTTATTTTATTACAGTTTAAAAAATATTTATTACAAGTATTGATCTTTCATCTGATCAACTCTTTGATTTGATCACTTAATTAATTAGATATTGACATAATTGTTGAATGTAATACCAATAGTGAGTTGGTCTATGTTAGTTTGAAAATTTAGTGACAAAAGTCAATAAGAGATCATTGGCTGTCATTGTGATAATGTGACCAGAATTGAATATGAATGAATCAAAACCAATCAAAATGAGTTGGGTCAAGTGATTCAGCGTGTAACTGATTGCTGAGATTATTTGATGCCATGCAATCAGTCTGAATGGATTAAAATAGTGGTAACAAGTGATCAAAATGTGTTAAATTCAATTGGTTCAACAAACATGCAAATAGATTCATGTTTGGGTTTATAGAATTACACATATTAGCTGCCAGGAGTTTACACTGAACAAAGCTGTCACTGCTGGTGGGAAGACTGGGGAGACCTACAAAATATTGGGGATCCTTTAGATAGAATCTGGAAGATTGTTCTTAGGCACAGTCACTGAATTGGAGCTTAAAAGCTGTTTTAATTATAAAATGTAGAGTTTTTTTTATATCATACAGTTGCTGTATTCTGTGAAATGTCAAGTATTTATTAATGCAGACTCGAATGTGATTGACAGGTCTCCTTTAATGTTCAGACACTTGTATGGTAAGAGTCACTCAACATCTCATGCTAATTAGCACAAGAAAATATGCAAGTATTGCAGAGTATTACGTGAAAGTGGTACTTCAAGTGAATTTGTTGCAGAAAAAAAAATAATGAAAAAAGCATCCTGTAAATGAAGTGGTAAACTACACACCTGTCCCACAGTCTGTGCCTCCAATTTTCTTTCTTGCAGAGTTACACTAGTTGTTGATTCTTCAGTGTCTGTAACACTTTTGTGAGTATTAGTTGACTAGTGTCCCACTGCACCTTGTGGCTTTACCCACCAGCCAAATGTCACTACAGCTCTTCAGTGACACAGGAATAACACAGAGAAACCACAGAGCACAATAGGAACAAAAAAGTGGTAACCCCCTCAATTGGGACTTTAGATAGACCACCCACTCAGAAATCCATAAAATAGAAACTTTAATAATGAAAAAACATATAAAATCCACAAATGACAAAGATGCATAACATGAATTACATCTAATGTCATAACTTTTTTATGACATTCCATGTAATTCATGTTATTCATCTTTGTCATTTGTGGATTTTATATGTTTTTTCATTATTAAAGTTTCTATTTTACGGATTTCTGAGTGGGTGGTCTATCTAAAGTCCCAATTGAGGGGGTTACCACTTTTTTGTTCTCATTAATAGTTATGAGACCACCTTGCTCTGTATGATATGATGGGAGCCTCTCATTTTGCAATAGGAACAAAGGCACCTGACACTCCTGCAAGCGTTAGATTCTAAAATTATTTTTTAGTGCAGCTCCGCGAGAGAGTGAAGCTCAAAGAAGAGTCAGATATACATTATACCTCTTCTTTCACAGGGTAATTTTCCTTTTTTTTCCTTTTCAGAAACAAAGTTATTTTAACACAGCATACAATTTTAAAGCCCGATTCCAGTCAAACAAAACCAAAGAAATTTCCAAGCCCAAACTTACTGACCAGTGTACCACCAACCAAAGTGACCTGTCTAACAATATGTATTCAAAACAGGTGTTTAGTCTGCACACTTGCAAATACAAGCATAAGCTACAGGCCCCGTCAAGGCTTCCCATTTTCTGTAGTCCTAACTCTAACTTCTGAGAGTCCTCACAATGGAAGCACATGCATTTTAATAAATTTACAGAGGGCAGGTGAGCCTAGAAGGAGCCCACCCCTCCTTAAAAAAAACAGGGGCACACAGAACACCAAGCACATAGCTATGGCAGCAAAAGTGTCAGTGTAACTAACTTCTGAGAGTCAGGGAATGCACTGACACCTTTGCTGCCATAGTTCTATGCGCTAGGTGTTCAGTGTGTCCCTGTACCTTTAAGGAGGGTAGGGCTCATTCCAGGCTAACCTGCACTCTGCCTATCCATTAAAATGCATGTGCTTCCATTGTGGAGACTCTCAGAAGTTAGAGTTAGGACTACAGAAAATGGATTTGACGGGGCCTGTAGCTTACGAGTGTATTTGCAGATGTGTGCAGACTAGACATATATTGTTAGACAGGTCAATGTGGTTGGTCGCAGGCTGGTCGGTAAGTTTGAGCTTCAAGATTTCTTTGGTTTTGTTCAACACACATCACCCTTCCAGAGCTCCTTGCTGCAAAGACCAGTTATAGGTGGGGGCAGTGGCCACTTGTTTGTACGATTCCAGTCAAACCCTTTTTTAAAGTTTTAAATAGTATTCAGAATGCTTAGGACTTCATTTGAGTTTTCATCTTTGTCACCCTATTGCAGAAATCTCATTTGTTATTGCTGTGACACCAGGACAAATAAGGGACATTTGAGAAGGTGGTGGTGAGGGGAGCACTTGCCCACCTACGTTAAAAAAAACAAGGTTATATTTTACAGTAGGGCATACTCTATTATCTGCTCACAGACCCAACATTTCACAGTCACGATCCCCCCAAAAAAAAAGAAAAAAAAAAAAGATCAAGCCCACCCACTTGCCTGCCTGGAAAAGGGAAATGTGAGCTGAGCAGGACAAAGTATGTGCTGAGATTCTAATCTGGAAACCTTAGAGAGTGATTTTACTGACCAGATCCAGTTCTTGTGTGTTTACCGGGGGATTATGATGATTGGTGTCCGTTATGAGATCCAAGCTTCAACCAGTTCCTAAGGAACCCAGGCTCATATGACCTCCTATAATTAATTAATAATTATAACCTTGTCCCGGTAAGCGCATTCATTTACTGGTTTGGCGATCATTGGTGCTCGAGGGAACAACATCAGCTTTTTCCTACCAAGACGAATTGCTTTGTTTATGAGATTATAAGGACATTTTCTTTTACCATTTGTGCTGCACTTACATTGTTTTATTAACAATCCCATGATCCCACAGCACTATTGTGAGTGCTGCAGTAGTAGTGAGCAAGTTCCCTGCAGGACTGTTCCTGTAAGGTCTTGTTCCTCACCTTGACACCTTCAGATTGAAAGCTGTATTGGCTGATCAGAAGCTAGCAGCTTGAAACTCACATCCCCCTCCCACCCAGTACAGAAGCATTATTTTAGGCATAGGAGGCACATAATTGCTCAAGGTGGTCCAGGTACCTGAATATGCCTTCATGTTCAGATTTCACTCTGACATACCTTATTGCATTTTTTTTTCAAAGAATCTGATCCACAGGCAAATTATGATTCTCCCAGGTGGTAAAAAGATTGGGGTATACAGTATATAACACAAATAATGTGTATTTAATTCAGAAGATTGTAATAGAATGTCTTGACAACAATTTGTAAACTGTGTTGTTAATAATGATTATTGGCCCTTTGGAGTTTTTGAAATATATTTAGTTAAGAAAAAAACACTTAATTACAGGGGTATGCCTTTGATCCTCAATGGTAAGATACCTATATGTGAATCTGGCCTGGCAAAGTGGTCTGTGGGGGCCTGTGCCTTTGCTTTTCTTGTCTGACTGTTATGTGCTACATTGTATCAGAAGGGCAGTACGTAGGTCAATTTAGTAATAGCACATTTGTTGTTCATTCTACAAGGCAATTTTTCTTTAGTACTTTGAATGAGGTGATTTTTTATTTTTCCCTGCATATGATTGGGCAATGCGCTTTCACCACATTCACTAACCTAAGGGGACATTTCCTTCCAAAGTGAATACCCTATGTGCCTTTAGTTAAGTAAACCCTTCTAAACCAACCTCAAAATGTTCTGTACTGCTGATTTGGAAAGCTAGACCGAAAATTAATCAGAATTTGCACTTTTACACCTAGCCAGATGAAGCTCCTCTTTAAATCCAGTTGGTACCAGATTTTCACCATACTTGCCCAGGGAGCCTGCATTAATTGGAATACATAGAATTTTATGTTCATGTATTTAGGATTGTAGAGCAAGATAAACACTGAAATTGTATACAGTACAATTCTTGCTAAAGAAAAACATGTCTACGTGGAGATTATATGAGATTATATGCATTGATGTCATGAACTATGGGAAAAACTATAAACAAAACTCACATTGTGACACTAAATTTCCAATAAACAGTATATTATTGCCTAATGGAGAGTTTGTATTTTGTGACATAAACGTCCTCCTTAGTACCTGTCAAATATTATAAATATTGTCATCACAATGAGAAGGTAGGGTTTGCACTTACAACACTTGGAACAAAGAGAGAACAGGAGCATATTGAATCTTTTGCCTAATCTGATTCAGGGTCTCTTTCTATTTACTTTTAAACACTTTTTGAGTCTAGTCAGAACATAGAGATTAGGACTCTTTCCCTTCCTCCATGTGGCAGTTATGTACTAGTCACTAAGTCACTGATACAAGACAGGAAGGGGAGTGTTCACACATTCCTCAATGCCGAAAAAAACCCCAGATATTTTCTTTGCACATGGTCTCTTAAAGGAAATGGCAGTGAATAGAAGAAAAGGTATGTGCTGCTGAAAGGGGAGTATTAAGGTAAATCCATTGCTATGCCTTACATGGTAAAAAAAATCATGGTAAAAATATCAAAAGGTCCAATAATAATCATCCAAGTTCTTGTGATATAAAGTATATCTAAAGTCAAAATAGTTTTTCCCATTTTGAGTAGAGTAAAGGGGAGTTTTTTTGTTTTGTTTTGTCTTTACTTTCTTTGTACCTTTCAAGAGATTTTCCTTAAGCTTCCTGTCCTATCAACATGGCAAGAAGTAAAAAAGTCTCCCCAAAGTGAGGTAAATTTTACACACTAGTGTCCCTAAATTGGCAAAAGAAAGACTTAGAAAGTTTGCCTGGAAACACAACTTAGATGGTGGTAGCTCCCTTCACCATGCAGCCTCTTACAGCAGGACAGAAGCAAGAGGGCTGCAGTGGGTAAGTACCTGCATAACCTTCCTGAACATTCTTATGCCGCGTACACATGGTCGGACTTTCCGGCATACTTGGTCCTGCGGACCAGAGTCTGCCGAACAATCCGACCGTGTGTAGGCTCCGGCGGACTTTTCCGGCGGACTTTTTCCCAACAGCCCGCCGGACCTAGATTTGAAATATGTTTTAAATCTTTCCATCAGACTCAGTTTCTGGTGGAAAGTCCGCTCGTCTGTGTGCTGGTCCAACGGAAAGCCCACTCGTCTGTACGCTGGTCTAACGGACCAGATACGACGCAAGGGCAGGGTATTGCATTTCGCACTCGCTGCAATAGGAAAAACAAACTTTCCTATTGCGGCGAGCGTGGGGCATCCCAGGCCCTTAAGTCTGGCATGGATTATAAAGGGAAACCCCTACGCCGAAAAAACGGCGTGGGGTTCCCCCTAGGATCCATACCAGACCCCGATCCGAGCACGCAGCCCGGCCGGTCAGGAAATGGGGTGGGGATGAGCGAGCACCCCCCCTCCTGAACCGTACCAGGCCGCATGCCCTCAACATGGGGGGGTGGGTGCTTTGTCCCCACCTTGGGGACAAAGGGCCTCTTCCCGACAACCCTGGCCGTTAGTTGTCGGGGTCTGCAGGCGGGGGGCTTATCGGAATCCGGGAGCCCAGTATAATAAGAGGGCCCCCAGATCCCGGCCCCCCACCCTATGTGAATGAGTATGGGGTACATGGTACCCCTACCCATTCACCTAGGGAAAAAGTGTCAATAATAAAACACACTACACAGGTTTTTAAAAGAATTTATTAAACAGCTCCGGGGGGGTCTTCCTCCGGCTTCGGGGGTCTTCTTCCGGCTTCGGGGGTCCCTCCGGTTCCTCTTCTCCCAGCATCCGGTTGGATCTTCTCCGCTCTCTCCGGCCTCTTCTCCCGGTGTTCCAGTTCTTCGGCCGGCTCCTCCGCTGTCTTCAGGCCGCTCTCTTGCCAGCAGAGGTCCGGACTTCTGGGCTTCTTGTCTTCTTCCCTCTTCTCTTCTCCAGATGTTGACACGATGGTCTCTCTGGCTGGACTGCTCTCTGAGGGCTCCGTTGTGACTTATATAGGCAGAGACCCCGCCCCTTATGATGTCACAGACCCTGGGCATGCTGGGACTGTGATGTTTTAGGGGGCGTGGTCAACATCACCCGTCCATGTGTGGGCAAGTCCGTTCATTCTGAAAGTCCGCCGTAACTCCGGCGATAGTCCGGTCGTGTGTGGGCAAGTCTGTCCGTTTTAAAGTCCGGCGCACCTGGCGGACAAAGTCCGTCGGAAAGTGTGCCGGACCAAATATACCAGAAAGTCTGATCATGTGTACGCATTAGTCTCCCCTTAGGCATACTTTCCCTCTGATAATGGGGATAACAGCCTTATTGAAGGAAAATACTGTGCCTTGTCTGGCAATAACTCCCTGGCTACAGAAAGTCCAAATTTGGGACACTGACAAATAATCTGATCCCCCACCAGCTTCTCAAGCTATCTTTGATAACACTATAGGAAGGGAAAGGTATAATGATAACATACAGAACAACAAGAAGCCTACACTTAAAGTGGTTGTAAACCCTTACATATACCCAGGGAAGTGACTGGCCTAAGGTGATAGACAGAGATGAAACAAATTATCCTACCTATGCTGTACCTATTTAATTGCAGTATTTCTGTCCTCTACAGCTATTAAAAGTCCAGAATTTATAAAGCCTGTTTGAGATGTCAGAAACAGGGGTGAGGAGCTGAAGTTACACTCCCTTTCCTGTCACACTTTTTCTTATTTAATGCCTTAGGTTGGGTTCACAATAAAGATTGCAGTGGCTCACAGCAGGATTCCGGTGCGTCTCCATTCACCATTTCAGGTCAGATTTCAGCCCGAATTTTGGGCTGAATTCGGACCTGAAACAGACCAAAAGATGCAGAGGCCCCTGTGCAATTAGCATCAGGGCCGCTGAAAAAATGTGTGATCCGGCTCCATAGAGAATCAGTGATGTGGAGGTTGCACTTAAAGGATAAATTCACCTTTGGGAACATGTTATGCAGACACATTCATTCACAGAGTTCGACAGCCTTTGATGCTGATGGCTTGTAGTTCTCACTGAACTATGTGGGTGCTGGTGAGCATCCTCATAGTTCATTGAATCTTCCTGGACTCAAGTAACTGTTTGCCCATATGGGAGGAACAGGCAGACGGCTACACTGACAGTCTGCAGGAGCCTGACATTGCACCCATAATCTGCTGATCACAGGTGCAATTATTTACAAGCTCCTAAAAAATAAAAAAAATAGTAAATGCACATTTTTTACCTGCAAAATATATGCATTTTTTAAAGGTGAACTTTAAATCCTTTATCACTCTGTGTGCCGATTATCAAAAGAATTGACCGATTGTACTGTAAAACTGGGAGATCTGTGAAGAAGCTAAAGACATTGCATCAGCCATAGAAAACCCCACATATCCCACTGCTTTGATATGCATATTTTAGAAATTTGTAGTGTAACCCTCCTATGCTTTACAGCCAGGGAAGCTGTCATCTTACCCTCTGTTTGGTCTGCTGTTGCTATGGTGTTACATATGTAATAATTTATGACACCGGTCATTTGATGACTAGACAGTCTTGATGAGAGCACATGCAACTGCATGTCTGTAAAGCACAGGAGGGTTACACTACAAATTTCTAAAATGACAAGTTATGTCATTCATGACATGTCCTGAAGGTAACTGTTTTGGGAAACAGGTAAATTAATGGGTCTAGTTCTGCTTTAAAAAAATCAGCAAAGTTTTTTTAAGATCAGTCTGATGAATGATAGGACCTATATAGTGTCACCTGAAAAGAAGGGCTGTCATAAGGATAGATGAATAATTACCTCCTAGGCCACTCACTTTTATAGATAAATGCTGGCAGTGAGTGCATTGCAGGGATTCCCTCTGTACTGTGCCTGATGCACTCAAAAGTGCATCATCTCTGTACATAGAAGTAGCATTGTGTGGCCGTCTGGCTGTTTGATTTTTTTATAGACTCAGTAAACATCAAATATTTACTCAAGGGGGTTATAGTTGACATACAGTATCTATTAATATTCTGCAGGAAGGCACAGCAGCTAACATACAATTTGTTGGTAGATCATCATCACAAAAATATAGACATTTATAGGATTGTACAGTAAGGTTTTATATTGGTTCCAAAGCCAAAGCCTCCCCTTAGACCAAACATTGCAACTTTCCCTTGTTATTATTATTGTGTGCCAACTTGCAGCACAATGGACCACATCCTGGATAGATTGATTTATAAATAATTCATCTCAGATATATTTCATTAACCTGTCATATCTCGAATTACAATTGCCATTCAGACAGATATTTTTTGGTAAATGAAAGCACCAGTGATTAAGAAAGACATGATATAAGAACATATGTAGGAAATGTAAAGAAAAAATAGCCAGACACTTCCATCCTGTCGTTACTAATACCAGTAAATCATCTTGCATGGCTCTGTTACTGTATATCTGGGGTACCCATGTATGGCTCTTAAAATCCCTAGGAATATTTTAGCAGACATGAAAATGATTAGGATTAATAAAACTAAAGCTAATATGAGTTCCTATGACTTTAGCTGGGAGGGAAAAGTATTTATAGAGCCTGTCTGTCCACATTTGCAGAAGCATATATTTGAAAAGTAAAGCACTCTGCCTGAAATAAATGATTTGGATTTGTTTGATAATAATGTGTACAACATGCGTCAGAGACAGGAGCTCGATGTTCTATTGGTAAATTTGTTTTCCCTAACTTTTCCCATGAAATAATTAGTACAATTATAACATAGATATCCAATTCAACAACTAGTAAAGTGAATACCTTTTGTGTTGCATAAAACTCAATGCCATATTTAGTTTTCTGTGAATAGCTTTCCACAAAAAAATAATTACTATGCAAGCATGGTTTAGCAAAAAGCAATTAATCAAAAAACTATACACAACGTTTTGCCCATAATAATGGCATATCACCCAAAATGAAATGCAAAATAGTAATATTACTAACAAAACATAATTTATGCAGTAAAATAGGCTGAACAAGTCGCATTGTTATATTAGTAGATAGATCACTTGACTGAACCTAATTTAATTATCATGTTGCACCTAGTGCCACTTGCTTCATAACTGTCTTTTCTGTGGGTTCTCACATCAAGATAAGTTTAGCAGGTTACCTCCTTGCCTCTTCTGGCTGCTAAAATAACCTCCTGATTTTTATCATATTGGGCCCTCAATGTCTTGTGGGTTATGTGCCTGTATTCTATATACATTATATATCATGAGATCA
Organism: Lithobates clamitans; assembly: GCA_037952925.1. NCBI lineage: Eukaryota > Metazoa > Chordata > Amphibia > Anura > Ranidae > Lithobates > Lithobates clamitans. Next base: position 2,535,363 of record JBBGZY010000012.1, on the reverse strand, counting down.
GAGAAACCATTGTTTCTCAGAACCAATATAAAAGGTCACAAGAAATGAGATTAATTTACACATACCACAGCATCCAGAAAAAAAACATTTTTAGAGGGAAACCCACACATCGGAATCATATAGTCATCAAGAGTGAGTTTCCAAGTGGCAAACAGTGGTACATGGGCAGTCCATACTGCTAAAGAGCATATGTGAGGCTCTATGCCAGAAAATAGCTAATACATTATAATAATACTTTTTAGCTGTACATAATGTATTAGGTTGATTTGTACAGACTTTGCATATTTTGTTAATATTTAAGTTAAGAATATTTATTTATAATTAACATATGCTGTACTTGTAGACTCCACTAGTGTTCTTCAGAGGTTGATCTTGATCCCTCTTGTGTTTGGGGATACATTGGAACTTCTTCTGTAAATGAATGAGCAAACTGCAGTGGGAGCACGAAAATGTCTGTGTGCTATCTTGAGTTAAAGTCCTGTGCTTGACTGGAAATGTTTTAGGCATTGCTCACACTTGCTAAAAATACTGACGCTTAACAAACACACCTATAGCCTTAATACGAGTTGTTCATTGAGTTTGCTTTGTTTTAAAGCCCATTAAAGGTGAGTTGAAAATGCTCCTCAAACGCCCTATGGGCATTTCACAGGCTATGAATAAGCATTAAAAAGACTTTCCAGATGCCTAGGTTTTTTATTGGGTGCTGTAAACAAGGCCTAAGGCACTGCAAACGTGCGGCAAACACATTGTAAACGTGCTGCAAATACATGCAGGTGCGTTTATGGTGTGTTACCATAGATTTGAATGGAAGGAGTGGAGTTTTCAAACTCCACATGTAGATTAATTTTTGAAGTACAGCAAAATGTGCCGCAAACTTCTGCTTTTAATCCCAGTGTGAACAGAGCCTAAGGTTTTTATGGCCTAACCTAACCCTCTTCCCTCTAAAGTGTTATTAAAGTGGTTGTAAAAGCTGAAGGTTTTTACCTCCATGCATTCTATACATGGAGGTAAAAAATCTTCTGTGTGCTGCTCCCTCCACAGCCCCTCCTAATACTCACCTGAGCCCCCCCTCAATCCAGAGAGGTGCATGAGAGCCTCAGTTGTCCCAGGACTCCCTCTCCTCATTGTCTGAGACAGCAGTGGGAGATATTGTCAATTACAGCCAATGAGCCAATGAGAAGAGAGCGGGGGCAGTAATGCAAAGAGCAGGGTTTGGGAGCGAGCATGCACCAGTGCCCCCATAGCAAGCAGCTTGCTATGGGAACACTGGTCAAGGGGGAGGAGCCAGGAGCACAGGCAGGGGACCCGAGTAGAAGAGGATCAAGGCTGCTCTGTGCAAAACCACTGCACAGAGCAGGTGATTATAACCTGTTTTTTCAAAGCCAAACCTTTAATACTACTTTAAAGTATTAACAAGTATTAAAAAGAAGGAAGTTCATCACTGTTACCCACTGTAAGTTGGGTTACTAACTCCAGAGATTGCAGTGCTTGGAGCTGGCTTTCAGGCCAGGGAAAAATAAGAATATGTTAAAAGCAGAATCAACTTACAATCTGATTGATCTGCTACTGTATATAAAAATGCTCCACTTAACCAGGTAAACAAAGTCTGGACACAGTTATTGACTAAACTACTCAGACACACCTTGAGGCCTCCCCTGAAGGTACAAATATCTGAACTGGAGCAGAGGAGACGATCCTGCCTTAAAAAAATGACCTTCACTTAAAGTATACTTTAACCACTTCAGCCCCAGAAGATTTTACCCCCTTCCTAACCAAAGCACTTTTTAGAGTTTGGCACTGCATTGATTTAACTGACTATTGCGCAGTCATGCAATGCTGCACCCAAAAAAATGTTCGTCCTTTTTTAACCGCAAATAGAGCTTTCTTTTGGTGGTATTTGATCACCCCTGTGATCTTTCTTTTTTGTGCCATAAACAAAAAAAGCAAAAATTTTGAAAAAAAAACAATATTTTTTACTTTTTGCTATAATAAATATCCCCCCAATTTTTTTTTTTTTTTAAACAAATTTCTTCATTAGTTTAGGCCAATATATATTCTTCTACATATTTTTGGTAAAAAAAAAAAAAATCGCAATAAGTATATATTGATTGGTTTGTGCAAAAGTTATAACGTCTACAAACTTTGGGAAAGATTTATGGCATTTTTATTATTTTAATTTTTTTACTAGTAATGGCGGTGATCTGCCATTTTCTAGCGGTACAGCGACATTGCGACAGAACGATCAGACAGTTTTGACACATTTTTTGGGACAATTGACATTTATACAGCGATTACTGCTATAAATATGCATTGATTACTGTGTAAATGTCACTGATAGGGAAGGGGTTAACACTAGGGGGTCGATCAAGGGGTTAAATGTGTGTTCCCTAGATGTGTTCTAACTGTATGGGGATAGGACTGACTTTGGAAGGAGACATATTGTTGTTCCTACTTAGTAGGTACAAACGATATGTCTCCTCTCCCCTGACAGAACAGGGATTTGTATATTTACACACACGAATCCCCATGCTGGCTCTCATGCACGCGATCATGTTTTGGCTGGCAATGATCACGATCGAGCGTGGCCACTGGTGTTCGGTATAGAGCGTGGCCGACGGTGATCGCACCCGCCGGCCACGCTCATCGGGTCCCCCGCCGGCTCTTAAAGTGGAAGATGTACCCGTACGGGGTTTCGCCCAGTGGTTCCATCCTGCTGTAGTATATACACGTGAGCCGGTCCGGAACCAGCTAAAAAAATGTTTTTAGACCCACGATTCTTCATAAGGCCACTATCTTCCCCTACCCAAGTCTTAAACTTACATGTCCACACAGTCACACACAGTCTTCTCTTTAAAATCTCCTGTCCATGCTGTATCCATAATCTATCCAATCATGCTTAGATTAAATTGATGGTGTCATCAAATGTGTAAGTGTTTATGTGAAAACACTTACACATTTATGTGTAAAAATGGTGTGTTTATGTGAAAAAATGGGCCTGGGCAAAAAGCAGCTGCCTAATATAACTGCTATATCATATACAAATGACTTGTGTCAAGGATAAAGTTGCTTGTGTCTGGGACCTCCATAACCTTAATTTCAATAAGCTGTTTGCACTTATGGTAGATGTTTCTATAGCTTCCTAATAAATAAAAAAAAAATAGTTTGGGAAACAAAGTATTATAATATACATAATGACGACATTTTTTATGCACTGAGCAAAGGATATTAATCACAAAGTGGAAATAACAAATGCCTATGCAAAGAGGCTGGCAAAAAATTAGTATAAAGACTGAGAGATGCACAGCAACATAATGCTAAATTATTTATTGTACTGGCCTACACAAGCATCCTCCTGCTTGTCATCATAGATCCACATTGTGCTCAGTTTTGCAATTGCAACTTCCTTCTCATTATACATGATTGTGCAGTACACTTTCTTATAAAGGAAGTGTAAATTGAAGGGATTGGGCACATAAAGGCTAGGATTGATTAGAGGACAGCACAGGAAGGGATGAATGAACAGCCCCCAGCTTTTTTACACAATTTACTGGCTTGTCTGAAAATGAAAATACTTTAATGTGCCAGGACCCTAGGGTATATTTGATCCAGGCAGCACATAGGCTGTATGGTAGGCATCATGACAGAAAATCATTCAGTTGTGGTGATCCCAAAGTAAGATTATTCTAGCCTTCTTGATTATAAAACCCCCTATTATAACCCCCAGCCTTTTTCCATTACCCTCAACACCACTACTAGATAGGCAGCTCTCCTTCCTTTTAGGGGTAGCCTGACAGTTAGGGCTGATGTCTTTGGGTTGACATATTTATTTAGTAAATTTGTTTGAGTTCTCAAACACAAGATTATCTTTTACTTTCTGTGGGCCCCTGCAACTCCCTCTAACTACAGTAGCCCAGTTTCCTGCCTAATTATCCTCACGTACCCCCCCCCCCACCACCCTGCAGTGAACAGAAGACTTCTCTCAAAGTTGGAAAGTCTTCTCTGTGTCTCAAATGACTCCATATTTTAAATGTGAGTTTGCAGGAGAGTAGCCTGTTCACATCTGTCACAGTGATATTCACCTGAGAGTTGTTGCTCCATTTATGTATACAGTAAAACCTTTGATTGCTAGCATAATTCATTTTAGAAACATGCTTGTAATCCAAAGCACTTGTATATCAAAGCAAATTTCCCCATAACAAATACTAGAAACTCAAATGATTCGGTTCACAAACATTTATTCATAGGTCCTTCAGTTTATAGTCCATATAAAAAGATTATAGCAATGTTGTATAACTATAAAATGTCTATCCACAAATGGCAGTCTCCACAAGGGGATTAGAAACAAAATACAGCAGAAGCTATAGGTTTATTAAAGAGAAGAGAGGCACCTCTAAGTGTAGCAATATGTTGCTAAATGTTGTACCTTTATTAAATGTAACCATATTGCTACACTTAGAGGCACCTCTCTTCTCTTTTATAATCAGTTGTGACATGACACTACTTGTATATCAAGACATCGCTTGTATATCAGGACAAAATATATTTAAAAATGTTGCTTGTCTTGCAAAATGCTCTCAAACCAATTTACTCTCAAACCAAGGTTTTACAGTACATCGTACACTATGCAAACATTTCAACCTTGCAAGCAGGCATTATCTCAGTTAAAATATTTATATTTATACAAAATGTAAGATGTTCTATGATACATTGTGCTGTCTCGTGGCCAAATGGGTTTTTCCCCCATTTTCCCCCATTCACAAAGAATGAAGGTACATACACTTCCATCTTTAGCAAATTGATGTGCAATTTTTTCACAATACACTTCTAAAGTTCTCATCGGGAATCTACTCCAAACAATGCATGGTTAAGTGTAAATAATGCCCGTATCAAACTGAGAGTAAATATGCTCAATGTCATACCCCTTACGTTTCTATAAGCTTCAAGCCAACAACTAAAATAAACTGCTCAAACATGCTGTAAATATGTGGAAAAAGTCTTCGAATAAGCTAAAAAAACCTTGTTCGATCGGTGTCTGTGAAAATGACAAGGAGAAATGTATCTAGATATAAAACTACAGCTGCCAATCTCTGGGGTATACCTTTAAATGGTGGGGCCAACACCAAATACATTGTATGGTCAACTAGAGTATTAAATGCATGTATAAAGATGAATGAATTAATTAATTATTAAAAGATATTATAAATGATGTGCCTAATCCTATGGTTATCTGTAAAATGAAAATAGTTAATTTGGCAATTATGGACCACTCTGAATGACAACTAAATGAGAAGCTTAATAAACTATCATATGACAGTATTGAATTGAAATGAACTTTTCCTATATCTTTGTTGTATACTTTTAGAACAGTGGTCAGAAACCTGTCAACTACAATCTATCACTAGATTGCCTTTGAGTAGTTTGCAGGGACATCAGTAAAATAGTCAAAAAGCAAAAAAGACAAGTGAGAAAATATGCTTACACTACCTGTTGTTACATTTAGTACTAAATCTTCTTCTATATTGGAATTTCTTCAGCAGTTCAGGAAGTGAAGTCACTCCTTTCATTGACTGACCAATTTTATTGTGGTTTGGGTATGGAGTGTTCTGAATGGAAGAAATTTGTAGAAACTTTTACATGTGCTGACTCACTAATGATAGAAATATTACTGTATATACCTAACCACTCTCCCACCAGCATGGCATATTCTATAGAGATATAGATCTCTATAGGACACAACAGGGAGGATAGCCATGACCTACAACATATAGAGAATGTAGTGAAAATTCCCTTTGCAAATGCTGCTTAATCATGTCCAGGAAAAAAAAAAACTGTTATTTCATTTACACATGATTGGATGATGGAAGTCAGCAGAGCTTCACCTCATTTATTAAGCTAAGCAAACAGTCTATTTGCCTTTAGTATCAACCCCATTGCATTTTACGGTCTGTGCTACTAAAGGAAAAATAAAACCCAGCAGCAATTCTGATTCTGGTATAGAAGGATGCCTTGTCCAATAGCAATGTGCAGAGCCTTGTCTTTTAAGATTGTAGCCTATTATCTGCAAACATTGAGTTGGAGCCAATTATCTGAAAACTACTGCTTACAGAAAGTTACACATTGCAGCAGACATCCTAGATTTTGAGAAAAACATTAATAAAAAGAAGATACATTTTGAGAAGGCACAACTGTTTAAAAAAAAACATTTAAGTGCTTTTTACCCTGCACTTGCATTTTCAAACTTTTTTTGAAAAACATTTCTAAAATACTCCTACTATTATGGATTATTCAGCGATAAGGAAGCCCTGACACAAGTTTTTTTTTTTTCAAAATGTTTAAACTCAACTACATTTAAAACAAAAACGGTTTTCTAAATTCATAATCAGAAAAGATAGCACAAACAAACTCTTACACATTTAGGCACTTTACCATTATTTTGTAAATCCTTCTCTTTATGCAATGGAGTTGTGACTATTTTCATTCTCTTGTTATGACTCTGCTAAGAGCTAAGAATGATTGGCTCTGCAGAGTGGGCCAGTAAATAAAATTGGTCCAGTCAGGGTCTCCCCTGCCAACCCTTTAGGCTTATCTAGTATGCCCTATGACTCCCACCCCCAAACAAGTTATAAAATGTAACATTGGTGATTTACATTTGTAGTGTAACTATTCATGAATAAAGTATATTTCAGTAAGATTTGTCATTGTGCATGTGCTTTGTGAGTTTCCTCATTTTATAAAATCTTTTAATATCAGTTTATAACACCATATGCTCTTGTGGACTTTTTGTTACCATGCTATTTAGGGTTGTCAGGATATTTGTAGCTCTTAGCCGGGGCAAAAAGCTCTAGACGTTGAAACAGCATTTTGAAGATATTTCATTTGGTGAAGAGTTCAATACTGAACATAGAGTAAAATCTATTGTAAGTAAGGCTTTCAGAAACCTGGGAATTCAGAAAGAATTTGGTAAATGCCATGATGATGCACATGTGATCAGTTATGACACCAGCCATTTGATTGCTTGACATTTTCATTGAGAGCAAAAGCAAATGTGATAATTAGTATTTTTGGCATGCTGGGAATGTAAGCTTTTTTTAAATTGGTGGGATTAATTCTGCTTTAACCACACCATCAAATCACAGAGGAGTGGTGCGGCTCTCGTTCTGGGATGATGTCATATGATGGTGCCCCAGAACGGCTGCTCTTGCACCCCCACGAGGGCATGCAGCGCTGTGATCGTGCCCGTGCTGTGTTCCTAGGTAAAGAACCAATGATGTGGCTCTTTAACCATGTGATCATCTGTGTCCAATCACAGCCGGTCACATGTAAATGCAGAAGTGCGGTTTATCGGCTCTCCTCGCCTCACACTGACAGTGTGTGGTGATGAGAGCTGATCAGCAGCATCTCCTCGCAGGGGAAACCAGGACAAGTAATCGGGGCACTGATCATTAATGCCCTGATTACAGTAAAGCCCCAGCAGTGCCCATCAGTACCCATCAGTGACACCAATCAGTGTCCATCAGTGACACCAATCAGTGCCCATCGGTGATGTCAGTAAGTGCTGCCTTTCAGTGCCTGCACATCAGTGCCACCCATCAGGGCACCCATCAGTGCCCATCAGTGCCGCCTATCCATGCCACTTATCAGTGTCCACCAGTGCTGTTTATCAGTACCCACCAGTGATGCATATCCGTGCCCATCAGTGTGGCATATTAGTGCCTCTTCATCAGTGCCACCAAATCTGTGCCCTTCAGTGCCGTCTCATCAGTGCCCATACGTGCCACCTCATCAGTGCCCATCAGGGCCACCTCATCAGTGCCCATCAGTGCAGCCTTTTAGTGCCCATCAGTGCAGCCTATCAGTGCCCATCAGTGGCGCCTCATTATTGCACATCAGTAAAGGAGAAAAATTACTTATTTACAAAATTTACTGACAGAAATTAAAAAACTTTTTTTTCAGTCTTTTTCCTTTTAGTAAAAAAAAAAAAAAAAACAGCAGTGATTAAATACCACCTAAAGAAATCTCTATTTGTGTGAAAAAAATGATAAAAATTTAATTTGGGCATAGTGTTGCATGACTGTGCAATTGTCATTCAAAGTGTGAGAGCACTAAAAGATAGAAATTGGCCTTGGCAGGAAGGGGGTGAAGGTGCCCAGTAGGCAAGTGCTTAAAGTGTTTCCAAGCCTAAGAATGGGTGCATTTGTTTTAAACGTCTAGTATTCTTTTAGGATTTCTTTTTAGACATTGTCCCTTTACTCTGACTTCCACTTTTCTCTTCTACAGAATAGTGAGGATGGTCTATAGTCCACAGACAACTAGGAACAATGTTAACTGATAGCAGTGCAGCAGAGGCAAAAACTTGCACTGGAAGCTATCAGGTCAGTACATTTTTGGTAGGATCAACAAGTATATTTTAGTTCTTATTAAACAGATCATTAAAGTGTTACTAAATCCGCAAAAGTAAAATCTGTCTGTATATACAGAATAGCATGCTTGTTATATTTACTGTGGAACTTAAGGGGTTAATTCTCTGCATTGTGTAAAAAGGCTCTTTGATCCTTTATGCACAGATCCTCCCCCTCCTGCATGGTCTCTCTTGGCAAGGCCAGATAAGACACAGTCAGAGTAGTTAAAGTGGTGTTCCGGCCGAAATGATACTTTTTAAATAAAAATACCCCTATAATACACAAGCTTAATGTATTCTAGTAAAGTTAGTCTGTAAACTAAGGTCTGTTTTGTTAGTTTATAGCAGTAGTTTGTTATTTTATAAACTTACAGCAGGCCGTGGCCATTTTAAGTGTGGGCATCTGCAGGCAGACTGTATTTCTTCCTGGATCTCATCCTTGCAGATCTCGCACATGCTCAGTGCAGCACAAGCAGTGTAATAGGTTTCAGGTCAGGTTTCCATAGCAACAGTAGTTTCAGAGGAAGTTGCCGCCCCTTCCCAGAAGGCATTGCAAACAGGAAATGATGCAATGGGCCGCGGCCAGGGAGGAGGAAGTGAAATATGAATACAGCAGATATACAGTAGGTCCTGAGAAAAAAAATAAAAAAATATCCAATTTGTTTACAGTGCACAGTTTAGTGAGGGATGCTGAAGAGTTGTAAAAGTGGGTGGAACTCCACTTTAAGCTTCACATGTTCAGTTTGGTCTCTATTGCTGGACAGAACAGTTCCTTATTGAGCTGAGCTTGTCAGGTCACATGATATTGACATCACACATGTGGGCATGAATATGGATCCTAAATGACAGCCCAGTCCCTCCCTCCTCCTCCATGCACAGTAACTAAAAAAAAACACAGTGGGTGGGATGTCACATCTTGATTGATGGAAAAATGTCACATGCAATATGTTATACAGAAGTAACAAGGGTGATTCATTAATTGCTCTAACTTAAGAGGTCTATATCTCTCATAAAAGGTATCTTGCTAATAAAAGCGAATATTCAAACAGTTACAAACTAGAAACGTCTAACTTTGACATATAGTGTTGAGAAAATAAGCTTCACACATAAAATAAGAAAATAAAATAAGAAAATCTTCATGGCTTATTGTCAGAAAATCTGTGAACAAGATATCGATCAGCTATAACATAAGGTGCCATAGGCCTCTAGGTAATTGACCCTTGAAAACCAGGCTTAAAGTCAAGCACAAAACATATTGAGGTAGTGTGAAAAAAGTTAAGAGGAGAATAAAGTCAGAAAGAGGAAAGAGGAAAAAAGGAAATACGAGGGTTAGCCAACCCCTCGAAATACGTTTCTATTCCAGTCCTCCAAGCCCCAGCTGTCCAGGGATCTCACTTTGCCACGCCAATATATATGGCAACTTAGAGCTATCCGAGGCTAGTGACAAGTAGATTGTGGAGATACCCCCTCTGCTCCGTTGCTTGACCACACCACTGTTCATATACTGTTATCTTTGGGGGTTCTGGTTTACTCTTCCATAGAGAGTGTAGGAAGTGGGATATTTGCAGGAAACTGAACCTCTTGGAGGCAGCCATCTCCAATTTGCATTTACAATAGCTGATGGAGAGTGGTCCCAGGGGGGTTAGGTAGTGTCCTATGCGGTATAACCTCTTGTCCAACCACCAGCTAAAGGCCTTAATGTTAATTCCCCATGGGAATTTGGAACTATGAAATATGCACTAACAGTTGCATTTAAAGTTAAAGAGGGGAGGCCTCTCAGGCCTCTCATAGAGACATAGAACCAGTAGGAAGCCCAATTTGTATGCAGGAACTGCTTGCCGTTCCATATGCACCCAATCATGTTTTTCCAGGTGTGCGTAAATGACTAATAGTTGTGACAGGCGTGCTGCTTGGTTGTAACATAGTAGATTGGGAACCCCCAGCCCACCTTGGGACCTCGGGTAGTAAAGTACCTGTCAAGATAGGCGGTGTCCAGAGGAACCCCAGATGAAGTTGGTTATTTTCCCTTGGAATATTCGTAGATGATCTTTTCTGATAGGGATTGGGAGGGGTCGAAATAGATAAAGTAGTCTGGGAAGTAGCATCATCTTAACTGAGTTTATCTTGCCTATCCAGGATATCTCATGCAATGCCCAGCCTGTGAGGTCCGCTTTAAGTTTTTTATAGAGAGGGGAAAGTTAGCCGAATATAATTGTTCAGCCCTAGGGGAGAGGTTGACTCCTAGATAACGAATTATCGAATCGCTTCACTCAAACTTGAAGGAGTTTTTCATATGCACTGCTACTAAATGCGGAACTGAGACATTTAAAATTTGGGATTTAGCGAGATTGACATGTAAACCCGAGGCCCTAGCAAAGTCTTCCAGCAGTTATGAATAACAATAGGTCATCTGCAAATAGGGCACACTTATGTGTCTGTAGACCACATTGAGCCCCTTTAATATCTTTGTGAGTTCTTATGGCTATAGCTAGAGTTTCGATTGCTATTGAAAATATTAATGGCGAAAGGGGGCAAACCTGTCTGGTTCCTCTAGCAATCTTAATAGGCTCCGGGTAATATCCTTGAAGGCGTATTCAAGCTTCCGGGAAGAAGTAAAGCACTTTTAAAAGATCCATGAACTTCTGACCAAAACCCCAGCAGCTCATAATTGTAAAAAGATAGGGCCAAGAGACCGAATAGAAAGCCTTCTGGGGATCGTCTGAAAGAAGCAAACTATCCGGACACCTCCTGCAATCCCATTCCGTCTGTAGTAGAGAGATGATATAGAACGCTCTCCTGATTTGGTCAGGGCCCTACCTGGCATAAAACCAACTTGGTCTTTATAGACATATAGACTGATAAAGGATGCTATGTGGTTCGCTAAAAATTTGGTCAGGATCTTCATGTCATTGTTTATTTAGAGAAATAGGCCTATAGTTTCCCACTTTTCCTTGGTCTTTGTTCGATTTGAGGATAACAGAAATGAAAGCTGAATTAAGATCTCTATCAAAAGGATCCTGCTTGCTTTTGGAATTAAAGAAGAGAGTTAAGTAAGGTTTAACTAAGTAAAGGACGACGTCAATCTCTGATGAAACACGTAGGGGGGACAACGTGCTGACTTCATCACTACTTACGAGTCCAGAAAACACGGGTGCTCGTTTTTGTGTTTATGCCAGCCGGCGTTTTATGCATGCTCTATTTATCTCAATGTGAGTGGAACTTTTTACAATAAACCATTGGATTTTATATATGTGGAGCCTTTTTTATCTTTGAGTGGGACAATTTGGACAACCCGGTGGGAGGATTTGCCTTATAGGTCCATTGAGCATCAGTCGGAGCATCATTGAAAGGCCCTGGCGGGGTATTCAGCTAAAGGTGTTACTGGTCTTTTTACACAAAGAGGTCCAGTACTGCTGGTAAGCAGTAACTTCTATATCTACGGTGGTGGTATCTTGTGGTGTTTAGTCAAACAGAGGACTGTTACTGACTGTGTGCTACTGTGTCCACGTGTGAAGTATTAACTGCAAGATCAATTGCTCTTTTATATAGAAAATCATCCTTTGTCACCTAAAGGGGAGTTTTTGTTGTTTTTTATGATTTCTTCATCTTCCATGCTGTGAGATTGATATTATCTTTCGAAGTGAGACACTGTTTTATATAAATATAAGAGTTAAGTAAGGTGCCAAGATCTGAGCGAACATTTTATAATAAGGTGTAAAGAAGCCACCTGGGCCAGGGGCAGAACCTTGCTTTAGGTTTTTAATGACGAGCAGCAACTTTTCAACTGATATAGGGGGTTTCCATTCTATCCAAAGGTCGATCTTCCAGTTTCAAAAATTGAAAGAGAGTCTAAGGACGAAGTCATATGGGATGCGTTTCCTTCATTACTCTCGCTGTATAATTTCTCAAAGAATTTATGAAAAGATCCCATGATGCGCTGCGGATTTAGAGAAGAGTCCCCTCCCGAAACTCGGATCTTAAGCAGAGTGCGCATTCGCTGCTGGGTGGATAGTTTAGTGGCTAACAAAGGGCCTATTTTATCACGTTTAGTCCTGCTCCATCGAATGTTCTTTTTTTGCCTTGGCTGTAAGTGCCAGGTTTAGGGAGAGACAAGCTGCATCTAGTTCATCTGTGGGGACATTTTTGGGGTCTTGTTTATGTTTATGTTGCATATTTAGGAATGCCCTCTCAAGTCTTTCAATGTCAACCAGTCTCTCCCGTTTAATCTGTGTGAAAATCTGAATTAATTTCCCTCAGATTGTTGCCTTTTAAGCTACCCAGAGAGTTTCTGCTGATACCTCCTCTGCATTATTAAGGAGAAAATATTTCTTGATAGCTTTCTCAATTTCCGTAACCCTAACCGGATCACTAAGAATTGATTCATTAATTCTCCAATAGGGGAGATTTGGGCGTTTGAAGCTTCTGCGAAGCATAAGCAGTACTATTGATTGGTCTGACCAGACTGTGTCTCTAATAGAAGACTTTACTATGGCTAGAATTGGATATGTAGATAGGAAAATATGGTCGATCCTAGTGTATGACTGATGCGGGGACGAGAAATGGGTATAATCCTGTTTAGTTGGATTCATCTCTCTCCAAGCATCAGCTAAACCATACCGGAAGCTCAGTTTGGCAATCTTAAGGCTTCTTTTAGGTGGGAGAGTAAGCTGGGAGCCAGGAGGTCTGGACTTATCTATCCCTGATCAAGGGCAGTATTTGAGTCTCCCCCATATATTACTGTTCCTCCTACCAAGAGATCTAACATTCTAACCATTGCCTGGAAAAATTCTGCTTGGCCCTGATTGGGTTCATAATAAGAAATAAAGGAACATAGTTAGTCATCCAAAGTTCCCTTAACTAGGATAAATCTGTCCTCAGGGTCCCTGTGTTCCAACTGTGGCGAAAAGTTGCAACTGTTAGAGAATAGAATTGCTACCCCCTTGGTTTTATCTTTGGCATTAGCAAGGAAAAACAAGGGGTATTTGGCATGTAGGAAGGAGGGGGTTCAGCCCTGCGGATTGTGTGAAGCAATACACAAAGGGGGAGAGGAAACATTATCCTCAGCCATCAAGCAGAGGGGTCAGGCTCTCACCCAATCACTTACCCCTGTGTTGTGCATAGACTGCATGGTGGGGACTGTTCCAGAAGAGTGGGGGATCCCAGTGGGAGTCGAGTGAAGTATAGGGTTCCTGAAGGTTGGCTAAAAAAGAAAAAAGGTAAGTACTAGCAATGAAGAAAAGAAGAAAATAAAAGGTTAATATAGAGCCCAAAAAGAGCTCAGGGAGGCAGGAGAAGACCAGATTCTCCCTGCCCACAAAACCAACAAATGTCTCATCCTCAACATAAAAGGATGAAGTCCTACCAAGTGGATGAAGAAAATCCTTAACCACTGGGTAGGGGAAGCGTAAGATGGAAATCCCGGCTGCAACACACCGATATGTATCCACAATTCGAATAACCAAAATGATACAACTGTGCCTCGCTATGATTATCAGAATACTATGAAATGTCCCGTTCATGTGAGGAAGGAAAAAAGGGGAGAAAGGGGGTGGAGAGGGAGGAGGGAGAGAGTTATAGGAGGGGAGAAGGGTACCTGGGGAAGGAGGGTGATGGGGCAAGACTGGAGGGAGGGAAGCTTAAAAGAGACATCCAGGGACTTGTCCTTGCGATGCCATAATATGGCTAAGGAAGATGGACTCTCCTTGGATCTACTGTAGTCCTGGTCAAGACGACCAGCAGTTATTCTAAATCAATAAGGCTTTCGAGGTAGTCCTGCAACTTGCACTGGGGTTAAAGGGCGATGTAACATATATGTTCTAGGTAACAAACAATAAAAGACAGAAAACATTCTTATAAGGAACTTGGTTAGGTTCATGCTCGATCGGACCTTGTCTCAAATCCGGGTCAGGTCAAGTAGAGAAGTTATCAATATTCTGCCTTCCAGATAATCAAGAGGGTCTGCCATCTTTGGGCCGCTTGTTCTTGGACTTGTTCCACACAGAAATGATGGGGCTGGATGGTGGTGGGCGTTTAGTGGCCCCCAATTGGGAGTTTGAGGGGGTAGGAGGTGTTTTTTCCATGATGAATCTCAGGCCCAATAATAGCTTTTCACCTTCCTGGAGGCTGGAGAAGGAGTAGGCTTTGGTTTTGAAGGTAAACTTGAGGGCAATATTTGATGTCTGTTTGGGAGAGGATGTCTAGAAGAGGTTTCAGGGACTTTGTCCTTTGGATGGTTGGAGAAGAGATGTCCGAAAATATCTGTACTGGGTGGTTTTGGCAGAGGAGTTACACTTGTGATTGTGACTTTTTCATGATCTCCTCCTTCACAGCATAAAAGTGTAGCTTAACCACCACATCTTTCTAAGGGTTCCATCTCGGCCTGGGGGGCCCAATACTCTATGAGTGCGGTCCAGTTCCAGCCTATGTTATAGGATGTCCAGAAGAAGATCTTTGATGAACCCCTGGACTGCTGCCAAGATATCTGTGATGGACTCCGGGAGACCCCTAATTCTAAAATTTTACCTCCTCAAACCTGTTCTTGAGGTCATAAATTCTAAAAAGGGCTATGTCCAGCTGGTCCTGTAACACTTAGATGTGATTTGTGTTTGGGTTTGCTCTGGCAACTGTGGAGTCTAACTTGTATTCAATTGCATCATCCTGGCTCCCAATTTCTGAAAGTCACCTTGATGTTTCCAGTAATTTTAGCTGTGGTGGTGGCTAGTCCCCTGTCTAGCAGCTCTGATAATTGTTTAAACAGATTCTGAGTTTATAGGCATATCTGAGCTGTGGTTCCCAGGCTGAGTTTGGGATACTGGGTAGGCCGCATTAGCTCCCATAGGGGAAAACATGTAGTCCTCCAGTGTGTGCCCTATTAATGATTCCGTGGATGCAGGGGAGGGTGCCACAGTTTGATGGTTACTCACATACTGGCCCAGAGTTGTCTGTATAGGAGCGAGTGTTCCCCCTCCAGCAGAGTATATGTCTGTGCCACAGCCGCCATCTTGGTTACAGCCGGAGCATCCCTCCAAGCTGAATCGTGGCCATCGTAGTTCCCTTCTGGTTGGTGTTTGACCCATGGGCTGCAGTCAGCTGTGAGGTGTACCGAGCCGTCTGGATGGTGTGGAGGTCCTGGTTTAGGAGGCCATCTTGAAGACCTCCACACATGTGCCCCGATGCCCTATTTTTAAAAGCAGTGGTAGAGTATTGTACCATGCTGTCCATTAAACAACACAGGGTTGGTTTACGTTATTTTGGGAAGTAGACATATAATAGAGATTAATTAAGTTACCCAAACATTCAAATTTATTATACTCCCAAATGGCATAGAAAAAAAGTGGCTGTTAAAAATTGCTATTTAAAGCTAACTGAATGTAAGACTTTTCAAGTTTTTCAAATTGTTAAACACATCTGAAAAAAAATAATAAAAAACAATTAAAAGTGTAATATGAGTCATAATAATATATGAGTCTGTAATATCTCTTTCCATTTTGTGTTAAATATTTTATGCCTGTGCTCCATACTATTCAGCCTCTAGTGGATATATTCACAAAGTTAAAAGGGTAAAAAAGACAAATCTATTCTTTCTCTTACTCCCTTCAGCTTTGATCAAGGCAAAACAAAACCTCCCAAACAATTCTTGCCAATATTTCTACGTAGGAGGAAAAATTGTTTCTTACTGGTGCCCCAAGGACACATAGATCCATTTCCAAAATATTGCTCTATTAGTCTTTAGTAATTACGACTTTGGATATTATTATGTGCAAAAAAACCATCCAGTCCTTTTTTTAAAATCTGAAATCCAGGCAGATACAAAATGCACAAATTAATACAGTTCTGTATTCATTCATACTTTCTTAAATCTATTTTTTAAACACAACCAGTGTAAATACTGCGTGGTCAAATCAGTTGTGATTTTAGCCCTTGTACAGCAGAGTGAAGACTTCAGGAAAGGCAAGCAGCACAAGGAGCCAATGATTGTGCATCAGTGCAAAGTACATGCTGATAAAAGCAGAGTGACAGTGATAGCAGCTCATCAGTCTGCTGCTTCTGCTTTCACTGTCCAATCACAAGGTGGTGAGGAGAAGTGTTACTAAGCTGTGGCAGGGAATAATCCAGCCTGTCCCTGCCAGACAGGGTTGTGTGATGTGGAAGAGCTGTGTAAATCTCAAAACAAGATGGACAAAAGTACAATTTCTTGGGCAGGTAAATTATCTCTCCTATATGTATTACATATGTGTATTTATCTGTTTGTCTGGAGCCCAGCTTTAAATTTCGATACATGTTTATGCTATTATGACATTAAAAGGTAAAGCATTTTACAATTTAACTGCTAAAACCTGAATGTCTTTTGTTTAGTAAAAGCATTTCAGTGAGGGTATTTCGAAAAGCAACATTATTAGGCTACTTTGTATTGGCGTTTCAGATTTTTCAAATGTAGTCATCTAAAGTTTCATATATCAAGGATATGACATTTAGCTTTAAGATGACTAAAGCTTTTAAACCTCCCACCAATATAGGTGATTTATGTAATTTAATCTGAAGGCTGCCAAGTGCTCACCAAAAGGAATTTGAAAAATTCTTTTAGATTAGGGTTCAGCCAGATTGTATTAGGTGACTGGATCATATTTTTACCTGAAAATAACATAATACTTTCAAAGATATTTATATCAAGGGTGATTTCATACCTCAGTGAACACCACCTTCAAAGGTTTTATTACATACAGTAAGGATTCATAGAAAGCTGCAGCTGCACAAACATATCTATTGCCATGTAGGAGCCCCCTATGTATACATGTTAACTGATGAATAATATCATTAATCCACACCTAATTTGAGAGTGCATTGTAGTTCCATTGATGATCTTGGAAGATAAATATTCCACAAAAAGTGTGATAACAGCATTTTGTTTACATTTTTCAAATATTAACGCAAATTTACACTGTTATACAAGCTGTACACTCACTACTTTACATTGTAGCAAAGTGTAATTTCTTCAGTGTTGTCACATGAAAAGATATAATAAAATATTTACAAAAATATGAGGGGTGTACTCACTTTTGTGAGATACTGTTTGTGTATATCTATCTATCTCTCTATCTATCTCTCTATCTATCTATCTATCTATCTATCTATCTATCTATCTATCTATCTATCTATCTATCTATCTATCTATCTATCTATCTATCTATCTATCTATCTATCTATCTATCTATATATCTATATATATATATATATATATATATATATATATATAGATATATATATATATATATATATATATATATATATATATATATATATATATATATATATATATATATATAGATATATATATAGATATAGATATAAATATATCTATATCTATATATACATATAGATATAGATATATATAGTATATGTTTATGGATAGGGATGAGCTTGATGTTCGGGTTGGACATATGTTCTACTCAAACATCGGGTGTTCGCCCCTATCTAATACAGTGTGCACAGTGTCTACTACACTTCTGGTGGTGTACACAATATAATGTACAGTGCAGCCATTGTACAGTTTCTAATACAATGCAGGCAGTGTACGCAGTATCTATTACAGTGTGTACAGTTTCTACTGCACTTCTGGTGGTGTACAATGTACACAATTCAGTGCAGCCATAGTACAGTTGCTAATACAGTGCAGGTGGTGTACAAAGTATCTAATATAGTGTGTACAGTAGGGATGAGCCAAACACCAACCGGTTCGGTTCGCACCAGAACTTGCAAACAGATAAAAAATTTTTGCGAACACTGTTAAAGTCTATGGGACACGAACGTTTCTTCCCTCCTCACCTACATGGGCTATGTTTAAACGAACTGTGGATATGCAATCTCCCTCCATGTGATTGGTGTATCTGCACTGAACTTTTTTGAATGGACTCATTTTACTTTTATCACTTCTTTCTGCCAATCACGTATTGGTCAATTTTAAATTTTTTTATTTAGTAATTAATTTTTGTG
Source organism: Lithobates clamitans (assembly GCA_037952925.1). Lineage (NCBI taxonomy): Eukaryota > Metazoa > Chordata > Amphibia > Anura > Ranidae > Lithobates > Lithobates clamitans. The sequence goes on along the minus strand of JBBGZY010000012.1, from coordinate 2,516,975 downwards.
CAAGATCACTGTATGTATATTTATTTATACTTGCTCTTATAATTTATCTATAAGCACTTTTCTGAATTATATATGATAGTATTATTGGTAATTTATATATTCACTGTATATTGATTTAATGTTATATTCAGTTATTTCATTCATATTTTTATTCACTGGATTGCAAGTGCACTTAGTATATCCTTCTACAGTAGGGATGAGCCAAACACCAACCGGTTCGGTTCGCACCAGAACTTGCAAACAGATAAAAAATGTATGCGAACACTGTTAAAGTCTATGGGACACGAACGTGGAAAATCAAAAGTGCTCATTTTAAAAGCTTATAAGCAAGTTATTGCCATAAAAAGTGTTTGGGGACCCGGATACTGCCCCAGGGGACAAAAAGATTTTAAAACGGCCGTTTTTTCAGGAGCAGTGATTTTAAGAATGCTTAAAGTTACACAAGTAAAATGAAATATTCCTTTAAATACCGTGCCTGGGAGGTCCCCTTAGTCTGCCTGTAAAGTAGTGCATTTTCCCTAAGTTTAGAAAAGTACTGCAGCAAAATTACATTTCTAAAGGAAAAAATGTCATTCAAAATTGCTCACAGCTGTAATGTATTGTCAGATCCCGGCAATATACATAAAAAATCATTTAAAAAACAGCGTGGGTTGCCCCCCAAGTCCATACCAAGCCCTTTGGGTCTGGTATGAAAGTTAAGGTGAACTCCACGCCATTTTTTTTATAATAATGGCGTGGGGGTCCCCCCCAAAATTTATACCAGACCCAAAGGGCCTGGTATGGATGGGGGGAACCCATGCCATTTTTTTCTTAATTCTGTCATAAGGCTCCCCTTAACCACTTCAATACACTATATTATATATTGTACACTGCACTCTATACCCTCCACTGTATTATATATACTACACTAAGTGCACAATATACTCTGAACTGCAGTATATATACTATATGGACTGCACTATATACTCTGAACTGCAGTATATAGACTATACGGACTGCACTATATACTCTGAACTGCAGTATATATACTATATGGACTGCACTATATACACTGCTGAAAAATTGGGCCTTAGGTGTTGGTGGTGGCAGAACATGGTATCCCCTCACCGTTACTCTTGTTGGGCGCAGGAACGGTCCCTGCTGTTAAATATCATTTCAAAAATTGTAATTACATGCCCCTGTTAAACAGTGGCAGAAACATTGGGCCTTAGGTGTTGGTGGTGCCAGAACACTGTAACCCCTCAGTTACTCTTGTTGGGTGCAGGAACAGTCCCTGCTGTTAAATATTTTTTCAGAGGCTGCTTGCCCTTTTTAAGTGGCCTGTGAGCGTCTGCCTCTCTTTGGAGGCCTTCTGGACATGATGGGTATTTTTTTTTAAACACTGCACTACACTGTATTATATACTGTGTACATTGCCTGAAGTGTATTTGAAACTGTACACACTGCATTATATACTGTGTACACCGCCTGCACTGTATTATAAACTGTACCCCGCCGAATGCACTGTATATATAGGCTACGCTGAATGCAGAGTATATATAAATATATATTAGTCTGACTGCATATATATATATATATATATATATATATATATATATATATATATATATATATATATATATATCAAATACACTGGATGTACTGACTAAATATAGAGTTTACACTGTATATATAGGCTACGCTGAATGCAGAGTATATATATATATATATATATATATATATATATATATATATATATATATATATATATATATATATATATGTATATTTATATCCATCCACTACAACACACTATACAGGCGCTGTGTAAGCAGCCTTATATAGTGTGGGGTGTGGACTTAGTCCCCCTAAACCATGGTTGGCCAAAGGCACCCTGCCTATTCCACCGGCTCCTTGTCCACAGTCACTCCTTCTGTAGCCCCACTATCATGCACTAAGCAGTCCCTAGAATTATTCGAGCACAGTGTTGGGTACATGCTACTGGAGGATGCGCAGCGATTTGAAGGCTCCAATGTTGGTTCCCAGGTTCAGGAAGGGAATAATGTAAGCCTAGACAGAGGGGGTGCCCAAGAAGAACAAGAAACTGGCAGTCATGTCCCCCCAGCTGCAGCATACTGCCAAGTTTGCTCCAGTGGTGAGGAGGGAGGGGATGATGAGGTCACTGACTGTACTTGGGTGCCTGGGAAAAAAGATGAGGAGGCACAACTCCAACAAGGCAGGATGTCCTCTAGGGGGCAGCTTAAGGGCAGCTACCCTATTGCATCACACCACAGAGCTCCGCAGGTGCAGGGCATTGCTGACTCCCCTCTGACTTTTAAAAGTTCCTTGGTGTGGGCCTTTTTTGACACATGTGCATCAGATCACACCGTTGCTGTTTGCAACCTATGTCTGAAGTGGATCAAGCGTGGCCAGAACAGCAGCCGCTTGGGCACCACATGCTTGACCAGACATATGATGACCTACCATGCGGACTGATATGGGTCTTTCAACAGCACTTGAAAGACCCACATCAAAGAAAAAGGTGGACTTGTCCTTGTTCCTCATCTGGGATCTCCAACCCTACTATACCTTCAGTCCTGTCAAAAACTTGCACTGAGAGGAATAAAGGTATAGCAATAGGTGTCCCAAGTACTTGCAGCCAATCTTCTTGCAGTATACCACCATCTGATTTTAGCAGGCAAATTTCCCTACACTAGTTGCTGGACCGTAAAAAGAAATTTGGTCCAAGCCATCCACATGCTCAGCGTCTAAATGCTAGCTTGGCCAAATTGCTAGCACTGCAAAAGCTCAAAGCCGGAACCAGCATGAAATGCAAGGATATGACGTCACTGGAAGTGATCAGGCACCATGGAGAGACCGTTCTGGATGGTCAAGAATAGCTGGCTCCGCACTCGGAGCTCAGCTCCTTCTACAGGCCTAACATTGTAATGCTGGAATAGTGCTATTTATTTATGTGTACAGGGGCTCCGTGGGACAACAAGCTCCAGCGTACACGGCGCACACAAGGAAGTGATAATTTGAGTTTGGCCACAATGCATAGACAAAAGTAGTGTTGCACAATTACAATATAGACTTATAAACATTTAAAATCATTAAAATTATTGATTTAGAACCATAGAAGTAGATATGAAATTAAAAAATAAAATAGAATGAAAATAAAAATAAAAATAAACATACAAATAAGAATAAAAATAAGAATAACAATAAAGAATCTGCATCATGCGTAAATATATATATATATATATATATATATATATATATATATATATATATATATACGCATATACACGCATGTACACACAGACATGCGCACACATACATACGCATACACATACATGAAAAAAACACAAAAAAAACATACAAATAGAATCTTATACATACACAAGAATGATTGGCTAATTTCTCGTACAACAGTATAGCTCAATGACAATCATAATGAAAATGACAGTAATAACAATAATAGTGAAAGTTGGGATAATAATAGTTATGATGATCGTACTTGTGTAAACATGCACACGTCTGTAAACTATGTGCTGATAGATATGGTTTAAAAGATGATATAAGAAGATCTTTGGTAGCAGTGGTACACCATGGTAAAACACAACAGCTGTAGTCAGATGACATCAAAGGTGGTTTGTCAGGGATCTTTATGGTAGTGGTAGAGACTACCTGAAAAGTATATCAGTATACTGAAAAGTATATCAGTATACTGAAAAGTATATCAGTAGATGTGTAGAAAATAATTTGTATACGGCTAAGCACGGGGTCGCATCTACTGTCCCACGTGTGCATGTCTATATGTACCAAGATGAGATGACAAAAATGCCCGTAGGTAAGTAATAACTAAAAAGGGAGGTCATACTAGAACATAAAAAATCATATGTAGGACTTACTATGGATGTTAGTATTGAATGCAGATGGACTAACGAAGAAGAGAAAAACAAGGATAAACAAATTATACAGAATGGATACCAACAGCACTACATACCCTGTACCTACATGGGTACTGTAATATAGGTAGGTAGCTACAGGAGGGTATGGACTTCTATATCCTCGTTTAACCCCCCTGGGGCCAAAGTACTCAAGGGGTAAATCCAAAAAGATTCCTGTTTGCATAGACGTTTGAAACGTTTAGCCGCAGGGAGTGACTTAGGAAATAATTCTATAACCCAGACTTTCAGGCCCACTGTAGATTTATTGTGATGGAGCAAAAAATGTTTAGGGACACTGAGATGATCTCAACTTTTCTCAATAAAATGTCTGTGTTCACCAAAACAAGCCCTAAGAGCCCTTATGCTTCTTCCAATGTAGAACAGCCAACATGGACAAGTAATGCAGTACACTACATAGTCGGTAGAATAATTGAAAAAATCTTTCAGAGTATAGTATGTCTTACCTTTTACTGAAACTGTTTTCTGACCATGTTGGATGGACTGGCATGTAAGACAGAGTGTTTTCTTACATTTGTACATGCCTACAAGTGGAATGAGAACCAGGTGGGCTGGAGTGAGTTGAGTTGGCTTGATCTTACTGGGAGCAATATTGCTCTTAATATTAGGGGCTTTCCTGTATGCTACCTTTGGTTGAGTCACCAGAGTGTTTTTAAGATGGGTATCTTCCAAAAGTATTGGCCAATGAGTAGATCTTTTCCATGTTTTTAAATTTAGCGTGAAATTGGGTTATGAATTGTGTAGGTTATCTTGTGTTGGGGGCTCGTCAGCCCGGGAAGGCCGACTTCCTGGTGGCCACAGGACTGCACAATGGATCCCTTGCCATTCCACTGATGTTTGGATAATGTTCCCAGATTCCTGGAGAGTTACCATTTCAATCACACAGATGAGCTTGTCATTCATTTACTTCTTGTGAGCGTTACATTTACTTTATGATTAAAACTTTGCTTAAATACTACACTGAGGTGGCGCTTCCTGTGTTTTCAATTCCTCCATATTTTGCGATACGGCACTGCATTACTTTAACTGACAATTGCACCACTGCAACACTGTACCTGTCAGGGAAGGAATTAACATCAGGGGTGATCAAAGGGTTAAATGTGTCCCTAAGGAGTGCTTGCTAACTGTCTGGGGGGTGCTTGTACTGTGGAAAGACAGAGATCCGTGTTCCTGCTTAGCAGAAACACAGGATCTCCTTCTCCCCTTGTCACATAGGCAGATCGCCGTTCTGCCTCTGTTGGGAACGATTGTCGGGTCCTGGCGGACATCGAGTCAGCTAAAGCCGCTGATTGGCTCCCGCTTCCGCAAACCCAGAAGTAACAGATACGTGATTTCGCCTGTAGGAGCCGCCGCCCCGCAGTACATGTACGTGGGGCGGTCAGCAAACGGTTAAAAATGGGAAATAAATAAAAAATGCTGTATTTACTATGTATTATAGTTAAAATATGTTGTATGGTGCTGAGCAGAGAAAACTGAAAATATTCTATATAACATAATATTGGGACAAAATCATGAAATCATTTGGTGGAGGGGGGATTATGATGTGGGGATGTTTTTTAGGGGTTGGGCTTGGTCCCTTAGTTCCAGTGATGCAATTTCTTAAGGTATCCGTATGCCAAGACATTTTGGACAATTTCATGCTCCCAACTTTGTGGGGATGGTTTGGGGTTGGCCCCTTCCTGTTTCAACATGACTGCACACCAGTGCATTAAGCAAGGTCCATAAAGACATGGATATGCGTGTTTAGGGCGGACGAACTTGACTGACAGCGTCCTGAACTCAACCTAATAGAACACCTTTGGGATGAATTAGAGTGGAGACTGCGAGCCAGGCCTTCTCGTCTAACATCAGTGTCTGACATCACAAATGCTCTTCTGGAAGAATGATCAAACATTCCCATAGACACACTCCTAAACCTTGTGGGCAGCCTTCCCAGAAGAGTTGAAGCTGTTATATTTGCAAAGGGTGGGCCAACCCAATATTGATTCATACGGACTAAGAATGGGATAACATTAAACTTCATGTGTGTGTAAAGACAGGCGTCCCAATACTTTTGGTGATATAGTGTGTATGTATACATATATATATTCAGTATGTTGCCATGTCAAAGAGGAAGTTAGGAGTACACTATAGTTCTAGCCCATCATTATTTTTCTGTATTTGTAGTATGTTTAACCACTTCAGCCCCGGAAGATTTTAACCCCTTCCTGACCAGAGCACTGCGTCTCTTTAACTGACAATTGCACGGTCATGCAATGCTGTACCCAAACAAAATTTGCGTCCTTTTTCTCCCACAAATAGAGCTTTCTTTTGGGGTATTTGACCACCTCCTGTGGTTTTAATTTTTTGTGCTATAAACAAAAAAAGAGCAACAATTTTGAAAAAAAATATATTTTTAACTTTTTGCTATAGTAAATATCCCCAATTTTTTTTGAAAAAAATACATTTCTTCATAAGTTTAGGCCAATATATATTCTTCTACATATTTTTGGTAAAAATAATTGCAATAAGTATTGATTGGTTTGCGCAAAAGTTATAGCGTCTACAAACTATAGGAAAGATTTATGACATTTTTATGAAACAAAACAACAGAGTCCTTAAGCGCTAGAACTGTCAGTCATCCATAAAGATGTGCATATCCTTGAAGATGTAAGAGAAAGCTGGACCCAGTGCAGCTGCCAACCACTGAAAAAGGTGGACAACAGAACATATAAAACAAATGCTGCTCTATGGGACCAGCGTGAATAACTTTGTAAATTAATATGCTAAATAAAGTTTGTTTATTAGATGCACATTGAGAATAAAAAACACAACTGTCAAATGGTGATGGGATGATAAAAATATATAAAAGCAATATAAAAACCCATTGCCATTGTTGATGTACTGTGAAGAAATGTGTATTATACCACAAAAGACCCCAGGTGACAAGGGGTTAACATCAATGGTGTGCTTCAACTTTCGATCCTGAGGTGGGTAGCCAGATCTCCAGGGGAAGCTGCCAGGATGGAGAAGCGAGGGTCAGGATAGTAAAACCGTTGGCTTGTCACAGATGTCAGTTCCGCTATATCGCGGGAGGTGTTTTGTTGTGCTCACCACTGGAGATTGAAATCAAATTAGCCGATCATACTAGCTGAGGCCAGGCGCCCTGAATGACGCAGACTTCAGGGCCGGAAGTGAAGGTGAACAGATGTGTAGAAGTGGTTCGCAAGCTCAGTGTTGCCGTGACGATCGTGGCTTACATGTTTTGCGCGCCTGCACCTTATCAAAGTCACGGGGGCCACGGCAAACTCAGGTTTATAGGCTGACAACTAGGGGTGGGGAGGAAAACAACTACCGTTAATCCCTCACTCACCCTGGAAAGAGTGCGCAGTGCATTCGTCTTACATGCAGCATATTTAAACAGCATTATCAATCATTTGGGAGTAGTTGGACACTGGATTCTAAATCCATGGGGTAATGAAATACACATTTGGATCCATACAAAAATGCTATGTATGCACAACAAATTGCATGCAATAACATGTAAAGCAAACTCCATGTGAGTATAAAAATAAAAATAAAAAACAAAAATGTAAATTAAAATAAAAATATATATATATAAAAATAAATAAATAAATAAAATAGAACATAAAAATTAGTATGAAAAATTAAATAAAAATATATATGAGGATTATAATCATAAGTGCAAAAATATATGTACAAAAATGTAAAAAGGGTATTACAAAAATGTACACTGAAAATATGCACATATGGACGAGTATACACAGGTGATATGTATGTATGTATACATCTAATGTACACATTGCACAAAGCAGATCAAAAACAAATACCAAAAATAAAAGGACAAGGAATATATAGAAGTCTTGAACAGAGAAAATCTAGACATCATTACGTGACGGCCCAGTAAATACGGTGTCCGCCACTAGCCATATAGTATTGAAAAGACTATGGGGGTTATTTACTAAAGGAAAATCCACTTTGCACTGCAAGTGCACTTGACAGTGCACTGAAAGTGCACTTGGAAGTAAAGTTGCTGTAGATCTGAGGGGGACATGCAAGGAAAATAAAAAAAAACAGCATTTTAGCTTGCACATGGTTGGATGATAAAATCAGCAGAGCTTCCACTCATTTCAGATCTACCCCTTAGATTTAGATCGATTGCACTTCCAAGTGCACTTTAAGTGCACTTTCAAGTGCACTTGCAGTGCAAAGTGGATTTGCCTTTCGTAAATAACCCCCTATGTGTTATAAGTAACCAACTGCATGTAAGAAACATATACGCACATGTACAACCGTGTATACCATGTGCAATCATTTGCATATACACATGCGTACACATAGCCACATGCATATTGATGCAAAGGGAGACACGTTAAAAAAAAAAAAAGTGTACTATCAAATAACACTAAGGACATCAAGTTCTTTGTTGAGACCCTCAGGTGAAAGGGAACCAAATAAAAAAATCCAAAAAGTCTCCCTTCAACAAAGGAGGGAGAACCTCTCATTGTCAGCCAGTGTGCCCCTCGGAATGGCCGCAATTGCAAATACCTCCATGCATCTAAAGTCTTTGTTGTGCACCTGGAGAAAATGGCATGGGACACTGTGTTTGGCACAACCCTTTTTAATCAGTCTGCGGTGCTCACCAACCCTAGTGTGCAGGGTATATATCGTACGACCCACGTAAAGGAGGCTGCATGAGCATCGCAAGACATAAATGACAAAATCAGTTGAGCATGTAATAAACTGTTTTATCTGAAAGGACTTGCCTTTGTTCGTTACTATTTTCGAACATCCATGGGAAATTGATTGGCAGGTTAGGCACCCTCTCTTTCGACATTGGAAAATTCCGGTCCTATTGTTAAAATAGGTCCTGATGTCGAACAGAGGTCTTTTATTTGATTTTTCTAACCTACTTGGAGCAATAATATTTTTTACGGTACGTGATCGTCTGAAGGTTATTTGTGGCTTGGGAGGAAGTAACGGAACTAGATATTGATCAAGTTTTAAAATATTATAATGTTTATATATTATTTTTGAGCTCTATATTTGGTATTAAAAGTCTTTTTATTTTTGGTATTTGTTTTTGGTCTGTTTTGTGCAATGTGTACATTGGATGCGTACATACATTCATATCACCTTGGTGTATGCTAGTCCATATGTGCATATTTTCAGTGTACGTTTTTGAACATACACTTTTGTACATTTCTGTACATATATTTTTGCACTTATGGTTATAATCCTCATATATATATATATATTTATTAAATTTTTCATACAAATTTTTATGTTCCATTTTATTTATTTTTATTTTTTATTTTTATTTTTATATATAGTTATTTTTATTTTTGTTTTCAATTTTATTTTTATTTTTCATTTTTATACTCATATGGAGTTTGCTTTACATGTTGCTGCATGCAATTTGTTGCGCATACATAACATTTTTGTATGGATCCAAATGTGTATTTCATTACCCCATGGATTTAGAATCCAGTGTCCAACCACTCCCAAATGATTGATAATGCTGTTTAAATATGCTGCATGTAGGACGAATGCACTGCATACTCTTTCCAGGGTGAGTAAGGGGTTAACGGTAGTTGTTTTCCTCCCCACCCCTAGTTGTCAGCCTATAAACTTGCCATTTGCCGTGGCCTCCGTGACTTTGATAAGGCGCAGGTGCGCAAAACATGTAAGCCATGGTCGTCACAGCAACACTGAGCTTGCGATCCACCTCTACACATCCAGTCACCTTCATTCCGGCCCCGAAGTCTGCTTCATTCAGGGCACCTGGCCTCAGCTAGTACAGTCGACTAGTTTGATTTTAATCTCCAGCGGTGAGCAGCGGTGAGCAGCGGTGAGCACTACAAAACACCTCCCGCGATATAGCTGGACTGACATCTGTGACAAGCCACCGGTTTTACTATCCTGACCCTCTCTTCTCCAACCTGGCAGCTTCCCCTGGAGATCTGGCTACCCACCTCAGGATCGAAAGTTGAAGCACACCGTTGATGTTAACCCCTTGTCACCTGGGGTCTTTTGTGGTATCGTACACATTTCTTCACAGTACATCGTCAATGTGTTTTTATATTGTTTTTATATATTTTTATCATCCCATCACCATTTGACAGTTGTGTTTTTATTCTCAATGTGCATCAAATAAACTAACTTTATTTAGCATATTCATTTACAAAGTTATTCAAGCTGGTCCCATAGAGCGCTACATTTGTTTTATATGACATTTTTATGGCATTTTTATTTTTTTTATTTTTTTTTACTAGTAATGGCGGTGATCTGCGATTTTTAGCAGTACTGCAACATTGCGACGGACAGATCGGACATGTTCGACACATTTTTGGGACCATTGACATTTAAACAGCGACCGGGGTTTCATACAGGGTTTTGTGCAGTGGTGCTATTATGCTGCAGTAGAAGTATGTGAGCTGATCGGGAACCAGTTAAAGAAATAAAACTTGAAGACGTGCATGCATTTCAGAGACATATGCTTTAAAGACATTACAGAAAATGGGAGTCTTATTGTAGCAACTGAAAGACAAATAATAGTTCTGTATGTTGGCTACCTGACATTTGTAGTGTCGTGCACTCCCACAAAGAAAAGTTGCTATGTTCCCAGAATGTGTCATTTACAATTCTTGATTTTCATCATGTAATGAAAATATGTAAATCGCCATATAGATGTAATGTGGTATGATATTAGCACTGTTTGTATTAAGTATCATGCAGAAAAGAGCAGCATAGTCTACAAAGTTTTGCATTCCTAGAGGTTACATGGATTCCATGAGGGATGCCAGCTTAGCTTGCATCTGGTGGCCTACTGGACCTTTCCTTGCATGCTTTGCCTGAAATGTAAAGATTAAATTACTAAAATTGGCAGAAGTAACACCATATCATACTGCCAATGTAGCTAGAAAGTGTCAGTCTCTAAAATAAAGAACATTCCTGCCCAATTCAAGAATACTGGTTAGTATTAACAAATTGATTGTCAGAGTAATGTGTGTGTGAAAAATAAGGCATTGAAGCAATCCTTCTAAGTTATGCGAGGTTACAGCACATGACTTCTGCTTGTTGATTGGATGCTAGAGATTACTGTACATTAATACTTCTCACTGATTGGTTGCCAGAGGTTAGTGGACATCCTTACCACTCACCAATTGGTTGCTAGAAGTTACTGCATATCTTTACCACTCAATGACTGGTTGCATGAGGTTAGTGCACATCATTACTGCTCAATGATTGGTTGCCAAAGATTATAGCACATTATCTCCTCACTGCCTGCACACCATCGACTGGGGAGGTGAGGGGACCCATTAATAGACAGAAAAATCCTAGGGATCCTAGGACTCCTGGTATCAATGGCAATTCTTGGGGAGGGGGATGTGAGAAGTGGCAATGCTGGGAGGTTGATGGGATCAGTGGCAGTGGTGGGGGGATGGGATTAGTTAGTAGGCAGTACACTGTGGCAAATTCTGAATCATGTAGAGCAAAGCTGGAAATCTTTGGCAAGTACAGTATATACTGCAGTAGGGGATTCTACACTGACCACCAATGTAATGGGGAATTTTCAATGACCACCAATGTGAGGGGGGTTTACACTGACCACCAATGTGAGGGGGAATTTGCACTGACAACCATGATGGGGGATTTTAAGCCACCCACCAATATAAAGAGGGATTTCTACACTGACACCAATGTAATATGAGCATTTACACCAACCACTAGTGTAAGGAGGAATATACAATGACCTCCATGACCTCCAATGACCACCAATGTTAGGGGAGATTTACACTGACCACCAATATAAAGGGGATTTACACTGACCAGCAGTGTAAGGGCAATTCTGCACTTACCACCAATGTGAAGGAAAATGTACACTGATCGATAATGTAATGAAGAATTTACACTGACAACCATTGTTAAGGAGGATTTTACATCAACAACCAAAGGGGGCTTCTACATGGACCACCAATGTAAGGGGGGATTTAAAACTGACCACAAATGCAAGTTTTGATTTTTTTACCGATTACCAATATAAAGAGGAGTTTCTACACTGAACACTAATTTAATGGGGATGTACACTGACCACTAATGTAATAGGAGCATTTAGAGTAACCACCAATGTAAAGAGGGATTTACACTGACCACCAATGTAAATTGGACCTTCACACTGACCACTATTGTGAATGAAAGGATTGTACACCAGGCCCCAAAGTAATGAGAAGATTTACACTGACCACCAATGTAACTGAGACATTGAGCCTGCGTTCACATTTGTGTATGTCAGGAGCGCATGCAAAATTGCTTTCCTGACAGAAACGTGCTGCCCTTTAGAAGATACACAGCAGTGCCATTAATTGTTAATGACACCCTCACGCATCTGCTGAGATGTGCGTATTCACATGCACCAAAATTCAGGGTGCTGTGGCACCATGTTATTTTGAAAAAATGTTCCACCTCCAATTTGCTTACCTTTGCAAAACAGGCTCATGTTAGGCTTAATGACCACAGTTGCATGGCTTAATGACTTTCCAGCATGCCCCTTTACCTCCCCAGAGGGCAGAATTCAGCAGAAGTGATGGTGAATATGACCTCAGGGGGTCATGATATACATATTAATGCGGCCTCTATTTACATATCAATGCCGTTGGTCCATGACTATTTACATATCAATGTCGCCTCTATTTCTATATTAATGCAGGTTATGTACAGGGTCTGCAGGTGAGTCATCTGTACATGGCAATAGGACAAAGCTGAGCAGCATTAGTAACAGAACTTCACATTAAGATATTGGGACACAGCACGGGACTAACACTTCAAGGGACAAGGGAATTTAAACAGGGATAACTGGAAAGTATGAGGCAGCTGGTTTGGGCCCCACAACAATGATGGGGCCCAGGGCAGCTGCCCCTTTTGCCCTGCCTTAAAAATGGTCCTGAATGTGTAGCAATGACTGCATGATTGTGAAGGGGGTTGAGCTTGTTACTACATCCTGAATGGTAATTTTTATTAGCTAGTAACTTCTTTAGTTGAAGTTTACTAAAAGTTAAACTAAAGTCAGCTGATATTATCCTCCTCCACAATGCTGCAACATCTACAAACTTCCCCTCTAGTGCCAACATACTCACCCAGTCTTCTCAGTTCAGCCTCCTTGGCCATGTGATTAGTCAGCCCGAGGTAACTTTTGTGCATGCACACAGTAATGATTTAACCCCAGCATGGAGGCATGAGAGAATTTACACTGAGCTTCACATGCACAGCTCAGTGTACATGGAAATGTAGGCCTCCCCTCTCCTTCCCCAAGTACCAAAGTGTAGTTTTTTTAATAAATAAAGACACTCAACGATGAAACTTGGTATATAATTGGCCACGCCACTTTTATTGGTGTAAAATTTTCAAATAACTTAAATCCATTTATTCATTTTATTAATACATACAATTGTTAATTGTAAATAATAAATACAAACAGCTCAGTCTTCAGGACTCGAGCAATACTCCATATCAATAAACACAAGTCCCCCCTTTAAATGTAAAGGGTGACCAACCACATATATGTGCCTGTGACAAGGGTGGGGGGTGGGGAGCTTGTTGCTAACTCTGACCAACTGTGAGGTAATCCCACGGGGGGCACGCCTTATATAGATGAGCCCCCCTTCCGGAATATTACAGCTGGTCATGTGACCTTCTGAGAATTTCAGACTATTCCCCAATGTCACATGACCCCGTTTTTCCTGCCTTACATTCAAATCTATTTTCTTAAAGTGACCATTCCCCCCTTTTTTTATTAATTTAAATTAAGCAGCCGGAAAGGGAGGTGGTCACATGTCCATGCTGTTCGGGCCCAAATACGTAAGCCTTCTACTTTCATTCTATAATTTTCTTACTTTTGTGAGCAGGCAGGTAATCAGGTTTTATTGCAGAGGAGATATACCAAAAAACTTTCCTACTTACTATTTTTAGTAACTATTGCTTTAAAGGAGAAGTATGGGGATGCAAAAATAGGTAGTACATTCTACCCTCATACCTGCATTGCATTTCTTTCTTTCCTCAGTCCTTTAGTTTTTGTAGAATAGTCTTTTGAAGATTTAAGAATCAGCCTCTAACGGTTCTTTTTCAGTTCAAAAGTTTCCAGGGGGTGGACACAGCTCCACAATCCAGTCACTCCGTCAGTCCCTCCCTCTGGAGGACATGTGGGTGTACCTGGTGAAGAGGTGCACACCCAGGCTGCTATCTAGTCCCCTCATCCCCTGTACTCCTATACAGTCCCATCATCCCCATCCCCTGTACTCCTTATACAGTCCGATCATCCCCTGTACTGTCCTGTCATCCCCATCCCCTGTACTCCTAGCAGTGTGAAACCAGCATACGTACATGGAAGGCTTCATGACCTCAATCACATAGAACAATCTGAATAGCCAGTAAAAAATGAAAGAAAAAGCCAGGATTGTATTTTACTTTAAAAAATGTATTATTTGCATTATAATTTTAGCAGGAAAGTAGAATATAATACACTGTACAGAACACTATCACTGACTTCTACACTCACTGAGATCATTCTGTCTGCAACAGGGAGGAGGGAGAGGGGAGGAGGGAAGCAGCTCTGTGTGTTGTGTGAAGTCTTGGGAACAAGCAGAGAGCCGACATGAATCAAGCAAGATGACAGGAAAGGGGGTGGATCCAGACTCCAGAACCAGATCATAGTCGGTATGACGGTGAATGAAAGTCTGTAGACTCTCCCACAGGTAATTAACTCTATTTTAACACTGGAAAGATTTGTAGATACTAGAAGCTCATAAGGATTAGGATTAATAAAAAAAAGAAACCCATACTTCTCTTTTAACTGAATGAGTAATTTCACTTTTCCAGAACATTGTGGCATATAGGTGACACCTATAGAACTGACTAATGTATGGTAGGTTTTGGGTAGAAATTTAGACAATTTTATAAAAAATTTATAATTTTTTAACTTACTGATATCTAGACCTGAAAGTCTGTAGGTGTTGTCAAATACTACAATGATTCGGTATGGGAGAATGATTTGGGCATATGTGATGATTGATGAGATAAATGGGGCATAATAAGAATTAGAAACATGAATGGGGCTGTTTTAATTATGTATCTGAGGAAAGAGCAATCTGGAATGTGTTTTGTATTCGGAAACAAATAATTTGCTTTTTCCTTTTATTCCCTCATACTGCACTGGTGGAATGCAGTTGTCCCATTTTTTTTTAAGATTTTCTCTTACTTTTAGGCAATCTTATGCTACATACCCAAGCATCTATAAGTCAAAACTGTCAAAAATTATGTTTTTTTTTCATTTCAACTCATTTTGTTAGAAAAACCACATCCAAACATTTGGTAGGCCTCTCACACAACTTATTATCATGAAAGATTGATGCAAATGGGTAATGCATACCTTAGGCTCTTTAATGTTTGCAGTTGATAAACATGATTTTCAAAAAGCAATTGCTGTAATTCAGTTAAAATGACTGAACTTCTTGTTCTGAATAAACAAGACTTTAAATATATATTTACATGTTTTCCTTTGAGAGCAGTTCATTACTTTTAATACTATCGATTTGTATAAAAAAGAAAATGTGAAGTAAGTAAATGAGATGGATGTTATGCTGCATCCTCCAGAGTCAGGAAAGGTCATTTAGCTTTTACAGTCCATAGATGTAAAACAAGCAAACCTAATTTTCTGAATGTTTCAGGGTTTGTCCTCAAGTAGGGTCACAGAGCCACAGCTGGGTATAACATCCTAGTGTGTTTCTCTTGCTGATGCTACTTTCTCCTGTAAGTATGAGCTTTTCAACTGTATTTTTAGAATTAGCTGTCATCATTGTTTCTCCTCTTCCTTTTTCCAATATACAGTTCCAGGTCAGGCCATTTTATACTGATTCTGTGCTGAGAAACTAGATTTCAAGACAGAAGTTGTGCATTAAGTGCCAGTCATGACTAATTATGAGGTCGTGTTTCAGAATATGTGCACTGCATGTCATCAAAATTTTCACTCTTCTTAAAGGATGTAATAGCCATTGGACATTTTTATTTTAACCAGTTGCTGACCACCCTATAGCACTTTTACTGCTACAGGGTGGCTCGCATATATATGATCCTGCATTTCCACATTTTCCCACAGACCCAATGTCCGCCAGAACGGCCTGTAAACAAGGCAGATCGCCGTTCTGGCAGCAAGGAAGGCATGAATCACCTCCCCCACTACAGTAAAACACTAGCTAGGCACACAGTTAACCCTTTGATTGCCCCTAGATGGTAATCCCTTCCCAGTCATAAGTACAGTCACAGTGCATATTTTTACCACTGATCATTGTATTAGTGTCATTGGTTCCCAAAAAAAGTGTCAAAAGTGTCAGCTAGTGTCCAATTTGCCCACTGTAATATCACAGTCCCGCTATAAGTCGCTGATCGGCACCATTACTAGTAAAAAAAAAAAATTACATAAATATATCCCGCAGTTTGTAGACGCTAGAACTTTTGTGCAAACCAAACAATATATGCTTATTGGGATTTTTTTTATCAAAAATATGTAGAAGACTACATATTAGCCTAAATGTATGAAGCAATTTGATTTTTTAATTTTTTAATTTTTTCAAAAGTGTTGGCAGATTTTTGCTTATAGCGCAAAAAATAAACAACGCAGAGGTGATCAAATACCACCAAAAGAAATCTCTATTTATGGGAAAAAAAAGGACATACATTTAATTTGGGTACAGCATCGCACGACCGCGCAATTGTTAGTTAAATTAACACAGTGCCGTATAGCACAAAATGGCCTGGTCAGGAAGGGGGGTAAATCATCTGGAGCTGAAGTGTTTAAGATGGAAGTAAATTGCATGTTGGCATTTTAGTTGAAGCAATGGTAAAGAAAATTGTGCTAAAGATAACTGAACAAAATATATATGTGCACCACTCCTCATATATACCAAATATGAATAAATAAATAATCCAATAAATATATCACTTCATAATAATACTGTCATAAGTGCATATGCATCCACTATGCTTGTGTAAATAACAAATACACACAAAACATCAGTCCACTCAGTACCAATGTGCTCAAAAATAAAAAAAATAGCCTGGTTCACATTGATGCTACTTTTCAAAGTAGCAGGGTCAGCGCGATTTCAGGTGCTACTTGATAGACATCTGCGTGGCTTCATGCACAGATGCACAGATGTCTATTGAAGTCGCACCTGAAATCGGCAAAAGTAGTATAGAAACTACTTTTGCAAATCGGTGCAGCGCTGTGAAATCGGTGTCGCACTGATTGGAACAGTGCCATTGCCTCCAATAGGCTGTGACTTGTCACAATTGCTCCAATGTGAACCTAGGCTAAATGAATTTCAAATTCTTCAGTGCTGACACTAAATCAATCTCTCATGCGCTGGTGAATCCACACAGGATACCTTATCAGATGTGCCTTCACCTTTTTGATGGAACCCATTTGGTAGAACACATCATAAACACCATTATACGATAACCTTCTCTGGTCCTTTCCACAGTCAGGGTCCGCTTGTAAAGGAGTATTCACAAATTCCATATACTTATAAAAGATAAGAAAAAACGCTTATACTCTCATAATAGCAAAGAATAAAAACAGCATAACAAGGGATCCCCCCCTTTACCAGACTGTAAGCCAGACACTGTGACTAATGTAATCGTGTCATAGGCTCCTCCCCTGAAGTGTTGTATCTTTCTTGGCTATCTCAAAGGTAGGGCGCACTACAGCGGCATCACACTTAATTAGCAGAGGAGCCAAAAACTGCCACAGCAACAGATAAACAATTGCACAATCCTAGAACTAAACAAAACAATATGTCACAGTATTCCAGAATGATTTCATATGCATGTGTACAAATGAGGTGTTTGTAAATAAGGTGATGTAAAAAAAATTAAATTGAAGTGTCACATCTCTGCTAAGAGGTCCAGATGCAACTTTATTTCAATAAAAATCAGTGAGGCAATACAACATATCCATATCAATACAATATTCCCTCCCCCTCCTCCATATTTAAATATAAATACCCAACAGCCAGAAATATCAAAATGCATTTCAAGTAGCGTTGAATAGATAAACGCATAAACCTCAGACAAATATGAGATCATGAATATTAAACCATACTATTTGAGTACATCAATTGGGTAAAAATAAAAACACTTTTTTTTCGGCTCTAATTTTCCACTTTCCTCGAGTGTATAAGGTCAAGTGTTCACTTTGCATACCCAGTCATGTCTTGGTTAAATTTAATGAACAAGGTTTTTTGCTATCATGTGATTGGATATACAAAGTGAACACACCCTTGCCTTAACCACCAGCATTCATTTTTTAAAACAGACATACACTTTCCAAAGTAAACATTTGCTTTATCTCTACTTCTTTAGTAATTCAACCCCACAGTGTCCATTGGATCTATTGGTTAGTGAAGCCTACTATTAGACCCCTTTCACACTGAGGCTGTTTTCAGGCGCTTTCACACTAAAAAAAGCACCTGAAAAGCTCACGAAAACCTATTTTTCTTAAAATCAATGAATTCTTTCACACTGGGGCAGTGCGCTGGCCGGGTGGTGAAAAAACGCCACTCTTCATTGAAATTAATGAAAAGCACTTCAAAAGCGCCTGAAAAACTCTTCAAAAGCACCTAGAAATCTCTTCAAAAGTGTTCAGTGTTTTACTGGCAGTTTACAAGCACCTCACTGTGAAAGGGGCCTTAAAGTCATGGGTCAGTACTGAGGCATCAATGGCATAAAGGGATGGCTCAAGGACATGACCTGGATGCTATTTGCATATCAGTTATTTGTAAGCTTTTATGGAGTGAAAGCTACAGAATGAGGATCAGAAACTAACACTCTTTCCAAAAACAGTCAAATTAGAGGTCATCCACAGACAAGAGATTGTAAAAAGTCTTCAACAAACTATGATTAGCCTTTATCAATCACTGCTGGAGAATACATATTTAGGTTTTTAAGCATTTTTTTCTGAGACTCCAGGACTTCTGCATCTCTGTAGAAATTTTTCTACTAAGTCTTCTGCAAATTGCTGAAGTCTTCCTGACATATGTATTATGAGAGGTGTCAGATTCTGTCTCCTTCAGTCATGTAAAGCAGCCATCAGACTTTCATTTCTCACACTTGTGTGTTAGGATGTGTACAGTATACACTATGCATCTTAACTTGTCAAAAATTAAATTGCTTCTGGCTTTTGAAATCCCTCCATTCAAGGGGACGTCAAGAAGTCAGCTGGAAGAATGTGAAATGTGTTCAGTTTAGTCTGTGTGATTGGTCTGGCAATGTTATTTGGCTTGCAGAAATTACATTAGCGGCAAGCTTATAATATACACCACAGACTATTTGTTAATTTCTGTAACAAATAATGTTAAGCCAGGTAAAAAGAAAACAACTAAAAATAAACATTTGAGTCATTTTGTGCATTCCTCTTACTGTAATGTGGTAATAGAGTGAAATCTGCAATGATGTAGTAATAGAGTGTTGTTTTTTTTAAATAAAATGAGATGCTAATAAAAAAACACATGATTAAAGGAATTGCATAGTGTGTAACAGAAAATTGGCAGATGGCCTCAACAAAAACAGACCTGCTGTACTTGCTGTAATGGGCAATTTTAAAAATACTGTACCCCACTTTAGACAAGTTCTCTCATCTTTTGCAGTTCTGACTTCTATTTTTGGGGCTCGATCTGCTTTTGCACCAGTTCTGCCTGTGTCCTGAACGATCAGAGGGCACCAGTGGACATCGGGTCCGCGGGACCCGCTGATCAGCTCCTGTTGTGTAGAATCACATTGGGAGTGAGCCTCCGGAGGCGTGCACTTGTGCCCGATACCCACAAATGCAGGATCACGTATATATATATACGTGATCCTACGCAGGGAGGCCGCCCTGTAGCAGTAAAAGTAAATGAGATGCTAATAAAAACACAAATTATTATTATTATTATACAGGATTTATATAATGCCAACAGTTTACGCAGCGTTTTACAAATAAAAAGGAATTGCATAGTGTGTAACAGAAAATTGTCAGGTGACCATAACAAAAACAGACAAGCTGTACTTGCTGTAATGTGCAATTTTAAAAATACTGTACCCCACTTTAGACAAGCTCTCTCATCTTTTGTAGTTCTGACTTCTATTTTTGGGGCTCGATCTGCTTTTGCACCAGTTCTGCCTGTGTCCTGAACGATCAGAGGGCACCAGTGGACATCGGGTCCGCGGGACCCGCTGATCAGCTCCTGTTGTGTAGAATCACATTGGGAGTGAGCCTCCGGAGGCGTGCACTTGTGCCCGATACCCACAAATGCAGGATCACGTATATATATATATGTGATCCTACGCAGGGAGGCCGCCCTGTAGCAGTAAAAGTAAATGAGATGCTAATAAAAACACAAATTATTATTATTATTATACAGGATTTATATAATGCCAACAGTTTACGCAGCGTTTTACAAATAAAAAGGAATTGCATAGTGTGTAACAGAAAATTGTCAGGTGACCATAACAAAAACAGACAAGCTGTACTTGCTGTAATGTGCAATTTTAAAAATACTGTACCCCACTTTAGACAAGCTCTCTCATCTTTTGTAGTTCTGACTTCTATTTTGGGGGCTCGATCTGCTTTTGCACCAGTTCTGCCTGTGTCCTGAACGATCAGAGGGTGCAGGTGGAAATTGGGTCTGCAGGACCCGCTGATCAGCTTCTGTTGTGTAGAATCACAGTGGGAGTGAGCCTCCGGAGGCGCACACTCACGCCCGATACCCGCAAATGCAGGGTCACTACACATGTGCAATACGTTTCGCAATGAAATGAAATTCGGACGAATTGTGCATCTTTTGGACATTCGGATGCATCTGAATGTCCGACTAAAAAAAAAATAACGAGTTTTAACTAATACGAAAGAAATTATAGCGAATATAACAAATTAATTCGACATGATTCGGTAATTTGTTAAAGATCTAATGAAACAAAAGGTCAACGCAAAGTAAAGTAAATCTTATTGTCCAATCAGCTGATTATTTTTGTGCTGGAGGTTGGATTACTGGCAAAGTGCATTCCTGAGAACTGAGTGAGAAGTGTGTTGTATTGTATTTGAGCAGAGGAGAAGAGATATTGTTATTTTGTGTGTTAATAGATTCAATAAACAAATGACTTTCGACTTTCCAAACTACGAATCATTATCACGAATCAATATACGTACATAAATGTCGAATTTGAACTAAAATGAAAGAAATTATAGCGGATATAATGAATGAATTCGACATGATTCTGTAGTTCGTTAAAGATCTAATGAAACAAAAGGTCAACTCAAAATAAATCATAGAGTCCAATCAGATGATTAATTTTGTGCTGGAGATTGGATTACTGGCAAAGTGCATTCCTGAGAACTGAATGATTTGAGATTCAGTATAACGAATATCGACACTCTACAGAAATAACAAATTAAAATGAATGAAATAAGCTTGTATCTTCCTGAACATTCTGCTTCTGCTGCACTGAAATCTCATACAGTGTTATCAGCCCTGCCTAGTTCACATTTGTAAGATACAAAACACCAACGCCATGTTGTGAAGTCCAAATCAAGAGCTTGCAGCCTAGGGTGACAGTGCTGCTCATTCATAGATGCAGTACCATTACGCAGAATCACTAGTTGAAAGTAAGAAAAAAACAGTCTAGAAAAGAAAACAATTGCAACCACCACATCTATGGACTTGTAAGGTGCAATGTATTTCATTTTTGTTCGGTTGTTTATAAAAGTGATACTAAAGTCTCAGTTTTTTTATATAAAAATAACAAACATGTTATACTTACCTGCTCTGTGTAGTTTTTTGCACAGAGAAGCCCTGATCCTCCTCTTCTCAAGTCCCTCTTCTGTGCTCCTGAACCCTCCCTCCTGCCGAGTGCCCCCACAGCAAACAGCCTGCTATGGGGCAGCCGAGTTGCTGCTCAGTGTGTCCATTCAGATGCAGAGCCGCGTTCGACCTCACCCCCTTTCTCTCCTCATTGGTTGACTGACTTTGATTGACAGCAGCGGGAACCAATGGCACCGCACTGCTGTCTTAGCCAATGAGGGGAGTCCCGGGCAGTCGAGACACTCCTGCAACATCGCTGGATTTAGATGGACCTCAGGTAAGTATTAGGGGGGCTGCTGCACGCAGAACATTTTTTATCTTCATGCATGGAATGCAT
Source organism: Lithobates clamitans (assembly GCA_037952925.1). Taxonomy (NCBI): domain Eukaryota; kingdom Metazoa; phylum Chordata; class Amphibia; order Anura; family Ranidae; genus Lithobates; species Lithobates clamitans. Next base: position 2,494,800 of record JBBGZY010000012.1, on the reverse strand, counting down.
AAAGATAAAAAACCTTCTGACTTTTCAACCACTTTAGACTTTAGTCATTGTCAAATGTGTTGTGTATATTTATAATTGGCATTATTATGTCAACTTACTCTGTAAAAATCCATGCTTAAACTTGTAGTATAGGCTAATTATAAGTATTCCTAAAAATAATGCCTCCCCACTTCTCCTGCATACCCTGTATAACAAAAATTTGTACACTTACCTTTTTATTCCCTCTGATGCAGTCACATGTTCCATCTGCTCTGTCTCCCCTGTGTAATGATGTGCTTGACAACTGTGTGAATTCCCACAGCTGTCCAATCGCCCGCCCGGATCCCATTGTCCTTCTGTTGTCAGCGCTCCCTCCTCTTCCCTGTAGCAGCCATTCTCTGACACAGAGAGGTTGGAGCTGCTGGATCACATGACCGGACCAGGACTAAAAAAAGTATGTACATAGGATACACAGATAAAAAGAAAAAGAGATCCGTCTTAGTTATTCCCTGTCTATAGTCCAACCACTTATTATTGTAAACACTATGTACATAGATCTTTTTTTACAGGCTATGCAGAAGTGGTAGGAGGGGACACAGCATTTTTAAGCACTGCAGCCCCGGAAGAATTGGCCCCTTAATGACCAGAGCACTTTTCACAATTTGGCATTGTGCTGCTTAAACTGATAATTGCACGGTCATGCAATGCTGTACCTAAACAAAATTTGCGTCCTTTTTTTCTCACAAATAGAGTTTTCTTTTGAAATGTCCAGATAGCGGCCATGCACCCAACGTACAGCTACAACGCTTCACCGAGCCAACCTGCCACAGTATAACTGTAGTGGCTGGTCCAGAACTGGTTAAGAATACTTCTAGTTAACCTAATATTCCACTCTAACTTTGACAAGTTCCTCCACATGAATAAAAATATGATTTATAGCAAACCACTTTCATTGAACCAAATTAATTGTGATTTTTATTTTTTCCTGTTGATGAGTATTAATTTAGAAGGAGGCTCTGAATTGCAATGCAATAACTTAGTATCCCTGCTTAGCAATGGTTTGGGAAAGACATCACACAGGGAGCTCAACTATAAAGCCTTGTACACACGATCGGATTTTCGTCAGGGAATTGTGTGATGACAGACTGTTTGCCATTAGTACGCTCCATCAGACAATTGTTGACCAACTTTCCACCAACAAATGTTGGATGGCAGGCTAGTAAATTTTTGGTGGACAACGGTCTGTTGTCAGATTTTCCTATCATGTGTACACAAGACACAAGTCCGTCACACAAAAGTTCAAAGTACAAACACGCTTGCTCGGAATCAATGCTCACCAAACACAACATTAGCAGAAGGTGCCCAAAGGGTGGCACTCAAGGGTTGAAATTTCACGTAGTACATCACTATGTTCTGTTTGTTGGCTGACAATTGAGCACCATTTGTCTGCAACACAAGTTCACGACACACATCCTTTGGACAAAAGTCTGGCGCTTTGTCTGCGGAAAATCTGATCGTGTGTATGAGGCTTTAGACTTGAATTGTAAGTAGGAGCAGTAAAGTACACCCATTGTTTAAATCTGCAAAGTAAGTAGAGCCTGAAATTAACAAATTAAATGTTATGTAATTAACAAATATGGGTGCCCCTGTGTATACTAAGGTTTTAAAATATTGACACACTGAGAAAAAAAAAGTTTTAATCAAGCTGACCTCTTTTACATGTTCACCTACAAAATATTAAGCAGGCTGAATTTTCTGTAAGGAATGAGATGGCGAAAATGAACAAAACAACAGAAGTAAAAATGATAAGATTTATTGCTGATCTGTAGTCATCTAGAAAATGCAATATAATAGAGCTAAACTATTGTTTGTTATTTATTTTTTAATTATTTCCATGTTAATGCCTTACAGCTGACTGGCTTACATTTCTGTTAAAGACTTGGCTCAGGTCAGGTAGTCTGAATGTAATGTGTTCTGCTTGGACTGGTGGTCTAGCTGCAGAGTGGTAATACAGGCCTATTTCAGAGGAAGTGATTCAGGAAAACATATACTGACCACTAAGTAACACCACTAGACCACCAGCTGCTCTGTAAATGTCGTGAGAAATAGAGGCATACTATCAGATTCATTGTTATACTTTGCAGGGGCTTCTTATGCCGTGTACACACGAGCGGAATGTCCGACAGAAAAAGTCAGACGGGAGCTTTTCATCGTATATTCCGATCGCGTGTATGCCCCCTCTGACTTTTTACATTGAAAATTCTGATGGACCTAGAAAGAGAACATGTTCTAAATTTTTCCGAAGGAACCAATTCCTATCGGGAAAACAGCTCGTCTGTATGCTGTTCCGACGTACCAAAAAAGGCCGATGCTCTGAAGCAAGTACGAGACAGAAGCTATTGGCTACTGGCTTATGAACTTCTGTTTTTTAGTCCCGTCCTACGTGTTGTACATCACCACATTCTGGATGGTTGGAATTTGGTGTGCCCGTATGTATGCAAGACAGCTTGAGTGGAATTCCATTGAAACTCCGTCGGAAAAACCTTCAGAGTTTATTCCGATGAGAAAGCCGGTCGTGTGTACAGGGCATTACAGGACTGTCTTAATGCACGGTCTCCCTGGACAATTCCTGGAATTCTGTAAAATTCTGTGAACATGGGAGGAATGTCAGTAATAATGACAGCTCTGGAGAAAACACACAAGCAAAGCTGCTCCAGGTAAGTGATTAGCCGTCCATCTACTAGCCACTTGTGGTGAAGGTGCTAGCATAAAGGAAAAGGATCTGGAATACGCTGCACTTCTTCAACCTTTATTGCATGTTCCATAAAATCATCACAGACAGTGTGGGGTACACCTGAAAGTTAACGCGTTTCATGCTACAACTAGCGCTTACCCATAACCTCGGCAGATTATGATTAAGCACTAGTTGTATTGTGAAACACGTTAACTTTCAGCTGAACCCCACACTGCCTGTGATGATTTTATGGAACATGCAATAAAGGTTGAATAAGTGCAGCGTATTCTGGATCCTTTTGTTTTCAATAATGACAGCTTCACTGGTAAATACAAAATGTATGTGAATAGTTCCACAGCCAGACGCTCCATATGACACATGGAGCCGAACCCTGTCTTTAAACATCTCAGGAACCTGTCATTTTCCTGTCGCCGCATGCAGCCCAAACTGCAGTGCAAGCTGAAAGGGGTCCACTCCGAGTCCCCACGCTGCTTGTATAGAACATACCGGCCTCGCTGAGCGGATGAAAGACAGATTAAAATGAAGCAGCATGTATGTGTCACCCCATCCCTGGTGAAGCATGAGAGTAGAGCACCTGAAGCTGCATGCAGGAGTCATGAATGACTTTGCTCTTCAGATGGTCACAGTAAGCCTGACATTTTACTCCTGATTTCTATGACCTTTTCAGGTCACAGATTTCTCTATTCCTAACAAGTTTCCTGTTGGAATGATCCCTTGAAATAAGGTCAGCAGAGGGACACGAGAGTGCCTGAGCAGAGGAGAATGTGTATGTGTGCATAGTGGTTCTAGCACGTCTGCTCTTTTACTTTCAAATTTGCTTGTTACATAGAGGTAAAGGGAGACTAGAGTGCTTCTCTTACCTACTTTGGACTAGTTTACTCAGAGCCAGGACAAGGGGGGCAGCATGGTGCAGGGAACCCCTAAGGCCCCTTTCACATGGGGCGGACTCTGCTTTGCTCTGCAGGGAATCTATCCACTGATCCCCTGCTGAGCAGAACACAGTGGGCAGATGACAGGTCTGTGTCTGCTGAGTTTATGCAGAGCAAATATGGACACAGCCTGCTCTGCTCTATGGGTGGCTATGGACCCCCCTACCTAGACTGAGGGGAACGGATACCCTTTTTTTTAACGGACTGGATTGGCTTGGGGGTAGGTGGGAGTAAAGTAAACATAAGTCTGTTTACACCCATTGATCCACAGTGATACATGAACCATCCAATCAGGTCTGCCTGAAAAACTGACAGGTGGACCTGATTGGATTGCCTGTGTGCAAAGGGCCTTAATTGAACAGTAAAGTTGGGAGAGAAGTGACAGTGGCAGAGAGAAGAGAGCTGGGAGGAGGTGTAGGGTATGTTGTACTCTCCCCCTTACAGTTCCTCCCTCCTGTCAAAGCAGTACTGTGTTATACATTACTGTACCCCCCTGCCTTGCCCCTACTGTGCCCTCCTGCTCCCAATACTGTGCCCTTCTGCCCACCCTGTATGATGCCCTCCTGCCTCCTGAATGGTTCCCTCCAGCCCACCCTGTACTGTGCCCTCCCCCATACTGTACTCTCCTGCCCGCCCTGTACTGTGAACAAACTATATACAGGCTGCTGATAGATTTGAGAGGCATTTATGACAGGGAGCAGTGTGTACAGGGAGAGGGAATAGTGTAAAAAGGAGTGGGAGCAGTGTGTACAAGGCAAAAGAGGGTCAGTGTATACAGGGGGCAATGTATACAGGGGGGAAGCCTGTAGAGAGGGTGGGGCAGTGTGTACAGGGGGTGAATTTAATTTGGGATCATTCCCTGGTTGTGTTTAGTTGTTGTTTTTAATCTGACTTAAAAGCCATGCCCAATATGTAGCATAATCTAGGCACACCCACTTTTTGCTGAGGCAAGCTATGTTTGCCACAGGTCACCATCTCCCTGTTAGGTGCCCCAGTGCATTACTATACCAAGGGGCCCATGATGCTATTAAGATGCCACTGACTTCTTATCACATTGGCCACTGACTTTCTACAGCTGTCCGGTATGGGATGTCTGAAAATCCAAAATATTGAAGCTCACATAGATTTCACAGCATACTTGGGTATAGGAAATATTTTTAAAAAACTTTACTGCTTACAGATCACCTTGATGAAAAGATTTAATGTGTGTTTCCTTCCATATTCCATATTTCTGTCCAGCATGTTGTTTAATAAATGTAACAACATAGTAACATAAAATAATTCCTAATTTAAATGTGTTATAAGGTTTAAATTATTTGTAAAGAAACATTTAAAGTGTATTTTTTTTTAACATTCACTCATCACCTAAAAGAGTATGCCTCGGTAATTGCATCTAGTGACCTTCATGGACCCCCATACAAGATAACGTTTTTAAGTCCTATATTACTTCTTTCTCGGGTTGCTTCCTTCTAATGACACTTTGTGCACACAAATTAGTGCAACTGTTAGTTCTGGAATGTTTTTGATTGATCTATTTGATCACTGACTGTTTTCTGTGTAATTTGTGTATAGATGAGTCCACGTTACTACCATTACTAAAGATTACCCTTTTATTTATTAAGCAGGAATAGAAACAAAAGGAGGTATCATTAATTAAAATACCTACATTGTGCTGACTAAGGCTGGATTCACACCTATGCATTTTTAGTGCTTTTTGCATTTTGCAGATTTGCACTACAGAACGTGTTCCATAGGAGACCATGTTATATGGACTGTAGTGCAAATCTGCAAAATGCAAAAAGCATTAAAAATGCATAGGTGTGAATCCAGCCTTAGTTGACTTTTTATGCCTAGTTTGCCATTACCTGACAAGAATGAAACTGTTATGATTTATTGGTTAAAATAATGCATCATTTAATGTCCATGATCTGCTTTTAAAATCTACAGTATGTTTTACCTCCCCATTTGCACAACTATTTATCAGTTCTACATGAGCTTTTTTTTCAGCTCTCGGATAATGGTGAGGGAAAATTCATACATTAAAATAGTTTAGATTGGTATTCAGTAGCCCTGTCTGATATTGCCTTTAGGGGTTACAAACAGAAAATTGCAACAGTTTGTGGCTTAAGACATGTAAAGTGGAAATTCACCTAAATATGTTCATGAAATAAATCTTTTTTTTTCCCCAGTATCATGTCCTGGACAATCTGCAATTGGCACAATAATTACACCTACATGGCCTGATTACTAATGATCAAAAAAGTATGATCCACTTTAACACGGCTTGTGAGAGTTTTACTTTTAATCAACAGATTAACCAATCAACATTTGAGAATTGGAGCTTGACAAATTCTTAGTTTCATGCCACAGTACTATGAAGAACAATAACTAGCTTCCTCCATTCTGATAATTATGGCTGGGGGATATATAACGTTGGATAGGGTTAATGAAAAGCTAACCTGACTTAGGACAAGACCCCTTAGAATTATCTTTTTTGATATAAATATAATTTAATAAATTGGAAAATTGAGGGGTCTGTTTTATTTTATTTATTTTTTAAAATAAAATGTATTTAACAACTTTTTCCAGGGTTCTTTTTTTCAGATCATGAGCACTACGTTACCTACACAATGCCCTAATCCTGTTCTTTCTATGTGCTCAAGGAGTATGGAAAAGCATGGTTCTTCCTGAAGCATACAACCAATTCTGAACCCAATTATGGCAGAGAACTATGTTACATACACATTACTGTATACATATTAAAACAAGTAAGGAAAAAGCACAAGATCAAGGTCAGTTGAGACCTTGGGAGAACTGCTATGACCATGAGACTTTTGGGGATTGATGTTGCCCATTGTACTTGTTCTAATGAGAACACAATAAAGGAGCTATTCTTGGTATAGATCAGCTCTCAAAGTTCACCCAAAGCACTACCAGCATGGGATAAGTCAAACTCACATGACTCAAGCTACCACTATAGACAATTCCTATTTTTGCCCACTTGCTAACAAGTCCTGGTGCTGTCAATGACCATGTATCTCATCAACTGAAAAGAAGCACAGGGCTTGCTTCAAACTCTTTATTGCAGCTTCTGTAAAGGATATGAAAATATTTTCCTAGGACCATTTCACGTAGTCTGTGCTTCCAATGGAGTCCTTCTAGTCCTCACCCTGAACACAGAAATTTACTTCCCCCTGTTTCTCAGACTCTAGTGTCTCCTTTCTTCATCAAAGTTTCACTGAATCTCTGAAATATTGTTAACTTTTTAACTTAGAAATTGGGACTACTAATATTTTTATATGTTGCCTCTTATGGGAGGGGGATTCTGTATGATTAATAGTTATATCCACCCATAATTATAAAAATTAAGATAGTGGGTGAGCCCATCAGAACTCTTAAAACAGTGTCATGAGAACAGACTGGGTAAAGTGTTGGCAAAATATACGCTTATTTGAATATTTCTGATGGAACATTTGTTTTCTTTATTAAAAAAAAAAATGCTCCCATTGATAGTGATCATGGCAAGGGCACATTCATATAGAAAAAACAATAGGAAGTGGTATTTTATTTTAGATGGGTTACATGTTTTGTAGATATTATGGCCATTTCATGCTTGATAACTGAATATGCTTATTAATTGTACTTGGAGAACATGCCAGTGGTGCTTGTTAAGCAATCATGGTTGTACCAGATTGATCCTGATGTGCAGTGTGCATAAAAGGCATTTTTGGAGAAGGTTTCTATATTTGTAGCATTGATTGCAAAGCAAAGTCTGAAAAGATTTCCTGCAGTGTACTGTGGAAATACATTATGTGTGATAAAGAATTTAAGAGAGTAATCTAATAGATGAGTGTTCATTTGTGGCTCTTTGTATCTCTGTTATGCACAGCTGTTCATTTACATTTGTAATCTTTAGTTCAACATACTCAGTACAATCAACATGTGAATTATTGCCAACACTTTCAAATAGTTTCAGAGGAAACTCTGGAAGCAGTACAGTTATGCCCCGTACACACGATGGGACATTGATTGGACATTCTGACAACAAAATCCATGGATTTTTTCAGACGGATGTTGGCTCAAACTTGTTTTGCATACACACGGTTGCACAAAGTTGTCGGAATTTCCAATCGGCAAGAACACAATCACGTACACCACGTACGACGAGACTAGAAAAGGGCAGGTCCTAACCAAGCGCGGCACCCTTTGGGCTCCTTTTGCTAATCTCATGTTAGTAACAGTTTGGTGAGAGACGATTCACGCTTTTTCAGACTCATGGTTTTCAGATCGTTTTCTGCTGTTCAGTTTGTGCTTGTGGGTTTGTATCTGGTCTTCAGTGCATGCAGTGAGTTTGCATTGATTTATCATTGTGTTCTTGTTCGTTCGTTACTGATTTTCAGGTCATTCTTTACAGGCCTTGCTGTTCTTCAGTGCGTTCTGTTACTTCGTTCTGAGCAGCCGACCGTTTTCTAGCCATTTTGCGTATACGTACTCCTCATAGAGTTCGTGCTGTGCGGGGGCTTGGTGTTGGGGTCCTTACCTTGACACAAGTCCAGTCCATGAACAGAGTGGGGAGGAGTTCATGGACCAAGAATTGGTTGCTCCAGCTTGACCAGTTCTGTCATATGCCTTTGCTCCGTGAGATCCGTGAGAATAATCCAGATGATTTCAGGAACTTTCTCTCCCCCCAACTGCTAAGTCAGCTGATACCAATTCTATCCTCAATCATCTATCTGCTGACTTTGCCAAACCCATACACACTATACCCACCTCTTTTGTGGTCAGATGTATGGATGAATTCCCCAAAGCATGTAGTGCAAGGGCCTGCCTGAATACTTTCAAATTGTACTGTTTAAAGTGTTTGTATCCTATTATTATCTCGATAGGTAATAGCAGAATTTCCAAATGTGCTCAAATGTGTACAGTGTGTATTTATATCTTTGTATTATGACACTTCTTACCTATCCAGTGGGCTGTCAATAGTGTAACTAAGGAGGGGCTGGCCAAAGTAATACACATTATTTAGGCATTCATCTCTCAATGAAGTGGAGAGGGTTACCTGTCCAAGAGCTCCCCCCCTAAAATGTTAGAAATGGCCCATGAGAGGGGGGAGGGGGAATCTGATAGGTCTACCTTATACTTTATACTCCCTCAAATAAATGTTATCTTGATGTTGGCCAAGAATGTTTGTGTTTAATCTGCTTTCCCTGTTTATGTGCAAAATGACTAATTTTTGTTGTTGTTTGACTCCACAGTTTCCTTCCACGCCACAGGAATGGCAAACTGTGGCCTCCCACTTTGCCCAGCGGTGGAACTTTCCTAACTGCGGAGGGGCAATTGATGGGAAACACGTCCACATCATCCCACCACCCAACTCGGGGTCATACTATTTCAACTATAAGGAGTTCAATAGTATTGTGAGGTTGGCGGTGGTGTCGGCTGCTTACGAGTTCCTGTATGAGGACGTGGGGAAGAATGGCAGGATGTCCGATGGTGGAGTCATCACCCAGACAGAGTTCTACAGGCATCTCCAGTATGGCAGCTTAGACTTGCCACTTCGTCTTCGTTGCTGATGAAGCGTTTGTGCTGGGGGACCATCTTATGTGGCCATTCCCAATGAGGACCCTCACCCCGGACCAGAGGGTTTTTAATTACTGGCTGTCCAGAGCCAGAAGAGTGGTGGAGAACACGTTTGGAATCATGGCCAGCCGGTTCTGCCTATTTCTTACACCCATACACATGGCGGAGTACAAACTGAATCACATCATCCTGGCGTGCTGTGTTCTACACAACATTCTGCCAACTATGCTGGCCCAGTTGGGCCTGAGGCCAGAATTCTAAATGAAACAACCCTGACGGCGCTTGAAAGTGGCTGTCCTGGCTTGCCCCCCCTGAGTGCCCTTGATGTCCGGCTAAGATACCTTGAATACTTTGCGGGTAGGGGGGGCTATCAATATGCCAGACAATGTCTGAAACCTTTTTCAAATAATAAAAAAAATAACTACTAAAATCTTTGGTGACATTTACTGCTTGTGTTTCTTTTAGCTGACCCTGACAGAAATGTGGTGAGTCCTGAAAATGACGTGATTGTGTAACATTACAAAGCACTGTTGGGTGTTATTTACTAAAGGCAAAGACACTTTGCACTACAAGTGCACTTGAAACTGCACTTGTAGTGCAAAGTGGATTTTACCTTAGGAAATAACCCCCATTGCCACTAAAAACACCAATTAGAGCACAACCAAAGTTTTGGAGCGTTGAAACAATAATCCACACATTCTTGATTAACAATCTTTTTAATACCAGCACAATCACATGTGCATTTAGAAAAGGTTTTTAAAAAAAAAACAACATGTTTTTTGTATAACAATTTTTGTGGTCACATTAGAAAAAGTAGCAATGTCCATTTAAGATAAAACAGGCATGTTTAAAACCAACAAGAAAGACACAAATCTTGAACTTAAAAATTTCACATTTGGTAGAACTTGAAGGCAATATCAGACATGAGTATTTACAAACTGTGTTTGATATTGCGTTCAGATGGGGTGAAGTCACCCCAGGAAAAGCCAAATTTTGAAGATGCACACAAACTGCAGAATGTCAACATGTGCTACCTGCCATCATGGGGAATCAAGGGACGTGTTTTGGGGTTGCAACCCCTTCCTCACAGCTACTTTATTATTGAGGAAGGGGTTGCACCCCCAAGACGCGTCCATTCATCTCCCGTGATGGCAGATAGCACATGTTGACACACTGTGTGCATCTTCAAAATTTGGCTTTTCGCAAATATGTCAAAAAATGGTATACATTTTTAGCTCACAAAAAACAAGGGATTTGGATTTGTTTTAAACTCTCCCTAAAACATAAATGATGTTCTTCATTTTTTTATGAACATCATTGATGTTTTTCTGGATGTTTTCCAAGTCCCTATTACACCCCATGATCTCCCCGATCAGGATCTGTGCACTTTCAGAGGTGAAATGCCCTGGATCCACAACATCACGATCACCTAAAAAGATAGAAACAAAAACACACCATGTATTATAAATATGCCGGCATCCATCTCTTACCTGAGCCTGTGGTCACAGACACTCACCTGTTGTGGTGACATTTTCCACCAAGTCTCCTTCTTCCTCCTCCTGTTCTGCTTGGCTTGGGTGGATTTCCCCTTCTTCCAGAGGTGGGGGGTCTGTGGTCTTCTCGGATGAGGGGTGTCCTCTGAGTCTTTTATCCCCTATGTAAAAACAAATAGGTATACTTAGCACACAGATATTTGATGGCAGAACTATAAATATGAAACATTGCTTGGAAGTGGGGTACAATTGTCTATTGCGGCTGAGTTCCAAGATGTTGAAATGTTATTGTCCTTTGTCAAGCTTAAATACTTACCTGTTTAAAACAAGCTTCACAGATGGAGACCCCCCTATAGTATACACTGAAGCACCTGTGTGGGACCCCCTAAAAAAGGGTGTTCTTGTGTCCCACACTAGTGCTCCAGAGTCCAGATGTGAAAACTGCTGCTGAGTGTCCTCTCCTTACACAGAATCTAGTTTGCATTTCATTCTAATTACAAACCCATCTACACAACCAAATTATTTTCAGACAAGTAGGCCATAAAAAAATGTTTTAAAATGCATATGGCCAAAACAATGGTGTGTTCTAGGCCGAACGAACAATGTTTCATATGAACGAATAATGTGCCCATGAACATGAAAGTTGCCATTTTAAACTGGACAACAGTTAAGAAAAGCACATGGAGCAGCACGAATGTAATAAACATAAAGAATAGGAACACAGGACAACTACTTACTTTTTTGCAGCACTCTCCTGATCCTTCTGTACTGCTCATGCTCCCTTAATTTGAGGTCCGGCCACCGCTTCCTGAGCTGATCTTTTGATTGTCGTACCCCGAAATTCCGGTGCAGACTCTTGACCACTTTCGCCATGATCTTGGCCTTTCTGACAAGGTTGGGGTTGGGGTAAGGTCCATACTTCCCGTCATAGTCGGCCCTCTTCAGGATGTCCACCATCTCCACCATCTCCCCAAAGGACATATTCGATGCCTTAAATCTTCTCTTCCGGGATCAGGACGTTTCAGGCTCTGGGCTTTCCTCCACCTCCTCCTCGTTGGTGTAATTATCTGACACTTGCTGTATCTCCGCCATGTGCTCTTCCCCCACTGTGCCGAACAAGAAGGGGCGGGGAATAGACTAGAAAGAACATCAGGGGCGGTCGGAGGTTCACGCATGGGCAGTGTCTATAAAGCGTAACACGCGTGCGTAGTACGTACGATCTGTGAGCAGAGGAAGGAGTATCGGAGGTGCCGATCGTGATAACGAAGATAAGATCTAAACTTGGGCCTATACTGCTTCTAAATTGAGGCCTATATTGTAACAAGATTAGTAGAGTTTAGCCTGACATTAGGGTTTGTCTTGTGTTGTGTCTTGCAGAGAAAATGGATGGCTTCAATGACCACAACTTCTTCCCCCTGTTCATAGACAAATACAGATAGCTGCCCTTTCCGCATTATAATCATAAACAAAAGAGGCAGACAGCGCTGGAGAAACAGCTGGAGTTGGTGAAGTCGGTGGTCCCCACAGCAACCATCCCCTATTTAAAAGCCAAAATTGGTGGCCTGAAGAGCACTTATCTAAGGGAGCGCAAGAAGGTCACGGATTCCCAGAGATCCAGGGCTGCAGCAGATGACATTTATGTCCCCAAGCTGTGGTACTATGAGAGACTATGATTTCTGTCAGACCAGACTGAAGTTAGGGACTCGCTCTCCACTCTTCCTTCCACCCCAGCTGAGGCTTCCGATGTCCAACCTGGGACTTCCAGCCAGGAAGAAGTGGAGGAGCCCAGCTTGAGCCAGGTATAGCATTGTTCTACAGATTTCTGGTCAATAAATAAATTATGTTTCCTAAATGTTATTATTGCTCACTAATTGCTAATTTAATAAAGTGTTTTACATATCAATAGACAGTAGTGGGCAAAAATAATTGGGACAAGAATGAAAAATGCTGGGCTCAGAATGATAGTCTGTTATATTTGTTAACATTCAATTTGCAACAGTCATGAGGTGAAAATTGTGTGTGATTGATGAATAAAAAAATAAAACTATGTCCCTTTTTCATACACAGGGAGACCTCAGCCAGGAGGAGGCTCTGGAATGTGGCACACAGGAGGAGGCTGTGGAATGTGGCAGCCAGGAGGAGGCGGGGTTAGTGGCAGCCAGGAGGAGGCGGGGGTTAGTGGCAGCCAGTAGGAGGCAGGGCTAAGTGGCAGCCAGGAGAAGCCTGGGCCCAGTAGGAGCCTGACAGAATCGCAGGTCCCTCCCCTCCGCCTTCCAAACAAAAGGAAGAGGAGTCACGTGCAGGATTCAGCACTCAGGCTCATTCAGGAGGCTTCTGCATCCCTCAGAGCCACCCCCACTCCTGAAGAGGCCATTGCCTGCATGGCTGCCACCAAACTGCAGGGCAAGCAGGAGGGCCAATGCCTCCTGTGTGAGGACCTTCTTTATAAAGTCTTAACTAAGGGGGTGAGGGGTGAAATCACACCCAATACCCACCTGAGTGAGTTGGACCATCCTCCCACTCCTCCTCCTCCCCCTGCCACAACTCCACCACCAGGGCCACAGCGTGGAAGGAAGCGTGGAAGGAAGACCAGAGAGTGATGACATGGGTTCAGTCTGGTCTGACAAAAGATGCAGGCTCTTGTATGACCACAGCCTGGGGACACAGATGTCATATGCTGCTTTCAGGATCTCTGGGACTTCTGGACAAGACTGCACTCCCTTTTATATGGACTCCTCAGGACAACAATTTTGCAGTAAAATAATTGATGTGTGCCCTGGGGGTCAAAGGGTTCACCAATTTCTGCAGTTTCTCCAGCGTTGCCTCCCGCTTTCTTTGGTTAGGACCCCTTAATAAAGGATTTTGTGTTTCAATTATACTCGCCTATGTGTGTTTTCCTTCAAAAAGGACAGTTTGTTTGTGAGGATTCAGGTACATTTCAAAAATACAATGTGAAATTAACAAGAGACACCAACACCACACAATCTCCTTGAGATTAAATAATACAAGATAATAATGGTGTTGTGGTAACTTGACACACAAAACACACACAAAAATATTCTGGAGTAAAAAAAAAAAAAAATCATCCTTGAAAAAAATACAAAACAAAAATAAAAAAACACAGAAAAATTTTTTGTCAGATGTGACAGATCCAAATATATTGAGGGAATCACGATAAATAATAAAGAAAGAAGTTTGTAAGAACTCTGTGTGAATATGAGCAGCAAAACTACTTCATTCTTCTAGCATTATAAAGAAGAAGAGAGTGCGCTGCATTAAACAATTTTTAACATTGCAGCCTGACGAAAGTGCTCTATCCATTCCGAATGCTAATTTTACCAGACCGAGCTGTTCCGTCTCGGAATTTTTTTCTGAGCATGCGTGGCCCTTTGTGCGTCGGAATTGTCCACACACGGTCGGAATTGACGCGATCGGATTTTGTTGTCGGAAAATTTTATAGCCTGCTCTCAAACTTTGTGTGTCGGAAAATCCGATGGAAAAAGTCAGATGGAGCCCACACATGGTCGGATTTTCCGACAACACGCTCCGATCGCACATTTTCTGTCGGAAAATCCGACTGTGTGTACGGGGTACATGTATACCCTGCTCCAGAATAAAGAGCAGTATACAGGAAATAGTAACCCACATAGAAGAACTAAGGTGACCATACACTGCTAGAAATTCAGCTGGTTCAGCAGGAACCATTCAAATTGTGATGTATATGTGGCCCCATCCCAGTGTGTGTCTGATGATTATTTAAACAAATTCTGTTATAGAAACATGCTTGAAAATCTTTGCTGCTTGGCTGCAGATCCATGTATTCTGAAAGTGGCAGGTCTCGCTGTCAAAATATATAGTTCTGTCAGTGGAATTCCTCTATCCACCTCATTTCTATTCAGCCTGTTGGCTGAAAAAAAAAAATGACTGTGTATAGCCAGCTTGTGCTAGTGTAATGCAGTTTTGTCAATAGTCATCCTTCATTCGCTGGTTGGATTGGCTTAATAAGTAAGTGGTGCTTCTGATTTGGAGCATTATTGGTCTTTGTAAGCACTGAAAATTGGCATCAAAGTGAACTTCATATCGTCTGGGCATTTGTCAGGGAGAGTTTCTAACTTGTTCTGTTGAGTTGTTGCTGTGAATTATTTATTTTATTGTTACGATTTTTTTAAAATTTCTTATGCATACTTCTCATTCTTGTTGAACTTCGTGTATGTATTCTTCCTTGTCAAAAGAAGTTTATTGAGTATACAATGTTATAAAGATACATAAAGTAAGTTTACAAGGATCTATAAAGTAAGCTCATTGTTTTACAGTAGGGTTTTTATAGGTAAATATCATGAAATTTCAAATATTAAACATTGGGTTCACGTAAACCTAAATTAAAGATATATATCATTTCCTTAGTTACTTTTGTAGGTATTTAAATGATTTATACCTACTATACATATTGTTTACAAGTAGAGTGTATATAGGTTAAATAAATTCTGATAATGAGCTTTAATCATAAGGTGGAGAAAAGGAAAGAGAAAGAAGAAAAAGGGTTGAAAGGTAGAGGTATGGTCCACAAGGTTGTCCCGCTCGTCAGTTTATTATTCTTTTTAGTTCTCTTTGAAGCCTTAGAATGGGTGTCTCTGTAAGTGATTTAATCTGTTACCATGGCAACAGGACAGAGTCATTGAAGTTTGACAGGAACTGTTGTTTTATCCAAGGATGCCAAAGTTTTTCAAATTTTGGAATTTGATTTTGATCGATGGCTACCATCTTAGCATGGGACATTGTATTATTCATTCTGTGAATTGTTTCTGCTAGTACCAATGTAGGAGATTTCCATGCCTTGGCCACTGTTTGTTTTGCAGCCGTTATTAGTTGGATCATAAGTTTGAATTTAGAGAGTGTTAACCATTCCGGTTTTAGATTAAGTAAAGTTAAATATGGATCTGGTTGTATTATTTTTTTAAATATTTAAGATGCAATCACGAAGACTTCCTTCCAGAAGGTTTGGATTACTGGGCACGTCCACCATATGTGTAAATATGTGCCTATTTTTGGGCATCCTCGAAAACAAAGAGCTGAGGTATTAGGTGAATATTTTGCCACTCTAGCAGGTACAAGGTACCAGCGAGTTAGGACTTTATAATTTGTCTCCAGTGCTAAGATGTTGGGTGAAGATGACTTAGATGTGAGCCATATGTTAGACCAGTCCGTGTCTTCTAAAGTTCGTCCCAGGTCCTCCTCCCACCTCTGAACGTAAGAGGGTCTATTAAGATTTGCTACTCCATATAATTGATTATAAAGTGATGAAATTGTACCTTTAGCAAATGGATCTTTTATACAGATTGATTCAAAAATGGATAATTGGGATAATGGTGTATCCCCCTTTAGGAATGGTGTATAGAAATTTTTGATTTGGAGATATCTAAATATCTCAGAGTTTGGTAGATCATATTTTTCTCTAAGCGATGGGAATGAAAGGAATGATTTAGATGCTATGAAGTCATTTAGTGTCTGAATGCCTGATGTTGTCCAAGCTTTAAAAGAATTTGGGTAGATCCATGCCGGATAAAAGGCCGTATTTCTGATAAAAGAAAGGAGAGGATTGTGTGGAGATTGTAACTGATATTTGGTTTTTAGTTTATCCCAGAGAGATAAGAAGTGTTTAGTTATGGGATTATGAATTTTAAAGCGGTCTTTAGGATCAAGCCATAATAAATTTGATATTAATAGAGGGTCATTTTCTGAAGCCTCTATAAATACCCATAATGGCATTTCCTGTTTTGCATGGTATTTGGACAGACTGGCCAAATGTGCTGCTCTGTAGTAGTTAGTAAAATTAGGGTATCCCAGGCCTCCTTTATTTTTGGGAAGATGTAGTGTGTGTATAGGTATACGTGGTTTAGAAGAGCCCCATATAAACGAAGTTGCTCTTTTTTGTACTATTCTCAAAAAATAGGAAGGAATTGGAATAGGGAGGACTCTGAATAGATAAAGCAATTTGGGTAGAATAGTCATTTTGATTGCATTAATCTTCCCTATCCAGGATAAAGGAAGTTGCGACCATTGTTTTATTAGATTTGTGATCTGTCTTAATACAGGAGGATAATTGGTTGAGAATAAGTCAGAATGAGATGCTGTTAAATGAATTCCAAGATATGGGATTGATTTTTCTGCCCATGTGAATGGGAGTGCAGCCCTAGCCGGGATCAATTCCATGTTTGTGAGTGAAATATTAAGCACTAGGCATTTCTTAGGATTAATCATAAGGCTGGATAGGGCTGCAAATCCATCAAGAGCTGGTATTAAGTTAGGACCAGAGACCTGTGGTGATGATAGAAAAAGTAATATATCGTCTGCAAATATACATAATTTGTGTGTAATACCTCCTACTTCAATGCCAGTTATAGTTTGGTTTGTTCTGATGTATTGGGCCATGGGTTCGAGTATAAGGGCAAATAATAAGGGAGATAATGGGCAACCCTGTCGGGTACCTCTTTCGATATTAAAGGCTTCAGATTTGTATCCAGCATATTTTATATAGGCTTTGAGTTTATTATATAATGCTTTGATCCATGTTAAAAAGTGGGGTCCAAAACCCCATTTTTGTAATGAATATTGCATATATTGCCAGGATACTGTGTCAAATGCCCTCTTAATATCGAGAGATAGAAAACATAAAGGGATTTTCCGTTTTTTAGCAATATGTGCCAATAACACTGCCCTGCGTATATTATCGCCTGCCTGTCTATTTGGCATGAAGCCTACTTGATCTCTATGTATTAATTTTCCTATAATGCTATTGAGGCGTTTTGCTATTATTTTTGCTAATAATTTAATATCGAGGTTTAACAGAGAGATAGGCCGATAATTCACACAGGAAGTATCATCAGAAAGGGGTTTTGGGATACATACATACAAACAATTGCCATTAGTGTTTCTTGCCGAAAAGAATGTCCATCTAGAAGTTTGTTAAAAGTTTCAGTGAGAATGGGAGAGAGTATTTCTGAGAATGTTTTATAGTATAAAGCCGAGTAGCCGTCTGGGCCTGGTCTTTTGTTAAGTTTTAGGTCTTTTATGGCGTTAGCAACTTCATCTATAGTTATAGGCTCATCCAAACTGCTTTTTTGATTCTGAGATAACTCGGGTAAGGTTATTTTTGAGAAGAAGGATTCAGCCTCTGTAGGATTAAATTCATTGTTTGTCTTGTATAAAGTTGCGAGATGTGAGTGAAATTTATGGACTATTTTAACTGGATTACAAGTGTAAACATTTTTTGATAATTTCAAACCTATTGGTTTGAAAGATTTGTTAGTTGAATTTAATGCCCGAGCCAAATATGTACCTGGTTTGTTTGTATTCATGTAGAAATTGTGTTTGGAGCGTTTGAGGGATTTATCAACTGACTCAGTGAGAAATAGATCATATTCCAATCTAGATTTTTCCAGATGAGATTTTGTACTCTGAGATGGATTATCTTGAAATGATATGTAGGCTGCATTAAAATTGAGTTCTAGTTTTTTTGCTAGATTTTTGCGTTCCCATTTAAATAGTGCCATTTGTCTTTGTATTGTACCACGCAAGACAGGCTTATGAGCTTCCCACAGTGTTATTGGGGAGATGTCTGTTGTATTATTAATTGATATGTATTCATTTAAAGCTTGTTCAATGGCCATCTGATGTAGTGGGTGTTTGAGCATTATATCCGGTAAATACCACGTTGGGTCATGTGCTTTTGGTATGGCTGAGGCTATAGTAGTGTATACTGCATTATGGTCAGACCACGGAATCGGAATTATATCTGATGCAATAATTTCTGGTATCATTCCTATTGTTAGAAAAATATGATCTATTCTGGTGAAAGTTTGATGAGGGTGCGAGAAATAAGTGAATTTCTTTTTCATTGGGTTACTTTCTCTCCATGAATCTACCAGATTGTATTTGGAAAGAAGTTGAGAAAAAGGTAATCTAGAGGTTATTTTGGATGGTGTAAAAGGTGATTTATCTAGAAATGGGAGGAGGACCTGGTTCGAATCCCCACACATTATCACTGTTCCTATTTTGTGTGTATTAATCACTTGTAATATATGTGAGAGGAATGGTGTAGGTTGTTTGTTAGGAGCGTAGTAGGAAATCACTGTGATTGCTGTATCCATTATATAACCCATGAGTATCAGGTATCTACCTTCTGGGTCTTTAATTTCTGATGATAAGGTGAATGGTGTGGATCGGTGAAATGCAATTAAAGTTCCCCTTTGCTTGGTACAGGCAGAAGCCGTGTAAATTTGTTGATAAAAAGGAGAAATATATTTTGGAGTAGAATCTTTGGTGAAGTGTGTTTCTTGGAGGCATACTATGTGAGCCTTCTTGTTATGGAAAGTACGGAAGGCTTTGGTCCTTTTCTGAGGGACATTTATTCCCTGAACATTCAGGGAAAGTATATTCAGTGGTGCCATGGCAATAGATCAAATAGTTTTGACTTACTTTTTGTTATGCAGAGCTGACTGCGCAGATCAACCTGTGTGGACTGAAGAGATGAATAGATAGAAAAGAAACCAGTGAATTCTGGAGTAAAGAGTAAACAAAAAACATATGAGATTAGATGATACATTGTATAAATTATTTTTTGCAAGTAATCACAATTTACCCGTGAAAGAGAATAAATATCTCTCTCAGGGGAATAAGTGCCTTCGTCACACTCCCACATAATATGGTTGGGAGAATGAGGAGGGCTAATGGGGGAACACGGATCTTCCGCTTACAGGAGAGAAGTGCTATGTCAAAAGACATCAAAATGATGTATCATTAATTGGAGTGCAGAATATAGTTTTTGTTGAAATTATTTATTCCAGGGTGGTTGTATATGGTTAGTCTTGCCCTAGGCTAAATAATTCAGTTAGAAAGGTACTGTTAATAACTTTGGTATTGATGAAGATAGTTTGAATTATTTGGGGATTTTAACCCTTTTAGAGTAAACAATTACATATTTTATTCATATGTAACTGTTTAGATATGTTAACTCATAAAATTGAGGTTGTATTGCTTCAGATTAAAATAAACAAAAACATAATTCTAGGAACTATTACTAGGTAATAATATATTTGTTTTAAGAAAAGAAAGAAAAAGCTTCCATTACTTCTGGATTATTGAACATATTTGTCCTAAAAAGTAATAAATCTATTGTTATTACCTGATAATATATAACTGAACATGAATTTCCTTATTTCACTTATATATTCTAAGGCTATATGAATCAGAAGTAATAAGAAACATAACTGGAATGTAATGATCCCACACAGTGTGTGACTATCAGAATGCAGTTACATTCAGTTATAAATATAGGTTTTTTATAGAGAACCATCTCTTAGTATAATAAATGAAGAGATATCAGGAATTAGGATGTCAGTCCATTGAATCTTCTTGGTCCATGGATGATGTGGCATAACGGCCTCTTTTGTGAGAATGATGATTCCCATTTTGTTCTGAAATTTTCTGGGTGCTGCCTGAAGGTGAAGATGACGCCATTCTTCTGCGTGTGGGAGAGTTGCTGCTTGTGGGTTCTGTCAGATTTAATTTTAAAAGGGTTTGTTGTAGTTCATCTGCTGATCTGCTTCTGTAAATTGTACCTTGGTAGTTAAATCTGACTGAAAAGGGGAAGCCCCATTGATACATAATGTTGTGGCGTTGCAGTTCCATTAGTTGGGGTTTCATGGATCGTCTTTTAGTAATAGTAAGTTGGGATAGGTCAGCAAAAATTTGATAATTGTGTCCTTGAAAATTAAGTTCCTTTTTTTCTCTTGCAGCAATTAGTATTTGTTCTTTCGTTCTGTAATAATGAAATTTTGTGATTATATCACGTGGGGGTCCATCTTTCTTTTTGGCTGTGAGGGCTCTGTGTACTCTGTCCAGTTCTAAATGTTCAATAGGGATATCTGGCTTTAGTTCTTGTAATAGAGCAGTAATAGTAGATTGCAGGTCTGTCACAGTTTCAGGTATTCCCCTTATGCGCAAGTTTGAACGTCTGGCTCTATTTTCGTAATCTTCGAACTTAGTTTGAAGTATTAAATTCTCTTCTTTTAATTGTTCCAATTCTGTTATATTTTCTTGGGTTGTAATTTCAATTTCATCCATTTTTATTTCTAAGGCTGCGGTGCGGTTTCCCAGCTCTTTTATTTCTTTGGTTAGGCTGTTTGTTATTTGGTCTGAGGTTTGTTTTAAAGCCTTATGAAGCATCTTTTCAAATTGTAATAGTATTACTGGGGATACTGAGGAGGCTTGTGGAGAAGTTTGTGAGAGGATTTGTTCTGTATCTGACTCAAATGGAGAGTCTTGCTGTGACATTTTCTGTCTGTGAGAGTGCCCTGATGCTGTATCTTGTGAGGTGACTGGAGCTGCTTCAGCTGCAGTGAGTGCCTGTGAGCTCTTTGTGAGGTGATTTTTATTTCTTAAAATCTCAAAATCTCTGCGCTTAGGACATAAGACAGAAAGGGGGGGGGGGGGGGGGAAGGGGGAGGGAAAGAGATGGGATACGGGGAGAAAAATGAAAATAGTGAGGTATGCTGCCTCCCCAGGTTAAGTCCCCAAAAGGACTAACATAAAAGGAATTAATAGGTGGGGGTGTGGCGCTCCCTGTTGAATGTGTTAATAATGCGTGTACGGTGGCTAAAACAAATGAGTTGAAGAAATGACTGTGAGACTCTAAAAGTAAACCATATATAAAATAATTATATATAATGTGCATATATGTATATGCAGTCCCTATTGTATTGCATATACCTCAGATGCACCAATGGTGTCAAAGAAGTACCACTAGGTGCTATTAATGTGATAAATCCAATGTGTGTATATAATAAATATATAACAGTGCAAACCCATAAAATGCAGTGATATATATGGTAATCCAACCCAGCATCCACATATATATATATATATAGCCGTGCAATCCAGTATCAAACAAGTCCGAAAAACCAATCAAAAGAAAAAGAAAAATTGTGATTGACATCAAAATGTGAAAATTCCTTTTCAGTAGATAAATCCCAGTGGGATTGGCAGCAGAAAAGTTCCAATGGCTTTGTGACTTTGGTGCCCACAGAGGTATTCCGTGACTTCTGTGCTCCCCTTTTGGCTCCCCACTCACCAGCTTCCACTACCCCTGCAGGGGTGACAGGCACTGTTAGGTCCCAAGGCCGTCCTCTATCCGATATCCCGTGGTTGCTGAGATGGAAAGCCTCTCTCACAGGGGTTCCGGACTCCCACCTTATACCGTATCCAGGAAGGGGATCACCAGCAAAAAGCCCTCATAAAAAGAGATGCCACCTCATAGTGTAGTATAATTAAAAAAAATTTTTTAATAGTATAAAACTCCCCAGTAGGGAAAAAACATCGCACTACACTATGGGTGAAGCCGATAGCCAGGAAGTGCTTCCCCGCAGCGTGCGGCGTGCGGTCCAGCTGCGTTCCAGGCTCTCTCGCTCCGTACCCGGAAATGACGTAAGTGCGTAGCCCCGCCTTACGCGTTTCGTCATCGACGGTTTCAAAGGCCTTTGAAAACGTCGATGACGAAACGCGTAAGGCGGGGCTACGCACTTACGTCATTTCCGGGTACGGAGCGAGAGAGCCTGGAACGCAGCTGGACCGCACGCCGCACGCTGCGGGGAAGCACTTCCTGGCTATCGGCTTCACCCATAGTGTAGTGCGATGTTTTTTCCCTACTGGGGAGTTTTATACTATTAAAAAAATTTTTTTAATTATACTACACTATGAGGTGGCATCTCTTTTTATGAGGGCTTTTTGCTGGTGATCCCCTTCCTGGATACGGTATAAGGTGGGAGTCCGGAACCCCTGTGAGAGAGGCTTTCCATCTCAGCAACCACGGGATATCGGATAGAGGACGGCCTTGGGACCTAACAGTGCCTGTCACCCCTGCAGGGGTAGTGGAAGCTGGTGAGTGGGGAGCCAAAAGGGGAGCACAGAAGTCACAGAATACCTCTGTGGGCACCAAAGTCACAAAGCCATTGGAACTTTTCTGCTGCCAATCCCACTGGGATTTATCTACTGAAAAGGAATTTTCACATTTTGATGTCAATCACAATTTTTCTTTTTCTTTTGATTGGTTTTTCGGACTTGTTTGATACTGGATTGCACGGCTATATATATATATATATGTGGATGCTGGGTTGGATTACCATATATATCACTGCATTTTATGGGTTTGCACTGTTATATATTTATTATATACACACATTGGATTTATCACATTAATAGCACCTAGTGGTACTTCTTTGACACCATTGGTGCATCTGAGGTATATGCAATACAATAGGGACTGCATATACATATATGCACATTATATATAATTATTTTATATATGGTTTACTTTTAGAGTCTCACAGTCATTTCTTCAACTCATTTGTTTTAGCCACCGTACACGCATTATTAACACATTCAACAGGGAGCGCCACACCCCCACCTATTAATTCCTTTGATTTTTATTTCTGCCACGGTTTCCTCCCAGTACCATATTTCCTGCCCAAACTTTCACAGTTTGTTCCCTGGGGCAAAAAGGTTCAAATGGATACCTTTTGAGCCTGCAGGCTCCGCTTTGTCCTTCTCTTCTCTCCTCAGCGGTGTGGAGCTCTAACAATGCATGTCTGCTCTGCTAGGCTCCGCCTCCTGCCCCTCCGTGTATGTATTCTTCAAGGCAAAAAAAAAAAAATTAAAAATTTCAAAGTAATTCAAATTCGAAGATTATTCTAAAAACTTGTCTGGATGTTCCAAAATTGTAATTGTTCTGATGTGTGTCAGAAAATCTGATTTTTTATTGGTTCTTTCAGGTGATAATAGCTTTAAGAACTTTATTTTAAAGAATTAATTGACACCTGTGGTTTAGAAAGTATGTGGGATGCCATGGCTGACCCTAACTAGTTTTCTGGTTATCATGCCATGCCATGGCTTTAGTGCTTTCATAGCCAATGACTTATATCAAGTATTCAGATTAGGAGTTCTGACTTCATGTTGTTATGCTGAGATGTAACGTTGGCTTAGATTTTTAGCAATTAAAGGATTATTGCTGGAAAGGATCTAGCTGGAAAGGAATTATAGATCAGTGCTGTCCAGTTCTGAAGAGACCTAATTTTTTGCACGTCATTAGAATTTCTGTTACTGAAAGACTCTAATGAATTAAAGATGTGTGTTGGTGTTTGGAATTAAGTAGAAACATTTATTGCCTGGCTTAGATAGAGCTCTCAAGGACAGATATTGGCTATCCCTCAGCAAGGACATAATATATGTCAGGAGACCAGATGTCTATTGTGCATTTACAGACAACCTGCAGTACCAAACTTATGACCACAAATATTATATAAATAGATAATATGTGTATCTACATTTAATTAAGAATTATTTTCACATCAGAATACAGTAAATAGCGTAACTCCAATTGTGGATGAAAACATTTTTTGAATTGCAAATGAAGCCTAAATAAATCATCATAATATTGCTAATATCCGTTATTCTCATAAGTTGAATAGTATATAAAAAAGTGCTTTTAACTACCGTATTTATCGGCGTATAACACGCACTTTTTTCCCCTTAAAATCAGGGGAAGATCGTGGGTGTGTGTTATATGCCGATCCCCACTCTCTGTGTGCCAAAAAAGCCACGAGCGCCGCGAAAAAACCGAGCGCCGACGGAAAAAAACGAGCGCCGACGGAAAAAAAACGAGCGTCGACGAAAAAGACCGGGCTGAGTGCTCGGCTCCACTCGCAGTCACCCCGCCCCGCCTCCCTGCTGAGGATGAGAAGCGAGCGCTTCCGAAAAAGACCGAGCCGAGTATACTGTGTACTCGGCTCGGCTCGCAGTCCCGCCCAGCTCCTTTGATGGACATAACACTCCATCCAATGGCAGGACTGGGTGGGACTGCGATCGGAGCCGAGTACACAGTATACTCGGCCCCGCCTTTTTCAGAAGCGCTCGCTTCTCATCCTCAGCAGGGAGGCGGGGCAGCGTGACGAGCCGAGTACACAGGCTCTGTCAATCGGCGGCAGATTTAAATGGCGCGAACAGCACAAGGCTGCACTGGGCATGGCTGCATTGGGCAAGACTACACTGGGTAAGGCTACATTGGACAAGGCTGCATTGGGCAAGGCTTCACTGGGCAAGGCTGTACATGGCAAGGCTGTACATGGCAAGATTGCATTGGGCAAGGCTTCACTGGGCAAGGCTGTACATGGCAAGGCTGTACATGGCAAGACTGCACTGGGCAAGGCTGCACTGGGCAAGGCTGCACTGGGCAAGGCTGCACTGGGTAAGGCTGCACTGGGCAAGGCTGCACTGGGCAAGGCTGTACATGGCAAGACTGCACTGGGCAAGGCTGCACTGGGCAAGGCTGCACTGGGCAAGGCTGCACTGGGCAAGACTGCATATGACTAAGGGCAAGGCTGCTTATGACAATGGGCAAGGCTGAAAATAGACACTGATCATTCTGCAATGATGGACAAGGCTACAGATGAACACTGATGAGGCTGCATTGATGGGCATTTAAATGTAAGTTTTTTTTTCCTTAAACTTCCCTCCTAAAAGCTTTTTTCCTTAAAATGCTCTCCTAAACTTGGGGTGCGTGGTATACGCCGGCGCGTGTTATACGCCGATAAATACGGTACTTGTCTCTTAACAAAACTTAATAGAGATCCTGTAAGCTTGGCACATATCTTTATCTAAAAGTATTAGTAAAGGAAACAAGCATGTGGTTGTATTGGTACATGACCTGACAAACACAAGAGCCTTTAAAGTAGTTATAAAGGCTAAGGTTCAGAGTGGGGAGGAAATGGAGGGTGGGGCTGGGCCCTGCTATATTTGTATAGCTCTATATCTGTAGAGACACACACATGACCTAGCTTAAAGTAGATGTAAACCTGAATTTTTTTTAATCATATTGTAGAGTATAAGATTTCCTATCATTTGAGCCCAGTCTCGCCACACAGAGTTAATCCATCTCTGAGCAATCCTCTTTTATTGTTCAGTGAGAGAAATCTTGACAAACTGAGAAAAACTTTGTCAAATACCCCCCTTGCTGTGAGTCACAGCCTAAGACACAGGCATTATTTTTTAATTCCCTCCCCCACTCCTTTCTTCAGCAGCTCTGCAAGGATTGGCTGTTCCACACCTCAGCATGATTTGACATGCTGAAGTCATGTGGTTACTTTCCTGTCTTTTCACTGGATGTTAGAGATCATAGCAGAAGTTCAGCAGAAGTTCAATGTTAGAAATACACAGGAGAAAATGCATATTGACAAGAAGTGTAGAGGTGGGCGGGGAGTCTACTGACATCACGACTCCACCCACCGAGCTCCAGACTTCAGTGCAGTTTTTCGGGTCTAATAACAGACAGAGGGGAGACATTTGACAGGTAAAGATACATGCAGGAGGCATGTATATCCTTATAGATAACCCCTATGGCAGTAGTTTAGAAAGGATGACATTGAGTTTACATCCACTTTAAGCGCAAGCCCATACATCTTCTCTTATAGTAGGCAATAGCTGTGGGGGCAGACACAGGAGAGAATGAGCGGACAGCGCCATTGGGGACCCCAGAAGAGGAGGTTTGGGGCCACTCTATGCAATTTTATTGCACAAATCAGATACGTTCAACATGCCTATTATTTTAATTTTAAAACAATTAGCCTTCAGTAAGCCTTTAATTTTGACAAAGGTGAAAAGTCCATAAAAAGAGTGTTTTATTAGAAAAGTTTGCTAAAATCCATGCTATGAATATAACAGACCTGAAATATCTTTTAATCTAGATGTTTATTAATTACCATATTTATCGGCGTATAACATGCACAGGCATATAACACGCATCCTAACTTTAAGTGAGAAGTTTCAGGAAAAAAAACCTTTCCACAGCCCCTTGCACAGTACACAGACCCCCTGCATAGTACACAGACCCCCCTGCATGGTACACAGACCCCCTGCTTAGTACACAGACCCCCTGCCTAGTACACAGACCCCCTGCCTGGTACACAGACCCCCTGCATAGTACACAGATCCCTATCCCTGCACAGTACACAGACCCTTTTCCCTGCACATCACACAGCCCCCTTTCATTAAAAAAGCCCCTCTGCACTTCCAGGAGTCCCCCAGTCTCCTGGGACAGCACTGCCAGCATACTTTAAAGTTGAGAAAACCTCACTGCTAGCCCTTTCTCATACACCGCTCCTCCTGTGTCACTCTCAATGTAAATCAAAGCCTCTAAATACCTCAATTAACGTCGCTCTTTCGTGGACCCGGTCATGTGGCTGCTCTCCTCTGATGTTTCATTGACAGTCACATGACCGCTCTAATCCTCCAATCAAAAGCTACACTCGAAGAGGGGGCAGAGCGGGAGGAAGAGAGCGGCCAGAAAGAGCGGCATTAGTTTAGGTATTTAGAGGCTTTGATTTACATTGAGAGTGACACAGGAGGAGCAGTGTAGGAGAAAGGGCTGACAGTAATGTTTTCTTATGACCGCGATCACCCCCGCCGGTCACGCGAAAGTGGTGACACTGGGGCGACGTCTTATGATGTATAGTAAAATGATGGCGGGCGGGCGGGAGGTAGATAAAGTGATTGTAAACAACCACCTTGTAAAACAACCCATGCAGTTTTAACTAGAAGTGAAAAGCAAAACTTTTTTGTCTATATATATATATATATATATATATAAATTAGAAATACATTTTCTCTTTTTTATAAGTGATCACATTCCCTCTATTCTCAGCTGCTGGATACAGTGTTGCATGACCATGCAATTGTCAGTTAAAATAAAACAGTGCCGTATAGCAAAAAATAGCCTGGTCATGAAGGGGGGTAAATCTTCCAGAGCTAAATCGTCTTTATTTGGCCAAATTTTTATATATAGAATTATAAGCTCTAGCAATTATCTGCAGGTTGGGAAGTGCAAGTAGTATCTGTGCTAAGCAAGCCCTGTGGTAAAATTCTATTTCATAGTAAAAACTGTATATGTATATCCTGCCTACATTTACCGCAGCAGCAGGAAAACACAAAACTTGGCAAAATTGTGCAGCATTTTTGCCACTGTTTGTGTTTTCCCGCAGCTGGTGCTCAAAACATTCCTATCTGGAACGCCATTCTTCCACGTTTTAGTGAGGAAGGTTGAGGGAGGTTAAAGCTCCCCTTACCACAGCAGCTCCTAAACTCTGCTAAAAGCCTATGTGTATATTGACACATAGGCTTTTATGGAGTTGAGTTTAGGAGTTTTGGCAAAAAAGACACCAAAAGCTCCTAAACTCAAGTTTAGAAGCTGTGAATGTACATGAAGCCCAAGGCAGCTGTTTATTGTATCTACCATATTTATCGGCGTATAACACGCACAGGCGTATAACACGCACATTCATTTTAAGAGGGAAGTTTCAGGAAAAAAACTAAAATTTTTAATAAGGAACTTTGACGCAAAATAAGAGTCAGTGCCCATCTGCAGCCTCACCATTGCCATCAATGCAGCCTGATCAATGTCCATCTGCAGCCTCACAAGTGCCATCAATGCAGCCTCATTAGTCTACATCAATGCAGCCTCACCATTGCCATAAATGTAGCAGCCTTGCCATTGCCATCAATGCAGCAGCCTCACCACTGCCATCAATGCAGCAGCCTCACCACTGCCATCAGTGCAGTCTAATCGATGCCCATCTGCAGCCTAGGAAGGGACAGGGAGGGGGGCGGGACAAGCGCCGACAGATTACATACAGTGAGAATCTCCTATGATAGACAGAACAGTGGTCCAATGGCGGCCCAGGAGACGGGAATTTCTATTACAGAGGCCGCCAAGTATACAGGAGATTCTCACTGTATTTAATCTGACGGCGCTCATCCCGCCACCCTCCCTGTCCCCTCAGAGGCAGCTAAAATTGAAGTATTGGCGTATAACATGCACACGCTATGTGCACCCGATTTTCTTGGTGAAAAAGTGAGTGTTATACGCCAATAAATACAGTAATTGCTTTAAAGTTTGACATACAGTGAGGGAAAAAAGTATTTGATCCCTGATGATTTTGTATGTTTGCCCACTGACAAAGAAATGATCAGTCTATAGTTTTAACTACTTCAGCCCCGGAAGGATTTACCCCCTTAATGACCAGGGCATTTTTTGCGATACGGCACTGTGTCACTTTAACTTACAATTGCGCGGGTGAGTGACACTGTACACAAATAAAATTGATGTCCTTTTTTCCCACAAATAGAGCTTTCTTTGGGTGGCATATGATCACTTCTGCAGTCTTTGTTTTTTGCGCTATAAACAAAAAAATGTAAAAAAACTAATTTCTTCATCAATTTAGGCCAATATGTATTCTTCTACATATTTTTGGTAAAAAAATCCCAATAAGTGTATATTGATTGGTTTGCGCAAAAGTTTTAGCATCTACAAATTATGGGATGGATTTATGGATTTTTTAAAATCGTTTTTACTGGTAATGATGGAGATCATTAAATTTTAGCTGGACTGAGACATTGTGGCAGACTAATCTGACCCTAAGTGACACTTTTTGGGGACCAGTGAGACCAATACGCATGCGCCCACAGTATCTCATGCACGAAACAACAAACAGGTACATTGTTTTGCGCAATAGAGCCATCCTGTTGCAGTATATATGCAGTGGGCAGTCTCTAAGTGGTAATGTAGGTTTATTATAACAATGAGAGACAGAATAACAACAAAAATATCCATAAAAACGCATTTCAAAAAAGTTATCAATTGATTTGCATTTTAATGAGTGAAATAAGTATTTGATCCCCTATCAATCAGCAAGATTTCTGGCTCCCAGGTGTCTTCTATACAGGTAAAGAGCTAAGATTAGGGGCACTCTCTTAAAGGGAGTGCTCCTAATCTCAGCCTGTTAACTGTATAAAAGACACCTATCCACAGAAGCAATCAATCAATCAGATTCCAGTCTCTCCACCAAGACCAAAGAGCTGTCCAATGATGTCAGGGACAAGATTATAGACCTATATAAGGCTGGAACTGGCTACAAGACTATCGCCAAGCAGCTTGGTGAGAGGGTGAAAACAGCTGGTGCGATTATTTGCAAATAGAAAAAACACAAAATAACTATCAATCATCCCCCGGTCTGGGTCTCCTGGGTCTCACCTCGTGGAGTTTCAATGATCATGAGAATGGTGAGAAATCAGCCCAGAACTACACAGGAGAATCTTGTCAATGATCTCAAGGCAGCTGGGACCATAGTCACCAAGAAAACAATTGGTGACACACTACGCTGTGAAGGACTGAAAACCTGCAGTGCCCGCAAGGTCGCCTTGCTCAAGAAAGCACATTCACAGGCCCATCTGAAGTTTGCTAATGAACATCTGAATAATTCAGAGGAGAACTGGGTGAAAGTTTTGTGGTCAGATGTGACCAAAATCAAGTTCTTTGGCATCGATTCAACTAGCTGTGTTTGGAGGAGGAGGAATGCTGCCGATGACCCTAAGAACACCATCCCCGCGTAAAACATGGAGGTGGAAACATCATGCTTTGGGGGTGTTTTTCTACTAAGGAGACAGGACAACTTCAAAGCATCAAAGGGATGATGGATGGTGCATGTACTGTCAAACCTTGGGTGACAACCTCCTTCCCTCAGCCAGAACCCTGAAGATGGGTTGTAGATGGGTATTTCAGCATGCCAATGACCCAAAACACACGGCCAAGGCAACAAAGGAGTGGCTCAGGAAGAAGCACATTAAGGTCCTGGAGTGGCCTGGCCAGTCTCCAGACCTTAATCCCGTAGAAAATATGTGGAGGGAGCTCCAAATGTCAACCTCAAAACCTTAATGACTTGGAAAGGATCTTCAAAGAGGAGTGGGACAAAATCCCTCCTGAGACATGTGCAAACCTGGTTGCCAACTACAAGAAACGTCTGACCTCTGTGATTGCCAACAAGGGTTTTGTCACCAAATACTAAGTCATGTTTTGTGAAGGGATCAAATACTTATTTGACTCATTAAAATGCAAATCAATTCATAACTTTTTTGAAGTGGGTTTTTCTGGATTTTTTTGCTGTTATTCTGTCTCTCACTGTTATAATTAACCAACCATTAAAATTATAGACTGGTTAATTCTTTGTCAGTGGGCAAACGTACAAAATCAGCAGGGGATCAAATACTTTTTTCTCTCACTGTAACTCTGTTAATGGATTAATAGACTGGAACTGAGTTAAAACCAGTCACAAAACTAGGCAACTTCAGCTTACCATATAATGAAAAATTGCACCAGTACAGGTAACCTTGATAAAATAATTCAAATAAAAATGTTCAGCAGATCAAGAGATAAAGTACAGATACATAAAAAGGTTGCACATCTCAACCTCCTTATCTTTTCTATTAGGCAGGGAGGCTGTACATCTCTTTAAAGGGTCAAGACTGTGTTCTAAAAAGGGGAGAAAGTCAATACCATACTAAACTTTTGTAGGCAAGGAAAGGATTTGCATATAACCTGAACAGTCTGTATGTCTGATCATTTTCCAAGTGGTGTTTACAAGGTAACCTTTGCCCATGTATTTTTTCATGATGTGCTCAGTTTAAAATGTTCATCTTTGTGGCGGGTTTATTTTGATATAGACCTTGAATCCGTTTTATATTTTTTCCATTTTAATTACATGCAATTAAGTGATGTTCTTGCAGAGTTTACAGAAATCCTTCTGGCAATAATGTCATCTTTTTCTCCCCAGAAGGCCAGTGGCACTTTAATTCAAGCATCATTTTGGGCCAGCATCTACTCCCAGGGCTAAGACGTTGACCCAGGGACAATGTACTTCTGTAAATTCTAGTATCTATTCAATAATCTTTATGAGTATATTATGTGTATAGAAGTTGTCTCGCACAGCTCAGCTGTCTTGTTGCTATGACCCTGTGAACTACCAGGATTATAAATGTATTCCATTACATTTATACAGCTTAGTCCTTCTTTTGACCTGCCAAATCAATTACAGTCTCATGCCACTTAGCCCCCTTACTACTACCTAATAGTTATTGGAAAGATCATTGAGTGAAGAAAGTCTAAAGGAACATTTCTTCCTGCCTGCAGCAAACTTAAGTTGACACATTCTCCTGAATATGTTCCTCACAGGTAGAATTTAAGAGATTGTATCTAGGCACAACCACTTTGCTAAAGCTACAGGATTGCTTTTAATGATAAAGTGCTTCCCCTTTCTCTCCTTATCGGAGTGCTTCTTTACAGGGGATTACTGCATGCTGAAATCAAGTAAAACCCAGGTACTTCCACTTTTGATACAGAATAGGTTTGATTTACTAAAGGCAAATAGACTATGCATTTTGCAAAGTGCAGTTGCTCCAGAGCTCAGTAAATAAGCAGAAGCTCTGCTGACTTCCATCATCCAATCATGTGCAAACAACAATTTTGTCTGTTTTATTTCCTTGCACGTGATTGCGTACTCTTTGCAAAGTGAAGCTTTGCTTCCTTTACTAAGCTGTGGAGCAATTGCACTTGCAGAGTGCAACTGCACTAGCAAGTCAACCCCATTTAGTCATCCGTTAACCGCTTGACAACCGTATACTGTATATATACGGCAGCAAGGCAGCTCTGCTGTGCAGGATCATGTATCTAGTACGTGGTCCTGCACTACTGGGTCTGGGGCACGCGCCGCCGGTGGCCTACTCCTGCTGTCATTAGACACAGCGAGAGCTGACCGGTGGGTATGGTGGACTTGAAGTCTACAGGCACCTGCTGATGCATCGATACACAGGCAGAACGGTGGTCTGCCTATGTAAACAAGGCAGATTGCCATTCTGTCAGTACAAGGATAGCATGGATCCTGTATCTCTGCTAAGCAGGGGCACCGATCCATGCATTCCCCCAGTACAAGCACCTCCCCTACATTGGTAAAGCACTAGTCAGGCACACATTTAACCCTTCGATCGCCCCTGATGTTAACCCCTTCCCAGACAGTGTCATTAGTATAGTGACAGTGCATATTTTTAGCATTGATCACTGTATTAGTGTCTCCAAAAAGTGTCAAAAGTATCAGTTAGTGTCTCGACTGTCCGCCGCAATATTGCAGTCCTGCTATAAGTCGCTGATAGCTGCCATTACTAGTAAAAAATGAATAAATATATCCCATAGTTTGTAGATGCTATAACTTTTGCGCAAACTCATCAATATAAAGGATTTTTTTTAGCAAAAATATGTAGCAGAATATGTATTGGCCTAAATTGAATACATTTTTTTTTTTACTGGATATGCTTTTACTGGATATGTTTTATAGCAGAAAGTAAAAAATATTGTTTTGTTTTTTTTTCTTCAAAATTGTCTGTCTTTTTTTTTGTTTATAGTGCGAAACAAAACCCCACAGAGGTAATCAAATACCACCAAAAGAAAGCTCTACTTGTAGGAAAAAAGGACATGCATTTTGTTTTGGTACATCGTCGCGCAACTGTGCAATTGTCAGTTAAAATAACGCAGTGCTGTATCACAAAAAATGGCCTGGTTATGAAGGGGGGAAAATCCTCCGGAGGTTAAGTGGTTAATTAATACACAGCTTCATCAATTTGCCTCCTTTATATCCACCTGGAGTTCAGCTTTAACTTTGGGGTTTATGAGGAGTAATTTACATTAAATCACCTTGTTTAAAATCTGCCCAAATGCTGCAGTCTTCCCTTAATAAAGCATAAAATCACATGTTGCCTTATGATGCAATTCACACAAATAGATATTTAACATTTGATATAGAAGTTGTTGTGTGTTCATCTTTTATTTTTGAAACCAAGAAGTGTGTGTGTGTCTTTTTTCACCGTGTTCTAAAAAATACATTTTAATTTAGATTGTTACTGTTACTGCTGCTATATACTTTACACATAATAGAATGCCAAAGTGCTGAAAAGCTACTTGAGATGATGACATGAGACAGAACACATAATTAGGTACACATTGTTATTCTAATAAATATGGAAACAGGTATAAAAGAAATGAAAGAGGAGCAAAGTCAACACAGCCTATTGATTTCTCAGTCATACCTTCTATAAATTGGATAGTCACTAGACTCCATTTTAAGTGTCCTCATTTGGAAAAAAAGTACTAGAAACATAATGAAAACAAAAATATGTGAAAATATATGCCAAAGTAAGATCAATGTACAATATAAACTTGAAGGGACACAAATTAGAAATGACACATCCATTGTCACACAAGAATGGGAAAATCTAGTGCAGCTCTGCATAGAAGCCAATCAGCTTCTAATTTCAGTTTGTTCAATTAAAGCGTTTGTTACCCTAAAGGAAAAAAAAAATCCTGTTTCTTTAACCACTTCAGCCCCGGAAGGTTTTACCCCCTTCATGACCAGAGCACTTTTTGCAATTTGGCACTGCTTTAACTGGTAATTGCGCAGTCATACAATGCTGTACACAAACAAAATTTGCATCCTTTCTTTCCCACAAATAGAGCTTTCTTTTGGTGGTATTTGATCACCTCTGGGATTTTTAGTTTTTGCGACATAAATGAAAAAATAACGAAAATTTGGAAAAAATTATATTTTCTACTTTTTGTTAATAAAAAAAATCCATCCAAATCAATTTTAGTCATACATTTAGGCCAAAATGTATTCAGTCACATGTCTTGGGTAAAAAAAAAAATGTCAATAAGCGTATATTTATTGGTTTGCGCAAAAGTTATAGAGTCTACAACCTATGGTACATTTTTTTGAATTTACGCAGCTTTTAGTTTATGATTGCCTGATAGGATTAGAGTTTATAGGATCCAGTCGCATCCTATCTATAACTTTATTATTATTACTCTTACCTTATTATTATTGCCGCGACTTCTCTGTTTGCCACACCCCGGTTCTGTACAGGGAACAATGTATATAGATAGACGTGACCCAAGACAGATGATTAGATCTACACACTGTTCGATTTATTGGTCCTGGTGCAGCATATTTATAATATACATTAAAGATATAACCCACCAATGGGGTATCACCAATCCAAGCCATGCCAAACACTTCCCCCATGTACATATATTTATTCATAGCATTTCTCCCCTGTCAATGTTCAGACAGTTTTATAACAACTTTTATAACAATAAACAGGCTATCACATCACTTTAATCCAGGTGTTAGATTTGTGGTTAGGAAAAAACTAAACCAAGACTTCCATCTTTTCTATAGAAACATCTCTCTTACTTCTAACTTCAGAGCAACAATATATTTTAAGGAGTAATAACCCAAAACAATAAATATATATTAGGGGGGCTCTAAACCACCTCTTTCACTGCCTATCTCATTTCTTGAGATGCTTAAATGACAGAGCAATATATAATTTAGTGACAACTTTGTGTAAAAAATACTGTGATAGGTAGTGAGGAGTGAAATCAAAAATATACACCCTTAGTAAGCCTGAAAGTGATTGGTTTTTGGGGTCCTGTATGCAGCTAGGCACTCAAAAAGTCTCAGACATGTGGTATCCCCATACTCAGGAGAAGCAGCAGAATGTATTTTGGGGTGTAATTCCACATGTACCCATAAATATATCATTTAGTGACAACAAAAAAATGTTTTTGTCATTTTCCAGAAACTTGCTGCAAAATATAAAATATTCCATGGATTCAACATGCCTCTCAACATGCCTACATACCACATAGCTTGTGGTGTGTAATTTGGTGGGGGGGTTTGAACTATCCTGGTATTTTATGCCCAACATTACAAGCTTATGCCACACATTACCCACTCTTCTAACCACTTGAACCACCAAGTCCTTTCTGACACTTTTTGATACCAAACACGACATGCTTTAAAATTATGCACACCCATGCAGCGGCAACAAACTACACCCATTTTAAAAAAAACCTTTAAAAGTCTTTACAGGTTACCACTTTAGATTTACAGAGGAGGTCTACTGCTAGAATTACTGCCCTCGATCTGACGTTCATGGTGATACCTCACATGCATGGTGCAATTGCTGTTTCCAGGAGACACAAGACCGATGCTTGTGTTTGCCTTTAATTTATTAATTTATTTGAATTATTTTTAGCATTTTTTTTGTTATCACAGGAAATGTAAATATCCCCTATGATAGCAATAGGTAGTGAAAGGTACTCTTTTTAGAAAAAATTGGGGTCTATTAGACTCTAGATCTCTCCTCTGCCCTTAAAGCATCGGACCACACCAAGATCGGTGTGATAGGATGCTTTCCCAATGGCGCTGTTTATATCCGGCAAACCAAAGTGATGAAATGCTCGTTCCCTCCCACTGCTTGTAAAAGCAACCTAGCGGCTAATTGCATGGAAATGAAAAAGTAGGGTTATAACCACTTTAAGATTTGACAAAAAACACAAACAGAAAGGTGATCGGTTTCTATGTACAGGTGTGCCAAATTTTTCACTCTCCAGTTTTAGTAAATCAACAACACTGTTTTTTATTTTATGTCACTTTATTTATTTTATTTAATATACAAAATATTTGAATAGAATTAAACTAAAAAAAATATATAGCTGGTTGATTAAACGTAAAATAATATTACAGACTTTAGATGTAAGTATTATGACCCGCTTTTTACTGTCATGGCCTTCTCGAGATGGGGCAGGCTATAAAGGCGAAGTTCACCTTTACTTACATGTTACATTTTACACCGGCATTTAGGGTGTAACTTATAACATGCTATTTGGCACCAATGCCCTCACCCCCCCCAACCTTCCCCCCATGACAGCGAGTGGGTATTCTTCTTATGCTGTCACAATTTAAAAACTGTGGCACAAAGGTTGGGCTGAAAGCTGCGGACAGTGTCATTGCAACTGTGAACCACTTTTTACCTGCAACAACAAACAATATATATATATATATATATATATATATATATATATATATATATATATATATATATATATTTTTTTTTTTTTTTCATTATTTTTTTTTTAAAGCTGAACTAAACTCATTGATTTAACCATTTACCAAAACAGTTACATTCAAAAAATGCCATGAATGATAACTGTCACATTTGCTTGTACTCTCAGCCAGACTGTTAAACCATCAAACAGCTGGTGTCATAATTGATCACATGTGCAGCATCATGACAACTGCAGATCAATAGAGGCCAAGATAGCAGCTTTCTTGGCTGTAGAAGAGAGAAAGGTTTAGAAATAAATATGTGTTTAGCCAACATTCTTTGGGACCAAGCCCATCTAATGTGTGACTTTCAGAAGACCACTGTCTGTAGGCAGGCCTTGGCAGTGAAAGTCAATCATAACATTAAAATCATTAAAATTTTCATTAGTAAGAAAAATTCAGAAAAAAAATGCAGATTATTTTTTTGCAAAGCAAATGTATGTCTTATGTAAAAGTCTTTTTTTTATCATTAAGCTGGGTTGGTTTTCTCTTTAACCACTTGCTTACTGGGCACCTACACCCCCCTCCTGCCCAGACCAATTTTCAGCTTTTAGCTTTGAATGACAATTGCAACTGTACCCAAATGCAATTTTTATCATTTTTTCCCACAATGAGAGCTTTCTTTTGGTGGTATTTGATCACCTCTGTGTTTTTTATTTTATGCTAAAAAAATAAAAAAATACCGAATTAAAAAAATATACAAAACCGTTTTATATTTTATTTAATACAGTACATTTAGCAAAGGGTAATTTTTCTCCTTAATTTATGTACGCTAATGAAGCTACACTGATGGGCACTGATGGGCTGCACTGATGTGGACTGATAGGCTGCACTGGTGGGAACCGATAGGCTGCATTGATGGGCACTGATAAGGTGACACTGACAGGTAGCACTGATAAGGCGGCACTGATGGGCACTAATAGGTGGCACTGGTGGGCACTGATGAGGTGGCACTGATGGGCACTGAGATGTGGCACTGATCGGTGGCACTGATGGGTGGCACTGAAGGGCATTGATAGATGGCACTGAAGGGCACTGATAGGTGGCACTGATAGCTGGCACTGATGGGCACTGATGGGTGGCAGTGATGGGCACTGATAGGCAACGCTGATAGGCAGCATTGCTAGGTGGCACTGATGAGGCATTGATTGGCACTACTGGTGGGCATTGATAAGTGGCACTGATGTACTGGTGGGCACTGATTGGTGGGCACTGTGGGCACTGATTGGTGGGCATTGATTGGTTGACACTGTGGGCACATATGAGGCGGCTTAGCCTCTCCCTGAAGTAGTTAGTTAGAGCCCATTAAGACTTGAGAGTTGTGGTAATACACAGTAAAACACATGTTTTACTGTTCATTAATGCAAGAAATGGTAATGTATGGCACTTTGTGCAGTGCCATTAATTTCCTATTCAAAATGGCTTACAATGCACAATTAGAATAGCAGGCAATGTGCCTGTGTAACAAGGCATCACAATGCACATGACATGCATTGTGGTGCTCTGTGTTTAACCCTTTTTTGCCTGGCCTATATCAGATTGACGGCCGGGCTCGAGGGTTCTCATTCTGGGTGGACGTCATATGACTTACTAGCAGGATCGTGCCTCATGTGCGCTCCACTGGCAACACTGCGGCACAATCTGTCACCTTCTATGTCCACTGTGTGTCCACAGATATCACTGTTATAAGCAATCATAGTTTCTAAAAAGAAAAAAAAAAAATCCTGATCACCTCCCCAGAGTAGTACAGTGTTACTATGGTAACACTGTCTTGGTCTGGTCATGGCATGTAAAAAAAATGCAAAAAAAAAAAAAAAAATTATATAAAAGAAAACAATGTTAAAAAAAATTAAAATAACTATTATTTTTATTATTTTTGAGTATTCGAGTATCGAGTATTTGTTATTTAAAATGTGACAGTGCTGAAAGCTGAAAATTGGCCTGGGCAGGAAGGAGGGGAAATTATTCAATATCAAAGTGGTCATGTATGATTTTTGGTTAATTGCCATGCTTTTGTAGCCCATTTATAATGAAAGGGCTGTCTTAGAGCAACCATACATCAGCTTGCAACATAACATGCTTTAATGCATCACAGCATACCACAAAGGTCTGAAACCAGCCTAAAATTCAAATTACTCACCCATACGTTTAACATAGCTCAGTATTTTCAAATATGCTGTACTTCTATCAGATTTATCTTTAGGGTAATTGCACAATGCAGTTTGTGTTCATTTCAAACTAAATGTTGTCGGTCATTAAATTGATTATAACCATAAATGTTTTAGTAAATCCTAAACTTGTAATATACGTAAATGTAAATAAAATTGCTTTTGTAATAAGTTAAATAATTGTCAGTCACCATAAAATGTGAACTATATTTAGTAAGGCTCATTAACTACTTTTATCAATTAGTTCAAATGTAAAATTAACAGTCTATGCCTTAATTAATGAATACCTGTCTTCAGGGCAAGGGAGGATGTACACAGCACTGGCACAAAGCCATAAATTTGTTAAAACATTCAGTAGGAAAGACTCCCACTGTGTTGTAAAATCACTGGACAGAAGGATTGCTCCAATTCAGCAAAACAGTGATTCTGTGAGGTTCCAACCTGTTCTTAAAAAAATGTGTACTTCAAACAGCTATAATATTTATCATAAGTAGAATTTATTGTAGTCACAACTTTTAAATTATGTGTATAGTTTTGACAACCAAGTATAATTTCACCGGGACAAAAATATGTTCAAAAGTTCAATCTGTGGTGTGTGATTGTTAATATCTGTCTTTATATAACCAATGCCAAAATTAAGTTTTTTTTTAATTTTGCTTTACAGATGTGTCTTTGCTAATAAATTGTTTTCCCACTATATATTTTTCTTACTAAGTTTATATTTAAATTCAGGAATAAAATATATAGTTATAAAAAAATGGTTAAATTGTATTAAATTAAAAATTTTGTTCCATTATGCTTGTGTAGAAGAATCTTGGTGTTTTTGTTTAGAATATTGATATAATCAGTGAGATGTACAGACAAATACGGTAAGTGTTCGTGGGAACTTTGCATATTTACAGTAACTGTAAACAGTGGGAAGCTCCCAAACAAAATGTCATGATTTCTAGTAGGGCACAATAAATGACTGTGTAATAAAGTCTGTAAACCAGAAAATTAGGTAATAAATAAATAAAATGTGTTATTTTATTTATTTGCATTGCTGCATAAATCTTTTTCACAAATAGCATTATTATTTAAAGCTCAATGGTGCTGGGCATTTGACATCTAAACTGATTTTCTAACCCTAGTTCAATTTTATAAAAAATAAATTAGCAACCCTTTTTTTGTGAAATAAAACAAATAATAATAATAATAATAAATTGGGGCCTTAATTATGATATAAACAGCAAACTGAATCAGATTGCAAAACTTCATGTTTTTCGGGTTATCTGGATACATTCACTAATACACCATATACCAGTGGTCTATAGGCTGACAAACAAGGTGAAAATAAAAGAGTGTAATTTTTAGAAAAGCTGAAGAATCTGTAATGAA
The DNA here is from genome assembly GCA_037952925.1 of Lithobates clamitans. NCBI lineage: Eukaryota > Metazoa > Chordata > Amphibia > Anura > Ranidae > Lithobates > Lithobates clamitans. The sequence continues at coordinate 2,454,648 of JBBGZY010000012.1, read as the reverse complement.
GGTTATAAATCAGGTCCTAGCAGATCAGATAATCTACTGGTCCCAGATTTGTTGACTAAATTGTACGCTGTGATGAAGAAATTGCCTTGTCTATAATGTAATTACATTGATACTGAGTTACAATGTAATTATCTTTTTTTACATATGTATATACAGACTATTTTTATTCACTAATATAGCATTCCATAAATTGTTTCTTAAAATATTGTTATGGGACAAGACCATGTGGATACCTTTGCTGTTATCTAACTAAATCACTCTCAGTGAACACACTATACTCCTTTGGCTCACAGTCACAATTTTGTTAGCATTGACCTTTTAAAAAGTTAATTTAGGTATTATGTGCATACGTGTCCAAGGATTGCCTGCAACACCTTATCCAGGGCAAAGCATTAACTAAAGAGTTTAATGACCCTGTTACTTATTAATTCAAACTAAAGGCATTCTAGTTGCAATATATTGCACATCACTTAGTTAAAGTGGTCGGGGTTGTCAAAAGATTACTAATCCTAAAGAGAAAGAAAAAATTTTAATATATTCAACAACTCTCAGGAGGATCATATGATTTACAACATAAGTAACCTTCATATTTGCTGTGACATTTCTTATAGTAATTAAAATACAGAGCTCTGCTAAAAGAGAAGGTATAGATCTTTACAGCAGGCTTTTCCATCATGTTCTGAACATCTAAGAGAGTTAAACGTTATGCTGTTTTACAGTGCTTCAACTACATTAGACACACTATAGGTGTGTAACTGATTTGTAGTTTAATTACATCTTTCTCAGTCCATTGTAACACCCTGCAACATGAAAGTACAACTCCAGTCGACACTTAACTAATTCAGCTCCAGAAGGATTTGCCCCCTTCCAAACCAGGCCATTTTTTTAATGATACGGCACGGCGTCTTTTAACTGACAATTGCGTGGTCGTGCAATGCTGTACCCAAACAAAATTGATATCCTTTTTTCCCACAAATAGAGTTTTCTTTTGGTGGTACTTGATCACCTCTGCGGTTTTAGTTTTTTGCGCTACAAACAAAAAAAGAGTGACAATTTTGAAAAAAAAAATATTTTTAACTTTTTGCTATAATAAATATCCCCAAAAAATGTCTTCATCAATTTAGGCCAATATGTATTCTTCTACATTTTTTGGTAAAAAAAATTGCAATAAGCGTATTGATTGGTTTGCGCAAAAGTTATGGCGTCTACAAAATAGGGGATATATTTATGGCATTTTTATTATTTTTTTACTACTATGGAGGTGATCCGCAATTTTTAGTGGGACTGCGACATAGTGGCTAACAGATCGGACACTTTTGACACTTTTTTGGGACCAGTGACATTTATACAGCGATCAGAGCTAAAAAGAAATGTGTAAGAACCAGTGCGCAAAAAACCACAATGTGAACAAAAAACTTTGAAACTGACGGTAAAATACCCGATAGAGAGTTGCCAACATAGATAGGTCCACTCAGTTCCCCCAGGATAGAATATTAAATAGAAATATGTGGCGCTACTCCATCAATCAGTAACAAATAAATAATCCGAAAACGCAGCTATAATGAACTAAGATATAGGATGAAGTTGGCAAAGTGGGCTCCACCCCATATACTCAATGCCAGAAAAAATATTTAAAGCCTAGGAACAGATATCACCATACAGGAGTTAATCAAAGAAAAAAATCAGTTCTGCAATGTGAAAATAAAAAAGTGAATACCAGCAATTAAAATTCTCAAAAATATAAATTGTCTCAGTGCTCGATAACATAAATATAAGCTGTATCAGCCACCCCTCATCAAGTGACAATATAAAGTGAACCTGTGAATATAATGAGCTAACTTCCCAGACTGGATGAACACCGAAAAATTCATAAACAAACAGTAGCCAATAAAGCTAACAGTGTATCACAGGCAACAACTGGAGATCAAAACATTTCTAGTGCTAATGTCAAAATAAGTGAATCTTTAACGTGAGCTAATATAATAAATATAATAAACTGACATAAAGTGCAAGAAAATTCCTAAGGTCAGCAAAATTTCCATATAATCCACAATATAAAAATGAATTGCAAAATAGTGATGCAGTCATAACATAATAAATATTCTAGTGCATTATAAGTGAATGATTATAAATATTATACAAAAATATTAAATAATTTAAATTAATTGAATACAATAGGACAGATAATCCCACAACAGAGATGCTGTCCCAAACGGTGACAATAGTGCAATTTAGTCCATACAGAGAGTGCAATAGTGATGGGTGATTTCCACAAAAAACAGTCTTTGAATAAAGTGCAAAATGTGCAGTGACTGGTGCTTTTCTTCTATGCACGTTCTAGTGCATCTCCCAAGTGTTTCCCCCAGCCTCTCACCTCCAGCAGCGGCCCCCAATGGGCCAAGTAGAGCGGGTAGATATTCTAGGAGAGGATGTGTTTCCTGCAGCGTTTCTTTAACATCAATGAGTCTGTCTCTCTGCAACTCCTCTCGCAGCTCCCAGCACTCCCAGCAATCCCAGCAATTATTTAGAAACAAAGGAGAGGTCTCATGGTGCAGTAATTAGATACACATTTATTGAAAAACATAATAACTTACATCTAAAATAACAGCGATCAGTGGATGTAAAGGGCTTCCGGGTTCAATGATGAGATCTCCAAATGCAGCGCACAATTCTCTTCTTCTTTAATGGGATAATAATGAAGCTGCTTTGCTGGTGATACTGATGGAGTTATTGCAAATTAATTTTCAAAGGCTTTTTTTTCTAGAGATATCAAGAATAATATTATTATGGATAAGAGAAATTGGGGAAATGGCGCTACCCTGTATGGCACTCCTCTATCTCACATCTCCCCTTTTGGGTATTAGAAACTCTGGGGTTGATAACTCATACTTAAGCTGCAATATAGAAAGGTGCCCGGTACTATTGTGACTATGGGAGGATGTAGGTATATGATTTAAACTCATTATTTTAATGTATTTATTGTCACCCCCCTTTTCTTCAGTTTGTGACATTACATAGGATTGACCCTGTTAGTCACCATCTTAGGGGTATGTTCCTCAGATAACACAACCTACTATATGAGGGGAGTCTCACTGACTGGGAATTAATGTTTTTGAATTATGAATGGGTTATTTTAATATAATGTTTATGTATTAAACCTTATACACTCAGTGATATGTTTACCATCCTTTATGATTACACACAATTGGTACATGGCACTGCATCAGCCTTATTTAACTATTGGGTGGGAGGCATCTGTTAGTGGGGCCTGGCCCTTCCTAAATTATTATGGGTCCAATTACTCACACTGCTTAGTCATTTAATATGTATGAGATTCCATTCATTTATAATTGGGCAATTTGTATACACTTTTGGTTCATATATATCAGCCCATCTATATTACCACACCAGGGCAGATGCATTACCAAACTTGACCACTTGACCATTTTCCTTTTATTTTTTTCAAATGTTTTTCATTTGTTTCATTTTTAACATTTTCTTCATTTTTTTTTATTTTTATATAACTTACACTTCCAGCAGACTCACCCACATGGTCTGTTATGTTTTCATATATTACGCTTATGGGCAATATGTCTGTTGTGCTTTGTTTTTACCTCTGTCTGCTATTGCATATAGGCGTACGGGCTCTAGCTTATTTATCTATATGGAAGTCTTATCCTCTGACTGTCCACCCCATTAGCTGTCCCTAACTGCTCATTTGCTGTTTGCAAAGGGAGGGTAGGTGCCGCTGGGCCCGCCCGCCTATATGAGACATGGAGCGTGGAGTGATGGTACCGCCTTTGAGAACGTCCAGTGACAAAACGCGTAAGGCGGAGCCACGCTCTTACGCCACACCCGGAAGTATCCAGCTTGGAACGCAGATGGTACGCACGCCACGGACCGGCTTCCTGCATACCTTCTTTATGTGGTTCCTCGCCTAGTTTACCGTCGCTAGTTAGCGATTGTGCTTTTTATATACATAACTTTTAAATAAATCCTTTTACTGCACTATGGGAGCCCCTTGTTTTTTCCTGTGAGGATCGTGCTGCTTGTTGCTGCGGTGGAGGAATCTAAGAAGCCCTGATTGAAGCACACCTCGGAGGTCTATTGAACAAGAGAACAGGCTGACGGAGGTACAGAGGATGTAACACAGTTATTCAAGGTGGAGACTCGTATACAGTTGCCCACTCTATGCCTATTACCCCTGCAGGGGTAACTACCTTTAGTGAGTGGGGACCCATTGGGGGAGCACCAAGTCACCATACCTGCTGTGCACCAAAGTCACCTGATTTTTTGGAATTTTGGAACACATTTCTTTTTTTTTTTTTTCTTTTTTTTTTTCACTTATTGTTTCTATATACTTTTACTTGTCCACATTTGTCCAGGGACTTGGACTATACATTGAACACTCACCTTATTATGTAATTGTTGTGGACTTTATCTGAATGCTATTTAGGGTGTGTTTATAATATTAGTGTTCACACTAATCAGGTGTGGAGAGATCTGCACTTCAGTATACATTCATGTTTTTATTTATTTATGTTTATTTGGATTGGTATATTATGGTATTAATCTAGCTTTGGGATGGACGAGTGAGGGTGGGTGTGCATCTCATTACTCATTTAGCTGAGCTGCATCCTAACCTTTCTTAAACATACCCTTAACACTCGTTCACTTAACAAGTTTAACTCACATGCCTAGTGGTTTTTTAATTATCTATATGGTTGCTACATTTTCTACACGTCCACTTTTATTTCAGTTTTGAGACACGCACACTGTTATTGTAATAAAATTTAGGTCAGGCTTAGGAGTATAGCCTAACTAATTTACAACCTATTTTCCTATGCGCGGATTTCACTATACAATAATATTATTATGCTTCTTTTTTTTTTTATTTGGGCAAGTTACCACAACACCATTATCCCGTTGTTTTTAAGATCAAAGATATGTTGGTGTCCCTTGTCAATTTTACATTGTATTTTTTAAACTGTAACTGCCTACTCCCAAACTGTCATTTGAAGTAAAACACATAGCCAAACATTATTCTCCACAATTTTTTTATTGTGCATTAAAAAAATGAAACAAATAAAATTAGACATGCTATCTGCCAATAGAACTTAACCAAAAAGTGCATTCTATGCATCCAAAAATATAGAAAATATACCAAATCAAATCATTATTCAACCAAAAAAATTATGTCAAAGCAATAACTCCAAGGCCAATAATAAATAACACGTTATCTCCTCCGATTCCGCAACATGTCTGGTTGACGAACGGCCGTTCAGAAAATAAATGAAAACCATGAACTGAAAAGTGCAAAATGAAAAGTGTGAAAAGAAAAGAGCGAATCAACACTCACCAAACTTCTACTAACGCAAAATTAGCAAAAGGAGCCCAAAAGGTGGTGCTAAAGAGCTGAAAAAACACATAGTATGTCTAGTACGTCACTACGTTCGTAATTGTTGGCCAACAATTGTGTGACCATGTGTATGTAAGACAAGTTTGGGCCAACGCCCTTCGGACAAAATTCCACGTTTTTTGTTGGCCAACAATCCGATTGTGTGTACGAGGCTTAAGGGTGACAACCAGGTTACTTCCATAGATAAAGTGAATTAAGTAAGTGTAGCCACCATAGAACAGGAAGTGAGCTATTTGCAGGATTATCAAGTGAAAAAGTATACAAAATAAACCCAACACAGCCATCACATCTAAAGACGCATAATTAATGGAATTCCTTACATATCTGTTTTGGGGTTTAGATACACTTGACGAGATACACTCCTACTTTCTGTTTCTAAACTTATGAATGAGCTCCAGGAATGGAACTCGTTTGTAAGTAGGGGACTTGCTGTAGTTGCAGTGCTAGAGTATGTAAATTAGTGATCCAATGGAACCACAGGCTCTCCAGCACTGTGGAGAACTAGTAGGAGAGAATTTGGAAAGCTTAAATGTATTAAGAGATTGATTTTTGTAAAAATATTCTATAGATGTTTGTATGATAATGGCTACTCAGCACTTGTTTTCAGGAAATGTTTTACCAATGTCTTATTCCCAGGTCAATGTTGTAGAATTGCTCAGCTTGTTGTAGAAAAATGAGATTCCCAGCAGGTGTGCAGACCTGTCTGGTATGTCAGTGTCAGCAGATAATGTCAAAAGAAATGGGAAATCTGCCTGTGTCTTTGTTGTTCTTGTTGGGGAAGTTTGTACAGTATTCTGCACACAGGTTATTGAATGGCTTTAACTTAAAGGACAATACTTGTACTGTGGTGAAGTCTAGCTTGGACCCAGAGTTGAAGTTAAGGTGGGGGTTATGTAACTCTAGATACTCTATAGGTAAATCTAGATACCCTATTGGCATAGTTTGAAGTGCTTTAGAATTAGACTATATGGCAGGTAACAGCAGGGTGGCTTGGGTCAAGGGATATTGTCTAGTGATCTGTGTATTGCCAAATAAATGAGCCAATGGTGAAGCTCACAAGTTTCTAGTTGGCAATACATGGCTTTCTATTTAAAACCAGATTTTATCCAGGATATCTCACCACAATTGTGCTTGTTCTAGAAGTGTGGCTAAGTAATAGTAGAAGAGATTGGGCAGTGCGAGTCCTACCTTCCATTTATGTTAGAATATATTAAAACATCTGGGTCTTTCTTTTACCTGACCATATAGAGTCGATAATTAAAGGGCAGAACTTACTGAAGTAGGAGGGTGGAATGACCATGGGTACTGTTCTAAATAGATATAATATTTTGAGGAGTACCATAATTAAGGAAGCTATTAAACCCGTGATTGATTATTCAAATTTCGAAGAGACTTTTTAATCCCCACTGAAGGGCATCTATTTTTTTTATAATTTAGGTCAAACAACTTACGGGTTTTGTTTGGGACTTGGATTTGATAGAAGGAGATGCCCATACATATGAAAATCTTAATTGGATGGATGCCTTAAGGGAGACAGGTACAGTTGTGCTCATAAGTTTACATACCCTGGCAGAATTTATGATTTCTTGGCCATTTTTCAGAGAATATGAATAACACAAAAAGTTTTCTTTCACTCGTGGTTAGTGTTTGGCTGAAGCCATTTATTATCAAACAATCAACTGTGTTTACTCTTTTTAAATCATAATGATAACACAAATTACCCAAATTACCCTGATCAAAAGTTTACATACCCTGGTGATTTTGGCCTGATAACATGCACACAAGTTGACACAAAGGGGTTTGCATGGCTATTAAAGCTAACATCCTCACCTGTGATCTGTTTGCTTGTAATTAGTGTGTGTGTCTAAAAGGTCAATGAGTTTCTGGACTGCTGACAGATTCTTGCATCTTTCATCCAGTGTTGCACTAACGTGTCTGGATTCTGAGTCATGGGGAAAGCAGAAGAATTGTCAAAGGATCTGCGGGAAAAGGTAGTTGAACTGTAAAAAACAGGAAAGAGATATAAAAAGATATCCAAGTTATTGAGAATGCCAATCAGCAGTGTTCAAACTCTAATCAAGAAGTGGAAAATGAGGGGTTCTGTTGAAACCAAACCACGATCAAGTAGACCAACTAAAATTTTAGCCACAACTGCTGGGAAAATTGTTCGGGATGCAAAGAAAAGCCCACAAATAACTTCAGGTGAAATTCAGGACTCTCTGAAAACATGTGGTTTGGCTGTTTCAAGATGCTCAATAAGGAGGCGCTTGAAGAAAGATGGACTGCATGGTCGAATCGTCAGAAGAAAGCCATTACTATGCAAATGCCATAAAGTATCCCGCTTACCATACAACAAATAGCACAGAGACAAGCCTCAAACCTTCTGGCACAAAGTCATTTGGAGTGATAAGACCAAAATTTTGCTTTTTGGCCACAGGCATAAACACTACATTTTTAGAGGAGTCAACAAGGCCTATGATGAAAGGTACACCATTCCTACTGTGAAACACGGAGGTGGCTCGCTGATGTTTTGGAGATGTGTGAACTACAAAGGCATAGGAAATTTGGTCAAAATTGATGGCAATATGAATGCAGTATGTTATCAAAAAATACTGGGGGAACATTTGCATTCATCACCCAGGAAGACTTACTTGGACATTCCAACATGACAATGATCCAAAACACAAGGCCAAATCCACCTGTCATTGGCTACGGCAGAATAAAGTGAAGGTTCTGGAATGGCCACCTCAGTCTCCTGACCTCAATATCATTGAGCCACTCTGGGGAGATCTCAAATATGCAGTTCATGCAAAACAGCCCAAGAATTTACAGGAACTGGAGGCTTTTTGCCAAGAGGAAGGGGCAGCTTTACCATCTGAGAACCTAAAGAGCCTCATCCACAAATACCACAAGACTTCAAGCTGTCATTGATCTTAAAGGGGGCAATACACGGTATTAAGAACTAGGGTATATAAACTTTTGATCAGGGTCATTTGGGTAGTTTGTGTTGTCATTATGATTTAAAAAGAGTAAACACAGTTGATTGATAATAAATGGCTTCAGTCAAACAGTAACCATGAGTGAAAGAAGTTTTTGTGTTACCATTCATATTCTCTGAAAAATGGCCAAGAAATTATAAATTCTGCCAGGGTACGTAAACTTATGAGCACAACTGTATATTAAACACTACACATCTGCACTATGGCTGAATGACGGCCACAGCGCGGACCTGAACTCCCGGGAGGCCGTCATATGACGGCCTCCCCTGTGCACGCTCCCTGTGCGCGCCCTGCAGGGCGCGCGCCGAGTGCGCTGTGATCACCGAGTCACTGAGACTCGGCTGATCAACGATCTGTGTAAGTGGCCGGTCCCGGCCCCTTACCATGTGATCAGCTGTCAGCCAATGACAGCTGATCACATGATGTAAACAAAAGATCGGCAATCGCTTTTTTTTTCTACTCACGCTGACAGCATGAGTAGAAAAAAAAGCCGATCACCAGCTCGGATGTGAGGGACATCGGTCCCCAAGTGGAAGAGGCACATCTGCCTCATCAGTGCCACCAAATAGTGCCACCTAACAGTGCCCACAGTGCTACCTAACAGTGCCCCACAGTGCCACCTAACAGTGTCCACAGTGCCACCTAACAGTGCCCACAAGTGCCACCTATCAATGCCAACAAGTGCCACCTATCAATGCCCACAAGTGTCACCTATCAATGCCCACTTGTAGTGCCAATCAGTGCCACCTGGCAGTGCTGCCCATCACTGCCACCCATCAGTGCCCATCACTGCCACCCATCAGTGCCCATCCCTGCCGCCTTTTAGTGCCCATCACTGCCGCCTCATCAGCGTACATCAATGAAGGAGAAAAATGACCCGTTTTAAATTTTTTATAACAAAATATAAAAAAATAAACATTTTTTTTTTAATTCAGTTTTTTACTTTTTTTAACAAAAATTAAAAACTGCAGAGGTGATCAAATACCACCAAAAGAAAGCTCTATTTGTGGTGAAAAAAATTCATTTGGGTACAGTGTTGTATGATCGCGCAATTGTCATTCAAAGTGCGTCATTGCTGAAAGCTGAAAATTGGTCTGGATAGGAGGGGGGTTTAAGTGCCCTGTAAGCAAGTGGCAAGACCAAGAATCTATAACTTAATTTCATTCACTTTGTAGTAGCAAACTGCACTGAAGGATATAAGGATGTACCGAATTGCGGTCAGCAAGGTAAGGGGTTCAGTTAGGATCAGGACTATGTTGTTCACAAAGATATTTATTTTATTTACTGTGTACCTATTAAGAATCCCTGTATCATGGGAGTTCTTCTTACTGTGTGGGCTGGGTGTTCCATTAGTAAAGAAAAGATGATTAGAGACAAAGGGTGCCTTTGTTTGGTTCTGTTATATATTAAGTCTGCAGACAGCATCCAAGATGTGAACACTTTGGGGGTGATTTACGAAAGCTGTGCGTCATCAGTAGAGGCACATGACGAGGCGCAGCGCACATTTCCATATTTACAAAATGGGGCGCCGGTAACAGAGTGCAAATCCCCCATTTACTATAGCGATCTCAGCACACAGGAGAATGCAATCTGTGAATGCACTATGGACATGGCGCAGGGCATCTCCAAATCAATATTGACAGAAGATGGAGGTGCCAATATTATGGGGTGATGTGAGGAAGTTTAGTAACAACTGCCCAAGTAACAAACACTGTATGCCCAAAATAGAATGAGAAAGTAACTTTTTCAGAGAAAGCCTGCTGTGCCCGCAAGTATGTTAAGAACTGCAGGAGATCAATGTAAGCAATGCACATGCGCAAGCGTCTGTTGCGCTCATTCACATGTGTTTGTTAACTGCGCGGCCAAAATTTTAGTAAATATTAAGCAACGTACATGTAATTGCATGGGACAAACGGTCACACCTCTGAACTTGATACATTTTTTTACGCTGGTTCACCTTTATGTATTTTTTTAAGGAGATTTGCACACAGGTCATGTTAGCACGTTATGTTGCCAACACGTGACATGCACCTTGTTAAAATTATGTAAAAAGTCTCTCGCTCCTCTAGCTCCTCCTAAAAGGGCATTTAACCTTCCCCCTCTAATGCATATGATTTCCTTTGGCTAGCTTTTGTTTTTAAACGGGAACTCAACACTCCATTCTCCAATGCTCTTGTCTCCCCCCTCTAACCCCTTGGGCTTCCATGGGCTAACATTTAATTTTAAAGGGGAACTCCACACTTCATTCTCCAATGATCTTGTCTCCCCCGTCTAACCCCTTGGATTTCCATGGACTAACTTTTGATTTTAAAGGGGTACTCCACACTCCACTCTATTCTCAAAAGGCTGTGAGCTGCCTTCACCAAATCCAAACCACATCCTTTTTCAGAGCATACAACAGGGCCAGCTAGGAAAGGGGCAAGAAGAGCGATCGCCCACCCCTCTCCTGAACCATACAAGGCCACATGCACTCAACATAGCTGGCTGCCTTTGGGGCATGTTGGGCTCAGCCCAATACCAACCACAAAGCACCTTGTATCCACTAGTTTAATGGGGTTTTCCACATTCCGTAAAGCCCCCTGTCAGCAGCCCCCACAACCCCAGCCTAGGGATGTGTGAGAGAGGCCCTTGTCCCCCTGAATATGGGAACAAGGTGGTTGACTTTCAGGGTGCCCGAGCCCCTCCTGTCCCCAAGCATCCACCCCCTTTCATGGGCTGGCTTGCTGTGTGTTTGGCTAGGGGTTTGTTAGTGTGTGGGAGGGGCACAATATTTTTTTAGTTTGAGGTGGTATTTTTCACATGGGGTTTCTCATTTTAAGCCTTGTATGTATTGGGGCAGGCTACTGTATTTTTTGTTTTGAGTTAAAATCTTGCAGCTGCAATGTAGATTTGTAAGTTTTATCTAAAGCTGTACATCTTTGAAGCAGCATTTTGGATACATGCTACAGATACACCACTTTACAGGCAGAGTAAGCACCCCTTCAAGTTTCTAGCTTTTAAGCAATTTTGCATTTTTAAAGGCACATCTCCCTGTTTCATTTTTGGGATTGTCCAAATTGGTGACATTGATATATGTCCCTCAGGGTGGGACCTGGGCCCCCATACCCATTTTAAGTCCAGAATATAAGCCAGCCAAGTGGGGACTAGCAAAAATAACAAGTCAGTTCCAATAGACTGCAATGGTATTTGTTGTTCAACTTTTGCGCATGTTAGGCTCTTTGTTTGCTCCCCTGGCCCGGGGGGTGTTTGTCCCATCTGTAATTTTGTAGCATGCTGGATGATGTGCTTGATTGTGGACAGGGGGGTGGCTTATTTTGTGCTAGCTGCATTTGGGTTGTTCTGGGCATGCTCAGGGACTTTGTTTTTTTGCTGTGGCTTTTTGTGTGTGAAATGCATTTGGCTTGGTCTGGGCATGTTCAGGGACTTTGTTTTTTTTTGTGCTTTTTGTGTATGAACAGCGCTTGGATTTTTCTGGGCATGCTCAGAGAGTATGTTTTTTGGGTTAGTAATTTGAGGACATCCTTAACAAGTGTACCCACTTTGAAGATCTGTCTCTACATTGGGTGAACTTGCATTTAGTGTGTTTCACGGACTATGCTTGAGTGAGTGTGTGTGAGTGTGTGTGTGCACGCGTGCAAGAGAGTACATTTGGGTGTCCTTATTGAGTTTCTAACACATGTATTTTCTCTTTGTATTTTGTTTGTTATGTCTTTGCAAAACAGATGTGTTTTAGAGCAAGTATTTTTTACTTTTGTTTTTTTGGGGGGGATATTTTTCACTGAAATATTGCTAAAATCTAGCTCAAGACAATCCTATTCTAATTGTGGGCATTTGAGAGAAACCAAGTGAGTGTTGGAACCCCTGCTTTTTTTTAGGTTGGGCTTTGTGTCTCTTTTCTGAAAATTGGCTTCACTTCCTGTCACATAGCCAAACAGGAAGTGAGGGTAAAAACCTACCAATGTCTTTCCTTGGGAACACACAGGTCAATCTAACTAGTGTCCCCATTAGACAAATTGCACACTAGTACTTTGTTGTGTACACCCCAAAATATTAGGTATTTCTGGGGTTTATTAAAGGCAAATCCACTCTGCAATTCAAGTGTACTCGCTGTAAATCTGAGGGGAAGCACTGGTGATTTTATCATCCGATCATGTAGAAGCAAAGATGCTGTTTTTTTATTTTCCTTGCATGTCCCCCTTGGATCTTCAGCAACTGCACTTCCAAGTGTACCTGTAGTGCAAAGTGGACTTACCTTTAGTAAATAAACCCCAAAGTCCAAGATACCTAATAAATTGAGGTGTACACAGCAAAATGCTAGAGTGCAATTTACCTAATGGGGAAACTATTTAGACCTGTGTGTCCCTGAGGAAAGACATTGGTAGGGTTTTACCCTCACTTCCTGTTTGGCTATGTGACAGGAAGTGAATAAATTTGAAGGAGAAACTGGCAAAATTTGGGAGGTGTCTTCACCCTATCAAGGGTGCAGACATCCCCAAAAACTGACAAGACTTTGAATCCCTCTGCACGCTATCCACAAGCAAAAATAAGAAAGGATTTCATTTAGTTTAAATTTGCAAAGACATATTCCTAAGTTCAATTGTGATGCATGTCAATGGTCCATTTACACCTTGTTTAATAGAAAACGCCAGTTGCCTTTCACTATAAACATTTGTTAGTCTGGTCCTGGAAATCTGAATCTGCTTTACTTTTACTTTCCATAAAAATTGGGTAACCTCAGCTAGATGAGCAAAATGCATCTAGATGTGCGACCGCTGTGTATGTGAGATGCACAATGGCTGTGTGCGTGGAGGCATGTACCCGTGGCACATATCTGGTTACCAGAAGCGGTGGCCAGCACAGAGGAATGACATCATGACCCTCCAGGAAGTTGCTTGTACTGCTGCTAATTTCTTCCCACCACCATGCCCGGCTCACTGTTCTCTGGGGAAGAGATGATCCTTATTTGCAAATTAAGATAATTTTTTATTTATTTTTACATGGGGGGGTGTTTGTGTGGGCCATGTGTGTATGTCTAAATGGTATGACCTCAAAACACACCCCTACTACCTGTGTACAGATTCACTTCCGGGCTAATGTATATTGCTTCCTGCTTCCGCATGTGTGTGTGTGTATATATAGATATATCTATAGATGTAGGTTCTTGTGTCCCCCAGCAGAGAGAAGTTGGATAGATGCCACACTTCCAATTCTGGAGGCATAATAATGGTCTAGCACAGGGGTCTTCAAGCTACAGCCCTCCAGTTGTTCAGGAACTACAATTCCCATCATGCCTAGTCATGTCCGTGAATGTCAGAGTTTTACAATGCCTCATGGGATGTGTATTTCCGCAACAGCTGGAGAGCCATAGTATGAAGATTCGTGGTCACTCTAGCATGTCTTGAAAAAAGGTGTTTTTTCATGTGCCTTGTATAATGCCCAAGAAATATTGTTTGGAAAATACAAGTGGGTCATAACAGATCTACATTCCAAATTTGGCCCTTAAGATGGTCATGCACTATGCAATCTGATTGGCCAATCTCTGTACAACTCAATATTTAGGCAAAATAGGAAATAGGAAGATGCACTTGAACAATTAATTCAAATTATAGGAAATCAAACAGGCTCTTGCACTAAATTGCATTTATTTAAGATCTAACTGATTGCAGTGTATGGTCAAGTTTAAAGATCAAAATCTGAAAATATAAATGTATTGGGTTTAGATACTCTGCTCTGTTCTTTGTAACGTATTGAAAGATTTGGGTAAAAAAAGAAAAAACACATTTCAAAGATATATTAGAAGTGATAGGAATGAGATTAGCATCAAAAGGGTTAATTAACTGAGAACACCTACTAATTGCCTAACAAGACACATCCAATAAGATGAAATTAACCAACTGAATTTGGTGAGAGCTATTATCAATGAGAAAACCGCAGTTACCCTAGCGACAGTTGCAGTTTACATATGCGGGTATTTATTATTGCTATTTGCGCTTTAATGTGCGCCGGTTCGCACGTTCAATTAATGACTTTTCAGGTGCACCAATTAATGTATGAACTGGTACAGCGCCTTCTTCTTAGTGAATCACCCCCTTTGGCTGATGGATTCTTTTATAACCACTCCCCGCCCGCCCCTGCTATAGCCATAAGGCGGCTACAGCACAAGGCTTAATTACCAGGAGGGCATCCATGGACATCCTCCTGTTTACCTGTTCCCCTGCGCCGCCTTGGGCTTGCATCTGGGAAAATCTGTGTTGGCCATGTTCCTTGGACACAGCCAATCACAGATCGTGGTAAATGGCCAATCACAGCGGCTATTTACCACTCGATCGGCATCTCCAATCCAATAAGAGATGATCTCAAATGTAAACATATGACATCATCTCTCATTGCTGGCTCTCCCTCCTCACACAAAGACAGCGTGTGAGGCAGGAGAGATTCTGTGCTGCAGATTCTGTGAGTGCCAAGGAACATCTTACAAATTACAGTCAAAACACAGTAAATACAGTGCCCAAATAGTGCCCATTGGTGTCACAATGCTCATCACTGTTATGCCGCGTACACACGGTCGGACTTTTCGGCTACAAAAGTCCGACAGCCCGTCCTACAGACTTTCGACGGACTTTCGACGGACTTTTGGCGGACTTGCGGCGGACTTTCTAACGAACGGACTTGCCTACATACGATCACACAAAAGTCCAACAGATTCGTACGTGATGACATACACCGGACTAAAATAAGGAAGTTGATAGCCAGTAGCCAATAGCTGCCCTAGCGTGGGTTTTTGTCCGTCGGACTAACATACAGACGAGCGAATTTCTGGGTCCGGCGGAGTTACGATGTAAAGATTTGAAGCATGTTCCAAATCTAAAGTCCGTCAGATTTGCGGCTGGAAAAGTCCGCTGAAAGTCCGGGGAAGCCCACACACGATCGAATTGTCCGCTGAAGAATATTATTAATATCTAATATTCTTGTATCTCAGAGGCGCTTCCGGATGAAATAGCATTGATAGCCAAACTGACTTAAAACAAAGTGTGAGTTTATTGTCACACAG
Organism: Lithobates clamitans; assembly: GCA_037952925.1. Lineage (NCBI taxonomy): Eukaryota > Metazoa > Chordata > Amphibia > Anura > Ranidae > Lithobates > Lithobates clamitans. The sequence goes on along the minus strand of JBBGZY010000012.1, from coordinate 2,439,179 downwards.
TTGGCATCATAAATACAATGTAAAAAGTATAATAGTTCAGTTCAGTGTGGGTAAAAATATATGAAATAGAATAAAAAGTTATAAAGCTGTAATAAGCTTATGATAGCATGTGTGCTTCATGGCTGCTGCCCTCCTGTCTCCATGCTGTCTTGTGTGTCCTCCAAGAAGAAATAGGAAATGACGTTCTTAGTCTTCTGGCAGAATTGACAGCTGTCCCAACTTATCAAAGTGTCATGTGAACATGTCAGTATCTATCCTAGTAGCTGTGTGTGTGTGTCTGTGTGTGTGTGTGTGTCTGTCTGTGTCTCTGTGTGACCTTCAATATGGAAACGTTGGCTTTATATGTTACATGTGAACGTGTGAACGTCATAACCTCACACCAACTTAGAACCTTGTATGGCACATATTCATTTCTGCTAGCTTCAGTATGCACTCATAGTCATATATGGCATACGATTGACAAGCCCACATGTAACACTCCATACTTGAAGTAATATGCTGATCATGTAATGTCATATAACCAAACATCTATATAATATGAACACATATTATCAACTTTACATTAAGTAACTATATACTAATACTTATTAATATGATTGGAGCTTCAAACTAACTTAACTTAACAGGATATAATCCACAATGTATATTCCTTTAGCTATGTGGACACGTGTCTATTTTCGTCTTCTCATGACATTCTACACCAAGATACCTTAAATGTCATACTCAAATTGGCTACACCAGAAAAATCCAGCAATGCTCAGCTTTAGAAGAAGAATCATGTCAAATCTATTGATCAAGGTCATTCACACATACTCTATTTATCATGATTAATCATAAAACCAAATATGTTTTGCAAGCTTGCCATGAATATAATATAACACCTATAAGTGCCGAATTATGAATTTGGAATAATATTCTAACATCCGCCGGATTTGGTCCGTCGGCGTTCGTCGTACTTTTGTAGATGAAAAGTCCGACCGTGTGTACGCGGCATTAGTGTCACAGTACCCATCATTGTCATCAATGCCATCTATCAGTGCCATCTGTCATCAGTGCCATCTATCAGTGCCATCTGTCAGTGTCATGTGCCATCTGTCATCAGTGTCACGTGTCATCAGTGCCACGTGTCATCAGTGCCATCTGTCATCAGTGCCACATAAGTGTCACCAGTGCCATCTGTCATCAGTGCCACATCAGTGTCACATGTCATCAGTGCCATCTGTGTCACGTGTCATCAGTGCTATCATTCATCAGTGTCACATGTCATGAGTCCAATTTTTATCAGTGTCACATCAGGGTCACATGTAATCAGTGCCACCTGTCATCAGTGTCACGTGTAATCAGTGCCATTTGTCATCAATGTCATGTTTCATCAGTGCCTTCTGTAATCAGTCATCAGTGTCACGTGTCATCAGTGCCTTCTGTCATCAGTGTCACCAGTGCCATAAGTGCCCACCAACCATGTCTAGAAAATCATATTCAGCTGAGGAGGCATACAATATTCTTGCAGCCAATGAGATCTCTCTGCTTCAGATTCCTCCTCAAATTCAGATTCTGAGTCTGACGTTGACTATGAGCCTGTCCTAAGCAGTGGAACACTGACAGCCTCAGAGGAGGATGATAGTCCACCCGCCAGATGAAGGCGTTCTGGTGAGGAGGCAGTGCTATCCACCAGCACTGCAGTGCCATCCACCAGCACCGCAGTGCCATCCACCAGCATTGCAGTACCTCCGGAAAAAAGGCCAAGTACCAGTGAGGTGTCACCTCAGTCCCAAAGGGTTAGGCCCTATGCCAGCCTTCCTTATTCCCTTCATAACCCCTTGTGGCTTTCTCCTAATTCAGGAGAAGCTAACATTCCCCCTTTCACTGCCCAACCAGGAGTCCAGGTGGACACAGAATATTTTTCCCTGATAGATTTTTTCCACCTAATTTTTACTGAGGACATGCTAGCATCAATTGTGGCCCAGTGCAACTTGTATGCACAACAATTCATAGCAAATAACCCAACATCCTATTATGCCCGTCCCTATGAGTGGAGAGCCCTAACAGTGGAGGAGTTTAAGATTTTTTTGGGGCCTCACATTCTGTATGGGACTAACCCAAAAAAATGATATACGTTCATATTGGTCAACCTTTCCCATCCACCACATGCCCATCTTTTCCTCAGTAATGCCCAGAACCAGATATCTCATGATTATGAGGTTCCTACACTATAATGATAATACCCATTGCCCTCCCCGAAATTACCCAAATTATGATAAGCTTTATAAAATTCGGACTAAATTATTTTTCTGAAATCTTCCCCCGGTTGTTTACCCCAGACCAACACATATGCATAGATGAGTCACTTATCAAATTTGCTGGCAGGCTGGGCTTCAAACAATTTATTCCCACCTAAAGGGCCCACTATGGGGTGTAGCTGTATAAATTGTAGTAAAAGCACCTCCCCCACTACACTGAAACATAAGCTAGAAACACAGTTAACCCTTTAATCGCCCCTGATGTTTAACCCCTTCCCTGCCAGTGTCATTAGTACAGTGACAGTACATATTTTTAGCACTGATCACTGTAATAATGTCAATGATCCCCAGAAAAGTGTCAAATGTTTCAGTTAGGTGTCAGATTTGTCCCTCACAATATCTCAGTCCCGTGATAAGTCACTGATTGCTGGCATTACTAGTAAAAAAAATTAATTAAAAAAGTTACAAATATTCCATAGTTTGTAGACGCTATAACTTTTGCGCAAACTAATCAATATACACTTTTTGGGATTTTTTTTACCAAAATATGTAGCAGAATACATTTTGGCCTAAATTAATGAAAACATTTTATTTTTTACATTTTTTTTACATTGGATGTGTTTTAGAGCAGAAAGTAAAAAATACAGTTTTTTTGTCGGTTGTTCTCTGTTTCTAGTGCAAAAAATAAAAAATGCAGTGGTGATCAAGTACCACCAAAAGACAGCTATATTTGTGGTAAAAAATGACATAAATTATATTTGGGTACAGTGTTGCACAACCGCGCTATTGTCAGTTAAAGTAAAGCAGTGGCGTATTGCAAAAAATGGCCTGGTCAGGGAGGGTAGTAAACCTTCCGGAGGTGTAGTGGTTAATCAAACAAAATTGTTGGATACGTGTTTTCTTAGCTTGGTCACTAATTTTCATGAAAACTTTTTGGGCATTCCACAGCATGTAGTGGTCAGTATCCTCAGAATCAAGTCAAAAAATGTGTTTTGCGTCTACGATCTGTCACGCATAATATGGAAATGCCATAAGGTAAATATTGTCTCCATAAAGGAGTCAGAGTATAATTATAGAGTTCTGTGACACTGATCATTACAGGTGCATGGTCTAATCAGGAGATCAGTTTGGTAAAGAAGGTATATTGCTGGAGAGACTATTCTTCAGAAAGTATTATCGTATGTTGATTCTAGAATAGGTATGGTAGGTAACCAAAAGAAAAGGTACAGTCATGTTCTGTGCCATACTGGCTTCTGCAGATGTTACACAGATCAGGGGTATGAAAAAGACTAGTGAATTTGTATTTTTTCCTGTTGGTTCCTGTGAGGTCTAATAGTGAGTCTCCAGCTGCATTGAAGTAGGAAGGACATTGGGCGAAAATACATTTACTAATTGACATTACAATACATATTGATTTTACAGATCAAATTTAATATCATCCACGAGCATCTTCTATACTAGCAAAAGTAGATTGTACAGCTCTTACAACCCCAGATTTCTACTTAGCAGTATTCACTTTAAATATATGGGGAAATTGCTTAACCACTTCAGCCCCGAAATGATTTTAACACCTTTCTGACCAGAGCACTTTTTACAATTTTCCACTGCATCGGTTTAACTATTAATTGCGCGGTCATGCAATGCAGTACCCAAACAAAATTTGCGTCCTTTTGTTCCCACAAATAGAGCTTTGGTGATATTTGATCACTTGTGCAGTTTTTATTTTTTGTGCTATAAACAAAAAAAGAGCGACAATTTAAAAAAAAAAACAATTTTTTTTTCCTTTTTGCTATAATAAATATCCCCCAAAAATGTTTTTTTTTAACAAATGTCTTCATCAGTTTAGGCCAATATATATTCTTCAACATATTTTTGGTAAAACAAATCGCAATAAGCGTATATTGATTGGTTTGTGCAAAAGTTATAGCATCTACAAACTATGGGAAAGATTTATGGCATTTTTATGGCATTTTTATTATTTCTTTTTTACTAGTAATGGCAGTGATCTGTGGCAGATCGGACACTTTTGACACATTTTTGGGACCATTGACATTTATGCAGCGATAAGTGCTATAAAAATGCACTGATTACTGTGTAAATGTCACTGGTAGGGAAGGAGTTAACACTAGGGGGTGATCAAGGGGTTAAATGTGTTCCCTATTTAGTGTTTCTTATGCCGCGTACACACGAGCAGACTTTACGGCAGACTTTGTCCTACAGACTTTTCAACGGACTTTCCGAATGAACGGACTTGCCTACACACGATCAACCAAAGTCCGACGGATTTGTACGTGATGACGTACAACCGGACTAAAACAAGGAAGTTCATAGCCAGTAGCCAATAGCTGCCCTAGCGTTGGTTTTTGTCCGTCGGACTAGGATACAGAAAAGCGGACTTTTCGATCTGACTCGAGTCCGTCGAAAAGATTTGAAACATGTTTAATTTCTAGGTCCGTCAAACTTTTGGGGAAAAAAGTCCGCTGGAGCCCACACACGATCGAATTGTCCGACAGACTCCGGTCCGCAGGACCAAGTATGCCCTAAAGTCCGGTCATGTGTAAGGACATAACTGTATGGAGATAGGACTGACTGGGGGAGGAGACATATCGCTGTTCCTACTTACTAGGAACAAATGATATGTCTCCTATTCCCTGACAGAACAGGGATTTGTGTGCTTACACACACAAATCCTCGTGCTGGCTCTCGTGCCCACTATCACGGGTGGCCGGCGGCGATCACGCCCGCCAGCCACACACATTGGGTCCCCCACCGTGCAGCGCATGCACGCGCGCACCTCCGGTGGCTCTTAAAGGGAACAACATACCCATACATTGTTTTGAGTAGCCATGCCATTCTGCTGACGTATATCGGCGTGAGCCAGTCGGCAAGTGGTTAAAGTGCAGTTTTAGGGACTTGTTTCAGGCACATTGTGTTTCATGTATGAAAATAATGTCTCCTTTCAGAGAAGTGTATTCCTTTAATAGCACTGTGCATTTAAAAGGGGCTATTGAATTCTCTAACAATCAAAGAGACCAGTTTGATTAACATTTAACAAGGATGCTTGGGATAGCATAAATATAAGAAAGAAAGAAAGAAAGAAAGAAAGAAAGAAAGAAAGAAAGAAAGAAAGAAAGAAAGAAAGAAAGAAAGAAAGAAAGAAAGAAAGAAAGAAAGAAAGAAAGAATATTCAGTATTAGTACCTAATTTTCCTGGTTTTGGAGTTTGTAGGTTGAGGGAGCCTTGGGTAGATGAAATTCCTGACAGGGACAAAAACACATACAATGAAAATGCGTGGCAGAAAACTGGTTGAACAGTGGAACCATTAAAATGTGTGGTGTTAGTGGAAGATGGACTCTGTTAGGTGTTCCTTTTTCATTATTGCTATTGATGAGATCAGAAAGGTCTAGTCAGGTTAAATCCGGTTGGAGTTTAGATGGGCTTACTTTGCCATGTGAGGGAACATCAAATGACAAGGCGTGTCATTATTCTAGTAGCTTGACACCTGCTTCAAGTAACTGTATGGTGATGGATTTGCCCTGTCTAGAGGCTAGTAAATTTGTTAAATGTCCCCATTTGTAGAGTATTTTGTGGTTTCTAAGGACTTTTTCAGTGTCAGGAACCTCTTATGCCTTGTACACACGGTAGGATTTTCCGACGGAAAATGTGTGATAGGACCTTTGTGTCGGAAATTCCAACCGTGTGTAGGCTCCATCACACATTTTCCATCGGAATTTCCGACACACAAAGTTTGAGAGCTTGCTATAAAATTTTCCGACAACAAAATCGGTTGTCGGAAATTCCGATCGTGTGTACACAAATCCGACGCACAAAGTGCCACGCATGCTCAGAATAAATTAAGAGACAAAAGCTATTGGCTACTGCCCCATTTATACTCCTGACGTACGTGTTTTACGTCACTGCGTTTAGAACAATCGAATTTTCCGACAACTTTGACGGTGTGTATGCAAGATCCGATCGATGTCCCACCGTGTGTACAGGGCATTACTGTTTTGTATCATCTCTGGTGATATATCAGTGATCAGGGTAATACAGTACCTGCAACTTTTGCTGAAGGGAATGGATTTCTCCTGGCTGCCTTTATCATATATATGGGAAAAAATATGTCTTCTTGCAAGGACATCATATGGGATTTCTCAGGTAGGAAATCTGGTTTTCCAATGCAGTACACTCTGTCAATCATTAACCTATGTTAATAGTGTGTGTGTGTTTGGGGAGAGGTGACAAAATTGCTTAACTATGGCCACATGGTCATATTAGGACAATAACTTTGACAAAATATGGCCATATTTGGGCATATTTTGGCATTAATGCTACCACTATTCCCAACCCCACTGAAAGCCCAGTGATCTGTCATTTGGCAAATGGAGTTTTATAGTTAGGGCCCTCAGGTTTTTTCTTCGGCAGGCATTGATCATTAAGATTGATGTATATGTACATAATGGACTTGTCAAGAACTTTCTTTGTTTTTCTTTAGACTTTTTTGTGAATAGAAACCCTATGTATCCCTTGCCAGTATCTGGTGCATGACATAAAACACATCATTGTGTAGAGAGCCTCTAAGCAAAATTAGCATATCTTTGAAAGTAGTGTCATATATATTCTGTCCAAATGTATTTGACAATGGGGTCTTTGGGCTTCTTGGTGTCATCTAGAGAAGTAATCTTATCTTTCACCTTGTTTATGTACAAATGTGGCACACTCATCCTAGGCCTCGATTTTGCATGTTTATAGCTGATTCTATCATGGTGCCTTCCTGGGGTCCTGAGAGGATCTGTGCCTTAGAAATGATAGGGCTGAGGAAGAGTATTTTGTACTGGTACCATTTTGTATGCTGTGATGCCCTGCAAAAAAATATTTTTGTAGTCAACATAAAAGTCTAAAAAAGAAAATTCTAAAAACTTGTAGCTGTTCACTCTGTTTGCTGGCCATGCCCCTCTGGGCTCTTCTCCCTTAGCCTCTTAGCCCTTTTGGGACTTTTCTCCACAGAGTCCTCCCAACTCCTTCCACTCTTTCACCTATATAATCAGCCTTTGTCAGATTTTGGACTATCCACGCTGTTCCAGACCCTATTCCTCATTTTCACGCATTCTCTATTCCCACTAAACATCAGGAATTCAGAAATGCTTACCTTGAAAGACAGATGCTGCAAACCTTCCCTGAAGCTGCTGTCAAAAGCAGCACTGGGATCACAGTAACAATAATGAGGTAGTAAATAACATTTACTCTTTAAAATTGTTATGTTGCTTCCAAGATATCAGCAGTAGGTTCCAAATTAATATTTACTCATTTTCTGGAGTTGCTGTTTCAAAAGCAAGCTTTAAACTTTACTTTATCTGTCTAGCAGGGAATAATTAACACTGTTTAATGTAACAAAGTAATCAGCAATGAAATGTACCCTTAGCTTATCATTCTTACATAAAAGCAGCAAAGCACTTCTGCACATGTGACCACGTCTAAGCACATCATGTTCTTCTATCCTTACAATAGGCTATGAGCAGTTTGCCATGCACATCCCATTCCTCCTAATCATTTTTGAAATACATTGATTATGCCATCAGAGGACTGGGTCTAGGAACAGGAAATATGCAATGAATGATAATATGGGCCTAGGAAAAGGAACAGCTGTTAAATGCTTCTGTAGCTGCCATATCTTTCACAACTGATTTATCTTAAACTTTCTGAAGGATAATATCAGGATAAGCATAGTATCCCACATATCTAGGGCCATGTTCATGTACTGTAATTTTAGCATGGTAATTTATTTCTATTAGTTACATAAGCTGATCTAACATATTTAAGATGTAGCTGGGAACAACTGGAGATTGTTCTCTCATATAAACAATCAAAAATGAGAGTTTTTTTCATAGGGTTACATGAGTTTTCATAGAGCTTTAATATGCAGTAGAACTTTATTATTAATAAATATTTTTTACATTATTGGTTGTTTAGTTGCCATGGCTTACCTTGCAGTATTATTTTCTGAGACCGGTGGCAGCAGCAGCAAAGAGGTACCATAATTTATTTACAAAATACTGATAATTACTGCAGATACACAGAAACATTTATTGCGGTCCCAGCCCTGTAGGATATTACAGTTTAGTTTCACTAATCACGCAGGATTTTGAACTAAAGAGCCAGCTAGCCTGCCACTGTTTGTAGGGAGGAACCCAGAGTAATGTGAACTTATGAAAACAAGAGGAGACTGCACAATTTGCATGCAGATAGTTAACCACCTATTGGGAATCAAATCAAGGATCGGAGTGCTACAGGGCAAAGGTCCTCTCCAGTTGCCCACCCTTCTGCCATAATGTAGCTATGGTTTTGGATAACTGCAATATACCAAGTCCCTTCAGTTTTTCAAAACACATATTTTTAAATACATTTTAATATTTACAGCCATTAAACAATTTAAACTCATGGAAAAGTGTTGATTTGAAGCACAGTTTTACATGTAACTACTCTTAAAAAAAGGAATAGCAACTCTATGTGATCTGCTTTGAACAATAAATGGAAAAAATTACATCTATGCTATCTGAAGCAAATTGGTTGTTCGTCTTTTCGTAGTCATGAGCTACCATATGTTGCTTGAGCCTTTCATTCCTAATCTAGCCTTGTCTATTGGAATTTAAGTGATCACTCTCTTGTGTCCGTTATCAGTAAGCCAAAAGGGTTTACTGCTTTAAAGAGCATTGCCTGGTAGTAGCTGATTTCCTTCATATCCCCTGCTTCATGTGTTCCTCTGATTACAGTCACTGTTGAATCTCTCAGTTCATTTCCAGATCTAAGATAATCCTCAGGTTGATTGCCTCAGTATCAGTGCCCTGACTGCTTTTTATGATCTGTCTGTACCTTGTGTGGCTTCAGTGTTCTAGTTCACTTATGCCATCTGACCTTTGTATTTCCTTGAATTTATATCCTAGCTTCCCTGTGTTACAGTCTTATCATTCTTTTTCTGTAATATCGTCACACTATCTCCTCTATACACTTACCTTTCAATCAACTATTTGAAATTGATTTCTTCATAATTATGGCAGTAACAGCATTGCAAACTGCTCAGCATGTACTGAAACAGTTGAAGTTGTCTACATAAATATTTATTGCTAAAGAAACAAAACAGTTTTTTCACATTGTTTATCCACTGTAAGACCAGCCGCGGCAAGTGTACTGTGGCAGGTTGGCTCTCCTGGGGGAATCGCTGTCATTGTACGCTGGCTTCTTTAAGAGCTCTAGGGGGTACATGCGCGTCTGTGGCGTGACGCCGGAACCAATACACGTGGCCGGGGCCACGATGTCCGCTGGCCACCCGCATTCGCTCCTAAGAGAGACAGAATGGGGATCTGTTAATGTAAACTGATCACTATATAAATGTTACTGGTCCCAAAAAAGTGTCAAAAGTATCTGATCTGTCTGCCACAATGACGCATCCCGCTAAAAATCGCTGATCACAGCCATTACTAATAAAAAATAATTAATAATAAAAATGCCATAAATATATCCCCTATTTTGTAAACACTATAACTTTTGTGCAGACCAATCAATATACGCTTATTGCGATTTTTTTTCCAAAAATATGTAGAAGAATACATATTGGCCTAAACTGATGAAGAAATTAGTTTTTTTTACTTTTTTTTTTGGATATATATTATAGCAAAAAACAAAAAATGCAGAGGTGATCAAATACCACCAAAAGAAGGCTCTATTTGTGGGAAAAAAGGACATAAATTTTCTTGGGGTACATCGTTGCACAATCATGCAATTGTCAGTTAAAGCGACGCAGTGCCATATCGCAAAAGATGGCCTGGTCATTAAGGGGGCAAATCCTTCCAGTCCTTAACTAGCTAAACTAGGAAGGGTGTTAAAATGGGGTGTAGTACTTAAAAATATAATAGGTAAAAATCCTATTCTGATTTTGAAACATTAAAAAATATAATGTAATATTAAGTTTACAAAAACAAACTTTTGTGTACACAAAGTAGGTGATGGCATAACATTCTGCTGATCTTATTCTGAGCTTATTCTCAGCACTCCCCAGGATATATCTTTCTCCATCAAAGTTACCATTTTGGAAAAAAAATTGAGCAATGTGTATGGGAGGAATTAGGCTGTTATCAAGATGTTCAAGTGTTCATTGAGCTCAGGGTCCTGTTTCCTCCTATAACACCACTGAAAATGGTAAGTGCTGATGATCACTAGGTGTGCATATCCCAAAAATGCAACATGAACTAAAAATGCAAAGATGATCAAAAATCATGCAAGAGAACTATGGTTAGAAGGGACTTGCACATGTAAGATAGGTTCCTTTTGACTCATGGTGGCAAACATTAGTAATGTGGCAACTTCATGTGTAAGGGAGTAACCTTTCCACATGAATGTGCACATTTGTAAAGAAACAGTGATAAGCACTGAATGTGGTTTAAACCTTACTTTTCCTCAGAAAAAGACTAAAGCTTATTTGCATTATTTGGATGATTTAATGAAATATTGAGAGAAGACAGCCAACAGGTAATTATTAATTGCCAGGCTATTATTGGAGGGTTTGAATAAAACATTTCTAAATATTTTTCTTGGACTATGGTGATAAAATCACTGTTCTGCAATCCTGCCCTGAACATTATGAGGGTCTCTTACACTACCTCTTGGATTATTTGTCTTCTGTTTTGGAAGTGGGTTCACTCCAATGTTTGTATCAGTACCTACAACGGTTAGGCCTGGTTCACACCTATGAATTTTTTAGTGCGTTTTCAGTTTTGCAGAAACACACTACAGTCCAATTAACATCTGTGCATTTTTTATGGAAAGGGCCAGGGACTTTTTCTGGTTTTTGGTTCTATAGACTTTAATGGATTAAAGATGTTTATTGAACAGTGCAAAATGTACCTGGAATGTACAAACTGCAACCTGCATAGGTGTGAATCAGGCCTAAGAGAAGAGCTGGGAACTCTGGGAAGAAAATCTCAACACTAGAGTTCCCAAGAAAAGAATGCAGCAGGTCTATGCCTGCCAGGCTCCTTCTACAGCATATCATATTTATTTTTTGTAGGACTATGGTGTCTGTTTATGAAAACGAGATGAGCTGTGATCCTGAATATTAGTGGTTTATAAAACTGAGATGATCAGCGGAGAACATGCTCTTTGCTGACCATTTTAGCACACAAAGAATCTGTCATTGACGAAAACAGAAACGACCAGTTTATGAAGGTGCGATCATGACACCTCACTGGCAATCTCTGTCAGAATTCTCCCTCCCATATTCTCCAGCCAGGGGTGGAGAAATGGGAAGAGAAGAGAGAATCCCTGGAGAACTTAGGAGGAAGGAGGAAGATTGACTTCCTTCTTCCTCAATCAGACCCCCCCCCCCCCCAAGACAATAAAAAGTCCCCCTGCCATGTTTATGTATATATATATTTATATATATATAATTTGTATAGAGTATCTCACAAAAGAGAGTACACCCCTCACATTTTTGTAAATATTTTATTATATCTTTTCATGTGACAACAGTGAAGAAATGACAATTTGCTACAATGTAAAGTAGTGAGTGTACAGCTTGTATAACAGTTGTCCCCTCAAAATAACTCAAAATAACTCAACACACAGCCATTAATGTCCAACTGCTGGCAACAATAGTGAGTAAATTGGGCCCAAAGTGTCAATATTTAATATATTTTGTTTTTTGTGTGGCCACTGTTATTTTCCAGCACTGTCTTAACCCTCTTGGGCATGGAGTTCACCAGAGCTTCACAGGTTGCCACTGGAGTCCTCTTCCACTCCTCCATGATGACATCACAGAGTTGGTGGATGTTAGAGACCTTGCGCTCCTCCACCTTTCGTTTGAGGATGCCCCATATATGCTTAATAGGGTTTATGTCTGGAGACATGCTTAGCCAGTCTATCATCTTTACCCTCAGCTTCTTTAGCAAGGCAGTGGTCGTCTTGGAGGTGTGTTTGGGGTCGTTATCATGTTGGAATACTGCCCTGCGGCCCAGGCTCCAAAGGGAGGGGATCATGCTCTGCTTCAGTATGTCACGGTACATGTTGGCATTCATGGTTCCCTCAATGAACTGTAGCTCCCCAGTGCCGGCAGCACTCATGCAGCCCCAGACCATGACACTCCCACCACCATGCTTGACCGTAGGAAAGACACACTTGTCTTTGTACTCCTCACCTGGTTGCCGCCACACACGCTTGACACCATTTGAACCAAATAAGTTTATCTTGGTCTCATCAGACTACAGGACATGGTTCCAGTAATCCATGTCCTTAGTCTGCTTGTCTTCAGCAAACTGTATGCGGGCTTTCTTGTGCATCATCTTTAGAAGAGGCTTCCTTCTGGGATGACAGCCATGCAGACCAATTTGATGCAGTGTGCGGCTTATGGTCTGAGCACTGACAGGCTGACCCCCCACCCCTTCAACCTCTGCAGCAATTCTGGCAGCACTCATACATCTATTTTCCAAAGACAACCTCTGGATTTGACGCTGAGCGTGTGCACTCAACTTCTTTGGTCGACCATGGGGAGGCCTGTTCTGAGTGGAACATGTTCTGTTAAACCTCTTTATGGTATTGGCTACCATGCTGCAGCTCAGTTTTAGGGTCTTGGCAATCTTCTTATAGCCTAGGCCATCTTTATGTAGAGTAACAATTCTTTTTTTCAGATCCTCAGAGAGTTCTTTGCCATGAGGTGACATGTTGAACTTCCAGTGACCAGTATGAGAGAGTGAGAGTGATAACACCAAATTTAAACACCTGCTCCCCATTCAAACCTGAGACCTTGTAACACTAACGAGTAACATGACACCAGGAAGGGAAAATGAATAAAATAAAGGAGTTATTTTGAGGGGACAGCAAATTTACACTGTTATACAAGCTGTACACTCACAACTTTACATTGTACATGAACTCCTGGGATATTGATCTGGTCAGTTAAGTAGCAGAGGGGGTTGTTATTCAGTTTCAGCTACTTTGGTGTTAATGCAATTATCAGGTGCACTAGATGGGCAACAATGAAACAACCTGCAAAACAGGAACGGTTTTACAGGTGGAGGCCACTGACATTTTTTTCCCTATTCATCTTTTCTGACTGTTTTTCACTAGTTTTGCATTTGGCTAGGGTCAGTGTCACTAATGGTAGCATGAGGTGATACCTGGACCCTATAGAGGTTTCACAGACAGTCCAACTCCTCCAGGATGGAACATCAATATGTACCATTGCCAGAAGGTTTGCTGTGTCTCCCAGCTCAGTCTAAAGAGCATGGAGGAGATTCCAGGAGACAGGCAGTTACCCTAGGAGAGCTGGACAGGGCCGTAGAAGGTCCTTAATCCATTAGCAGGACCGGTATATTCTCCTTTGTGCAAGGAGGAACAGGATGAGCACTGCCAGAGCCCTACAAAATTACCTCCAGCAGGCCACTGGTGTGAGTGTCTCTGACCGAACAATCAGAAACAGACTTCATGAGAGTGGCCTGAGAGCCCGATATCCTCCGGCACCATGAAGCTTGATTGGCATTTGCCATTGAACACCAGAATTGGCAGGTCCGCCACTGGCACCCTGTGCTTTTAAGAGATGAGAGCAGGTTCACCCTGAGCACAAGTGACAAACATGAAGCCGTGGAGAACGTTATGCTTCCTGTAGCATCGTTTAGCATGACCAGTGGGGGTGGTGGGTCAATGATGGTCCGGGGAGGCATATACATGGAGCGACGCACAGACCTCTACAGGCTAGACAATTGCACCTTGACTGCCATTAGGTATCGGGATGAAATCCTTGGACCCTACGCTGGTGCAGTGGGTCCTGGGTTCCTACTGGTGCACAACAATGCCCTGCCTCGTGTGGCAAGAATATGCAGCCAGTTTCTGAAGGATAAAGGAATTGATACCAATAAATAGTCCCCACATTTGCCTGAGTTAAATCCAATAGAACACCTCTGGAACATTATCTGTTGGTCCATCTGGCGCCGCTGAGGTTGCACCTCAGTCTGTTCAGAAGCTCAGTGATGCACTGGTCCAGATCTGGTAAGAAATACCCCCGGACACCATCTGTCGTCTCATTAGGAGCACACCCTGACATTCTTAAGCATGCATACAAGTACATGGGGGACATTAAAAACTACTGAGTACCATTCTGAGTTGCTGCAATGAAATTTCAGCAAAATAGATTTTCAGGGTATCTTTACATTCAGCTCTCTGTAGTTTGTTCATTTTCATTTCCATCAAACGATGTGGCATACTTTTGTTCCGAACACATTAGCCAGTCCATATCAGCATAGATATCTTGCATGATATTTTTCCCATTGAGATCTGATGTGTTTTCAAAGTGTTCCTTTAATTTTTTTGAGCAGTGTGTGTATATATATACACAGTGTATGTATATGTGTGTAGTTTTATTAACATGAGGTGTAGCGTGAGGTACTGAGGAGAGTGGCCTCCTCTGAGAATGCCTGTGTACTCAGCAGCAGTAATTCACCGCTGCTTAACCACTTCAGCCCCGGAAGATCTTACCCCCTTCCTGACCAGAGCACTTTTTACAATTTGGCACTGCGTTGCTTTAACTGACAATTGCGCGGCCATGCATTGCTGTACCCAAACGAAATGTGCATCCTTTTTTTCCCACAAATAGAGCTTTCTTTTGAAAATAAAACAATATTTTTTACTTTTTGCTATAATAAATATCCTCATTTAAAAAAAAAAAAAATTCTTCACCAGGTTAGGCCGATATATATTTTTCTACATATTTTTGGTAAAAAAAAAATCACAATAAGCTTATATTGATTGGTTTGCGCAAAAGTTAGAGTGTCTACAAACTATGGGTAAGAATTATGACAGTTTTATGCCATTTTTATTTATTTTTTTTTACTAGTAATGGCAGTGATCTGCGATTTTTAGCGGTATTGCGACATTGCGAAGGACAGACACTTTTGACACACTTTTGGGACCATTGACAATTATACAGCGATCAGTGCTACAAAAATGCACTGATTACTTATTGTCACTGGCAGGAAAGGGGTTAACACTAGGGGGTGATCAAGGGGTTAAATGTGTGTTCTAAATTTATGGGGATAGGACTGAGTAGGAGAGGAGACATATCGCTGTTCCTACTTACTAGGAACAAATGGCATGTCTCCTCTACTCTGACAGCAAAGGGATTTGTGTGTTTACACACACAAATCTCCGTGCTGGCGCTCATGCACGCGATCGCATGTGGGGTCCCCCACCGTGCAGCGGGCGCGCGCCCTCTGGTGGCCAAAAAGGGGAAGGAAGTACCCATATGGGATTTTGCCTCCAGGAGAGCCATTCTGCCGCAGTATATCTGCATGAGCCAGTCGGGAACCAGTTAATAAACAAACACATCTGTGATTTTCTGGTACTGTAATTTCACTATGTTTCGTGAGATTACAGTAACAGGAGGCGTTCTCCACACTTCAAAGCATTTGTAGATCGCTTCACGCCTGAAAAGGAGAAGCGATCTACACTGCTTCATAAACAGGCACTCAGAGGAGAGCGATCTCCTCTGAGAATGTCAGAGAACTCAGCAGTTATTTTCCGCTACTTGATAAACGGACACCTCAATCTTTAAGCATAAATAAGCTGCCACCACAACAGTTAAAAAAGCATCAAGTGAACTACCAATCATACAAACTAAATATTAGAAAATACACACACTTTAACCTTGTCTGAGCTCTCTGCAGTGCACTGCAGCAACATTTTTACAGACCAACTAACATGGTTTTACAAGAGCAGTAGATTTCTGAAGCCTGTTCAATGTAGCTTTCCCTGTCTCTGAATTTTGCTACACCAATCATATTCAAACTTCAAAGGAGGTTTAAATCTAATCTGAGATGAGAAGATACTTCTTTGTTTGAACTTTCATTTTACATCCAGATTTCTGTATATGAGTGTCAGCAAACACTGATAGTCTGTATTTCAGTATATCAAGCAGGTGCTTTTCCAGGATTATTAATTGTCATTAAAAAGGAGTGGGGTGACATGTGTCTACCCCTAACTTAATAGACTTATTAGATAAATTTGCTTTAGTTTCTGAACTTCTTGTCAATCATACTGAATCGAATGCGCTAAATGTTTCTCTAGTACAAACAAAACTTCTCCAAGCTCAATCTTCACTACCATTTAACTGGGTATCACATCAACTCCCATATTTGGTAATACAAATCACTAACTCATTAACAGACCTTTTCGCAATTAACTACTTACCATTACTAAAATTAATCACTGGTTTATTGAAAGATGAAAGGAAAACAAAGTAGATATGGCGCTTTTCTTCTTATTATTATTATCCTAATGCCAGATAATTTTGGGGGGAATTACAAAGGGATGCTATTAGACCCACTTCCACTGCCAGTTAGTGGGAAAAACAGTAAGAAGAAAGGAAGATGGGTGCAGTTGAATATGAAAAAAATCCCAATTGAACGTGAAATAAAATATTTGGTAGAACAGTGACATTCCCCTAAAACTTGATACGTGCAAAAAAGTATATGTTACTTTTATGAAACTGGTATATTAAATAAAATATGTGTATGTGATGCTGAGAATAAAAATTGTATGTATGTGATGCCGGAAATAAAAAATTATAAAGATGTGATTAAATACAATATAAAACAGTTGATAGGTGAAATAATTATGTGAAGTTGGTTGAATCCCCCTCCATAAGGGATTTACCAGAAATGCCTGTTCCGTCACAGTAGTGTAAAAAATATAAAATATACAAATAAACATGCTGTGAAAATAAATCACTTGATGGTCTAGTATTCTATTAATTAAACTGATAATCCAAAGCTCATTCAAAATAGGTAAGGTGCTCCTGTGCCAATAGATAGCCTGTTCTATCTTCTGCCACTCTTTTGCTAGCGGTGGCCTGGACTTCTCCATCATCTTCTTCCTTCTTCTCTTCTTCCGATGTTGAGACGACGCTCTCTCTGCCTATAATGCTGTGTGAGTGCTCCGCAATGACTTATATAGGCGGTGACCCCGCCCCCTTATGATGTCACAGTCCTGGGGCATGCTGGGACTGTGACGTCATAAGGTGGCATGGTCAACATCACCTGATGACCATGCCCCCTTATGATGTCACAGTCCCAGCATGCCCCGGGACTGTGACATCATAAGGTGGCCTTGTCACTGCCTATATAAGTCATTGCGGAGGGCTCACACAGCATTACAGCGGGAGAGAGCTTCGTGTCAACATCAGAAGAAGAGAAGAGGGAAGAAGACGACGCAGACCACCACTAGCAAAAGAGCGGCAGAAGATATCGGAGGAGCCGGCAGAAGAACCGGACACTGGGAGAAGAGGTCGAACACCGGGAAAAGAGGCCGGAGAGCAGGAGAAGAACCGGACACTGGGAGAAGAGGCCAGAGAGAGCGGCGAAGTCAGAAGAAGACCCCTGAAGTCGGGAGAAGACCCCTGGAGCTGTCTAATAAATTACTTAAAAAACCTGTCTAGTGTGTTTTTTTATTGACACTTTTTCCCTAGATGAATGGGTAGGGGTATGACGTACCCCATACTCATTCACATAGGGTGGGGGGCCAGAATCTGGGGGATTCCAATAGGCCCCCCGCCCGCAGACTCTCACAACCAATAGCCAGGGTTGTCGGGAAGAGGCCCTTTTACTCATCCACATGGGGGCAAGGTGCTTTTGGGTGGGGGGAGCCGCAGGGAGCCCCCCTCCCCCAAAGCCCCCGCCCCCCCATGTTGAGGGCATGCAGTCTGGTATGGTTCACGAGGGGGGCACTCGCTCATCCCCACCCCCTTTCCTGCCTGGTGGTGCTCGGATAAGGGTCTGGTATGGATTCTGGGGGGACCCCCCACGCCGTTTTTTTTAAGGTTTCCCTTAAAATCCATACCAGACCTAAGGACCTGGTATGCCCCGCTACAGGGCACGCAAGGTGTCAATCTCACCGATAAAAGCAGCAAGATTTACTTCCTTTTCTAGTCCCGTCGTACCCGGGTCACATTCAAAATGAACAAACTTGTTTGTATGTGGGCAAGTCCCTTCATTCGGAAAGTCCGTCGTAACTCCGTCGGGAAGACCGGCGGACGTAGTCTGCCGGAAAGTCCGGTCGTGTGTAGGCAAGTCCGTCCGTAGACCGGTCGTGTGTAGGCAAGTCCGTTCGCAAAAAAGGTCAGTCGGAAGTCTGTCAATTGTACGT
Source organism: Lithobates clamitans (assembly GCA_037952925.1). Classification (NCBI taxonomy): domain Eukaryota; kingdom Metazoa; phylum Chordata; class Amphibia; order Anura; family Ranidae; genus Lithobates; species Lithobates clamitans. The sequence continues at coordinate 2,420,757 of JBBGZY010000012.1, read as the reverse complement.
CAGAAAGTCCGTCAGACCAGTCCGGTTGGAAAGTCCGCCCATGTGTAAGCTGCATTACACAGCGTAGAAATATGTAATTTATTTGGAACACCAATAAACCCTGTATCCCTAAATCTACACTTTACCTTGCTAAACTAAAGGGTGGATTAGGGTTACCAAATTTTTCATCCTATTATTACGCAGCACAACTATCCCAATTACCTAAATATCATTCCACTCTAGAAACTCCTTTATGGGTTGCTGTCTATTCTGTTGATATTGACCCTATCTCTGTGGCTAATATGTTATGGCTTCAGTCTAAGGATAGAGCACACATATCAAATCCTATTACTAAGCATTTTTTAGCTATTTGGAACAAATTTAAGTGTTCCCACAATCTTCAGTCCTCACATAACCCCCTCCTTTCCTTCATCAAGAACCCAGCTTTCTACCCATCTTGGAAATTCCCAATGTCATTTACAGCTTGAAAATGTAAAATTACTGCGCTTCCCAATACCCCAAGCTGCAGTTCTAATTGTAGGTAACAAAAACACATAAACTAAAATAATTAACAAAACCGCGCTAGCAAATAAATTTAAAATTGTGAATAATCCACAATTAGGAGAAATTGATATAATCTCACAAAATGTGACAAAATTAAAAAAACACAATAAATATTGCAACCCAGATATTAGTGCTTGAAAACCATTTGTGACTTAAAATAAACAATAAATAAATCAGTGAATAATGGTGACTCCAATTTAAAAGTCCTTAAGGTAAATGGATAGTCATAGGAACCTCCTATGACAACGTCCAATAGGACGAAACGTACTTCGGAAGGCAGAAGCGCTGACGTCATCGTTTCTATCCCACTGTGAACAGATGAATGCAGGCCGGCCGGCTGTTCTATGATATATGCTTTTAATCTTTTCTTTCCATGTAAGTGCAATTATATTTCATTGTAATAAATTGTCTATACGGATTTACACTATGGAGATTGTGTCTCTCATTTCCCTGGGTTCTTCCTGTTGATCTTTGGTTCCCTCGGATGGAGAGTTCCAGGTTTTTTTCCCCTTGTGATGAGACTGATGGTGGTGTCCCTGCAGAGTGGATTTCTAATACAAGCTGCTTTAAAGCTTACCTCTGGTAAGCGTACTTCGTTATAGGAGGTGGATTCTCTCACTGGGCGTGTGCTGATCAAGTTTCCAACACTATTTGTGGATTCATTTTAAGGACTTTTATATTTGAGTCACTGATATTCATTGATTCACTTTTCAATCACTGTCTGTGGATCCATTTACCTTAAGGACTTTTACATTGGAGTCACCAATATTCACCGATTTATTTTTTGTTTATTTTAAGTCACGAATGGTTTTCAAGCACTAATATCTGGGTTGCAATATTTATTGTGTTTTTTTAATTTTGTCACATTTTGTGAGATTATATCAATTTCTCCTAATTGTGGATTATTCACAATTTTAAATTTATTTGCTAGTGCGGTTCTGTTAATTATTTCATTTACAGCTTGGTCCTCCACAAACCTAATTAGACTGCATAATTTAGTCTCTGTCAACACATTTTACACATTTCCCGAATTATGTGAAAACTTTGGACTTCCCAGAACTGAACTTTTTTGATACCTACAAATTAAAAATTTTTATACACCCTTCATTAGGACAGGTTCTCCACTTAATCAGATGTCAAAGTTTGAATGTATTTGTAAGAGCGATCCACATATTAGAGGCCTTATTTCACTCCTATATCAACACATTAATGTACCTTCCAATTAAATACTGCCCTCATATACTGTCAAGTGGTCACAAGATATGGGTCATACTTTTGACATTAATGACTGGTCTAATATCTGGTTGGCTACTAAATCCTCCTCCCCGAATTGCTTTGCGTTAAAAAACAATTTTAAAGTTTTGGCACGTTGGTATCTAGTACCGGCCAGGATAGCAAAATTTGCTCCATCCTATTCGGACTCCTGTTTTCAGGGATGTTCAACACCTGGTACTCATTTCCATATCTGGTGGCTATGTCCGATAGCCCAAGAATTTTGGAAGAAAATATTTGATACGGCCTCCAAAGCTCTGGGTACCTCTATCCTTCCTGATCCGGCGACGGCTCTTTTGAATCTCAAACCAACTGATCTAAAGCAAACTCAATTAAAATTATTCATCCACCTTGCCACTGCAGCTAAACAAACCATAGCCAAAGCATGGAAATCTCAAACATTGGTAGTGGCTGAAGCTAAGCATAGGATGAACAGAGCCCTTACATTTGCCAAAAGGACGGGTGATAGAAAATAATACTATAACTACATTTCGTAAGATTTGGCAACCATGGGTCAAACAATATTTACCGCCTGAATTTGACCAGTCATTGTTGTTACCTTGCTAAGTATACTCTTTCTTCCTCCCCTCTCTGCCATTAGACATTTGCATTACCTGGACGTGGGCTGCGCCACCACTCCGAGAGACTTTCTCTCTTTCTTCATTCCTTAATTCCCTTTACTCTTGAACATCTTTCCCCTGCTATTCTTCTTTGTTTTTCTTTTTTGATATATTAACCTATTAACACTGGGCTAGAGGTGAATGATTGCATTTGTTATATGTAAATTAGAGCCTGTATTGTTCTTGCTTCTGGTTCTATTAGTACCATTTCTTTTTCATCTTTCCCCTTCTCTTTTTATCTTTTTCTTTTCATTTTATTATCCTCATACATGAGATCATATACCATCTTTATAATTACAGTCATACAATGTTTAATTTCCTTACATCTCCGCCTCTTATGTATAAATTGTATTTACTATATATAAAAGTAAACACGAGTTGTTGTTTACTTACTTTATTTCCTCCAAAATTTGCCAAACTTTCCCTCTATTTTAGTAGTGGACAATTTATCATCTTATGACCATGCCCCCATTCATTCACAGTTTGATCTCGTTGGGGTGGATGGGTGGTCTGGAGGCATGATTCATTTGATCTGCAGATCATTGAGGGAATTTTTATTTTTATTTTTATGGATCTTATATTCTCTTTTGGATAGATCGAGTTTAATCTAGATCCTTTTGTTCTTTATCTTCCTATATATGTATTAAAGTTCTTTCTTTTATGATTTAATGGAGATTGTAACATCAAATGTATGACATTGTCTTTAATATTTGTATCTTATGTACAAGCTGATACACTGTTCTATTTCATTATTATTGTAAATCTCAATAAACATATTGAACAAGTTAAAAAGGAGTGGGGTGGACTAGATTACATATGACATAACATAAATAACATGACAATAAGCAAAAAGTCACTTATGTTATTACTCTTGTTTTCCCAGCGTCTAGTGAAAACTATGTGTATCTCATCCTGGAGGCTACTGAGCTCATTACCTGCTAAGTCTCTATTCTCTCTGTTCTTTCAGAGACTGTCAGGTTGTACTATATATAGTCATTTTTATAATCGAAGATGTAGCTAGGTTATGATACGCAGATCGGAAATGTGGGGGTAGTAAAGTATGAATGGGGATCAAAAAGGGGTGGTTGGGGATGTATCAGGAAAGGTGGACAAGGGTTATTTAAGTGTCCTTTAGTGTTAAATTGAGGAAAGGGGAGGGGGGGTACAGAGTTCTACCTACCTCCCTCTCCTATCGCAACTCTTAAGGTTATTTCAAGAACTAAATTGCGTTGTATTCGTCTCTTGTAACGAAGTGTAACCAGCAGGACCAAATTTTCCCAAATTTGGATTGGTATCTCTCATTTGGTGTATAAGTTCCGCCATTTACGCAGTTTTCTGTATATGTTTAAGCCAATCAACAACAGGTGGTGGTTCTGGGGAACGCCATTTAGCTGGGATGCACATATTTGCTGCATTTACCATATTCATGGCAAGTGAGCGAATGTAGGCTTTTTTTCTGAATCGAAGAGTGGTGCAGCAAAACAGCAAAAACTGCTCTGGGGAAAATTCAAGAGTATAAGTGGCAATTTGGTTCGTAAGTCGTGAACCTCTTTCAGAAAGGTTGTAGTTTAGGACATGTCCACCAGATGTGCAGAAGCGATCCTAACTCCCCCTCCCATCTCTAACATTGTGAGAACAGTGATGGAAAGATTTAATGTAACCTAAGAGGGGTCCTGTACCATCTTGAGAATATTTTGAATGCATTCTCGTGCATATACGTTTACCGTACCCTTGTGGATACATGTATAGACATTTTCCCATTCTTGATCTGAGAGATCAATGGAGAGTTCTTGTTCCCATTTGCAACTGGCCAATTTAGATTTGGGGTCATGGTCGGCAAATAGTAAAGCATACATGTAGGAAATTAGGTGATTTTGGGGTTCCGTTTTCAGGCATAGCGATTCAAAGGGGTGGTCTGTCGTGAGCAGTCAGGTCGGGGGTTAGGTTTTTCAAGGAAGTGTCAAAATTGTATGTATGTCCAAAATGGTAATGTGTTATTTGTCATCCAGGTGACCAGCTTAGATTGTGTGAGAAGGTGACCTCTCTCATAGAATTGCTCTGCTTGAATGGTAGAGTGTGGATATGAGTCTGAGAGAAAACATGTGGAGACTCCTGGTGGGAAGTCTGGGTTGTGGTGAAGTGGGTCGTAGGGCCTAAAATTGACAATATTTTGTGTTTACAGGAAGTTTCATGGAAGAAAGTTAGTGTTGGTTGAATGTCTTGGGGCAATCCAAGGGGTTTGGAATAGCGGGGAAGGGCACTGGATTTCGAAAAATTGATTTGTAGGTTAATTAAAGATGTGAAAGTATTGAAGTCTTTGAGTAAGTTCGGAATTGTTGTCAGTGGTTCAGTGAGAAAAAGAATGACATCGTCTGCAAATGCGGCTAACTTGTAAGTGTGGAATAATCCCTTGTGGTGGTTGGATGTAAGCCAATGATGAATATTGATTGCCTTGAGTGTGTAATCCCTTGCTTCTCTGCCCGGTATGAAACCAACTTGGTCAAGAGAGATAAGCTGGGGAAGCAAGGGGAGTAGCCGATTGGCTAACATTTTGGCAAACCATTTTAGGTCCACGTTTAATAACGAGATCGGTCTATAGTTGGTGACCAGGGAAGAATCCTTCCCTGGTTTTGGGATTACTGTAATGTGAACCGTCAATAAGTCACGAGGGGGCTCAGACGGAGATGCAAAAGAGTTAAAAGCTGAGAGAAAGAAGGGGGTAAGGAGCTCTGAGTAGGTCTTGTAATATCCCATTGTTAGTCCATCTGGTCCCACACTCTTGCCTGGTTTCATTTGTTTAAGTGCTAGCTGGGCTTCTTTTTCTGAGAACGGGCCGTCCATATCTCGTGCTATGGTGCTTGAAATTGGGGAAGGGCTAAATTGTTTCAGGAAATCTGTAATTAACTGTTTCCCTGATGTGTTTGCCGTAGATAAGTCCGTTAGGGATAGGTTATATAGTTGTAAATAGTAATCGACAAATTGCTTAGCAATGTCAGGGGTTGAATTCAGTTTACGGCCTGATGAGTCTGTCAGGGAATGTACTGTCCAGGCAGCTCTCTTAGGTTGTAGGGCCCTTGCTAGCAGTTTTCCAGCTTTGTTACTATATTTGTAGAAGATGTAAACTATATCTACGTCTTATTTTTTTGCCCAATACTTCTAAAAGTTTGGTTCTGGTTTATAGAAGGGTTTGGAAAGTGTCCAAAGCCTCATACACATGATCAGATTTTCCGCAGACAAAACCTCAGACTTTTGTCCGAAGGTGAGTCAAGGATTTTGTCTTGCATACAAACGGCAAGGAATTGTCAGCCAACAAACACGAATGTAGTGACGTACTACGTGGTTTTTCAGCTCTTTAGCGCCACCCTTTGGGCTACTTCTGCTAATTTCGTGTTTAGTAGAAGTTTGGTGAGTGTTGATTTGCGCTTTTCATTTTGCGCTTTTCATTTAGCACTTTTTAGTTTGCGCTTTTCATTTCCTGCTTTTCAGTTCATTTCTGAACGGCCGTTCGTCAACCAGACATGTTGCAGAATCGGAGGAGATAACGTGTTATTTATTATTGGCCTTGGAGTCATTGCTTTGACCCAAGTCCAGTCCAGGAACAGGAGGAGGATTTCTTGGACCAAAAATTGGTTGCTTTATTAATCGTGAACAATTAAGTCATATGCTTTGCTACAGGAGCTCCAGGAGAATAATCCGGATGATTTTCAGAATTATCTCTGGATGACGGACCCCTGCTTTCACCAACTCTTGGCATTGCTGACCCCCTATATTAGAAAGCAGAATACATGCATGAGGCTTTTATTTTATTTTTTGGTTGAATAATAAGGATTTGATTTGTTATATTTTCTATATTTTTGGATGCATAGAATACACTTCTTGGTTAAGTTCTATTGGCAGATAGCATGTCTAATTTTATTTGTTTTCTTTTTTTAATGCACAATATAAAATTGTGGAGAATAATACTTGGCTATGTGTTTTTCCTATGTGTTTTACTTCAAATGACAGTTGGCAGTAGGGTGTTCGCCTGTCCACCGAATAACGAACAATTTGGGGTGTTCGAAAGCCGCGGAACACCCATTAAAAGTCTATGGGAGGAATCAAAAGTGCTAATTTTAAAGGCTTATATGCTTGGTATTGTCATAAAAAGTATTTGGGGACATGGGTCCTGCCCCAGGGGACATGTATCAATGCAAAAAAAAGTTTTTTTCCGGGAGCAGTGATTTTAATAATGCTTAAAGTGAAACAATAAAAGTGAAATATTCCTTTAAATTTCATACCTGGGGGTGTCTATAGTATGCCTGTAAAGTGGCACATTTTTTCCATGTTTAGAACAGTCCCTGCACAAAATGACATTTCTAAAGGCAAAAAGTCATTTAAACGTACTCACGGCTATAATTAATTGTCTATGGGAGAAATCACAAGTGCTCATTTTAAAGCATTATATGTATGGTATTGTCATAAAAAGTGTTTGGGGACCTGGGTCCTGCCCCAGGGGACATGTATCAATGCAAAAAAAGTTTTAAAAACTGACATTTTTTTGGGAGCAGTGATTCTAATTATGCTTGAAGTGAAACAATAAAAGTTAAATATTCTTTAAAATTTCGTACCTGGGGGGTTCCTATAGTATGCCTGTAAAGTGGCGCATTTTTCCCGTGTTTAGAACAATCCCTGCACAAAATGACATTTCTAAAGGAAAAAAGTCATTTAAAAATACTTGCGGCTATAATGAGTTGTCGGGTCAGGCAATACAGATAAAAGTCATTGAAAAAAAATGGCATGGGATCCCCCTTGTCCATTACCAGGCCCTTTGCATCTGGTATGAATATTAAGGGGAACCCCGAACCAACATTTAAAATAAAATTGCATGGGGGTCCCCCCATATTTCATACCAGGCCCTTCAGGTCTGGTATGGACATTAAGGGGAACCCTGCACCAAATTTGAAAAAAAATGGCGTGGGGTTCCCCCCAAAAATCCATTCCAGACCCATATCTGAGCACACAACCTGTCAGGCCACAGGAAAAGAGGGAGGACGAGAGAGTGCCTGAACTGTACCAGGCCACATGGGGAGGGTGCTTTGGGGTAGCCCCCCAAGCACCTTGTCCCCATGTTGATGGGGACAAGGGCCTCATCCCCACAATCCTTGCCCGATGGTTGTGGGGGTCTGCAGTCAGGGGACTTATTGGAATCTGGAAGCCCCCTTTAACAAGGGGACCCCCGGATCCTGGCCCCCCTGTTTGAAATGGTAACGGGTATATTGTACCCCTATCATTACACAAAAAAGTGTCAAAATGTTAAAAAAACCACAAGACACATCTTGGGACAAATCCTTTATTAAAAGATAAAAAAATAAAAATGTCCCACGGACTGGAAAAAATAAATAAAAAAGATCCACCTCCATGGAAAGGAACCCGCCTTATGACACTTCAGCGCAATGACAGTTCTTTTATAACTGAGAGCGGGGCCACACGGGGACGTACCTGGGTGACCCCGCCCCCTCTGACGCATGGGGACTTCCCAATGGCTTTCACGTGGCTTCAGAGGGGGCGGGGCCACCCGTTTATGTACCTGGTTGGCCCTGCCCCCCTTTGATGCCACGGGGAAGCCATTGGGAAGTCCCCATGCATCAGAGGGGGCGGGGTCACCTTGCTTCCAAGCATGCATGTTTGGGGACACTGACTTTTGTACACACGCTCGGAAAAACCGACAACAGACATTTGTCCGTGGAAGATTTTAAAGCCTGCCATCTAACATTTGTTCATGGAAAATCCGCCAACATTTGTCTGATGGAGCGTACAAATGGACGGATTTTCGGCCAACAGCCTGTCGTCACACATTTCTCTTCTGAAAATCCGATCGTGTGTACGCGGCTTTAGGCTTGCATCCTTTTATGTGCGCACTCCAGCTTCTGAATTTGGGTGGTCAGTTCTGTGAGACGTCTCTGTCATTCCTGTTTTCGTTTGGCAACGGCTGCAATTAGTATGCCCCTTATTACACATTTGTGGGCTTCCCATGTAATTACCTGGGAGGTATCTGTGGGTTTGTTTTCTGTGAAGTATTGTTTACTGTGGAGCCTAACCTCAGCTGCGACAGAGAGATCTGTGAGTAGAAAGGCATCTAACCTTCAAGACGGAGGGTGATTATGTACCCCTGGCAATGATATAGACATGGAGATGGGATGGTGGTCTGATAGGAACATGGGGTCAATGGATTTTAGAGGTGTCTTCGAGAGGGTTCAGTGTGACAATAAAATAGCTCCCTAGAATCAGGGTGTCTTCTTGGAATGAGGTAAGTGCTTTGGTTATATCTCGAAAGAAGGTAACCCGGGGCATATATGTTCGCTAGGGTGATCAGTTTGTCGTGACAGGTCCCTTTCAGAAAGCGGAATCCATCTCTTTGGATGTTTGGTTGGTTGTATGGTATACAGTAGAATAGTATTGATTCATTAGTCTCAGAATAGCACCATTGCGAAAGTGCATTTCCTGCAAAAATATTATATCTGCTTTATTCTGGTGCATTGTAAGAAGGAGCTGGGAGCACTTCTCTGGTATATTGAGTCCTCGTGCATTAAGCGAGATGATTTTAACAAGGATTTGGTTATCAATGGGGGGGTAGAGGCTAGGGATGAGCCGAACACCCCGTGTTCGGTTCGCACCAGAACTTGCGAACAGGCAAAAAATTTGTTCGAACACGCGAACACCATTAAAGTCTATGGGACACGAACATGAATAATCAAAAGTGCTAATTTTAAAGGCTTACTGTATATGCACGTTATTGTCATAAAAAGTGTTTGGGGACCTGGGTCCTGCCCCAGGGGACAAGGATCAATGGAAAAAAAAGTTTTAAAAACGGACGCTTTTTCGGGAGCAGTGATTTTATTAATGATTAAAGTCAAACAATAAAAGTGTAATATCCCTTTAAATTTCATACCTGGGGGGTGTCTATAGTGTGCCTGTAAAGGGGCGCATGTTTCCCGTGTTTAGAACAGTATGACAGCAAAATGACATTTCAAAAGAAAAAAGTCCGACAATACACATAAAAGTTCATTGATAAAAACGGCATGGGAATTCCCCACAGGGGAACCCCGAAAGAATAAAAAAAAAAAAAAAATGATGTGGGGGTCCCCCTAAATTCCGGGTCTGGTATAGATATTAAGGGGAACCCCGGTCAAATTTTTTTTTAAAAATGGCGTGGGGTCCCCCCAAAAATCCATACCAGACCCTTATCCGAGCACGCAACCTGGCAGGAAAAGAGGGGGGGACGAGAGAGCACCCCCCCTCCTGAACCGTACCAGGCCACATGCCCTCAACATTGGGAGGGTGCTTTGGGGTAGCCCCCCAAAACACCTTGCCCCCATGTTGATGAGGACAAGGGCCTCATCCCCACAACCCTGGCCGGTGGTTGTGGGGGTCTGCGGGCGGGGGGCTTATCGGAATCTGGAAGCCCTCTTTAACAAGGGGACCCCCAGATCCCGGCCCTCCCCCCTGTGTGAAAAGGTAAGGGGGTATTTGTACCCCTACCATTTCACTAAAAAACTGTCAAAAATGTTAAGCATTATTAAAATCACTGCTCCCAAAAAACGGCTGTTTTTAAAACTTTTTTTTTCATTGATCCATGTCCCCTGGGGCAGGACCCGGGTCCCCAAACACTTTTTATGACAATACCATGCATATAAGCCTTTAAAATTAGCACTTTTGATTTCTCCCATAGACTTTTAAAGGGTGTTCCGCGGCATTCGAATTTGCCGCAAATACCCCAAATTGTTCGCTGTTCGGCGAACTGGCGAACAGCCGATGTTCGAGTCGAACATGAGTTTGACTCGAACTCGAAGCTCATCCCTAGTAGAGGCCATAGTTAGGATGTTTGTAGTATACAGCACTAAGGACTGTAAAATTGAGCCCCCAAATATCGCAATTAGTTAGACTGTAAGAGTGGCAGGAAAGGAGGTAAAGTCTGACTTAGGGATCGGGCCTGGGAAGTTACTGAAGTGGGGGAGGGGGGTGGAGGTTATAGAGGGAGCTAGTTTGAGGATGGGTAGGGGAAATAGGGGATTTTATTAGAGAAGGGGTACTGCAGATGGGGGTGATGCGGCGACAGGTGAGAACTTGCTCACTTGCCCAGGTATGGAATATACCGTAGATACGGTATTTCCGGAAGATTTCAGTGGTATTAGGATGTGGTATGGTCTTAGAGTTTGTAGCAAGAGGGGATACCACTGTGTGGGAGGTGGCCTGTCAAGGGAGAAGGAGTACTCCAATTACCCAGACAAATTGCCATATTGGGCTTGTTTGCAAATGGATGACGAGGTTGTGCTACAGGGTGTAGGCGTTTTAGCAGGTTTGGAATTAAGTAATATGAGAATTGTGGGAGCACTGTGAGAGGGTGGCTTCCAGAGAGGATATTGCATTGGACAGTAATCTGTAGAACCATCTGCGCCAGGTTAAACACCCTATGTCTGTCCTATAACGTTTGTCTGTAAACTAAACATCTTGAACCTATAACCAAGTGAACAGACACATGTGATAACTAATAGTTACGTTTGAACCAGTAAGATAAGAGACAAGAAATAAAATATAAATGATAAACAAGGTAAAAAGGATAAAAGATAAAAGATACCCTGATGAAGCCTATGGCATATACGTTTTGCATTATCAGAATACAGCCAAGCAAAAATTTGGATGATATGTTTCCGGCTTCTAGCAAGCTGGTATGAGGTTACTATATAGTAATAATATTAGGAAAATGGTGGTAAGTTTGGTCATTCAGAGAAGGAATGTTCAACGGATAGATAGCCATGGCAAGGTAGCCTGAGCATATTTTCCCAGTTGGGAGTAGGTCATGAGCACTTATACTGTATATAGTGTTGTTGACAGACCCCTGTAGCGGGTCTCTCTCTTATAGTGCATCCTCTGTATTGAGGTTACAGCTGGAAGGTGTTTTGATTATGCGACTCAATATGGCATGATGTCCTTGGAGTGTCTGGGGGCATGCTGGGTCAGCTTGTCGAAGAGATAGAAGCATTTGATGTATTTCTTATTTGTCATTAACCGCTGGTGAGAATATCTAAGCATCATATATTAAGTAAGATATTTTCACGTTTTCAATGCCTCCTCAGGTTGGTAATTAGGGGTTTCAACTCTTGTATGCATGTCACATTTATCATATAACACGCAGCAGTTCAGATGCATATTGCTTGCATTTGGCCAGCAGTCTCATTGTTCCAAATTCTTTTTAAAGAAATTAACTAGCAAGGCCTAAGTAAATAGTAAGGAAAACATATGATAAAACAAATGTCACTGTAAAAATACAAACTTAGCCTATTTTAAAAGTGGACGGTGTCAGTAGGGCAATGGGTGGTGTCAATAGGGCAGTGGATGGTGTCAGTAGGGCAGAGGTTGGTGTCAGTAGGACAATGGTTGGTGTCAGTCAGTAGTGCAGAAGTTGGTGTCAGTAGGACAGTGGTTGGTGTCAGTCAATAGGGAAGTGGTTGGTGTCAGTAGGGCAGTGGAAGGTGACAGTAGTTTTTATTTTTATTATCTTATTATTTTATTATTTTTTACAACTTTTTTCAATAAAATTTTACAATTTTCTTAAAAACTATTTAATAGGATCCCTGTTGGGGACTCTAAACAGACCCCTGTTATCTTACTTTTGAGACAGAGAAAGGGACTGAAGACAGATTCTGAGTCCCTTTATCTGCAGCCTTAGCTGCAAGTGGCTAGGGATTCGGATTGTACCACCACCACCCCTATCTTGGCGCATTAAGGCTGCTGCCTATGCAGCATTATGTTGGTGCTGGCCCTGTCCCTGTCCACAGTAGTATCCACTCCCCCCCCACACACACACACACAGCAATGACCTCTCCCCCCTTCCCACAGTAGTGTCTTCTGGACCTCTGCCCCCCACATAGCAGTGTCATCTGCCCCCTTCACATTACCCCCTAGTAGTGTCTTCTGCCCCCCCATAGCAGTGTCCTCTGTCCCCCTCACATAACCCCTCTCCCCACAGTAGTGCCCTCTGTCCCTTTCCCCTCACCCCCACAATAGTACCCTCTGCCCTATAGCAATGTCCTCTGCTCCTTTGACATCCCCCCACAGTAGTACTCTCTGCCCCCATCCCCATAGCAATGTCCTCTGCTCCTTTGACCCCCCCCACCCCCAATAGTGCCCTCCGCCCCCCATCCCCATAGCAATGTCCTCTGCTCCTTTGACAACCCCCCACAATAGTGCCCCCTGTCCCCCATCCCCATAGCAATGTGCTCTGTTCTTCAACACCCCCCACACCCACAATGGTGCCCTCTGCCCCATCCCCATAGCAATGTCCTCTGCTCCTTCGACATCCCCCACACAATAGTGCCCTCTGCTCCCCATTCCATAGAAATGTCCTCTGCTCCTTTGACACCCCCCTACAATAGTGCCCTCTGCCCCATCCCCATAGCAATGTCCTCTGCTCCTTTGACACCCCCACAATAGTGCCCTTTGCCCCATCCCCATAGCAATGTCCTCTGCTCTTTTGACATCCTCCTCACAAGAGTGCCCTCTGCCCCCCATTCCCACAGCAATGTGCTTTGCTATATGACATTCTCCCCCCACCCACAATAGGGCCATCTGCCCCATCCCCATAGCAAATTTCTCTGCTCTTTGACATTCTCCTCCCACAATACTGTCCTCTGCTCTTTGACACCCCCACAATAGTGTCCTTTGCCCCCATCCCCATAGCAATGTCTTGTGCTCCTTATACATCCCCTCCTGCACCCACAATAGTGCTCTCTGCTCCTCCAGCAGTGTCCCCTGGCCCCTTTATCTCACCCCCCACACACACACATGCATACAGGATTGAAAAAATGCTTGCTTCTCCTACCTACATAGGTGTCCACAGGAGGCTGCACATTTCTGGACAGGGGGCGGGAGCACAAGATACCGGAGTTAACGTTCCTTAAAACAAAACTGGTGATTGGCTGTTAGGACCACCCCATGTCCTAGCAACCAATCATGTGCCAGTTAACTTCAAAAGTTAACTTGGCCAGCTCTCGCCCTCCGTTGTCGTCCAGAACTGTGTAGCCTTATGCTCTCCTCTGAGGAAGGATGAGCGAGGAGGCTTGGGTAAGGACTGACGCTGAAGTAGTGGTGGTAGGCAAAGCAGAAAAGTGCTCCTGATTGACCTGACACCCATCAGCGGTCAACAGGTTGATCAGGAAAGATGGGTTGCCAACCTCGGTCTAATATAATGTATCTTGTTCACCTGTGTTTTACCATCAGTCAGCTCCTCTGACATTAAAAAGTTTCAGGTTACATGCTAATTAATTTAAACCATGTAATTCCAGCAGGTTAAGATGATGGTACATCCAAAAGCAGGACACTGTATAAAAAAGGGACATATATATGTTCTTTTTTACAGTCTTTCTCTATTGACAGTTACCTTGTTCTCTTGTTCTTATCATACCTCTATTTACTTCGTTGCTACATTCATATTTATTTCCTTCTACAAAAGCCATTTCCACATTGTCATTGATTTGTGAACTTTGCGTGTTTAGACATTCTCCCTGTTGCTTCACAAACAATAAGTGAACAATGAAACATTCACAGCATTGGACCTATAATTATGTTCAGTTTATAAAATCGATTCTCTCATTTTTATCTAGTTCAAAAATTTACAGAAAGCAGTTTGAAATGGTTTATTATAGGTAAAAATGTTGAATATGTATTTTAAAATAAAAAATGATAGTGAGTCATAATTTCTTAGCCAGTAATGAGACCCATAAAGTAGGGAAATTTAAAACATTATTAAAACCTAACAGTTACGTTTATCTCCAATAATATCTCATTCTGCCATCTCCACAGCTTGAGCATTCTGCAAATTTAGACTGCTGCAATACTCTAGCAAAGAATGACACTTATAGAGCCTGATTCATCAAGCAGTGTATATGTGATGTTGTATGCTAAAAGCATCATATCAGGTAATACTATCAAAAGTAGAAAAGTCACTTGATTCATCAAAAAGATTTCATTTATTGAGGTAGAACATTTTTGATTTGCAGTTTTAAAATCAGATTCTCTACATTAACGTTGTCCTCATTTTTGTTTTTTTTGTTTTTGTAAATTTTGGGATGTAAGCACTTTTGTTTTGGGATGTAAGATGTACTCCAGGGAGTCAGCCTCTCAAAGTTTCTTTCTAATGACAGTGCTCACCATGACCAGATTTCCTTTTTTTCCAGCTGGATGCTGTAGAATGAATGAGCCACTAAAGTCAAAACTTTTTTTCCATTTAGGATAGAGTAGAGTGGGCCACTATAACCCCTGGCAGGTTTTATTTGTCATCTGTGTCCCATTGAGAAAATTTCCCTTCACTTTCTGTTGCTTAGCTAAAACGGGAAGTGAAAGGAAATCCTTCCAAAGTGAGGGAATCCTGGGGTGTCACCAGGGTCACCAGTACTAGAATCCCTATCGGATCATTTCCCTTCTATTGTTATTCTAATGTCAACCAAAAATTTGGGATTTTATTTTACTTTCACTTTTGATTATAATTGTAAAAAGGACAAATAAAGAGGGCAAATCTCCCTAACAGAGGCACACTCAGCAATAAAAACCCAACATGGGTACTGATCTCTCTCCACTCTGTCCAAAATTTAAAAACAAAAAAAGTTTTGCCTTTACTGACAATTAAAGTAGGCTGAGCCTGTGTTCACTATCTCATGGTTCAGGAGCCTAAAATTGGATAGAGGTTATCTCCTGTTACAATTTCTCTTTATTTCTTATCCTGAAGACACAACAGGAAGTGAGATAATTTTTTCCAAAGGAAGAAGAAATTAAACAGTTGTCACCAAAGGAGGTTATTGGAAGATTTTCCTTAACCTCCTCTTCGGATGACAGCTATAAGATTTTATATTACCCATCATTTCCCTAATGACAAAGGTCATTAGGACAAATATAGTGAATGTGAATGAAAGCACCAACTTCATTAAACAAATTCTTACAGAAATTCTAACATTTCCACTCACTACATCTAAAACTAAAAAAGTTTGGTGTTAGATGTACTTTAACCTGCCCAAGATTGTCAGCAGTGTTTAAAATCACTGTAGGCACCATGAATTTCTCTTTGTACTCCTTGCCTTTGCAACACAAAACAGTTTTGAAGCCTTCAGTTCCAAAATTTATCCATTTATCTTGGTCTCATCACTCCAGATTACAGAGTCCCAATAGTCTTCTTCTTTTTTCAGCATGGGCCCTGGCAAATTTTTTGTGCATAGGCTTTAGGAGAGGCTTCCTTCGTGGGAGACACCCATGCATGCCTTTCCTCTGCAGTGTACTCCGTATTGTGTCACAGGAAACACTCAGGCCAGTTTGTCTTTCTACTTTAGCTAACTGCAATAAACATGCATGGCAATTTTCTTCAACCCTTCTCATCAGAAGACGCTCCTGTCGAGGTGTTAACTTGGTTGGCCTGAACGTCTCTGTGAGATGGTTGCAGCTCCATCTTTGTTAAATTATTGTATCACTTTTGCTGCAGTATTCTGACTGATGAGTAAAGTTTTGCTGATCTTCTTGTAGCCTTTACCTTTCTTGTGTAAAGAAATGATTTCCTTTCTCAGGCCTTGTGACATTTCTCTTCCATGTGGTGCTATTGCTGACAGCATGAAATGGGAAAGGGTTTTCCCATTTGTTAAGTAACGCCCTTTTATAATCTACTGTCTGCTGAACATCTGTTTAATGAATAATTAGACTCACCTGTAGTTGAATTCTTGTTAATTAGGATTTTGTTAATATGGGTGTTATCTAAAATTTAGCTTTGCTCCTAAGACTTTCATTGGGGTGTATTAATTTTTGCAACATGGTCTTGAAATAATTTGTTAATTAATAATTTGGGAGTATTTTGTAGTATACCGTCCCATAGAAAATGTAGATTCTGAAAGGAAAGTAAAGGTTTTCTGACATATCTGTTGGGGTGTACTCTTTTTGCGCCGCAATGTATGTATATACAGTGCCTTGAAAAAGTATTCATACCCCTTGAAATTTTCCACATTTTGTCATGTTACAACCAAAAACGTAAATGTATTTCATTGGGATTTTTTGTGATAGACCAACACAAAGTGGCACATAATTGTGAAGTGGAAGGAAAATGATAAATGGTTTTCAATTTTTTTACAAATAAATATCTGCAAAGTGTGGCGTGTATCTGTATTCAGCCCCCCTGAGCCAATACTTTGTAGAACCACCTTTCGCTGCAATTACAGCTGCAAGTCTTTCTGGTTACTGTATGTCTCTATCAGCTTTGCACATCTAAAGAGAGACATTTTTTGCCCATTCTTCTTTGCAAAATAGCTCAAGCTCTGTCAGATTGGATGGAGAGCATTTGTGAACAGCAATTTTCAAGTCTTGCCGCAGTTTCTAAATTGGATTTAGGTCTGGACTGACTGGGCCATTCCAACACATGAATATGCTTTGATCTAACCATTCTATTGTAGCTCTGGTTGTATGTTTAGGGTTGTTGTCCTGCTGGAAGGTGAACCTCCACCCCAGTCTTAAGTCTTTTGCAGACTCTAACAAGTTTTCTTCTAAGATTGCCCTATATTAGGCTCTGTCCATCTTTCCATCAACTCTGACCAGTTTCCCTATCCCTGCTGAAGAAAAGCATCCCCAAAACATGATGCTGCCACCATCATGTTTCATGATGGGGATGGTGTGTTCAGGGTGGTGTGCAGTGTTAATTCTCTGCCACACATAGCATTTTGATTTTAGGCTAAAAAGTTCAATTTTGGTCTCATTTGACCAGAGCACCTTCTTCCAAATGTTTGCTGTGTCCCCCACATGGCTTCTTGCAAACTGCAAACAGGACTTCTTATGGCTTTCTTTCAATAATGGCTTTCTTCTCGCCACTCTTCCATAAAGGACAGATTTGTGAAGTACATGACTAATAGTTGTCCTGTAGACAGAATCTCCCACCTGAGCTGTGGATCTCTGCAGCTCCTTCTCTGCAGTTACCAGGGGCCTTTTGGCTGCTTCTCTGATGAATGCTCTCCTTGCCCGGCCTGTCAGTTTAGGTGGACGGCCATGTCTTGGTAGGTTTGCAGTTGTGCCATACTCTTTCTATTTACGGATAATGGATTGAACAATGCTCCGTGAGATGTTCAAAGCTTGGAATATTTTTTTATAACCTAACCCTGCTTTAAACTTCTCCACAACTTTATTCCTGACCTGTTTGGATTCTCTAACAAACATCTAAAGGGCTTCACAGAACAGCTGTATTCATACTGAGATAAAATTACACACAAGTGAACTCTGTTTACTAATTAGGTGACTTCTGAAGACAATTGGTCTCTCTAAATTCTAGTTAGCGGTTTCACAGTAAACGGGGCTGAATACAAATGCATGCCACACTTTTCAGATATTTATTTGTAAAAATTTTTTAAAACCATTTATCATTTTCCTTCCATTTCACAGTTATGTGCCACTAAAATAAATTTCCATTTTTGGTTGTAACATGAAAAATGTGGAAAATTTCAAGGGGTAATTAATATTTTTTACTGTGTATATATATATATATATATATATATATATATATATATATATATATATATATAACCACTTCAATACCAGGCACTTTTGTCCCTTCCCGCCCAAGCCAATTTTTAGCTTTCAGCGCTATCGCACTTTGAATGACAATTGCACACTACACCCAAACAAATTCTTTATCATTTTGTTCCCACAAATAGAGCTTTCTTTTGGTGGTAGTTTATCACTGCTGGCATTTTTATTTTTTGTGCAACAAATAAAAAAAGACTGAAAATTTTGAAAAAAAAAGTTTCTTTGTTTCTGTTATAAAATTTTGTAAATAAATACGTTTTCTCCTTCACTAATGGGCACTGATGAGGCTGCACTAATGGGCACTGATAAGGTGGCACTGATGGACACTAATGAGGTGGCACCAATGAATTGGCACTAATGAGGTGGCACTGATGGGCACTGATGATGGGCACTGATAGGTGGCACTGATAGGTGGCACTGATGGACACTGATAGGTGTCACTGGTATGCAGCACTGATGGGCATTGATAGGCGGCACTGATGGGCACTGACAGGCAGCACTGATGGGCACTGATAGGTGGCACTGATGGGTACTTATTGGTGGCACTGATGGGTGGCACGGGTGGGCACTGATTGGCACTGATAGGTGGGCACTGATGGGCATGGCTGGGCACTGATAGGTGGCACTGATGGACACTGATGGGTGGTACTGATGGACACTGATAGATGGCACTGCTGGGCATCACTGATGCCCAGACATCTGGCAGGCACTGACTGACTGGTACTGACTGGCAATATGTGTGGGCACTGATTGGCATTGTTTGGACACTTACTGGCATCCATGGCAGTCTAGGGTGGCATCTCTGGTGATCCATCTGTTGTGGTGGTCCTTGTGGTGACCCTGGTGGTCCAGTGTGGGCATCTGTGGGGGGGGGGCTGTGCTGATAAACAATTAGCACAGACCCCCCTGTCAGGAGAGCTGCCAATCGACTCTCCTCTACTCGCGTCTGTCAGACGTGAGTGAGGAAAAGCCGATCAACGGCTCTTCCTGCTTACATTGTGATCAGCCGTGATTGGACATGTTTGATCACGTGGTAAAGAGCCTCCATCAGAGGCTCTTTACCGAGATCAGTGTAACGGTGTGTCAGACTGACACGCCACACCACCGATCGCCACGATGAGCGCCCCCACAGGTGCGTGGCGGCTGTTATCCTGCTGGACATCATATGACACCCAGTCAGCATAACTAAACCACCGCCCGGCCGTCATTCTGCTATAAGCCGGGCGGGAAGTTGATCAGGATCTCTCCTGTGGCCTCTTTCTTTGTTCTTTTTCTCTACTCTCCATATCCTTGTGGGTAACCCAGTCAGCATTGTCATCCTAGGCTACATTTCTGAATTGGTCTACAAACACCTTCCACTCTCCTCATCTCCATTACATAGAGAGGAGGTACTTCTGTAGTTCAGACCATAGTTGATAAGGTTGATAACATTGTTTGATATTTCAGCTCAGTACACAGAAAGCTTAAAAGATGTTGAATTTTTGGCACGATGAACAGGTGTATTTCTGTATGTGTTAAAATTGTTTTTAGCCTGTAAAAAAAAGCAGCTGATACAAATGGCAGGACTGGTAGCTGCAATATATTACATTTTTGTTCTTGGGGTCAATATTCTTTAATGGTTTTTTGAAATCTATTGAAATACTGTAAGCGTGCACAGTTTTTGAGGCAAGTTTTTGTAATGATCAGATTCTGCTTGTTAGGATATAACTAGTGAATATTTTTCTCTGCTTGTGAGTTTGTATTTGCATGCATGCAGGTTTTCTAGTTTCTCTTCCTTGCCAGAAAACCTTTCCCTGTGTTTGCTATAACCTTGCTGAAAACCTATTTCCCTGTACTTTTGTGTTATACCCAGCATAAAAATGATAAAAGCAGTAACAGTTTCCTTCACTTTTGCTCAAAGTTTCTGGATATTTGAAGAGCAAACTTTGGCAAAGAGCGATGTAGGCTGCCTCTCATTTAAAAAATGTCATATTGCAGTAATGTTACAAAATGGTTCCATAAAAAGCTTACATTTTATTTTTTGTTGTGTTCATTATATCGGTGAGGGTTCTCCTTTATTCAGGTCATGGTATAACTAGAAGTAGTTATTAACTGGACTAACTAGTAGTTAGTCACATTCAAAATAGATCTTAGTGATTGTAACATTCAACTAGACTTGTAATATGACTAAATACTACTGTGTTTAGCTGGCTAAAGCATTAGACTTCTTAAAAAGAAACTTATTTATTATACTATAGATTAAAATAACAATCTGTTTTTATTAAGAACACGTGTGAATTCACTATGAGTAGAGGCTGTTAACTTAGCCAGGTGACTGTGTTTACTTTGTAAAATGTATGTTCGTATAGCTTTGTAAATAAGGAGACAGGGAAATTCACAAATAGTAAAGAGCTCAACTGCCCTGGGTTCATTTTAAGTAGGGTTTGGTGGACTTCAGACCATTGAAAACATTGGGAGCTGAATCTGCCAAATACAAAATCCCACTTCTCTGGACTAATATGCAAGGGGGTGTACAAAAAAAAGAGGGGAGGGGTTGGAAAAGCCCTGGAAATGAGAACCAATGCAAACAAAAATTTTCAAACAAAAATTCCATTCTGCCAGGAGGAGTAATTTTTTAAAGGTTGTGGTTGTGTTCCATTTTTAAGAAGCCAGCAATGAGATGTAATTTGCTTTATACAGTAATACATGACATTTTGCTCCCACCAAAGTGATAAATGTTCAGGCTTTTGAACGAGTGCCGAAACAGCTAAAGTTCCGTCCGAACATGTGTTTGAACTGAACCTTGAGCTCATCCCTTTTCATAGAGTATCTAAGACATGCTTTAGAATTCCAATGCACCATATGGACACATCATCCACAGTGCAGCTGAGCTTCCTCCTGCAGCTGTTGCACAGACAGTGAAGCAGCAGGGGAATTTTAAAAGAGAAGTATGGGATTTGTTAACAAAAAAAATTATACTCACCTAGGTGGAAGCAGCATTGGTTTGATGGCGCATCTGTCCCCCCCGCTCAGTTCTCCCCATCTGCTCTGAGCAGGGAGTGGTGATTGTCAGTAAGCGGCTCTCTGCTCTCCTCTCCTGCACTCACTGGAGCACTGGGCTCTGGAGGGGGTGGGAGGGGCTGGATCAGGCCATTTGAGGCTTGCTGAGAGGCTGAGCCAGTTGCCAATCCAGGCTTCTTGGTTGATTCTGACCATATGGTTGCGATCTTTTCAGAGCATGGACCGGCTCTGTAAAGACAGCCCACAGCAAGTTTTCTTTTATCAATAATTTTTATTCAGTTTTGTCAATATACAAAAGATAAACATTATTTGCCATATATTGATATACATTACAGATGTTGAGACAGATGACCATAGATAACAAAATCTTATGCCCCGTACACACAATCGGAAATTCCGCCAGCAAAAGTCCGATGTGAGCTTTTGGTCGGAAATTCTGACCGTGTGTATGCTCCATCGGACTTTTGCTAGCAGAATTCCCACCAGCAAAAAATTGAGAACAGGTTCTCAATTTTTCGGTCGGAAAAAGTTCTGATTGGAAATTCCGATCGTCTGTACCAATTCCGATGTGCAAAATTCCTACGCATGCTTGGAAACAATTCAACGCATGCTCTGAGCATGCTCTGAGCATTGAAGCATTTTCTCGGCTCGTCATAGTGTTGTATGTCACCGCGTTCTTGACGGTTGAAAGTTCAGAGAACTTTTGTTTGACCGTGTGTATGCAAGCCAAGCTTGAGCGGAATTCCGTTGGAAAAACCATCCAAATTTTTTCCGATGGAAAATCCGCTCGTGTGTACGGGGCATTACTACTTTAACATTAGTATTGATGTCAAGTGATGCTTGTATTGCACTCCCACTCCCCCAGCCACCCCATTGGGCACTTACTGTGTTCTGGAGGGGGGACAGCACCTGCAGGCCCATTTCTCTATTATTCAATCACAGGTGGGAGATATGATAAATTGATCTCTCCTGTTTTATAATAGATTCAACAGGTCTAGTAAGCCAGTCCACCACTTCCTCTGCATGCTGCGGCTGGATAGCATGGGCAAACTCACTAAACAGAGGTAAAGATGCCCTGCCTGAGGATTGACCACCACATCCACCATTGCCTGTGGACACATTTGTTGCTGGCCCCCTTACAGTGCCATGAGAACATCTGCCTCTCTTTGTTCTCCTCCCAGACATTATTGGGAGGGAGGGGGCGGTGCTTATAAGCAAATGTAAAGAAGAAGTCGAAATCTGTACGTGGATGCGCTTTAATCAATGTGTTGTGTATACAAATACCATACAGAATGGCCCAGTTAGCTATAGGTGCAACAAAGTGTTTGCTGTGCTTGGTTGTTTTAGAAAATCATAGTGGGAGTAGATAGGGCATTTAATAACATTAAATTATAAAATGACTTGTGATATTATTATTACTAGTGATTTTTATATATTTTTTTATGATTGTTGCTTGAGTGACACCATGCAGTCCTATATGGTGATTTAGCATTTTTGGATTATACAGTATCTCACAAAAGTGAGTACACCCCTCACATTTTTGTAAATATTTTATTATATCTTTTCATGTGACAACACTGAAGAAATGACACTTTGCTACAATGCAAAGTAGTGAATGTACAGCTTGTATAACAGTGTAAATTTTCTGTCCCCTCAAAACACAAAGCCATTAATGTCTAAACCTCTGGCAACCAAAGTGAGTACACCCCTAAGTGAAAATGTCCAATTAGCCATTTTCCCTCCCCGATGTAATGTGACTCTTTAGTATTACAAAGTCTCAGGTGTCTATGGAGAGCAGGTGTTATCGCTCTCACTCTCTCATACTGGTCACTGGAGGTTCAACATGGCACCTCATAGCAAAGAACTCTCTGAAGATGTGAAAAAAAGAATTGTTGCTCTGCATAAAGATGGCCTAGGCTATAAGAACATTGCCAAGACCTTGAAACTGAGCTGCAGCATGGTGGCGAAGACCATACAGTGTTTTAACAGGACAGGTTCCACTCAGAACAGGCCTCGACATTGTCGACCAAAGAAGTTGAGTGCATATGCTCAGCGTTATATACAGAGGTTGTTTTTGGGAAATAGACATATTAGTGCTGCCAGCATTGCTGCAGATGTTGAAGGGGTGGGGGGTCAGCCTGGCAGTGCTCAGACCATATGCTGCACACTGCATCTAATTGGTCTGCATGGCTGTCATCCCAGAAGGAAGGCTTTTCTAAAGATGATGCACAAGAAATCCCGCAAACAGTTTGCTGAAGACAAGCAGGCTAAGGACATGGATTACTGGAACCATATCCTGTGGTCTGATGAGACCAAGATAAACTTATTTGGTTCAGATGGTGTCAAGCGTGTGTGGTTGCAACCAGTTGAGGAATACAAAGACAAGTGTGTCTTGCCTACAGTGAAGCATGGGGATGGGAGTGTCATGGTCTGGAGCTGCATGAGTTCTGCTGACACTGGGGAGCTACAGTTCATTGAGGGAACCATGAATGCTAACATGTACTGTGACATACTGAAGCAGAGCATGATCCCCTTCCTTCAGAGACTGGGCCGCAGGTCAGTATTCCAACATGATAATGACTCCAAACACACCTCCAAGAGGACCGCTGCCTTGCTAAAGAAGGTGACGGTAAAGGTGATGGACTGGCCAAGCATGTCTCCAGACCTAAACCTTATTGAGCATCTGTGGGGCATCCTCAAATGGAAGGTGGAGGAGCACAAGTACTTTAACATCCACCAGCTCCATGATGTTGTCATGGAGGAGTGGAAGAGGACTCCAGTGGCAACCTGTGAAGCTCTGGTGGACACCATGCCCAAGAGGGTTAAGGCAGTGCTGGACCATAATGGTGGCCCCACAAAATATTGACACTTTGGGCCCAATTTGGACATTATAACTTAAGGGTGCACTCACTTTTGTTACCAGCGGTTTAGACATTAATGCCTGTGTGTTGAGTTATTTTGAGGGGACAGCAAATTTACACTGTTTTACAAGCTGTACACTCACCACTTTATGTTGTAGCAAAGTGTAATTTCTTCAGTGTTGTCACATGAAAAGATATAATAATATATTTACAAAAATATGAGGGGTGTACTCACTTTTGTGAGATACTGTAAAATTATTTGTGTAAAAATTATGTTTCTTATATAATTTTGGGATTTTTAAACAATTGAGACTAGCAATCCAAATAACAATTTCCAAATGCATATATAATGTTTTTTTCTTGGGATTTTATCTTTCTGAGAACACCTGAGCTAAGTTACATAGTTATTCAGGTTGAAAAAAGACACCTCCACTAGTCCATCTAGTTCAACCAACTAGAAATCTCCATATACACATTTCTATACCCACAACTATTTCTGAGGAAGGTAAAAAAAAATACACACAGGGCAGTGAGCTACAATGGCATAATATATCATAGAATGGGTCTAGAGTAGTAAACAATAAAAGTGACGATCCCTGATGACACAGAGTACATATTTTAAGAGACTGCCAGAATGAGGCTTGGAGAGCAGAGGAGGAAGGAGTGAATGCAGGTGACAAGGGGACTTGATGACTAAATAAGATTTTTCACTATTTGGAGCGTTTCTTTTCATGTCCTATGGGATGATGCTGAGTTGACAACTATCATATAACCATCTGCCTCTGAGGAGAACCATTGGAACTGCTCTTGGATGATCCAAGCTGGGATGTTCGTTTATAAGCTCTAATGACATTTCTTTAATTACAGGGTCATATACAGTCAGTAAGCTTGCATTTCTTTCCATAAGAGGTGGTAGTGTCATGTCATATACTTTTTCCTAGGTGATGGATGCTCATTACATATACAGTATCTCACAAAAGTGAGTACACCCCTCACATTTTTTGTAAATATTTTATTATATCTTTTCATGTGACAACACTGAAGAAATGACACTTTGCTACAATGAAAATTAGTGAGTGTACAGCTTGTGTAACAGTGTAAATTTGCTCTCCCCTCAAAATAACTCAACACACAGCCATAAATGTCTAAACTGCTGGCAACAAAAGTGAGTACACCCCTAAGTGAAAATGTTCAACTTGGGCCCAAAGCGTCAATATTTTGTGTGGCCACCATTATTTTCCAGCCCTGCCTTAACCCTCTTGGGCATGGAGTTCACCAGAGCTTCACAGGTTGCCACTGGAGTCCTCTTTCACTCCTCCATATCGACATCACGGAGCTGGTGGATGTTAGAGACCTTGCGCTCCTCCATGTTCCGTTTGAGGATGCCCCACAGATGCTCAATAGGGTTTAGGTCTGGAGACATGCTTGGCCAGTCCACCACCTTTACCCTCAGCTTCTTTAGTGAGGCACTGGTCATCTTGGAGGTGTGTTTGGGGTCGTTATCATGTTGGTATACTGCCCTGTGGCCCAGGCTCCGAAGGGAAGGGACCAGGCTCTGCTCAGTATGTCACAGTACATGTTGGCATTCATGGTTCCCTCAATGAACTGTAGCTCCCCAGTGTCAGCAGAACTCATGCAGCCCCAGACCATGGCACTCCCACCGCCATGCTTGACTGTAGGAAGGACACACTTGTCTTTGTACTACTCACCTGGTTGCCACCACACACGCTTGACACCATCTGAACCAAATAAGTTTATCTTGGTCTCATCAGACCACAGGACATGGTTCCAGTAATCTATGTCCTTAGTCTTCTTGTCTTCAGCAAACTGTTTGCAGTCTTTCTTGTGCATCATTTTTAGAAGAGGCTTCCTTCTGGGATGCCAGCCATGTAGACCAATTTGATGCAGTGTACAGCATATGGTCTGAGCACTAACAAGCTTACCCCCCCACCCCTTCAACCTCTGCAGCAATGCTGGCAGCACTCATATGTCTATTTCCCAAAGACAACCTCTGGATATGAAGCTGAGCACGTGCACTCAACTTCTTTGGTCGACTATGGCGAGGCCTGTTCTTAGTGGAACCTGTCCTGTTAAACCGCTGTATGGTCTTGTCACCGTGCTGCAGCTCAGTTTCAAGGTCTTAGCAATCTTCTTATAGCCTAGGCCATCTTTATGTAGAGCAACAATTCTTTTTTTCACATCTTCAGAGAGTTCTTTGCCATGAGGTGCCATGTTGAACTTCCAGTGACCAGTAAAGAGAGTGAGGGCGATAACACCAAATTTAACACACCTGCTCCCCATTCACACCTGAGACCTTGTAACACTAATGAGTCACATGACGCTGGAGAAGGAAAATGGCTAATTGGGCCCAATTTGGACGCTTTCACTTAGGGGTGTACTCACTTTTGTTGCCAACGTTTTAGACATTAATGGCTGTGTTGAGGTATTTTGAGGGGAGAGCAAATTTACACTGTTATACAAGCTGTACACTCACTATTTTACATTGTAGCAAAGTGTCATTTCTTCAGTGTTTTCACATGAAAAGATATATTAATATATTTACAAAAATGTGAGGGGTGTACTCACTTTAGTGTACTGTATATGTGTATATGAACACTTAAGAAGAGAACTACTCCTTTTTTGCAAGTGGACTCTTTTGCATTTACATTTAACTCCTTAGTTACTGGAGGAATTTATGTTTTTTGTATTTATATTGTATATTATTGTGTTTACAATTTAGTAGTGCGACTCTTTATGCTAAAATTACATATATTTATTATAATGGGCCATAAGATCTAAAGAAGGATGTGGAAACAGAAGTGAAAGTTAAGGTGAAGTTAGGAGACTGGAACACTCCTGTTGTATCCTTCAGTACTTTTACATACCATGTTTACATAACATGTGTTTTTATTTCCTCATTCGTTACTAACATACAAAAGCTTGTGTTGCATCCCCTAGCAACAACCTTATTCACCTATATTCTTTGGCATGATTGTATTAGAGAATTTCTGTACTTGTTTTCTTGTGTTATTGTGCAGCCACTGAAGGACGTTACATTTAGCTTGTCAGAGCCTAGGGATAGGAAAATAATAACCTTACATAAAATGTCGAATATCTTCACTCCTGCTGAAATTCACATGCACACAGAGCACTTTTATCTTTGACAAACACCCACATTGAAGGCCTGTCACTTGATGCATCAATAGTGCCTGTAACACCACCACTGTTTGCTAAAGGATCAGGTAGACATGTGCAATTCGTTTTGTAACGCATCTAAATTCGGCCGAATTTTGCATCTTTCGGACATTCTGATGCATCCGAATGTCTGAATAAAAAAATAAAGAATTTCAACTAATACAAAATAAATTATAGTGAATATAACGAATTAATTTGACATGATTTGGTAATTTGTTAAAGATCTAATGAAACAAAGGTTCAACTCAAAGTAAATCTTAGAGTCCAATCAGCTGATTAATTTTGTGCTGGAGGTTGGATTACTGGCAAAGTGCATTCCTGAGTGAGAAGGGTGTTGTATTGTATTTGAGCAAAGGAGAAGAGATATTGTTATTGTGTGTGTTAATAGATTCAATAAACAAACGACTTTCCAAACTATGAATCATTATCACGAATCAATATGCATACATAACTATCAAATTTCAACCAAAATGAAAGAAATTATAGCGGATTTAACAAATTAATTTGACATGATTCAGTAGTTTGTTAAAGATCTATTGAAACTAAAGGTCAACTCAAAGATAATCTTACAGTCCAATCAGCTGATTAATTTTGTGCTGGAGGTTGGATTACTGGCAAAGTGCATTCCTGAGAACTGAGTGAGAAGGGTGTGTATTGTATTTGAGCAGAGGAGAGATATTGTCATTGTGTGTGTTAATAGATTCAATAAACAAACGACTTTCCAAACTACAAATCATTATCACAAATATATATACATACATAAATATTGAATTTCAACTAATACGAAAGAAATTATAGCGGATATAACAAATGAATTCGACATGATTCGAGATTCAGTATAACGAATATTGACACTCTACAGAAATAGTGATTTATCTGAAAAGTAATTAATGTAACATAACGAATATAACAGAACAAAATTATGTATTTTACGAATGACAACGAACCCGAAACTACACAAAATTTTCCGTTGTGCACAAGTCTAGGATCAGGCACTAAGTAAAAAAACCAGATCATTGTCTAAGGTAAATTAGTTATATATAGCAATCAATGTGTGCTTTCTTCTAAGATATAAGGATCATGAAAGTTACAGAACAGATTTTGAAATGTTGACATCATACAGTGCTTTTCTAGAAGCAGAAGTTTAGAAGATCATCATGTGTTTGGAGAGGAGATAAAGAGTAATACCTTCACAGGAACTGCTTTAATATCACAGACAGTACATCCAATTGTATTCTGGTATGTGAGCAGTTTTTAAGACTTGATCATACATAAGGATAGCTATTTGTGACTGAAATATTGTTGGGTAACAGAACATATCTTCTTGATCATGCATGTAAAGTTGCAGTAGTGTTATGACCATATATTCATGATGATGGCATGCAGGGACAATACAATCACCCAGTTGCTTAATAATTAAGTCAAAAAAATTACAAAGTAATTTGATAATTAAGCCTCATACACAAACGGGTTATCATCAGAAGTCTACATACACGTAAAAAAGGACCTCTATATACAGTTTGATTTTCAGCATTAAAGGCTGTTAGAAGCCAAGCATTATAAAATACTTAATTTTCGATTACTGTTAGAATTTATTATAACCAAAAGGCCTATCTTATTTTAAGCCAGATCTAGTGAAGTGAACTAAAAAAAAATGCCACCTGCTTTCTGGAATTACATGGTTGCTCTTGTTCTTGCACCATTAAATTTGAAGCAGTAACATTGAAGAAAACCTTTACTTGCCGATACTTTATATAGTAATGAACGCTTTTAAGGAAACCTACAGTATGTTTTATTAGAAACGATTATGTGTTTATCAGAAACAAAATGATATAATGCAAACATAAATACAGATCTGCAATTTTGGGATCTGTATGTATGTGTGTATTACATAGTTACGTAGTTGGTAAGTTTGAGTAAAGGCGCCAGTATATCCAGTTCAACCTGATCGTATGTGTGTGTGCACACATGTGTTTATTTCACTACCATTTTCCATATCCCTGTACATCATTGTGTTCATTAAAGCGGTTGTATACCCCTTTTTGAAATTTTTACCTACAGGTAAGCCTATAATAAGGCTTATCTGTAGGTAAAATGATTATCTCCTAAATCTGTACGGTTTAGGAGATATTCACTTTGCATGCAGCCGTTGACATCAGCTTCAGCGTCGGAAAGAATACTCCCGTGCACATGCGATACGGGGACCTCGTTCTAAGGTGAGTATTTCATATAGAACTAGTATGCGGTGCATACTAGCTCATTATGCCTTTGCCTTACAGGGTTTTTTTGTGTGTGTTTTTTTTTCCATGGGCAGGTACACAACTGCTTTAACCGCTTCCTGACCAACCTCCGCAGTTATACTGCGGCAGGCTGGCTCCCCTGCGTGAGCCGTCGTAGCTTTACGTCGGCTCGTGGGGTCTGGATAGCTGGCGCGTGCGCACGCCTGCTGCACGGCGGGGGTGCTGTGCTCGTGACCGACGGTCGAGTGATCATGAGCAGAAGAGACAGAATAGGAACGAGTGTGTGTAAACACACACTTCCCTGTTCTGTTCTGACAGGAGTGACAGATCGTGTGTTCCTATTAGCTAGGAACCACGATTGATCACTTCCACCAGTCAGTCCCCCCTTCAGTTAGAATCACCTCCCAGGGAACACAGTTAACCCATCGAGCGCCCCCTAGTGTTAATCCCTTCAATGCCAGTGACATTTTTACAGTAATCAATGCAATTTTATAGCGTTGATAGCTGTATTAATGCCAATGGTCCTAAAAATGTGTCAAAATTGTCCGATGTGTCCACCATAATGTCGCAGTCATGATAAAAATCACCGCCATTACTAGTAAAAAGAAAATTATAATAAAAATGCTATAAATCTATCCCCTATTTTATAGACGCTATAACTTTTGCGCAAACCAATCAATATACGCTTATTGCGATTTTTTTACCAAAAATATGTAGAAGAATACATATCGGCCTAAACTGAGGAAAAAAATAGTTTTTTTTATATATTTTTGAGGGATATTTATTATAGCAAAAAGTAAAAAATAATGCGTTTTTTTTCAAAATTGTCACTCTTTTTTTGTTTATAAAAAATAAAAACCGCAGAGTTGATCAAATACCACAAAAAGAAAGCTCTATTTGTGGGAAAAAAGGATATCAATCTTATTTGGGTACAACGTCGCACGACTGCGCAATTGTCAGTTAAAGCAACGCAGTGCCGAATCACAAAAAGTGCTCTGGTCAGGAAGGGGGTAAATTCTTCCGGGACTGAAGTGGTTAAGAAACTCATCTAAAAGTTATTTGAATTTGTCTACATTCCCTTCTGACACCACCAAGGAAGGGAGTTTCAAATACTTACCATTCTAACAGTAAAGAACCCCTTACGCAGTTTAAGATTGAACCACTTCTTATCCAACTTCATTGTCTGGTCACGTGTCTTCTTTAGAGACCTATGATTAAGTTGTTTCCTCCCAATGCTAGAATCACCTTGTTTGTTTTAACTGCTAGAAGAAGTATGTAAAGTCCAAAATACTTTGCAGCACTTTTAAATAATCTTCCTAAATAGAGCTACATTTCAGTGGAACTGAGATGCTAAACATTCATTTGTAGATATTCCCATATGGTTCTTCCCAGACTAAAGTATTACCTTTAAAGTGACTCTAAAGGCAACTTTTTTATTAAAAAGAAAATAACAATCCTCCTTATCTGCTCTGTGCAATCATTTTGCACAGAGAAGCCCCAATCCCCTTTTTTTGGGTCACCTGCTGGTGCTCCTGGTCCCTCCCGTTGAGTGCTCCCATAGCAAGGGATGAACTTGTGCGTGCTTGTTCCCATGCAAGCTCTGTGTGTGCACTTGTGCATGCTGACCTTTGCTCTCTTCTCACTGGCTGTGATTGACAGAAGCAGAAGTCAATGGCTCTCACTGCTCCCTCTCTTTTCAATGAGGAGAGAGCGAACCGTAACAGTCACTGGTCTTGTGAACATTGCTGGATCAAGTTTAGGCTCAGGTAAGTTATTAGGGGGATGGGTGGAGCTGCGTGTAAAAGGTTTTTTTACCATAATGCATTAAGGTAAAAACCGTCAGCCTTTAGAACCATTTTAAGGTTGATTTGGCAAATCCCTTGACTCTGTGTCCAGCAGAATCAATATTCAGACCGCTATTTATTTTTGATAGACTAGTAAAAGATTACTTTAGAATGGAATAACACATGTATATGAGCTGCTAATACTGCACACCCCAGAACGTTATACAAAATGGAAAATTTCCTCATGGGTTTTTTAGCAGCCAAGAAAAATATTCAAAATTGTTGATTAAAATTCTTTTTTTTATCAAAAAGTAATTAACAATTTCATGAAAGTTGTAAAAAAATAGCTCTGGCATTTACATGAAAATAGCACACCAATCAATCATAATGAAACTACACATTGTATGAAACCTGTTATTAGCATTTTACTGCAATGTGGTCTTCCACATGATACCCCTATGCGTTTCGACCCTTATAATTATGGTCTTCTTCAAGGGGAATTTTTTATTCTATGCAGGGGAAGAAAGATATTTTTTATGTTTCAGTCAACATTTTGCATTTAAACATTAGATCTAACCTCACACAATAGTTTATATTTACCAATTATGATGATGGAGAAGAGAAAGACATGTCCTGTAGCCAGAGATTTCTTTAAAATCTAGTTTTGGTGATCCTGGAACCATTCATGTGTCGTCTCTGCTCTCCTTGGGACAGATCTCACCTCCAAAGAACTTACAAGAGACCACTTTTTTGGACTTCCAAGGGGACAAGGAGAAGAGCAAGCAAGCACCTGTGATATATTATGTCAGCCTTAGTATTCTTACAATGAATTCAAAAAGATTTTTTTAAGAAGAGTTTTTTTGGCACTAACTAAATAATTGGATCATTTTTTTTTATTTTTTAACTATAAATTATTTTATTCATTATTAACCCCTGCGGGTTGATGTGTTAATGAGTTATTATATGTTTGTATTACTCTAACAGCAAAGAAACCGTAGAGATCATTATATATATATATATATATATATATATATATATATATATATATATATATATATATATATATATATGAAAATCTGTGGAAATATTGTGAAAAAAGTAACAAATGTGAATGGAATAAAATTAGTGATTGTGATAAAATCAATGAAAAAGTAAAAATGGAATTGGTGTGAGTTGATTAGAATTAGAAAAGTGATTGTGGTAAAAAAAGGCATTTCACCAGCCATCACCGTCATCTCTGTGGAAACCGCTTGACGGCGTGATGTCACATGCACACGCCACTATATCGCCCATGCGCGCAATGCCATAGGATGGCCAGGGATGATCACGGAACGCCGCTGGCACGATGAAGCTCCCTCTTGTGGTGCTGATGGAGATTGCACCAACTGGGAGCTAGAGGTGGGAGAAAGACATAAAATGTTTCTCCCTTACGTGCCAGGACGTTGAATGGATGCAGACAGGGTACTTGACCAGGACATCATCGAAAACTAAAAGATACAATACTCATGATAAAAGAGTCATAATCACAGAATACATTCAGGAATATATTATTGCTAATGCTCTATAATTTAAATGTGTTTTTTGTAATTCATTTTTATTAGACTTTTTTAATATATAAAGTGTGCTAAAGGTCTGACTGACCTTCCGGCTGTTGTTCTCATTTCTGAGAACAATTGAGTTAATTCTGTCAGATAAGCCAAAAAGAGAAAAAAGGAAAATATTATACCATTTAACTAGTTTTTCCGGATGCAAACCCTTTTAAAAAGGGAGCATACGTAATAGATTAATTTAGACCTGGGAAAGTAGTGGCCTGTAATTTAAAAATCCAGTGTAGCTAGTATTGCAGCAATGCTTGTTTCAGTTGCCTCCTCGATCAGGAATATGTATCCTGTCGAGGGCAACAAACCTAACTTTTGGCATTTGGTAATGATGGTCTAGAGCTGCATGTCTGCCTACTGGTAGACATCTATTTCCAATTTCCATGCTGTATACATGTTTGAAAATTCAACGCCAGAATTGTTGTTTCGTTTTGCCTATATGATAGGCCCCACATTCACAGGACATCATATAGACAACTCTGCATGTTTGGCAATTGGTAAAATGTTTAGGATTAAACATCTTGCCATTGGGAGGTAGGAAGGATTTCTCTCTCCTAATGAGATAGCAATGTGAACAAAGTCCACAAGGGAAAGAGCCATACAGAGGACAATGTTTTTTTTTGAGCGCGGACTTAGCCTTGTACTCGCTTTGGACCAATTTGTCTTTAATCGATGGGGCTTGTCTATGGGTAATCAATGGGTTGGTTGATATAAATTGTTCAACCTTTTGATCATCCGTCAAAATCGTTCAATGTTTTTCAATGATTTCTCTGATTTGTGTGTGTTGATTGCGCATGATGATCCTCATAGAATAAAATTGAGTATTGTTTTTTGGTTTTGATTTGAATAAAAGATGTTGACGTGACTGACCAACCATCTTATTGTAGGCTTTCCACAGACAGGAACGACTGTATCCCTGTGCCAGTAATCTGTCTTGAAGCTTAACCGCTTCATCCCCAAACAACTTATCATTGGAACAGTTTCTTCGTAACCGAAGGTACTGTCCATAGGGGATTGAGTTTTTTAGGGGGGTGGGATGAAAACTTTCAGAGTGCTTTTTTGGTACAAAGTACTGCCCAATCTTCCTTCTGAGCTGCAATTTGAACATCCAAAAAAGTATTTTCTTTATCATATGCTATTGTGAATTTTACATTATAGTTGTTGATATTGATTTTATGAAAGAACTCCTTTAGAATATCTTCCGGTCCCTCAAATATTTTTCTTGGCTGCTAAAAAACCCTGTGAGGGAATTTTCCATTTAATAAAGGATTACTTTTACCCTGTTGCCATGAATACCTGACATTTATGTAGTGACAATTGCTAAAGTGAACATTTTTTGTTCTGAAACGCTTACCAGCTTGCATGCAGAAACAAAATATATTGAAGATATCGGTATAACTAACTTTTTTTGTAGATCTGGTGTGTCATTGTTCAAAGCAAATTTCACATTTATTATTCCTAATCCATGCCCTTCACAATAATAGACTTCTGTATGCATCTTTTTAAGCTTCTCTCTGTATTTTCTTGCCTTTGAAAATGACAGGAGTGAATATGTGCTGCTTTATTTGAGTGAAGCTGAAATATAAATACATCAAAACAAAACAAAACGGCAGAGTTGAACTACTACAACTGAATAAAGAATCATAAGAAAAGTTTGATTTTCTAAAGAATTAAGTAATAATATAGTTGTGATTCTTAAGGGATCACAACCTAAATTCCTAGGACTTTTTTCCCCCACTTATCTCTAATTATACTTTCTTATATAACTGTGATGAAGGAGGTAACATATTTTTTCTCTATTTTTCTTACCTTTCTATTTTCTTTCCCTTCCCTTTGCAGATGATCCAGACAGAAGAATTAATGTTGCACTCAACACAAAAGGTATGATATGCTCTCATTTTTCTCTGCAAATGACATTAACTGTATTTTACCTTTGGGAAGATAAACAAATGAACAGACTGGCTGATTTGTTTAATTTTGTGACTAAAAATGTAACTCTTCTATGTAGCAGTTTGTATTATCAATTGATTGCAAAAATACTATGTATATACATTTCCTAATGGGTGATATGGCTTGAATTTTTAAAAATGACTCAGCTGTCAAAAACTAAACATGGTATAACATAACAAGCAGTGTCATGAGTAATATTACATACAAGACACTCTCACACTTATATATGTTTATAATATGTGGTATTGCATGCATTTTGACATGTGGTTACACAATACACACATATGCATTTTTATATTTATTCCGATGTTCATTTTATTTACTCATAGTAATGTACTTTTTTGATCATACAGTATGCAAAGTTAGAAAGGATCTTTAAAGCTGAATACCGGGCGAATAGCTTAATGTCTAGTCATTTGAAAAAAACATCTCATACACAGACTGGAAGAGTGGAAATGGACCATGAACAACTTTTTTGTGCTTATTAAAACTTTCTCCTGAAAATTTCAAACTAAGCATACAATTAAAAGATGCTTAAGATTTTTGACAGTGACAGTCACATCTGCTCAAAATATTTAATAGATCCAGAGATATAGGCAGCTGAAGTTGAGAGCAAATCTGGACTTTTCCAGTATATATATTGATATGCATTCATCCTTTTTCATTTTCTTGAACTTCCCTATTATTCCTGAGTGGTGGGTGTCTCATTCATCAGTAGGGGAAAAAAAAGGAGTAGGATGGGGGCAAACCTAAGCTGATTTTTCCATTAAGGCCTCATTCACACAGAGCTTAAAAAACACTGTTAGTTTTGTTCATAGAATTTTACAAAACATAATTTTGTTTTTGTTGCCACCTGTCAAGGATATCATTTTCCAATTCTCCAGCCTAAAGCACACTACTTTAGAACTCTAGAACTAGAATTGTGGGTTTTTTAGATAGAAAACTGGAAACCATAAAGTAACTAGCCTAATCATGGTGGTACTTTTTTCTAAATTCCTTCTGCAGCTACGGCTATATATATATATATATATATATATATATATATATATATATATATATATATATATATATATATATATATATATATAATAAATCTTTCATAAGTGAGCAGGGACAGTTGCAGTCACAAATCACTGAGTATAAATTCTCGAAGCCCAGTTGGTTCACATTTCCTTCATACCAGGCATGATGATGTCATATAAAAGGTCAGTTTGACATTGAGCACAAAAGCATGTTGTTACTGTAAATCATGCTGCAATAAAATTAGGAAGGTTAATTAAATATTTCTTGATTTTGTGCAAGATGATTAGAATTATGACTCAAATAGTTAAGAGTTTATAATATTAATATGATAAAATAAATAGGACAAAAGTCCTCTATCTGAAAATGTAATTACAAAAAATCTATGAATAAATGACTAGGATCAATGTAATCATCCAGTGAAGCTCCAGTATAATCAGCAGTGTGGACATATGCATTGTTTAGCTGCACAAGTACAACAAACCAATCCGTTCTTGGAGATAGTTGAGTTGCACTAGTATAGTTAATGTGTTTCATTTTGAACTAATCAATGTTGCCCTATGGAAAGTATTGAGACATTATGGGATTTTAAGGTGCATATACTAGTAGATAGAATTAAAGAGATACATTTAAAAGAAAAACATTTTATTTTATCATTGGTTAAAAAATGTTTGAAAACTGTTTTACAGCAAATACATGTGGTACAGTCCTTATAGATACAGCAAGGTTGATGTGGTTCCCAACATGTTTTGACCTTAACCTGGGCTTCCTTAGAGGATGCTGTCCACTTTGAAGTAAAAGTCTTCTAATAAAAACTAATATATATACTGGTATCAATATATAGCATTTTGGTAGGACAAAGAACAGCAACAAAATCAATAAAGTGTGCAAATAATAAAATATACATGTGCATATTTAACTCGAGTATATCCCTACTCAACCCAGAATCTGAAATAGATATATCAAAATACCATTAATGGAGATTTAGGGATTCTACACACGCCACAGCAAGCCAAGGACTGCAGGTGACCATAGGAGGCATTTAAGGACCAACTAAATGAATAGTAGAAGAAGTCTTGAAACCAAAATATATAACTAAGAAAAAAATGTATAAACAGACTTCTCCAGAAAAGGGAATTTACAAAATATGGTTTGCAAAAGCTTGAAATATCCAGGGGCACAGAGTTTTCAGAGCAGGACAATCAGATGTGGAACTAGACAGTCAGATAGAAAAAAGACTTAATTTGTATATCTGGTAAGATAAACCAGCATCCAAACATTCAAAGCAGATGCTTCATACTGAAACAAATAAGTCCCCAAACAGCAGGGGATAATAATAAAGAAGTACTATAACATTAGCGTGCAGTATAGAAAGAATCTTTCTAAAAAAGAAGGGCTAGTACCTGAAGTCCTGCGGTGTGTGAACGCGTCCCTGTATTTCCAGCAGATTTAATGTCCGGAACAAGAGGTCATAAATACCCCCTATCCGGCCAGCAACCAGCGCGGCTGGATGCAGACGAAAAGACCGCACCACGCATGCGCCACTCACGTTATATCCCCGGTCCTCTGGGTGGCCGTTGGGTCCCAAAGCTTTCCCCACCCAACTTGGTGAGATGGGAAAGAGGGACACATTAGAGCACAAAGTATGCAGGCAAAGGACATTTGGGGGATATGGGGGATATGGGGGAGAAGCCAGTAGAGCTTGGTGCAGTGTTGTTATGTGTACAACACTTTCTGATCACTTTCAAAAGCATTGCTGCTTGGTGTTGCTGACATGCAGTAAAATGAGAGCCTCATTTTGAAAGCAGGTACAGTAAATGTGGGTGTCAGTATGCACAAGTTTCATTTACATGAGATTAGCCAATGACATCAAATTCTGTTAGATGCTTGCTTAATACCTGTAAATCAGTGGATGTGCCCTTAAACATTTTTTTGGGAGGGAAGGTGAAATTCCTATGTACAAAAAGTATTATTAATAGTGGTGAAATTCCTTTTAGGATGTTTGAGAGCATGTAACATTTTGTGCTGTGTGCATGTGTAGACAGTCTGATTCAGAGATAATGACTGATAGAACATGAAGCTTTAAATCATTCTCCAGTCAGTTTTTAACTAGATTTTAATCCTTTTAAACAATACTTGACTTTTTATTCAGTGTTCTATTTTAAATCCTTTTTTACTGGGATGCTTTTTCAGTAGCCATTGCATGAAACTAATAATGATAAATTGAAAAAAGAATGAAAACGGAATGAAAGTGAACATTGCATTTTTAATCTGCTCCCCACTGGCTACAAGCTAAACAAATGGAAACCAGCAGGTTTCATTTGCAGTTTTTAAACATGGAAGAAATTGCAGGAGAATGAAAACTTAATGTGAATACCATTCCCGTGGAAAAACAGGCAAATAAAACAAGGCCGATCTGTGCTGTTTATTCTTTCCTGTTATCATGCTTTTAGAAAAACAAGCAGAATCATATATGAATTGAAAATGGAAGTGGAATCCTTGTACTCCCTACCCTAAATAAGGCTATTACATATTACATTAGATATTACATTTCCCTGTCTTGTGGGTACTGCACTCGTTGCACCTAATTAGCCATTATTGCTGCTTAATGATATATTATTTAAAATAAGTGCAGCGCTATTACAAATATCAAAAAAGTGCATAAAAATATATGTAATGTAAAGTACAATCCTCTATAAAATTCAATAATCAAAAATTTTTTTGAAACAATACAGTGCAATGTGCTCCATACTCCACTCAGTGCCCCTATAAATTCCAATAGTGCAAAAAAAACCAGTCCTTTTGTTGATTTGTGATATCACTATACATAGAAATAACATCGTCACATTTATCCACCTCTGTACATCTACAAATACCCTCATGTCACTGCCATTAATAGCGCCTTAGATCACAATCACTCCTCTGATTGGCCTCCTTAGATTTTCCTCCTTCATATAGCTCATCCGGTTTTACTTAGACATCTCACATCACAAGGTGTACTGATTCCTTATTGTTAACCACTGGCCTCCACTCACATCGCCCACATGTAAAGTACAAAGCTTACAATAGTGCTTTACCATTTTAAAAATAATTTATTTATATAAAGCATTAAATAAGTTCCACTCACATTTTTCTGTTCAATTTTTTTATTGCTAACATATCAAAAAGCATGACAAAGGGTATTCATTGTTTTCAATTAACCAATACATCATTAACAGTGAATAAGGAATTCCAACAAAACATCCTTGGCCTTGGGGGTACAGAGAGGTTTAGAGCAGCAGTGGATTAAGCTCAAGGGAGAAATACTGTGTAGTAATCCTGATGATGGTAAGAGTAATTTGTTGTACTGATTTATCATACTACCAATAGGGAACTTGAGAAAAGGGGTTAGAAGGGAGGGGGGAAGAGGAGGGAACCCACTCACATTTTTCCAAATAAAAAACCAAGCCTTGGTATTTGTATCCACAAGTGCTGGGACAAGGTATCACCTCACAGCCGGATCTGCAGCCCCAGTTATCAACGTTCCCTCATCTTTTACACTGCCTCTGTTTTCCTTCTGTTACTTCCTGGTTCCTTCCACGTCAGCCTCCCAGACCCCTCCTACTAGTTTTGTCACTCCTTGTGACTTCCTCAGGGAGATATCTTAACCTGGTGAACTGGCAAAGGGATCATTTTGATCCGTTATTTGTTGACCATCATATGCATATAGGCAAATAATAAAAAAGAAAAATAGCTGTCCTTGAAATAGTTTTAAGTAAGCAGGAAAAAGGTAGGAGTCTTCTTAGAATTCCTGGAGGCTTCACAGGCACTAATACCTTATTTTGTAAAATACATGATATTGCAAATTATTTAAATGCCATTGGTTTGGATGGCATACCTTTTTTATAGTGGAATTTTCCCAAAGCATCTCCTCAGTGATACTGGTAGGTACCTTTTGGGGTGAGGAATTTAATTTAGTTTTTCACTAAGCACAAAACAAACAAAAAAAATTCTAAAAACAATTTGTGGTTTATTCATAAACATTAACCACTTGCCGACCAGCCGCTGTCATTATACTACGGCAGGTAGGCACGATCCTGTGAACCATCGTAGCTATACGTCGGTCCCTCTAAGTGGGATAGCAGTATAGTCAGTGTTTATCTGGTGCTCCAGATGGAGTAATCCTTAGGGGTATAGTCTGTGGCTGTAATAGCTGGATGGTGATGTATCCATAGAGAGGGGTTTTAAGGTTTAAAAAGGAAGGCAGCCATCCTTCAGAGTGTGTGCAGAACTCTGCAAGACATGTAAGGAACAAACAGGGAGGGGGAGACGCTGACTTGAGTGTAGTATTAAAATGATGACTTTAATAGGATAAGATTAAAAACACTTACAAGATGATAGAATATGCATTCTCATTAAAGTGAAGTGCAGTCCTGGCATTCCACATGGCTCTGTGGGTCCCCCTGCTGTTTCGGATACCTGGAAAGGATTGAGTAGCTAGCTGTAATGGATCACAGTGTTTTTCCAGGAGCAAAGGAACCAAGCAGCTCCACACAGACCAGCATGGACCGTGGAACAGGAAGTGATGTCACCTGCGTCTGATTGGACCTAGGCAGGGCTGGAATCTTGTCAATCAGGGCTGCAGTAATGAAAGATTACGTGCTCAAAGCTGACTGCTCCTTCTATTGGCCTGCTGCCCTCTAGAGGAGGACAGCTATATATACACAATGGAGAGCATGTGGGTGTGGATGTGGAACTGGAATTTCCAGCAGACTAGTCAGTAAACAATAAATTATAGCAAGGGGCAAGCAGGGGGATTGACAAAAAAAAATGTATATATATATAATGGCGGCCACCCATCCCCCCACTTCCCATCCAGATGATTTTTTAGACCTTTGCCCCCCATCCAGCATTTTGAAAAGAAAAAATGCAGGAGAGGAAGAAGGGGGCAGAGGAAGACACCCCAAAAGAAAAAATGCAGATACTATCAAAATCTTCAGCCTCTGCTCACACACCTTGTCGCTACAAGACTCCTCCCTCCTCAGCAAGGGTCTCACCTTTGCAAACACCACCCAACCCATTCACATTATTCAAAGATGTAAACAAATTCATCAGGTTTTACAACATGCAATCTTCAAAAAATCTGCATCTCCCAGAAGATGGGAAAGAACCCCCACAACAGGATACCCCACTGCTAGATCTCAGTGATCTTTCTATCATCAATGACCTGGCAGCATTTACCTACCTCCCCCACAGTTCAACATACCCACTTCAAACCAAAATCAATATTCAACCTAGTACACAAAAAAAGGTCCCTACATACACACCTTTTATCAGGTGGTGTATGCAGACCTCATCAAGATGCGCCAAACCAACCCGAACTCCAAGAAAATATGCAACCTATCCAAGGCTGAACGAACAGCACTAGACACTCTGGCCAACGAGGACATCATCATTAAAGTTGCAGAGAAGGATGGAGGTATTGTAATTCAAAATAGAATGGATTAAATAAAGGAATCCCTGAGACTGTTTTCAGATACCAACACCTACTCTAAGTTAACTCAGGACCCTCTGCCCCGCTTCACTCAGGAAGCTACCACATTAGCCAATAGAGCCCTCCAGGAAGAAATTATTTTCAAACCAGAGTTCTCTTTTCTCATTAAAAGTTTTTACAAAACTCCCTACTTTTATCTATACAGAAAGAAGTGCAGCGCTAGATAAATATATTGTGACAAAATTGATTGTGAATATTGACAAAGAAATATATATATAAATAAATATATGATCAGAAATTAATAAAATGAATAACCTAAATAATATCAAAAGATGTGAAAAAAATATATTTTTATAATTTTCAAAATCCTAGTGTCCATAAATTGTGAACAATATGAAATGATAAAAGCATATACAGAAAGAAGTGCAGCTCTGGATAAATATATTGTGACAAAATTGATTGTGAATATTGACAAAGAAATATATATATAAATAAATATGTGATCAGAAATTAATGAAATGAATATGACAAATGAGAAAACTCAGATATACGCGCCCCTCTTCAGTCTTCACCACTGCGCTCAAATGCCAGGTGGAGGGGTGCTTAACCCCTACACAAGAGAAAGTCCTAATGCAATAACTATAGAGCTGCCACTTTAAAATTATGTAAACTATGCAAAACCTTTCTATTACTTACAAATAATCCTGGGCTATATTAGTAAGACAGAAAAAGTGGCGCTAAATAGCGGTGTAGCTCCTAGCTGAAGTGCAAAGTGATGATCTAATGTTCCAACAAATAATATGTGTACATCATATAAAACATAATGGAAATTCTCATCGGTGTGAGAAAATGAACATACAAAATCCCTGTACAGGTGTGTCAAACACACAGCCCTGTAAATAATATAAATAATATAAAAGACGTGAACTCTAAATAATAGTCCAAAAATATTCCCAAGGCAGGACACCGTGCAGGAAAGGTGAGGTCTCTGGAAACAATCCACCAATTCACTCAGTGCTAGTGATTCCTCTCCCCTTGAATTCCACACTCACCAGCTCCATATGCCTCACACTCTCGTGTTTTGGCAATCAGGCATAAGTGTAAGGTTGGTCAGTGGAGGGTCAAAGGATCCAGATTCTCTTATAATCCGGGTGTTACCTCAATTCATAAAAAGAACTCAAGATAGTGTGATACCGTAAAATATGTGAAATTTATTCAACTAAAAACTTCAATCATTGCACTCACATGAACAACTCTTGATAAAAGCCAAACTGACACTGCAAAGCAACTCTAAACCAAAACGAATCCTCCTCATATTTTACGGTATCACACTATCTTGAGTTCTTTTTATGAATTGAGGTAACACCTGGATTATAAGAGAATCTGGATCCTTTGACCCTCCACTGACCAACCTTACACTTATGCCTGATTGCCAAAACACGAGAGTGTGAGGCATATGGAGCTGGTGAGTGTGGAATTCAAGGGGAGAGGAATCACTAGCACTGAGTGAATTGGTGGATTGTTTCCAGAGACCTCACCTTTCCTGCACGGTGTCCTGCCTTGGGAATATTTTTGGACTATTATTTAGAGTTCACGTCTTTTATATTATTTATATTATTTAAAGGGCTGTGTGTTTGACACACCTGTACAGGGATTTTGTATGTTCATTTTCTCACACCGATGAGAATTTCCATTATGTTTTATATGATGTACACATATTATTTGTTGGAACATTAGATCATCACTTTGCACTTCAGCTAGGAGCTACACCGCTATTTAGCGCCACTTTTTCTGTCTTACTAATATAGCCCAGGATTATTTGTAAGTAATAGAAAGGTTTTGCATAATAAAATGAATAACCTTAAATTATATCAAAAGATGGGAAAAAATATATTTTTATAATTTTCACAATCCTAGTGTCCATAAATTGTGAACAATATGAAATGATAAAAGTGACTTTGCTACAGAGGTATATGTGTGACTTCCACCGCCATAAACTCCTGTCACCTTGAAAAGACTAAAGGCTTACCAGAAAGCCCTTTTAAAAGGCATGATGACACCAACACTGAAATCCTTAGGTGCTTCATCCGTCATGGAAAGGATATCTCCCTCACAGATGTCTAAG
The DNA here is from genome assembly GCA_037952925.1 of Lithobates clamitans. Taxonomy (NCBI): domain Eukaryota; kingdom Metazoa; phylum Chordata; class Amphibia; order Anura; family Ranidae; genus Lithobates; species Lithobates clamitans. The sequence continues at coordinate 2,377,497 of JBBGZY010000012.1, read as the reverse complement.
TAATGCTGCAAAATGCAGAGAACAGGCGAATCGTGCGGCAACTCTGCTGGTCAGTGCTTAGCCAGCAGAGTTGCCGCACAATTCGCCTGTTCTCCAGCACGCCCACCTTAATGTCTCCCTAAAGCAACACCTTTGGCCGTGGATGTATATGGTCTATATGAAGTGAACACTTTGCTGATGCGTACCCACTATCCTGGAGGTGAGCACTTTGGAGCGTTACTCAGACATCTGTGAGGGAGATATCCTTTTCATGACGGATGAGGTTTATCTGCTGGAGGAAGCACCTAAGGATTTCAGTGTTGGTGCCATCATGCCTTTTAAAAGGGCTTTCTGGTAAGCCTTTAGTCTTTTCAAGGTGATGGGAGTTTATGGCGGTGGAAGTCACACATATACCTCTGTAGCGAAGTCACTTTCATCATTTCATATTGTTCACAATTTATGGACACTAGGATTGTGAAAATTATAAAAATATATTTTTTCCCATCTTTTGATATAATTTAAGGTTATTCATTTTATTAATTTCTGATCACATATTTATTTATATATATATTTCTTTGTCAATATTCACAATCAATTTTGTCACAATATATTTATCCAGAGCTGCACTTCTTTCTGTATATGCTTATCTGTGCCCCCTATCAGGGTTATAGTGTTCAGCTGCAGGATACCTTTTACAGGTTGTTTCACTCATTTATCACTCAATACTTGTTCACCTAGCGCAAATTTTTTCTTTAGAATTATCCCTACTTTTACCACCTGCCGAAAATACATAAAGATATCAATAACCCACCAGAACAGCCCTTTGTTGCTTCAATGTAAAGTGTCACCAGTGACTTTTCCATGTATGTGGATCGCTTCTTACAACCTCTGGCACAGAATCTTCCATCATACATCTGAGATGGTACACATCTACTGGACATGTTATCATTCTACTCCTGGGAATCCACGTACATATGGGCATCCCTGGATGTCACCTCCCTTTACATATCCATTCCCTATGATGTAGGTCTGATGGCAGTAGAACACTTCCTATCCACCGATCCACTTATCAACCCACGACAAGCCCACTTCATACTTGAGGCAACAACTTTTTTCCTCAAGCATAATTACTTTGAATTTGAAGATCAGTTCTATCTACAAACCCAAGGCACTGCCATGGGGGCAAACTTCTCCCCAAGCTACGCAAATCTAATAATGGGTTATTGGGAACTCCACCACATCACACACACAACAATCCCTTTGCTGCCAATACCATTTTTTACGGGCGTTACATCGATGATGTAATAATCATCTGGGATGGCACCATGGAGAACCTCATGCAGTTTGTTTCCCATTGTAATCACAACAACTTGGGACTCTCTTTCACCTTCGTAGCGGACCCGGACAAACTGTCCTTCTTGGATCTAGAACTCTACCACAGTGGCACACAAATGGATACCGTCCAACTACATGAAACCCACTGCAGGAAACTCATAAATACACTACCAGTGTTGCCACCACCCCAGATGGAAGAACAATATCCCGAAGAGCCAGTTCCACAGGATCCGATGCAATTGTACCAGAGATGAGGATTACCAGACCCAAGGCCAACTCTTAACCCAAAAATTTCTGGACAAGGCATACCCCCAGCTCTCGTAGATGATGCTTTCCATCAGTATCAGGCTAAACTGACACCTAAACCCAACACGCCAGAAGGGCTCCAGCCAACAATGTTTACCAGCCAGTTCCATGATCACTACAGACAAATGGAAAAAATCTTCATCAAGAACTGTCCCATCCTGCTGGAAGATCCTTTTCTCGGTTCCACCCTAACATCCAAACCCAAAGTTTCCTACCACAAGTCCAAAAATATCAAGAGCCGAATTGCACCAAGTAAGATCCGCAAACCCAAGCCAGGTCCCACCACCTACACCCCCCCAATCCCATTAGTGGGCATGTTTCAATGCAAGAAAAAATTATGCATGATGTGTAAATTTGTCCAGCATGGACAAAAAAGCTTCTCTACAAAAGGAAAAACTTACCCTTTAAAAGAGTTTCACAAATGCTCCAGTGATCATGTAGTATACTGTCTGACCTGTCCTTGTGGCCTCCTATATGTTGGCAGAACCATCCATCCCCTCCGCCAATGGTTTGGCAAGCACATGCAGTTTATCGAACAGGGGTGTGATGAGCACAGTGTGCCAAGACATTTTTTTACTGAACATCAAAAGTCCACCGAAGGCCTGAAGGTGTGGGTCATAGAGGCCATCTCTGGAGGTTTGCCTGCTGCGAAGCATTTCAAACAACTATGCCAGCAGGAGACTTTGACTTTCTGGATATATTCCCTCAATTGCCTCTCGTCAGTGGGACTCAATGAGGAGTTAGATGCATACACCTTGTTATAACAGATCAAACACCCATTTCTGGTTTGTTTCTCCCCCCTCCGTCCTCCCTTCCTCTTACACCCCTGCCCACAAACAGGTCTGTCTCTGCTCTACCAGCCAGGAGTAATATAGTAAATATATTACATTAATATTTTATATATATATATATATATATATATATATATATGTATGTGTGTGTGTGTGTGTGTGTGTGTGTGTGTGTGTGTGTGTGTGTGTGTGTGTGTATGTATGTATATATATATATATATATATATATATATGTGTGTGCAGACATACAGTATATGCATGTTGCATGATCCATCATTAGGTGCACCCCACTTGGTATCCACACCATGAGGGGACACACACATATACATCCCTTGTATACCAATTAGGGGGCACACAGCTTTATCTTTACTGTTCATTATTATTATGGTCAATTCTTTACACTACAGCCTGTTCCCCCTCCATCACCTCTTCATGTTTACATGCATACTAACCACCCTTTTTTACTATTTTACTTTCTTGGCCCTTCATACATTGTTAACCTCTTCAATAGGCTTCTATACATATAGAAGAGAATTATGCTTCAAAAATTTCCATGTGTATCAGTGTATCAGTTTTTTTTTAATTTTTTTTTTACATAATTTATATATATATATATATATATATATATATATATATATATATATATATATATATATATATATATATATATATATATACATATATATATATATATATATACACATATATATATATACATATATATATATACATATATATATATATATATACATATATATATATATATATACATATATATATATATATATATATATATATATATATATATATATATATATATATATATATATATATATATATATATATATATATATATATATATAATATTATTATTATTATTATACAGGATTTATATAGCGCCGACAGTTTACGCAGCGCTTTACAACATTAGGGCAGACAGTACAAGTACAATACAATTCAATACAGGAGCAGTCAGAGGGCCCTGCTCATTAGAGTTTACAATCTAGGAGGGAGGGTCAAGTTATACAAAAGGGTAATAGCTGTGGGGGATGAGCTAATGGAGCAAATAGTGCAGTTGTTAGATGGAGGCAGGATAGGCTTCTCTGAAGAGGAAAGTTTTCAGGGATCGCCTAAAAGTGGATAGATTTGGAGACAGTCTGACAGATCGGGGTAGGGAATTCCAGAGGATGGGCGAGGCTCGGAAGAAGTCCTGGGGCGGATATGGGAGGAGGTGATGAGGGAGCTAGAGAGCAGGAGGTCTTGAGAGGAACGGAGATGGCGATTGGGTTGGTATTTTGAGACTAGGTTAGTGATGTAGCTGGGGGCAGAGTTGTGGATGGCTTTGTAACTTATTGTTAGTATTTTGAATTTAATTTGTTGGGCGAGTGATAGCCAATGGAGGGATTGGCAGAGAGGGGTAGCAGACACTGAGCGGTTTGTAAGGTGGATGAGTCTGGCAGCAGCATTCATGATGGACTGTAGAGGGGATAGTCTATTTAAAGGTAAGCCAATGAGGAGTGAGTTGCAGTAGTCAAGGCGAGAGATAACCAGGGAGTGAATCAGGAGCTTTATGGTTTCACTGGTTAGAAAGGGTCGTAGTTTAGAGATGTTGCGGAGGTTGAGGCAGCAAGCTTTGGAAAGTGATTGGATGTGGGGCTGAAAGGAGAGTTCAGAATCCAGGATAACACCTAGCACCCTGACATGTGGGGACGGGTGGATGGTTTTGCCATTGCTCTTGACAGAGAAGTCAGGGGAAGAGGCACGTGGGGGAGGAAATATTATAAGCTCGGTTTTGGACAAGTTGAGTTTAAGGAAGTGGTGTGACATTCATACAGATATGTCGGTTAGTAAGTTAGTGATGCGTGAGGAGACTGATGGAGTGAGTTGAGGGGTGGAGAGATTTGTGTGCCATCAGCATAGAAATGATATTGAAAGCCATGAGAGCTGACCCAGGGAAGAGGTGTAGATTGAAAATAAAAGAGGTCCAAGAACAGAACCTTGGGGGACCCCGACAGAGAAGGGAAGAGGAGTGGAGGAAGTCGAATTGTAAGTGACACTGAAGGTGCGTTGGGATAGGTAGGATGAAATTTACTGAAGAGCACAGTCACGGAGACCGAGGGAGTAAAGTTTTTTGAGGAGGAGGGGGTGGTAAACCGTGTCAAAGGCAGCTTAAAGATCCAGAATTAGGAGTACAGAATAGTGTCCATTGGTTTTTGCAGTTAGTAGGTCATTTGTGAGTTTTAAAAGAGCAGTTTCTGTGGAGTGTTGAGGACGAAATCCAGACTGAAGGGGATCAAGAAGGTTGTTTTTAATCAGGTGTTCACTCAGTTGGTTGTAAACCAGGCGTTCAAGGAGTTTAGAGGAAAAGGGGAGCAAGAAGATAGGGCGTAGATTGTTAAGATTGGTAGGGTCCAAGGATGGCTTTTTGAGTATGGGGGTGACCAGTGCATGTTTTAAAGCATTGGGGAAGATGTCAGAGGTGAGGGAGAGATTGAAGATGTGGGTTAGAGAGTGTAGGATGGGGTCAGAGGGCGATCATAGCATTTGAGAGGGAATAGGGTCCAGGGGACTGATGGTTAGGTGGGCGATAGAAGGGAGTTTAGCAACTTCGTCTGTAGTAGCAGATTTGAATAGGGGGAGTGTCAGTTGTACCTGTTGACATGGGGTCTTAGCTGGGGGAGATACCTGTAAAGTGGAGATTTCATCACGAATTGTATCAATCTTGTTTTTGAAGTGATTAGCGATTTCCTGGGCAGTGAGTAAGTCAGTGGGTGGAGGCGGTGGAGGACAAAGTAGAGAGTTGAAGGTAGAGAAGAGTTTACGGGGATTGGATGAGAAGATGTTAATAAGAGTTGTAAAATAGGTTAGCTTGGCAGTGTGGAGGAAAGAATAGTATTTTTGGAGGGCAGATTTGTATTGGTTGAAGTCTTTGAGAGACTTAGTCTTGTGCCACAGACGCTCAAGAGCGCGACTACGTTTTTTGAGAATTTTAGTGTCATCTGTTTGCCAGGGTTGTAGGGGTCGAGGCCTGATTCTGCGTGTAGTGAAGGGAGCGAGCTTGTCCAGGGTGGAGGACAGGGATTTATTGTAGATGGACGTGGCTTGGTTGGGGCAGGACAAGGGGGAGATTTTGTCATAGAGGTGGTCAGTAGCAGAATAGAGGAGAGAGGAGTTGAAGTTGCGAAAGTTTCTACGGGTGATGGTTAGGCGGTTGGAGGGAAAGGTGGTGGAAGACAGGGGGAGAGAGAAACTAATAAGGTGGTGGTCAGAGAGAGGAAAAGGATTGTTTGAGAAGTTGCATGGAGTGCATAGGTAGGAGAATACAAGGTCAAGGGTGTTGCCATCAGAGGGACTAGAAGCCTGTACCCATTGCTTCAGGTCAAATGAAGAGGTTAGACTAAGAAGTTTAGAAGTAGCAGGAGTGTTTGTATTGGCAGGGATGTTGAAATCACCGAGAAGGATTGTGGGAATATCCGAAGAGAGAAAGTAGGGTAGCCAGGCAGAAAACTCATCAAGGAAAGTCGATAATGGTCCAGGGGGCCAGTAGATCACAGCAATTCTTAGGGAAGTAGGAGAGAATAGACGTTTACAGTGGGCTTCAAATGATGAGAGGGAAAAAGAGGGAGGAGGCTGAATAACCTGAAAGGTGCTCTGGGGGGATAGGAGGAGTCCCACTCCATCTCCCTTGCGTTCATTAGGCCTAGGGGAGTGAGTCCAGTGAAGGCCAAACTGGGAGAGGGAAGCGGGAGAAGGGGTGTCATATTCGTGGAGCCAGATTTCGGTGAGAGCAAGTAGATTAAAGGAATTAGTGACAAAGAGGTCATGAACAGCAGTGAGTTTGTTGCAGACAGAGCGGGCGTTCCAGAGGGCGCAGGAGAGAGGGAGGCTGGTGTTTGGAAAGAAGAGGAATGGAGACTAAATTGTGTGGATTGCGACTACTGCCAGAGGGTGTAGGGTGATGGTGATAGGTGTGTTGGGCACAGTTAAATAAGGGAGGCCCAGGGTTTAGGGAAATATCTCCAGCTATTAGGAGAAGCAGAAGAGTAAGGGAGGTAATATGAGAATATGATTTGTATGAGGGGACATGCTTCAGTATCCTGGGGGGTATGTTAGCAAGTGGTCTTAGAGTTAGAAAGAGGTGATGAGTGCAGTAATAGGGGGAGGGGAGAAGTGAGGGTGATATGTACAGATTGTGGGGTGGAGTAGAGGGATGAAGAAAAGAGAGTTTGAGGAGAGAGGCAGCAATTGTGAAAAGGAGGAGAGCTAAAGAGTGCATGTTTCAAAGAGAAAGATGATACATTTTGGAAATGGGGTCACCTGCAGTCTGTTGTAGTTTGCTTTGTGCAAATCGCTGAAGTGCAAGTGCAGAAGTGCCACTTATTTAAAGAACCCCACTTCTTTGGAAGAACCCCCTGTATGTGCAGCCCCCTGTATGTGTTCCCCCGTAAAGAAGGCCTTGTTTTTATACTGTGTGTTGGGTGTGGGTTGAATCTGGCAATTAATCAATTAGGAGGGCATATTAGGAAATATATTAGGATATATTAGGATATATATATATAGATTTTTTTTTTTCATCAATCCGAGACTGTTAACCCCTGTTTCACCTTGCCCCTTGCTATAATTTATTGTTCACTGATTGGTCTGCTGGAAGTTCCAGCTCCACGGCCACACCCATATGCTCTCCATTGTGTATATACAGAGGGCAGCAGTCCAATAGAAGGAGCAGTCAGCTCCGAGCGCGTAACCTTTCATTACTGCAGTCCTGATTGACAAGATTCCAGCCCTGCCTAGGTCCAATCAGACGCCGGTGACATCACTTCCTTTTCCACGGTCCATGCTTGTCTGTGTGGAGCTGCTTGGTTCCTTTGCTCCTGGAAAAACACTGTGAACCATTCCAGCTAGCTGTCCAATCCTTTCCAGCTATGCAGAACAGCAGTGGGACCCACAGAGCCATGTGGAATCCCAGGACTGCACTTTACTGTGATGAGCATGCATCTTCTATCTTCTTGTAAGTGTTTTTAATCTTATCCTATTAAAGTCATCCTTTTAATACTACACTCAGGTCGGCGCCTCCCCCTCCCTGTTTGCGCTTTCTAGCAGACGGGATGCCGATGCTCATGACAGGTGGTCGCGATGACGCCATAATGTCGCAATCTCGATAAAAATCGAAGATCGCCCCCATTATTTTTTTACCAAAAATATGTAGAAGAATACATATCGGCCTAAACTGAGGAAAATTTTCTTTTAAAAAAAAAAAAAAAAATGGGGCTATTTATTACAGCAAAAAGTACAAAATATTGTGTTTTTTTCAAAATTTTTGTTTATAGTGCAAAAAATAAAAAACACAGAAATGATTAAATACCACCAAAAGAAAGCTCTACTTGTGGGAAAAAAAGGACGTCAATTTAGTTTGGGTACAGTGTCGCACGACCGTGCAATTGTCAGTTAAAGCGACGCAGTGCCTTATCGCCAAAAATAGCCTGGTCATTAAGCAGCCAATTCTTCCGGGGCTGAAGTGGTTAAGAAAGCAAGAAGATTTGTGCAAAACAGTTATAGGCCATTTAAAAAAAGGACTGTAGGAAACAATCCATGACTTAATCTATAGTGGTGAGCATCAGGATCTTGGAGCAAGCAGTAAGAGTGAGATCAGTGGTCTCACGTAGCAGCTCAACTCGCAATGAGTGTGGTGTTTCCTGTGTATAGTGTAATGTGGGTATCAATCATCAATAAGAATACTTTTGATCAATGCTTATTTAGATGTTATGACTATACTATAAATTTAAAGTCACATGCCGCTGTTTATTGTTATTGTCACATATGCCAGAATAAGTGACAGTGACAAAATTTTTGACTACTCTACCTATAAAAATTCCCTGCCTCCCCGTCAAACTTTTCTCCTTCAATGCTTGTGGTTTGAACAAACAGTCCAAACAATCACAGATTCTCCATACTTTTCACAAGTGCAAGGTCAGTATCGCATTTTCCAGGAAACCCATTTCCATACTCACCATGTCCATATACTTAGAAATAAGTACTACCCAACCTGGTTTCATAGTATCTATACTTATTCCAAATCATGTGGGGTGGCTATCGCATTCCACAAATCTCTTTCCTATACACCGTCAGAGGTCTGTGCAGACCCGGAGGGTAGGTACTTATTGGTGAAACTGACTATCAATGGCAAACTATAAATGCTTGCAAACATGTACATCCCTAACCAGGCTCAGGTTGCTCATATCCTCCGATGCCTTCATAAAATGCTGGAATTTGCAAAGGAGTGATTTCTTGGCTGGAGGTTTTAATTGTATTCTAAACCCCTCGTGGATACATCTGTGGGTCGAAGCTCTATTTTTTACTCCCAATTGAATGGATTGAAGAAGGTTCTATTATGACCTGAGGTGTAGCGGCTTTCTTATCCGATGGATAGAGATTACTCATTTTACTCCATAGTCCATAATTCCTACTCAACTATTTTCCTGTGAATCATTGTGCCCTGATCTTTCATCCACAGAGCAGTATTAGCAACTTATAATGTTCTGATCACGAATCAGGAATTGACTTGGCGTCTGAGTGACTCCCTCCTCCAGGATGATTTGTGCTTGACTGAGATTTGACACTATAGCCAATTTTCTCTACGATCACCAAAATGATGATACCTCTGTTCCCTACAGTGGGAAGCACGGAAAAGCATGATAATGGGGGTTATTGTTAAACATGGCTTGAGACTTAAGAAAGACCATCTTTCTGTATCAAAGACTTATCATCCTGTATAGACACATTAGAAAAAGCTTATAAATGCAACCAATCCTCCACTACCATGCTTGCACTGTCTGAAGCCAGACTTTTGGAACTCTTGGATCAGAAAACCATGACCATTAGGGATAGGCTGCTCAAACAGGATTACGTTGAAGCTAATAAACTGGGGTTACTTGCCAGAGAGTTAAATGCCAAAAATAGCCTTGCCTCTATTCCCAATATGAAGTGTTCAGAGGGGCAGCTCACCCACCATTCCAAAGAAATTAATGATTCGTATCCATCATTTTATGATAACCTATACAATTTGCTCTCTTGTCCTTCTGATGTGTCACAAGATGCTCACACCTCTAAGGTAATTGACTATGTTACTAAGACGGCCCTTGCACCATCCTGTTCTTCACAGTGCAAGACCTTGAACAGCTGTTCTCAAAAGAATAGCTTTTGATTGTGTTCTCATCCCCTAAGAATAATAAAAGTCTGGGTCCTGATGGTTTCACTGCCCATTTTTAATGAAACTTTTAGGGACTCTCTTCCCTTTTTAACAAAAATATTTAACACCATCTCTTCTGATGCCTCTTTTCCACCTCAAGTGCTTGAAGCACATATTACTGTATTGCCTAAGCTGGGTAAAGACCCCACCTCTTGCAGCAGTTATTAACTGTTCGCTCTGACAAATATTGATATCTTTATGTTTTCCAAACTAATAACCAACCGCATCATACCCTTGCTCCCTGACTTGATACATCTTGACCAAGTAGACTTTACCCCAGAAAGAGAAGCCACAGATAACACCCTTAAAACAGTCACTCTAATGGAATATGCTCAGAATATGCCCCTTTTTAACCAATGACAGCACCAAGCTTCTAATTCACGCTTATGTGATATATTCCCTATGCTTTCTTGGATATAGTTCATGCTGACATCTGATGTTTGTATTACATGCAAACTTTAAATAAACCAGTTCAAACATAAAAATACCCCCCCCCCCAAAAAAAATAAATAAATTTTGAAAACATTTTAAAATACATATTTAGGACTATGGACAGTGGACATCCCATAATCCCAGCCATCACACTTCCTCTAACACTAGAAGAACTACAACTTTATTTTTTGTTTATTTTTTTAATTCACATTTGAACTATGGCTTGGTATAACATTTTCCAACAACACAATATAAACATGATGAATATTACTTGCTAATGTTAATGAATTTGCTCTGACTGTCATTTACAGTGTTCAGTCTCATAGTTATTTTTTCCTACTTTATTGCTCATTATTTTTTTGGCAATGGATAAAAATAACATGCTAAATCTGTTCTACAGTTTCATTATATTATATATGTAAATATTACAGTCTACAATATGAAAACTGTGATTTATTTTACATTATTCATTGAATTGCAAATGCCTACATATTTTACTAATTCTCAAATGATATATGCCATGTCTATTTATTCTTTTGGGTATATTTAAAAACCAGTGAATGTGACACCAAAACATTTACTGTAGTGTACTGTACTGTACCTTCCTGGTGCATGGGTTTTAAATTACAGTGACTGTCTAGTTACACTTTAGAAATATGCTCCTTAGGGTCACAATTGCTCCCCACTATTTCCTACAGACACAAGCAATTCTTGATTTTACCTGGAATGTCACGAATGTGTCAAGTCGAGTCATGTGATGGTAACTTCTATTTAAATTTAAGCCAGACACACTGTCACTACTCAAGCATTGATTCAATTTTTACCTGAGCTACCCGCTATACCTTGAACTTCACACTACATTGTAAACACAGCCACCTTTGCTGCCCCTGGTACAGCACCTCTGCTGCCTCTGGCAGCTATCACAGACTCTGCTGCTCTTGCAGCTCAGCTACAACTCAGCATCACCTGCAATCTCTGTTTCCTTTCAACTGCAGCCCTATCGCACCTTGTCTGCTACCACACTCTGTTGTGTCTTTGCTGCACCTGCATTCTCCAATGCATCTCCTCTGCACTTGCAGCCCTACTGTGCCTCTGCAACTACCACAGACTCAATGCATATTCTCTGCACACACAGTCCTTCTGCACCTCAACTACACCTTCAGTCTCTGCTTCATCCCCAGTTTGGGTATCTGCTGCTTCACCCCAGAACAAGAACTCTCTACAGCAACTATAATTTGAAATTTGGCTATGCTATCTCGGCACCAGCTACCTCCAGAATCATCCCTGCTTCCAGCTGCATGAATGAATGAATGAAAAATTTATAAAGCGCTGCTAATGCGAACTGATTCGCCTCAAGGCGCTAAATGCGTTTGGTGTTGTCAGCTTCTAGAAGAGGAAGGTCTTGAGTTTTTTTCCTGAAAGCCAGGTGATTTTCTTCCATGCGGATGTGGGTCGGAAGTGCGTTCCATAGCCTAGGTCCTTGGACTGCGAATCTTCGTTCTCCCTTTGCTTTGTAGCGGTATTTGGGAATGAGAAGGAGGTTTTGGTTAGATGATCAAAGATTGAGATTGGGTGTGTAGTGTTTTATTTTCTCTTGAAGGTATTGAAGCACGGTTCCTTGTAAGCATTTGTGGGTGAGGCAGAGGGTCTTGAATGGGATCCGGTTCTTTACGGTTAGCCAATGTAGGTCCTTAGGGATGGGGAAATTGACTCCCATGGTTTTTTTCCTGTTAACAGTCTTGCCGCCGCGTTTTGGATGACCTGTAGGCGCGCAAGCTGATATTGGGGTAATCCTATCTACAGTGAGTTAGCGTAATTGAGTCAGGAATTGATGATTGTTCCAACTACTACTGCTTTGTCCTCTTCTGGGATGAAGGGGACAAGTCTACGTAACAGGCGGAGGAGATGGTGGGATCCGCTAACTACTGATTCTATTTGTGCATCCATTGTCATTTCTGAGTCAAAGATAACTCCGAGGCTTTTGGCTTTGGTGCTCAGAGAGATGGTTTGTCTTAAGATGGTGGGAGGTGTCCACGGAGACTTGTTTTTGGCATTTTGGTTAGCGTGTAGGAGAAGAAGTTCTGTTTTTGAATCGTTGAGTTTGAGGGAGCTAATAGTCATCCAGTCATCTATCAGAGTGAGGCATTTCTCTAATTGCTGATGGTGGTCTTTTTGTCCGGTAATGCGAAGGTACAGTTGGGTGTCATCAGCATATGAGTGGAAGCAGAGGTCCGATTTGCTCATGATTTCGAGGAGTGGGCGGATGTAGATGTTGAATAGGACTGATGACAAGGGTGAACCCTGTGGGACTCCACAGGAGATTGTGTGGGTTTCAGAGATGAATGCTCCCAGTCTCACTGTCTGAGAGCGATTCTCTAAGAAGGATGCAAACCATTTTAGACCAGAATCTGTGACTCCTGCTACTTCTGTGAGGTGGACGAGTAGAGTATTGTGGTCCACTGTATCAAATGCTGCACTGAGGTCTAATAGTACCAGGAGACATGATTCTCCATCATCTTCCAGGGCATCGTCCCATATTTTGAGAAGTGCTGTTTCTGTGCCATGCCCTGGGCGAAAGCCTGATTGCAGAGGATCCAGGAGTTGGTGTGTGTCCAGGTGGCACTGTAGCTGTTGTACTACTGCTTTCTCCATAATCTTTGAGATGGTGTTGAGGCTTGTTATCGGTCTGCAGTAGTTAAGGTCCTTAGGGTCGAGATTGGGTTTCTTTAGTAGCGGTTTGACGACCCCTTGCTTGAGGGTGGTTGGCACAATCCCCTCTTTGAATGACTGATTTATGAGGTGTGTTAAAGTAGGGGCCAAAATGTCGGAACACTCTTTCAGGAGTTTTGTGGGAATGATGTCATTTGGTGACGTTCTGTCTTGAAGGCTTCTCATAGCGTTTCTAGTCGTGTCAGTGGAGATTGGAGTCAAAGAGAAATCTGGTGGTTTTGTGATGTTCGTGTCGATATCCTCTTCTTGCTTTGGATGAGTTGTTTTTTTCTGTTCAATTGATTTCCGAATATTGTCGATTTTGTCGATGAAGAAATTTGATAACTCATTGCAGAATTCTTGAGTATCATTTGCTGGGGGCTCTAAGCAGGTAAGATTCATTGATTGGGCGACTATTTTGAAAAGTTCCCACGGTCGGTTTAAAGCAGTTGAGACGGTGTTCGAAAAATGTTCTTTTTTGGCTTTGAAGATTGCTTTGTGGTATTTCACAGTGAGTACTTTGTATTTTGTATGGTTTTCCTTAGTAGGATTTCTTCTCCATGCTCTTTCAGCTCTTCTACGTTCTTGTTTGAGTAGTGTGAGGGTGCCATTAAACCATCTGGAATTTTTTTTTCGGATGAGTGTTCTGCGTTTTGGCTCCACTAAGTCTGCTGTTTGTAGTAGTGCCTTATTTAGGAAGTTGAGTGTTTGTTCCATTGAGAGGTTTAAGTTTAACAATGGTATTTTGTTTAACAATGTGGTTTTGAAGAGTTCAGAGTGTAGTTTCTTCTGAGGTCTGTTCAATGTGTTGTTGTTATATGTTTCTGTTTTTGGAGGGTGGTGTTGGTGGTGACTTTAAACTTGATAGCGTGGTGGTCCGTCCATGGAAGCGGTGTGTTCTTGAATATGTTGGTGTCCATATTCTGTTTGAAGATGAGGTCTAGAGTGTGTCCTGAACCAGGCGTGGGAGCATTTATCAGCTGTTGAAGACCTAGTTCTTCCAGTTGGTTAATGCAGGCGGTCGCGATGGGGTCTTGGGTAGAGTTTGCCCAGAGGTTAAAGTCCCCAAGTACCAGAAAATTTTTGTTTTTCAGGGTGTGCATTGAAATGAATTCAGTGAGTGGTGTAAGGAGATTGGTCTTTGGTCCTGGTGGTCTGTAGCATAGTAGTATGTGAATGGTGTCTTGGGGTGTTGTTTGAAGCCGCAGGGAGAGTGTTTCCATAAAAGGCACCGAGTTCTGTAAAGTTGGTTTGGTGAACACAAGGTGCGATTTGAAGATCACTGCTAGGCCTCCACCTTTTTTTCCTATTCTATGCTCAGTTAGGATGCTGTAGTTCTCAGGCACCGATTCCGTTGATGGTGTTGCAGTCAGATGTTAGCCAGCTTTCTGTAATGAAGAGGCAATCTATGTTGTTTTCGGCAATGAAGTCATGGATTTCCAGTCTGTGCTTGACTGCAGATCTGGTGTTGATCAGGGCGCATGTTAGTTGTTGTGGTTGGATTGGTGTCTCCCTGTATTTGATGGTTGATTGTGGTTTGGTCCGTAGTAATTTTTCTTTTTTAAGTCTTTTTTTGAGTGGCGGTTGGTAAAGTTAAGTGACAGACTGCGGTTTCTGTCAGACCAGACTGAAATCAGGCCATCACTCTCAACCCTTCCTTCCACTCTTCCTTCCACCCCAGCTGAGGCTTCCAACGTCCAACCTGGGCCTTCCACCCAGGAAGAAGATGTGGAGGAGCCCAGCTTGATTCAGGTATAGCATTGTTCAACATATTTCTCAAAATTGTGTGTGATTGATGAACAATAAACTAAAACTATGTCCCTTTTTCATACACAGGAGGTTACGGGGGTAAGTGGCAGTCAGGAGGTGGCCGGGCCCAGTAGCCTGATCGAATCCCAGGTCCCTCCCCTCCGCCTTTAACAAAAAAGGCCCAGGAAGGGGAGGAGCGTGAAGGAGTCAGCACTTGGGTTACTTCGGCAGGCTTCTGTGGCCCTCAGAACCTCCCCAGTCTTCTTGAGGCCTATGCCTGCACGGCTGCCAACAAAATGCAGGAAATGGAGGTGGGCCAATGCCTATTTTGTGAGGAAGTGATATATATGGCCCTAAATAAGGAGTTGAGCAAAACCCACAAGCAAAACCCACCTGTGTGAGTTGGACCATCCTCCTCCTCCTCCACCTCTTCTGCTTCCTGCCACAACT